>CM024564.1:21785341-22385341 GCA_014182515.1 Eucalyptus microcorys
TGTGCATGAAAAATAAGGAGACCTCAAATACTCCATGCACGTTTATACTTCTTTATAGGCAGCTAACAAAAGGAAAAATTTGACATGCGTGGGATCGTTTTCCATTCACTCTACCATACGAATTTGTATTCATTGACTAAAGAAGTCAATTAACTTAAGAGGACGTCCAAAGCGTGCATACGGACGTGAGGAATTGCAATTACCAAAGGACAGCCCCATTTCTCCTTTCTTTCGGCCGGTCAATTATGGAAGAAGATTGTTGACTAAAAGCCAGGTGGCTCTTCTTCCGGTGGACAACAAAAGGGAGGAAGTGGCTTCGCGGAAGACACGCCTAGCATGAAAAATTGAGCTGGCTCAGCGGAAAGGGACTCGCAAGCAGGAGGCCGCGATCCTCCAGTTGTCCCTGCGTGTGCGGCCACCGGATTTCACTTTGTTGACTCTCAAAGTCAACTAACGGAAAGGAAACCAAAACGCTCGTACATGCGAGCAAAAGAGAAGAACTAACCGAGCAGAAAAATAAGGCAAAGTGAGCGAGTGAGCAGCGGCGGTGAGAGAGGGTGAACGAGCTGAATCACGAGCGAGAGATCCGCGAAGAGAAGGGCAGCGAGTGAAGAGGAAAGGATCGCCCTCCGTCCTCGTGTGCTTGGACGCCATTGCTGTTCCCGTCGCACTGTGACTGCCATTCCATTTGAGCCGCAGCTGCCTTTGCGCCGCACTGAACCCCTCGCCGTTAGCATCGTAGGACTTGAGGCAAGTTGAAGTCTACTAATATATAATGTAATGCTGTTGCTGTCTTAGGAAGTGTATTGATAGCTTGGATTTGTTGGATTTTGATGTTGGTGATGGTTTATTGAGCAATCGGGAGCCGTTTTGAGGGTTGAAGGATTGATGAAATGTTTGGATTTCTCAGGCATGTGTTTGATTTCTTTGAATTTCAACCAAAACAGATTTTTTGCGACTATAAAATCTTGAGGAATTCGGCCAATGTTTCGTTTTGGAAAAACCTCTTGACTTGTGTTTGAAACTTGATTTACTATGGCACCGGTTCCAAGTATTTAAAAACTGCATGGTGCTTTTCCAAATTTTTTGAGTTTCATATTGATTTGTCAAACCATGGAAGGTGGGTTGATATCTCGGTTTTACTTTACGAGTTTTAAATTTGGTTATCGCTTTTGAACAAAATTTGGTCATAAATTGATTTGGAAAACCTCGACCTTGCTGAAATTCTTTATATACCAGGTTCCGTCCATCAACGTTTCAAAAAAAAAAAAAAAAAAAGGTTTTGGCATTCTTGAAATCTCAAACTTTGATGTGAACCAATTTTTATAAACTACTAAGTCGGGGAGTGAGTTTAGACTTGCCAATGTGCGAATTCAAATTTATTTGTTTTGTTAACTCTTTTCAATTTTGAATGAGAGTTGCAAGCACGGTTTATGAAATTGCATGTGATTTTGAAATGCATTGGAAGTTTAGCCGTGGGAGTGGACCTACAGGCTTAACACTTTACTGCAGAGTTTTGTTCATTGGTTTTATTAACATAGAAATGGCATATGATTTCAAAGCATGCCATTATTGCATTGAAAGTCTTTTGGTATTGAAATAAATTAAGATGTTAATGTTGCCGTTGGACCTTGGGTCAACGTGCCCGTGAGTCGCGGGAGGCTAGAAGGCTTGAGCAGGCAGTCGATGCCCTTTGGATGCATGGGGTCAGTAGTGCCCCAGAGGTTTTCCAGGGAGCATCGGGATGCTTGGTGGTATGTTGGTACGTAATTTCGGAGGTAAGAGGTAACCATTTTCATGGCAATCCTCGGCGATTCCTCGTGATGCCGGTGAGATGCGAGATGCTTGGAGGTGTAACACAACACGCTCTAGATGCCCTGGATTGTATTATGAATACATGCCCGGGCTTTCGCGGCCTTGATTGGGTGCGAAATCCAAGAGGGACGCAAACATTGGTCCCTGCAGGGGTGAAACCTTTTGAATATTAAAATTGATGGTTCTACTAAGTATGTGTGTGAAATTACAGTTATGAGACTAAATTGTATGGCATGAAATGGGACGTGTCATAATAGTTTGGCCCTATAATCGGGACTTGTGTGGCTTGAAATGATACATTTGGTTTTGAAGCGCATTGCCATTGCTTTTCAAAAGTCTTATTGATGCGATGCTGCACACTCATTCTTTGATTACCTGTTTTATCTATCTTGCATGGACTTGAATTGTGATTGCTTGCATAGTATAGCTTGGTAGATCTTCAAGCTGGGTGGTTTGTACTCACCCCATTTGGGGACTAACATTTCAGATTAAGAACAATGTCTCGCTGCTGCACCTCTAGGTACATTCTATGGGATCCCAAGCTGCTTGCAGTGGGGCCAGTCGAAATATCAAAATCGACGTGCGGGAGGCTGACGTTCATAGTAAACATGACGTTAAAACACCCAGTCTTCCCTTTCCACTAAATACTCAGCAATATGTTGTCTTAATTGCTCGTTGGAATAGGCAAACTCTCGTACCAATGCCACTGAAGCGACAGCGAGGACCGAGTGGTGTGGAGTGACCACGATGGGGAGGGCGAGATGGGAAGGATTTTGGACGCCGACAACGTGTGATGGACTTTTGTAGGTGACTGTTGGAAAAGATGTCGGTTATCTTTTGGAAAAGTAGCCGAGAATAGAAACTTGGCATTTTGATGTACCAACCCGTGATGTCATCTGGTTTAAGTAAATAAAAGTGTTCGGCTCTTACATAAAATATTTAGTTGGTGTGCATCGTTTCTGAATATAGGGAAGGGAGTTGTTGGATCTCTTCCGCCATACTTTTGCGCAGGGACCAATCAAGTTTATGAAAGAACCCCCATATGGCTTCCTCGGAAGTCCATTGAAAAAAAGAAAAGAAAAGGGATATCATATAGAGGAAACAATGTGGTGACCCTAACGGTTAAGGGCCGTTGAGGGTGCCACATGTCTCTTCATGAAATTTGTTTGAATCATTTAATCTTCATTGTCAAATGGTTTTCAAAATTGACTTTTCCATCGCACTTTGAAACGGCTTTGTACGTGTGACATTTCCTAAAAGCAAACATTTAGAAATCCTTTTCAATACTTGATTTGACTTAGGAAGAGTCATGGTTTGGACTATATTTAAAATGTTTGTGATGTCTGTAGGGTGCATTTGCCAGATCCTTGGACTGGCCTTGGCAATTAAATGCATTCTATAGCCTAGATATTCATTTATCTAAAATGTCTTCAAATCTCTTTAACTTCGGTTTGACATTGTGATAGTCATGGTTTTGGACCGTATTTAAAATATTTGTGATGCTTGTGAGCATATTTATGCTGGCGAGCTGGCAACGCTGATGTCGTTCCATGGTAGGCGAGACATTATTTTCTTTAAAAACTTGCTTTCCATTATCGATAATTTCAAATCCATTTTTGAAATATCACATGTACCTCCATGTGCATATAATCACGTCATTCATAAAAATACTTGTGTTCATGATTGGTGCATGCCTTTTGTAATAAGTGACCCATCGATGGTTCACCCACTTAGTTAATTGATTGAAAACAAGGCTTAAAAGGCATGCAATGTGTTTAATTCATGCCCATGCTTATGAATTCTAGATGTATGTTAGGAGCGTGCATGATACCGAAGAGAAAATCTCGAGATCACCTAAAACATTTCTTTAGGGACTTACAAAGCATTATTATTAGTCATCGAGAACACAAATAGTCAATAATGGCTATAAGTCATAAAATAAATTAGTGAGTGTCTAAAAAGGACCTATGCTTGAATTGCAAGGCAAACACCAGGCCCAAAATTGGTTAATTTGGAACTTTGCTCCACTTGATTAATTAATCTTGACCTTATGTCGTGCTTTTGATTGTTTGATGTGTATGATTATTTCTTTCCATTGTATGTACCTAGCTATATGTTTGAGGTAAGTTAGATTAAGATCTCGAGACGGTGGAAGGTCAATGTTCATTCGACCATAATTTTGTATCATTTATCCTCAACATATGTCTCGAGTTTCTCGTTTGTATAAATACGATGAGTTGTGAGTTCCTTTCTCTCCTTTTTCTTTCATGTTCTTTCCTTTGTACCCTTTTTTAAGGATTACATGATAAGATTTACTATTTTCATAATTATTTACTTATTGTTTCATACTTTAAATTCAATTGTGTGCTTTCTTTTATCTTTCTTAAAATAGAATGGCACGAAAATAACTATCCATGCATGATCGCTTAGTTTAGGATAAACGATCTTGAAAAGGTAAAGAAATGCATTGACATCTCAGGTAACACGGCACACTGTTGGGGAGTACCAAGGCGCTAATAGAAATATTAGCATAACTTTCAAGTCCCAGAACCTAGATATCTAGTTGCATAGGAATCGAGGACTACTCTCGACCCTTGATTGGGTTTTCTAGCCGCTCTTAAAAAATGAGGCTAGTGGCAATTCCCGTCTTATTTTTTTAGGTTGTCTTAAACAACTAGGCTGTTTAATAAATCCATCGTGAAATTGTATGAACCTTGGGAAAATGTTCACCGTTATGATTTGCATACTTAAAATGGTGAAGCACAGAAAGATGAAGTGATACCATCTTTGGTGGATGTACATCTTGAGAGGGTTATCATGATCGTAAAAATATCCTTAAACTAACCTTTACATTCGGTTTCCTTTTGACCTTAAAACCATCTATCAAGATGTGCTATGATGTCGGGGGTAGGGTCATGACACTCCGCTATCATGGGTTACGAGAGTTTGGGAGAGCTCGCAGCTACGATCAAGCGAACTTACAAAGAGATTTGCTCGAAGGCAAGATGATGATGCCTTTGTGGATGAGAACCATGAGGACCTCTCATGGTCAAGTACCCCTAAATGTGACCTTTTCACCTTACTTTCCCCAAGGGTGGGTGGTGGAGAGATCAGGTCATAACAGGGTTATAAGTATATAAACAAAAAAGTAGTGCTTTTGTGAGTGTTATTGTTGTGTTGTTTATATTATCCCTGCTATTATGTTTAACTTTATATTATCCTTGCTATTATATTAACTTGCTGTTTATATATTTATACATGCACTTGTCCCATTTAACGAAAGATAAATTGAATGGGGCGGCGCATCTGGAACGTTACTCTAAATGACAAAGTGAAATAGGAGTATTGGCGTGTGCGGGTTGGAATGTGACACCACTAGATTGTCAAATACAGTTTGAGTCTGAAAATGAAAATTTCAATTCAATAAGGTTTCCTATTTTGAATAAGTTCCTAATTGAATGGTTTTCCTAATTTGAGAAAGGTTTCCTAAAAGGAGGTTTGCTATTTTAGATCTAATTCTGTCTATATATAAAGTAAATATTCTTTGTGAAGATTATCATCAAATGAGGAGCTTTTTGCTTGTTAATACACCCTGAAGATATCCAAGGTCTTGAAGCATCGTATATTAAGTGCTTGAAAGTGGGCCATTGTTCTTGTTCATACAATTACACCAGAAGTGCTTGTATGTGTTGAAGCTAATTAAATCTTGTGGTAAGATTTAAGTGATATTTTCATGAAATTGAGAGATTATTTCATGAGAAATTATAGGGCTAAACACTGCGTGAGTTATTGCATCTAATTGGGGCTTGGAAAATATTGTGAGTGCTTGAGTGACTCAAGTGTGATTGTTATCTCCATCGTATTGCTTGATTTTAATGGAATTCATCGCTGTTCTCCTCGTCCAGGCATCGTAGGTCACTATGACCAAGTCACATATATTTGATATCGGTTATTTTCTTGTTCTATTTATTTTATTGTTCAATCACTTGCTTTTAGCAACAATTGGTATCGAGAAACTAGGCTTGGCTAAGTTGGAAGTAAATCGATGATGATAGAAGAAGGAAATGTGAAATTGATAGATTTGATGGGAATCATTTTTGGTTTCTAGAACGATGCGGATTGAAGATTATCTCTATCAAATGAAATTGCACTTGTCCTCTTCAAGGCATAAATTGAGAATACTCATTTTAGGAGAAGCCGGAATACGATGAAACAAGTTGATTGTAATTGCTTGGATTAGACAAGATGTATGTGTTATTGGCCATTTGATGTTGGCTCATAACATTGTGTTTAACATCGTAAAAGGTAGATCACTACGAGTTTGATGAAATCTGTCGAGATATGTATGGAAGCCATCTACGATCAACAAGGTCTATTTGATGGAATGCTTATTTAATTTGAAGATGAGCAAACGTACGTCGGTTGCAAATCCATAATAAATGAATTCAATGTGATTGTTAGTCATGAGTTCAATTGAGATTAACTTTGAAGATGAAGTCGTACTTTGATTCTATTATTCTCATTGCCCAATAGTGGGAATACTATCGTTATTATTGTTAGTAATTCATTTTGGGAAGGTTGGCGTTTGATGGGGTTTAAGATTTAATTTTTAGTGAGGACATGTAGAAGAATTTGGCGAACATGTATCTTCTACTTTAGTAGGTGAAAATAGAGGAAGAACTAGTACATGTGTTAGCAAGAATAGTATGAACATGAATAGAAGCAATCGATCTAAAATTGGTGGTACTATCTATTAAGCGTGGTATAGTCCGGATGGGTGGTTTCCATCTTGGAATTGGGGCAAGGCGCTAAGGGTAGTTAAAAATTAGGCCCGGGACCAGTGTTGGTTATGGATCAACTTAGGAAGGCTGGACCACCAATCTCGTCCAGTTCTTGGGTGGAGTCCATGAGTGATCCCCAATCCCTACAAAATTGCATTCGATAAACAATTTTCACAGTGAACCTAGGGTTTGGTTTTGTTCTTGGGTGGGTCTATGGAACCGTTTCTAATCCCTAGAAAATTACATTTGATAAATAATTTTCACGGTGAACCTAGTTTCTATTTAGAGCACCCAAGCTCGTTCGACCTAATACTCTGGTTGGTGCGGGCCATTGATTTTGTTTAAAGATTGAAAGCATAAGGTGGAGCGATTAAACAATATTTGTTAGCGAAAGACTTAATTTTTTTATGGTCATGGTATGATCCTCTTTAAGATTTCCCGACATTGAAAACATGCAGAAAATTAGGCTCACGTTGAAACTCCTAGCATCCACAGTTAAAACATTAATGGCTCGATCCATCTTTTTTGAACGTCAACCTAACTTGATCATTGGGATGGCTAAAAACGAGTTGTTGGCCACTTAATTTCATATTATAACGACAAAGCGCCATAACACTTATGGACATCTCAAATCAGTTCTCTTTTTCCTCTAGATTTATTTATTTTGTTTTGGTTGAGAGAGCAAGTGAATGGAGTATTAGAATTACAAAAAAAAAGAATAAAAAAGTAGGGGGTTAATCTATTACACATCCAAGAGGCAAAAAAAGTCAATAATGTCAATAACTACAAATATACATATAGTTATATATAAAAATATTTCGTTGAAAAAAACTACAAAATAATTAAGTACTTGAGATGAAATTTCTTTGTGTATATATAAACAATTTAATCACAGGGTGGGGCGGGCGGTCGGTTCACACTAGAATCGGGAGGCCGTTAGTGCTGCGATTACTAAATTGGGGCTAGGAACCGGACCAACCCCCATTGGAACTATCAGTTTCCAGTTCGGTTGGTCTAGTTCTGAGGTGGTTTCTATTCTTTTGCACACCCTTACTATCTGTGGAGCTATGGTAAGAGGGCATTTTAAAAGAAGTTGCCCTAAGCTGAAAAACAAGAAAAGCAAGAGAATTATAGTTGATTTGCCATATGATATTATAATTGTAGTTGATGGTAATTTGGATTGTGCCGATTATGTCTTGTCCATCACTGATTATTCATCGTTTAATGGATGAATCATGGATTACGTTGCTCATTTCATGCTATACCAAATAGAAACTAGTTTACTAATTATTAATGCATGGATAATAGTAAAGTGCGGTTCGGGAACAATGCGAGTGCAACGTTGTAAGTGTTGGCGATGTTACAATCAGAATGCATGATGCTATTATGAGGACATTGACTGGAGTGAGTACACTCTAGAGTTGAAGAAGAAGAACTTAATTTCCTTGAGTGCCATAAATTCAGTTAGGTGTTAGTGTCCTATGAAGTTTCAAGGTGAAATAGTGACATATTTCGTTGGGAGATGTTGGATGCATTTGTTCAAAAGTCTGAGTTGTGGCATATATGTTTTGGGCACATTAATGAAAGTTTGAAAGTTTTAAGTGAAAGAAATATGTTTGTATGGTTATGTTGCTAGTAAACTAAATATACGTAGGTGCTATGATTTAGATCAATGGTGGAAAGTATAATTTTTGTACGATTTGTCAAAGAAATCACGAAAATTATAGAGTTAATTCACTTAAATGTTTGCGGGTTGTAGTGATTTCCTTCAAAAGAAGGGTATAGATTTATGCTAACGAGTTGTCGATGACTACTCGAGGAAGATGTGAGTGTTTGTGCTTGGCACAAGTTTGATGTTGTTGTTAGGATTAGTTAGTTGAGGCTTCGATATAAAGAAGACTAGTAAAACGATCAAGTAGGTGTGGATTGATTGTAGATGAAGTTTTGCTCAAGGCCGTTAAACAAATTCTGCATGAGGAAGGCATTGTGAAATTCCACATTAATACCAATGAACCACAAAATGTTGCATAATTGATAGCAAAAGCGTTACTAGTGATGACCCATAAAGCGCTTTCCAGTATTAGTATGGCTAGGAGATTTCTGGTGATGAGCTACTTGATTAATAGATCCACCTTTCGTGATTGGATGTTGGACTCTCGAAGAAGGGTGGTTAAGTAATGTTGTTGATTATTTTGTTCTTAGAATATTTGGTTTGCCCTTATTATGTTTGAGTTAGTGATGGTAAACACGGTTATCGGTTGTATTGTCATGAATTAAATTCACTTATTATCGGCAGATAAGTTATATTTAATAGTCTCTAATACTTCTAGTCGGGAGTAATTGTAGTAGTGTTTATATAGATTTGAATGGTATTTAGTTTGAGGTGGAGTTGTAATTGGAAACTCTAAGGTAGCTAGTATTAGTGAAGTAACAGGCACAGATGATGCTCACGGCGAGGTGGAGCCTGTAGAGCCAAAGGACACCGGGCTACGAAGCACGTCGGGTCGATGGGGACTCTGGGCTACAAAAGCACACCGAGTCAATATAAAGGACACTCGGGCTGACGCGCTGGGTCGATGTAAAGGGACTCGAGCATGAAGCACGTGTAGGAGTCGATATAAAGGACCAGGCTGCACGCGCCGGGTCGATGAAAGGGACTCTGGAGCTACGAAAGCATGCGTCTTAGTCAATATATAAAGGACAGAGCTACGATTGCTTTAACTATTGATATTAACAAGGTACATGTTTGATCTCACAGCAAGTATAAATGCAACAATGATTTTGCTTCATCTGTGATAAAGGATATTGTGTCAAAATATCTTTAGGGAGTAGTTAAAAGTGCATGTGAAGTTGGTGTTACGTGCGATCCTCGGTTATAGCAAAGTTCAAACGTGGCTTGGACTTGGAACATGCGTGGCGGTCGAGCTCATTGGGGTTGCGAAAGTAGCAATAGGTTTGAATTTTTATGAAGTGATTGTGAGCAGCTCAGTGTTGAGCCAATGTGAAGATTGTTAAATATATGTCTCGAGTTTGAATTTGAAAAAAGTTTCCCGTTCAAGTAGGTATCCTATTTTGAATAGGTTTCCTAATTGAATGGTGTTCCTAATTGAGATGGTTTTCTAAAAGGAGTTTCTCATTTTTGGATCGAATTTTGTCTATATATAAGAAGTGGATGCATTTTCTGTGAATTATCAAAGGAGAGCATTTGCTTGTGATGAAGATATCCGAGAATCTTGAAGCACCGCCTATGAGTGCTTGAAAGTGGGCTTATTTGTTCTTGTTCATGCAATTACACCAAGAGCTTTTATGCATTGAAGCAAATTAAATCTTATAGTTGGATTTGTGTAATTCTATTATGAGATTGAAAGATTATCTCACAAAGGAATTGTGGGTAAAAATCACTCGTGAGTTATTTGGTGTAATTAGAGCTTAAGGAAGCATTAGAGTGTTTAGTGGCTCGATTGTGATTGTCTTCGTTTATCGAAGCCTTGATCTGTGTGAGATTTATCCACTATTTTACTTGAGGATGTGAGTTATTATGGTGAATCACGTAAATCTGGTATTCGATTTATTTTTTATTTTGTTTATGATGTTGTTCGATTGCTTACTTTCTGCAATAACCTCTGCATGCTGTATGCTCTGGGGTCCCTCTCGGTCTTGAGAGGCCGAACAAGACTCTTGCTTGGGGAAGAAGAATTGGACCTATCAGGGCTCGAAGCGTAGCTCCTAGCCGGCGAGCTGCACATTGGGCTCAAGACGTAAAGCCTCTCCGAGAGACTAGTCCTAGGAGGATCCTTCATTGTCACGCGCTGCACCTGCACGTTGAGCTTCCCGACCAGGACTGCCAGGTTCACGGGGGGAGACATCGGCTTAAACGGCCGAGAATGGGCAATAGGAAATGGAGGTGGCCGGACTTGAGGGCCTTGTTGGGCCTTGTTGTGGTGGAGAGAAGCTGTGAAGCCGTGCAAAGGAAGGGCTTGCTGGAGAGCTTGTGACTTGGCCCACCGTGACAGGAGGCTCAAAGTACTCCAATCAGCCATTCAGATGGACGACACGTACGTAATTCATCAACCTTTAGCTGATGATCTGCTGGAGAAACAACCACTCATCTCTCTCTCTCTCTCTCTCAGTTGAAGATGGAGATCTGACGGAGACTGAGGCCACTTAGTTTTTTTTTTTTTTTTGAGTGCATATATATATATGTTTGGTTTGGTACGAGGACAAAAAACACATAGGAAGACTTGATCTGCAATTTCTCTGCCGTGTTCTCCACTGTCTTCATAAATCGTTGATGGATTTCTCTGGGACTGCTTCAAGCTTGGCTGAGCAAAGATTCCAAGGAAGCCAGAGTGATACCAGTGTGAAAAATTGGCATGGTCTGTATCTATCTTGGACTCGAGCGAGAACAACGGTGACTGAGATTGCCGTGTTTGGAGGGGTTTTAAAATCAAGGTCGCCCCTTGCATGTTGCGCTGGGAGAAGGAATTTGGCATTGAAAAGGGCAAGGCGTGAGGAGAAGCCAAGGAAGACTAGACTCATGCCGTGGTGTCTGAAGATTGAATCCCATGTATCTAGGAAAAGTCTATTTGGTCGCTTTCATGATGGTCCATCTGACTCCTGCCTATGGCCAAATGACTACAAAATTAGAAGTCCACCGATGGTGACTGAGAGACAGTGCCTTCTGTTGGAATATATAGAAGAACAGAAATTATGTATTGGAAGAGAATACGTAACACTATTTGATGTAACTAGAAACTAATAATTCCAAGAAAATGATAACAAAAAATAAATAGAAGGTGAGGTATGACAAATCAAATCTCCTTAAGGCGATTGGTCCCTACTAACGATCTTCAAGCAGCTTCACTCCCAAGATACAGTACCCTAAACCTGTTTAAATTAGCACTATGAAAAACAAGATTGTTAAATTTTAAAGCTGACACTTTTAGAGAAATTGAAATAAGAAGATAAAGTGTTTCCAGTGATGCTTGGAATGCAGAATTTCAAATCTATTTATAGAGTTTGAGAAGTCATGTACATAAGAGATACATGAACTTGTTGACACCAAACGTGGCCTTTGTGGGCCGCCCTTTGCCAATAAAGCCCACAGGCTCTGTGAGTTGATCGGCAAGCAGGCTCGAAGGAGATCCAGATGTAACCACAGTTCCGATTACAAATGGTTCGATATGAGCGACAATTCGGGAGAGGCAAATTGACAAGTTACCGAAGTGTTTATTAACAATAAAATTCAACCGTTTTGTGGATAACATAATGCGGTTACTGAAAGCATTCAAAATGACCTAGGAATAGTTTAAATTTTAAATCATAATCACTGCAGCGGTTACCTACTCATTTAACTATAAGTACTCGCCGTGGGATTATTGTAAGGGGACAGAAAGATCACTACAGACAAGACTCGTGTTGCTTTTCACATTTGTGTTGCAGTTATCTTTTATTCTCTTTTTAGTCTTTTAAATTACTTGAATTTATTATCTCCTTTATCCATAGTTGTAGCCATTAAAACATCATGTTTTCCTTCCGGGCCGCATAGAAAGTGATACAAACAAAAGGGCAGAAGAGCCAAACTATGGTGAAAGATATTTTGTAGAAGAACATTCTTGGTAAAACATCTTTTTGGCATGTTTGGTGGGACCATTGTGTTCCGATTTAAGGAAGTGTTGATGGCAATAACAAGGAATCATGAGAGCTACAATGCCTCTGCCGAGGATAATCAATCTCTGCAGTGAGTTATTGAGAGGGATTCCTGATTGGAAATGACAAATTTGACCTAGTAATGAAGTCAACATTGGTGCAACTTCGACTGACATCCCGCGGAACCTTACTGAGGATCAAAGGAGAGAGTTAGCCATAGATTCTATCATGGTGGCTACTATGAGAAGGATGTTCGAAGAGCAGCATAATGATTTGACCAATCATATGGTAAATCATATATTGGGCATAATCACTTCATTGATCACAAAGCTAGCAGTCGAACTATGTCACAAGCAGGGTTGATGAATCAGCTGCTTTTGATTTAGGGTGGCCAAGTGGCTCTGGGGTATGTACCAGTAGTTTTCTCTACCCCTGTCAGCAATGGCGGAAACTTAAGCTAGACTGTGCCACCACAAGCCGTTAGAATATTGTCAAGGTCTAATATTACCAATGATCAGAACCGAAATGGTCATGTTGACGCCAATGGGCCTAGCTTGGGTGGACCAATTAATCCATTTGGGTGCTCACCAATGAAAACAACTTCGGCTTGGTAAACCTTAACCCATTGATAATAGAAGGAGATGTTCAGGAAATGGGGACTCCGACAATTTATATGGAACCTAACCGACCAATGAGCAACAACACTGCTTGCCAAGTGGGATAGTACCCTTGGGACTATCCCTATTACGTGACATCCCAATCCACCGCATTCTAATGTGAGTTATAAGCCTTTTCACTTTTAGCACAAGCAAAAGCTGAAAGCAAAAACAACAAACAATATAATAATGGATGGACACAATAAGAGATCAAACATATAGCTTTCATTTTTTATCTTATTTATAAATATGGGTGATTTTCATTGGGCTACACGAGGAGGTAAAAAGGATATACTACTCCCCTCGTGGCATCAACGTTGCCACCATGGCAAAGCCCCATAAGCTATCTACATCACCATCCATCACCCAACTGCAATGATTATATCCTTAAAAGTGTCAAGGTTGTGCTCCCAAAAATGGATCCCTATCATCGCCAACTCCCTCACCCCATGGCTCCGCACTGCTTCTACCATTGTCGCTATTGCTGTCCTCTGGATACGGCAATGGACCTATCAGAAGTCCTCCGAATTTGGCGTAGATTGCCACAAAGCGATGGTGACACGGCCAGCCGGTGAGACTATGTCTCCCCAAAGCATGGAAGTGTACCACATGAATACAATAGAAGGGAAAGTTGGATCAGTGAACTCATACAGTTGCCCTTCATAGTCTACAGGGTTTCTTTTTATCTTTTCATTAAGCACATGCAGAAGCGTTACAAACAACACCCAGACAATAACAAGCAACTAGGAAAACAACCATTTACAAACATACAATTACATCAGTTACATTTACAAACCATTCTATCTTAGGCCGATATATTTATAACCACTACATCTTCAAAAGGCCGGGGTAAATTTTAGCTCCTCCAGTGAGACTGCAACTCCTCCATGCCTACAATTCTGAAAAACAACGGGGTGAATCATGGACTCAGTAAGTAAAACCCCTAATTCTCTACTAGGAGGACATCTCATCATCAAAATCTAGTAGGTACAACACTCGCAATGCAATATCGATGGCAAATCATTAGCAAACTTATTGCTACACCTCAATTACATATAGATGTCCATTCCAGCATACTTTAATACATGCTTACCTTCAGCTTGTTAATGAACATATCAACATATCACACTTATGCATATACCGGCACTCATGCAATCTCATTTATTGTCATCCTAGCTCAACCAGGTCCTCTCGGCTCAACCAGACCCTCCCAGCTCAACCAAGGCATTAAGCTTCAAGCTAGGCATCGTGAATCAACCAAAGCATCCCCGCTCAATCGAGGCAGCCTACCGCTAGCTCACCAAGGCATCCGAGCTCAACATAAGCATCTTGGCTCAACTAGGGCATCTCGAGGCTAGCTTACTCGAGGCATCCGGGCTTAAACCCAGGCATCCTGGCTCAACCAGGACATCCCATTCAATGAACGAGGCATCGCCACCAACGCTATGTGACGACGGGCGCTTTTTCCTCTTTAAGTACCTCATATAAGTGCATCACACAAGCCGATTCTTCATCTTTTACCTCAGCCAATACATACAAGCTCGATGATGTGAATGCATTCAATCATGCGAACATGAGCAAACCATACAATATAACATTACAATATACACACAGCTTATACAAGTGAGCACACCACTAAACTCGACGACGTAGGCTATCGCCCTAGCCAAGGGTTAGAGATTCCACTACTACTTTTGAGCCTAGCTCCAAGATGCTCCTTTAGTGACCGGACGACTCTTAAGATGGCTTGGAGGAGAAGGATGTGAAAGAGAGGAGAGAAAGGGAGAGGAAAGGAGAGAATGGATAAACCTCCAAAATGTGAGGATGCATTCTCTTATTTATAAGCCTCCTCCTCTTCAATTATTGGTGCCAATTTCATGATTAAGCCTAAGGAATGAGTTGGCCTATCTAGTCTCCTTAGTTGGCACCTATGCTTATTCGTGTTTGATTGTAATTGGTCCATCTATTTACTTATCGTCCAAGGCTCACTTTAGGCTTATGATGTGCCCATGGCCCTAGGGGACACAAAACTCCCCTTGATGCTTAATGTCTTCTCTTGATTGGTTGGCCTTTGGCTTGTTCACTAAGGCTATCCTTTAGGCTCATCATAACCTAAGATTCTAGAGGACACCAAAGCATGAATTACTAACTTCTTCTCCAAGGCAAATCTCAAGCCATCATTGCCAAGCCAAATGGTCCACTCTAATTTTTCCAAGTGTCCCGCCAAAAGTACTTGGGTGGCAGGTCTACTTTGCCTCATAATTACACCTAGATAGTGAGTTGGCATGGCTAAGGACCTTGCTTGGCAATCTAAGCTCCTAACTGTCATCGATGATGGCCCGCTTTTCGCTATTCCATTGGTCCACTTGTCACAACCCCCTTTTCTCAAAGGTTGAGCTGTGGGTTATTTTGCGACATCCCAGGCTTTGTCACCGTCCTGAATTCATTTACTTCTTATTTATGCACATGTGGAAAGTGTAAACATACAATCCTTAACACAAAATAACATTGGGAACATGAGATACAAACACCACTAACATACTTCATATATTACATAAGTAGTGATTGTTACAAGCCTATCTTACATACAAAAGTGGCTTAGGGTATCCTGTCTCTGCTATGGCAGATACTAACAAAAATTTGAGAATCCTTGTACTATTACTTGGCTAATACATATGAGCTTAGTCTGAACACTTGGATGGATCCTCGTTATCACTAAGATTCTGATTTGGGTTATTGAATCCACGAAGAGGTCCTACCAAGTATTTTCATACAGCCTAAACAATGCCTTAAAATGAATCGGGACAAGCTCATCCAAGCCTTTTTCTACCCATACGATGGATGATATCTTGCAATAAGTAATGTCAGTATCTACGTCGAATACATCCATCATAGTAGTTTCTATCTTTACAAGGCAACCAAAAATGCATAGTAGCCATGGTTCTAAGTACCTGTAAAAGAAACAGGGGTGAGTACTTGGAATACTCAGTAAGTATAACTTCTATCCTTCGAATAGAACATCGATTCATCATCAAAACTGGTCAATCATTTTGTGCAAATCATGGCGAAGGCAAATCAATTGCAAGATGCAACCAAGCTTCAAGCACAGATGAATGACAACTCTCACAATCATTCATGCATATGATGCATGCCCTGAGCTTATGCACTCTAGCCTTTCTTTCTTACTCATGCATGCCATGCTTATTTAGCTTTTCTCTTGTGCTTAGGACTCGAACCCAAGTCTCTCCGAAGCCATCTTAGGACTTGAACCCAATTCAATTCGGGCTTTCTTAACTGGGCATCCGGCTTTTTTCCGACTTCTGGGACTCAAACCCAGTTAATATGCTCGGGACTCAAACCCAAGTCTTATGCTAGACTCTGGGACTTGAACCCAATTCTTGCCAGGAATTCGGGGACTCAAACCCATTCTTATCTTTTCTTATCTTCGCGTGAGCACAATTGTCTTCTTGAGGGGGTACTCGAGTCTTATACATGTGCCATGAACTATGCACTTTATGCTCAAACATGATGCACGTACCATGAAATCATGAATTTGCTCATCAACAACATCACGAACGAGCCTAAGCCCAAAGCTTCGCTTGAGTAGCAAGCATAAAGGAACCCTACACCAATCCAAGACATGAACTCAATACGCCTCAATACCGAATCACATCTTATGGCTATGGGTGAACCTCGACTTGTACCGCTTGAAAGCTATGAACCACGACCTCATTCTAGTCATACTAGAAATTCAAGAACACGAATAAGTCATACAATACATCAAACATCCAAGAATCAATCGACCTACCCTCAGCTTGTTTGCAAGAGGATTTCCTAGAGTCAAAGAAGTCCGAATGTTACTAAAAGAAGGGAGAAACTACACTTACTTAGATGAACTTTGAACTAGCGCGCAACCTACAAAGGATGGGCAACTTGGCTTGAGGCTGAAAGAGAGAGAGAGCGTGAGGAGGAAGGAGGAGCGTTCTAGGAGGAGGGTGGAGAAAATGGAAGGTAAGTGAGGAAAATAGGAAGTGCTCCTCCTATTTATAGCCCTTAGAGCCATCATTACCAAGCCAAATGGTCCACTATAATTTTTTCCAAGTGTCTCACCTAAAGTCCTTAGGTGGAAAGTCTACTTTGCCTCATGATTACACCTAAAAATGAGTTGGCATAGATAAAGGCCTTACTTGGCAATCTAAGCTCCTAGGCATCATCGTTGATGGCCCGCTTTTCGCTCTTCCATAGCTCCACCTATATGCCACATTTAATGGACATTTAATGAAGTCTAATGATGATGCTACTCTAGGTTGCCAACTCGGCAATTCTAGAATATTCGATCATTAATGAGGGCTCGTGTATCACTCTCTAATTGGTCCACTTGTGTGCCACCTTTCTCTAGAATCTTCAAAGATATTTTGGCCGCCGTCATGACTTTTGACCATTCCAAGGACAACTCACCCCATCATTTAATGAAGGGTTTCTAGAATTTTCCTTATTTTGTCCTTTTCTCCATTAAGAAGATGTTCTGGAGAATTCTACTGTCTAAACTAATTCCGGGGTTGAGAAAGGAATCATTAGGTATACCTCAAAGAATCAAATCATGTACACTCGAGGTTCAGCCCTTACATCCCATATTCGCCTAAACTGTTCCTTTGGACAGTCGGTCAACCAATAGAGTTAGTTGTCCTTTAATTGATTCAAAACCTATTCTAAGGCTACTCATGGCCTAGCACAAAGCCAAGTCACCTATGGACCTTAGAATAAGTGACGGAATTGCTGAGTCTATCCATGGGCTCTTTATGGTCGGTACTCGATCCATTAGTAAGGTTCATGGTCAGTGCATCACCAATCCATGATCGGACATCACCAATTCAAGATTCCATTCTGATCACTAAGAATTAAATATGGAATTATATATTTTTGGTCGGAAGGAAGTTGCATTTGGTCAATTCGGATCGTCTGTGTATCAGTGCATAACCAGGCGGAATCACCCACGACCAGAAACTGCGACCAATCAGATCGACCCATGACCATCGACCGATCTAAAATCATCCAGTGACCAATTCTCATTATCAAAAAGTCATCTTATGAGCTGGTGATTCTATCCCATTGGCATGGTTGGTAGAAAATTCACGGCTGACACCTCATCCGATTCGTGACTAGTCGATCGGTCGATCGATCGGTCGGACCATGACCAATCCGTGATTTCTTGCCGATCAAACCGATCGATCCATGGCCAATGGCTCATGATTGATCATGTTAGGACCATATGGCCGATCTTTACGGGGTCAGAATCAAGGATATTACAATTCTCCACCCTTTAAAAATTTCATCCCCAAAATTTCATAACGTACCTAGGCATTCAAATAGGTGAGGGTACTTACGCCTCATAATTTCTTCAATTTCCCAGGTAGCCTCTTCTATTCCATGGTGTTTCCATAGGACCTTGATTAAGGGAATGGCCTTATTTCTGATTACTTGCTCACATCTATCCACAATCCGCACTGGCTCTTTAATACATGACCCTCGGTCGTCTACCTTGATCTCTTCGAAGTTGAGCACATGTGCTGGATCTGACTCATATTTTCTTAGCATGGACACGTGATATACATCGTGCACCTCAGCAAGTTTCGGTGGCAAAGCCAACCGATAGACCATATTCCCTATTCTTTCTAGGATTTCAAAGGGTCCTATGTACCGTAGACTCAACTTATCTTTCTCTCCAAAACGAGACATACCTTTCAATGGAGACACCTTGAGGAATACATGGTCCCCTACTCGGAATTCTAGAGGCTTTTGTCTTTTGTCTACATAACTCTTTTGCCTACTTTGGGCGGCTCTAAGTCTCTTTCTAATTACTTGCACTGCCTTAGTAGTAAGTTGCACCAACTCAAGACCAGTAAGCTTCTTTTCCCCAACCTCATTCCAACATGTTGGAGTTTTGCAAGTTCGACCATATAGTGCTTCAAATGGAGCCATACCAATGCTTTGTTGATAACTGTTATTATAAGCGAATTCGACGAGAAGCAAGTGCTCGTCCCAACTTCCTTTAAAATCAATTGCACAAGCTCTCAACATATCCTCCAATGTCTGGATAGTTCTTTCTTTCTGGCCATCAATTTGGGGATGTAAAGCCGAACTATACTGTAGTTTTGTTCCCAGTGCAGCTTGAAGACTTTGCCAAAGCATTGCCATGAATTTAGGATCTCGATCAGAAGTAATTGTCACTGGTACTCCATGTAAACGTACTACTTGTCGTACATACAAGTGTGCATAATCTTCCAATGAGAAATCCTTCTTCACCGCTAGAAAATGAGCCGACTTTGTCAATTAGTTGATTATTACTTAAATCGAGTCATTTCCTTTTTGACTCCTTGGTAATCCCAGAATAAAATCCATAGTAATGTGTTCCCATTTCCATTCAGGAATTTCAAGTGGTTGCAACAATCCACTAGGCTTGCAACGTTGAGCTTTCACCTGTTGACATAATAAGCACTTGGCAACATGCTTAGCAACGTCCGTCTTCATGCCATTCCACCAGTACTTTTGTCGAAGGGTTTGATACATCTTCGTATTACTAGCGTGGATACTATGATTGCTTCGGTGCGCTTCCACTAGAATTTCCTCCTTGGGCTTATCGTCATTGGGTACGCATCAACGCTCACGGAATTTCAATGTTCCATCTTCTGCAATGCGAAAATCACTTCCTTTCTTATCCATGACTTGTTTCCGAAGCTTTTGAATCTCCAGATCAACCTGCTATAATGTTTTTATCTTCTATATTATTTCTGGCTCAATTCTGAGTGTATCTAGTAAACCCACAAGTTGTCCTATCTCGAGCTTGAAATCGAAATCTCGGACTTCTTCTAGGAGATTCCATTCTTAAGCCATAATTTGTGCAAGAGAGGACTTATGGCTAAGGCTGTCAACAACTTGATTTGCTTTGCCAGGATGGTATAATATTTCACAATCATAATCCTTCAGAAGTTCCATCCATCGTCTACCGCATATTCATCTCCTTCTGGGAGAATGAATACTTGAAGCTTTGATGGTTGGTGTATATTACGAACTTTTCTCCATAAAGATAGTGTCGCCAAATCTTTAAAGTGAAAATAATTGCGGCTAGCTCCAGGTCATGAGTTAGGTAATTTAACTCATAAGACTTTAATTGCCTGGACACATATGCCACAACTTTACCATGCTGCATTAACACGCAACCAAGTCCTTTATGCAAGGCATCACTGTATATTTCAAAACCTCTTGATCCAAACGAAATTGTGAGCACAAGAGCCATTGTAAGTCTCCATTTTAATTCTTGAAAACTATGTTCATATTTATCCTTCCACTCAAATTTCACATCCTTCCTTAATAATAGAGTGAGGGGAGTAGCAATACTAGAGAATCGTTCTATGAATCTCCAATAATTTCTAGCCAAACCAAGGAAACTCTGAACTTCAGCAACTGTAGTTGGTCTTTGCCAATCTATTACTACTTCCACCTTTGTAGGATCTACTGATATCCCTTCACTAGTCACCACATGGCCTAGAAACACCACGCGGTTTGACCAAAACTCGCACTTGCTGAATTTCGCATATAATGTGTGTTCTCTAAGGGTTTGGAACACCGTTATCAAGCGTTGCTCATGTTCTGCCGTATTCTTTGAATAAACCAGAATGTCGTCAATAAATACTATGACGAAGTGATCCAAGTACGGCTTGAGAACTCGGTTCATGAGATCCATGAAAGCTGTTGGGGCATTCGTCAAACCAAATGGCATAACAATAAAATCATAATGTCCATATCGAGTTCTGAAGGCCGTCTTCAAAATATCTTCTTTCTTGATTCTTAGTTGATGATATCTTGAGCGTAAATCAATCTTGGAAAATACTGCCGCTCCTTGAAGTTGATCGAATAAGTCATCAATCCGTGGCAGTGGATACTTGTTCTTAACAGTAACTCGACCTATCGATAGTCGATATAGAGACGTAACGACCCGTCTTTCTTCTTTACAAACAAGACTGATGCACCCCAAAGTGAGGCACTAGGGCATATAAAACCCTTATCAAGTAACTCTTTAAGCTTCGCTAAGGACAGTCGATATGGCAACTTAGAAATAGGTTCCATTCCTGGAACCAACTCAATAGTGAACTCTATCTCCCTTTCAAGTGGTAACCTTGGTAGCTCCTTGGGAAATACATCAAGGAACTCTTGCACCACCGAGATATCATCCAACTTTCGTTCCTCCATCGACTTATTCTCTACAGTTGCTAAGTAGCCTCAGCAACCCTTCTTAAGAAGTCGTACCACTTTCGTTACGGAAATCAAAGGCATTGAAGGTCCTCTTCCATTTCTGATGAATTGATGGTCAGTTCCATTAGGTGGACTAAACTAGATTATCTTGCTATAGCAGTCCACTTTGAATCGTTGTTTACGAAGCCAATCCATTACGATGATAGCATCAAAATCACACATATCCGATACTGCTAAATCTATTCTTCCCTCTTGTCCACTTATGATAATCCTACACTCTTTACATCCCATAGGGGACAACATTTCATGTCTCATCGGAGTGGATATACTAAGAATCATCGTAAGGGGTTCAGGCTTCAATCCTACCATATGCACAAACCTCTCCAATACAAAGGAATGCATTGCACCCGTATCAAATAAGACATAAGCTGGATGATCATGTAAAGAGACCGTACCTGTGATGACGGTCTTGGAGTTCTCCGCTTCCTCTTGTGTCACCGCATACACCCGTCCTTGAGCTGAAGGACGATTATCTTGCACAAAAACTCCACTGGATGTCATCGGCTGTTGCTGTGATGATAGTAAAGTTTGTCACCTTTGAGGGTAATCCCTCAACATATGGCCGGGTTGGCCACAACCATAACATACTCTTTTTCCAACTAAACAAAGGACATTACCATGCCGTTTTCCACAGTTACGGCATACTTCAGACAAGACTACATTCGTTGTTTGCTTATTATTCTTTTTTAATACGGGCTTTCCTCCTGGCGCAAACCTTTTATCTTGTCGTTGGTTAGGACGGAGGGTTCAATAAGAAGACCTCCCTTGGAAATTTGATGCCACAACGTGTTCTTGCCAATCATTCTCAACCAATTGAGCCCGTTCATACAGCTCATTATAATCCTTCAAATTTAAGGGCACTAGTTGACTTCGAATATTAGGCCTGAGGCCATCCCTGAATCTTTTGGCTCGATCAATTAGATTCTCAATCAATCGAGGAGCATACTTCGATAATTCAGTAAATTTGGCCTCATATTGTTCCACTATCATGTTTCGCTGCTACAAGTGTAGAAATTCAGCCATCTTTCTATCTCGAGCACTTTCAGAAAAATACTTGTTGTTAAAAGCTTACATAAAGGCATCTTAAGTCATGGGAGCACCCTCAGGGAATATGATTCTCTTGGTGGCTCTCCACCAGTGACTAGCGTTACCCTGTAATCGATACACTACCAAAGTCACTTTATCCTCATCAGATAACCTTAAAAGATCAAAGATCTTCTCGAGCTCTTCAATCCAGGACTCAGCCTCATCGATGTTTTTCCAATTCCAGCAAACTTTTGAGTCTTTAATTTCAAGAACTGTTCGACCAATCCACCTTTTGGACGGTCTCCATTTCCATCTCCATTTGAGGCATTAGTAGAGACAAAGGCTTGCTAATGTTGAACCTGCTGTTCCATCAAACTCCCAACATTAGTTAGAACTTGCAGAATTCTATCTAGTCGAGGGTCCTACCTCGATTTTCCTTTCGAAACATTTGGGTCCTGAGTTGATTTTCCATAGGCAATCACTGGGTCTTGGGAACTCATACTGGCTGCTAAGGAATACAACTATAGAGTTCTAGGGAAATTATCTACAATACAATCAAAATCAATAATCAACACTTTCATGAAGAAAGAACATCAAGCAAACAATCACATATTTTCATGCATGTACTCAACAAATAAACCTTGCAAAAGCTACCAACCCCTTTTACTTGGAGGTTGAGCTATGGGTTATTTTGCAACATCTCCAAGCTTTGTTGTCATCCCGAATTCATTTACTTTTATTTATGCAAATGCAGAAAGCGTAAACATATAATCCCCGACACAAAATAACATTGGGAACGTGAGATACAAACACCACTAACATACTTCATATATTACATAAGTAGTGATTGTTACAAGCCTATCTTACATACAAAAGTGGCTTGGGGTATCCTTGTCTTCCGCTATGGCAAGTACTAACCAAAATTTGGGAACCCTTCTTCCATTACATAGGGCTGGTGTACATATGAGCTTAGTCCGGACACTTGGATGGATTCATCCATATCACTGAGATTTGATTTGGGTTGTCAAACTTGTGGAGAGGTCCTATCCAATGTCCTTTTCATCTCCTATACACGATGCCTTGAAATACATCGGGACGAGCTCATCCAAGCCTTTTTCTACCCGTACAACGAATGATATCTTGCGATAACTAATGTCAGTATCTAAATCGAATACATCCATCATAGTAGTTTCTATCTTTTCAGGCAACCAAAATGCACTTTAGCCATGGTTCTAGGTACCTATAAAAGAAACAGGGGTGAGTACTTGGAATACTCAATAAGTATAGCTTCTGGCCTTCGAATAGAACATCGATTCATCATCCACAGTAGTCAATCATTTCGTGCAAATCATGGCGAAGGCAAATCAATTGCAAGAATAACAACCAAGCTTTAGGTACATGTTCCTAAAATTCTAAACACAAGTGAACGTGTCAAACAAGTAATATAATGATGAGAAAGAGTATCGTCCCACAGAGATCGATGATTAATAAACTAATTAAATACTAAAATAGATTAATTCTAAAATTTATCTAACAGATCAAAATATAATTTAGAATAAATAAAAAAAATGGAGACTAAATGCAGTAAATCAATCAGATAAATATGTTAGAGCATCCGATTTCACCATAACCACTAGATATGAATTTCAGATTATTATGGATACAAGAATGATATCAAACATGTGATAGCAGAATTTCCTATTCTATTTACTATCCCATAGGTATAACAAACCTACTTAGTTTATTAATCCACTATATCTCTATGTGAATTAAAATAAACATGAGTGCATTAAAAACTATGAATATTCCTGGCTTACAATGAGTCTTTTGGATTACCATATCACCGAAAAGCTACACAAATAACGTGGTATATCTCTATCCACATTTAATTCATGGTTATATATTATAATGGGCAATTGCATATTATTACTTCTCAGTCTCAAACATGCACATCAAATCATTCAAGTGGTGCTAGTCACTCAAAAGCATTATGCACAATAATATATAACTCACATGAATGAAATCAATGGCAAAACATAAAAATCATGAAATTCACATCATCATGGTTAGGCTACATCATAGCCCTAACAAAAGAAAATTAGAACATAGCAGATGAAGAAAGAAAAATATATATCAAACCCAACATCTTGAATCAAAGAACAAGAATTCTGTCACCACTTTTGTCTTCTCTTCAAAATACTTGAAAAACTCTAAGAAGAATGAAAACGATCTAACAAAAACCTAGCTTCCCTCTCGACTCTCGGTGTTCTCCTATTCATAGGATATATCCAAGATCCTTCTCTCTAAGAACTTGCGCATAAAATTGGGGAGTAAATCAAATGATCTTTGATTTGATATCTATCTCTCCATGCTTGCAAATAACATTAGGGAATAAAATCAAGGATTCCCTAATTTGATATCCATCTTCTACTGCTTTTTTATTTGAATTCCTGCTTTTTGCCATTCTTTTCCTTATCTTTTCTATATCTCATTATTCTGCATAAACAAGGAAAATTCAAATAATCAGAAGGAAATCCAAATATTTTCTCATAAATATTGCATTAATTGTTGCCTAAAATAGGTAAAATAACTCTATTTTTATTGAGTTATCAGTACATATGAATGACAATTCTCGCAATCTTTCGTGCATATGATGAATGCCCTAAGCTTATGCACTTTAGCCTTTCTTTCTTGCTCATGCATGCCATGCTCATTAAGCTTTTCTCTTATGCTCGGGACTCGAACCCAAGTCTTCTTGGAGCCATCTTGGGACTCGAACCCAATTCAATTCGAGCTTTTAAACTGGGTTCTGGCTTTTTGCTGGCTTCTGGGACTCAAACCTAGTTAATATGCTTGAGACTCGAACTCAAGTCTTATGCTAGCCTTTGGGACTCGAAACCCAATTCTTATCTTTGCTCGAGCACAAATCCCTTCTTGAGGGTGTACTCAAGTCTTATGCACGTGCCATGAACTATGCACTTTATGCTCAAACACGATGCACGTGCCATGCAATCATGAATTTCTTTATCAACAACATCATGAACAAGCCTAAGCCCAAAGCCTCGTTCGAGTAACAAGCATAAAGGAACCCCGCACCAATCCAAGACATGAATTCGGTACGCCTCAATACCGAATCACATCTTATGGCTATGGACAAACCTTGACTTGTATTGCTCGAAAGCTCTGAACCGTGACCTCATTCTAGTCATACAATAAATTCAAGTACATGAACAAGTTATAGAATACATCAAACATCCAAGAATCAACTGACCTACCATCGGCTTGTTCGAGAGAGGATTTCCTTGAGTTGAAGACATCCCAAATGTTACTAAAAGAAGGAAGAAACTACACTTACCTGGATGAACCTCGAACTAAAGCTCGAACTACACAAGATGGGTGGCTTGCTTTGATGGCTGAAGGAGAGAGAGAGAGGGCGTGAGATTAGGGGCAACTAAGAAGGAGGAGAGAGGAGGAAATGGGAGCAAGGTGAAGAAATGAGAAAGGGCTCCTCCTATTTATAGCCCTTGGTGCCAACATTACCAAGCCACACGATCCAATCTTAAGTTTCCATGTGGCCCGCCTAGTATTCTTGAGTGGCAAGTCTACTTTGCCTCATGATTACACCTAGAAGATAAGTTGGCCAAGATAAAAGATCATTGTTGGCATTCTTAGCCTCTAGGTGTCATTGATGATGGCCGCTCTTTACTCTCCCATTAGTCCACCTATATGCCACATTTAATGAACATTTAGTGAAGTTTGACAATAATGGTGCTATAGTTGCCAACTTAGCAATTCTAGAACCTTTGGTCATTAATGATGGCTTGTGTATCGCTCTCTAATTGGTCCACATATGTACCTCTTTTTCTAGAATATCCAAAGATATTTTGGGCTATCATCATGACTTTTGAATATTCAAAGGACAACTCACCCCTTTATTTAATGAGGGGGCTCTAGAATTTTCTCTTATTTTGTACTTTTCTTCATCAATAAGGCAATGTAGAGAATTCTATCATCCAAGTTGATTCTAGGGTCAGAGAATGGATCATTAGGTACATCTCGAAAAATCGAATCACGTACACCCAAGGTTCGGCCATCACGCCCCATATTCGCCCAAACCGTCCCCTTGGAGGGTCGGTCGGACTAGGGTGTTGACATTGGTCGACACCTTGGCCGGCCCTTTGGTCGACACAACTATGTCCGTCTAGGTCCAGGACTAACACTCGGGTTGGTCCTTAGCCTTTCATTGAGCTTGCCACAATCAATTTCCTTTATTTTCGATCCTTGGTCCTTCGATCGGATCAAGGTCAATTCTAAGGCTACTCATGGCTTAGCACTAAATCAAGACACTCATGGACCTTAGAATTTGTGACGGAATAGTCGGGTCTATCCTTGAGCTCATTCCAGTCGACACCTGACCATTGGTAGGGTTCGTGGTCAATGCATTACCGATCCACAATTGGACATCACAATTCAAGATTCGGTTCCGATCACTAAGAATTAAATAGGGAATGATGCATTTTTGGTTTGAATATGGTCGCATTTGATCAATTCGGATCATCCGTGTATCGGTGCATAACCGGGCGGAACCGCCCGCGGCCAAAAACTGCAACCGGTCTGATTGACCCATGATCATCCGCCAATCCAAAATCATCTTGTGACCAATCCTCATGATCAAAAGGTCATCTTATGAGCTGGTGATCCTATCCCACTGGTTTGGTTGGTAGAAAATTCATAGCCAACACCTCGACCAATTTGTGACTGGTTGGTCGATCGGTTAGTCGATCAGACCATGACCGATTCGTGATTCCTTGTCGATCAAACCGATCAATCCATGGCCATTGGCCCATGGTCGATTCATGTAGGAGCTTATGGCCAATTTTTACGGGGTCGATATCGAGGATGTTACAATGAGTCAACCTCCTTCATGAAAGAAGTTAAGGTGTTCTAGAGAATTCCATTTTATCTTTTTCGTCCTCAATAAGGTGGTCTAGAGAATTCCATCGTCTAAGTTGGTTCTGGGGCTGGAGAAGGGATCATTTGGTACACCTCGAAAAACTAAATCACATACATCCGAGATTCAGCCATCATGCCCTATGCTTGCGCGAACTGTTCCTTTGGACGGTCGATCGACCTAAAGGGTTAGTTGTCCGTCGATCGGTTCAAGGCCAATCTTGAGGCTACCCATGGCCTAGTACTAGGCCAAGACACTCATGGACCTTAGAATTAGTGACGGAATAGCCGGGTCTATCCCGAGGCTCATTCCAATAGGCACCCAATCCATCAGTATGCTCATGGTCGGTGCATTAGCAATCCATGATCAAACATCACCAATTCAAGAATCTTTTCCGATCACTGAGAATTAAATAGAGAATGATGCATTTTTTTGTAGGAAGACGATCACATTTGATCAAGTCGGATCATTCATGCATTGGTGCACAGTTGGGCGAAATCTTTTAAGCTGGTGATTTTATCCCATCGGTATGGTTAGTAGAAATTCACGGCCGACACCTTGATCAGTTTGTGATCGGTCGATCGGTCGGTCGGACCGTGACCGATCCATGATTCATTGCCAATCAAACTGATCGATCCATGGCCAATGGCCCATGATCGATCCTTTTAGGACCTAATGGCCAATCCTTATGAGCTCGGAATCAAGGATGTTGCAACAGAGGTATGATTGACGATTCGCTCACCGTGTCATCTACTTGACTCACTTTCGTCTATCCTAATAAAATTCCAACAATTTAAGACTGAACAAACAACGACACCTCAAGTGGATTTGCACAAACTGAACAATCACAATTTCGAACCATCAACCCCTAATCGAAACTCAACTAAACCATCACCAATCCGAGACCACCGAACCTCACATTTGAATTTCATAACCAAACCATCATGATCCTAAGACCACTGAATTCCACTATCGAACCTTCGACAACCCAAGACCACCAAACTTAACCCACGCCATCATCGCAACATGCAAATCCAAAATTAAGCTCAAAACAATTAAATTGTAGTCCTAATAATTCTACGACATCTCACAGCACAATGCATAGCATCCAAACCTCAGCCGACCCATGAACAACAACATAATCTGAGCCAAAAACAATATAAACTGAATCAAGAGAACACAAATCAAACACCATAGCACATCAAAGGCAAGATTCTTTGAATTGCACAATGAGTAAATCAACATAGCATAGAGAAAAGGAATTTCACTTGCCTCATGTCTTGGTGAGTAAAACTGAACCTAAACTCACGGAAAAACTAAACCTCAACCTTCGTGTTTGTTGGATGCAACTTGACATAGCTCCATCCTATGAGTGAAATTGAGAAAAATAAGAGTGGCAAGTGATCAATAGAAAGAGAACGAGTGATTGGTGAGAGAGAGAGGGAGTCGGGTTGAGCGAGATAAATGAGGGCGAAAGAGAGAGAGCCGAGAGAAAATAGAGAGGAGAGAGAGAAATAAATGATCTTATACCCAAATTAAGCTTCTTTGCATGTGATCCTAATGGTCGCATGGAGCGGTGGCACCAAATGGCCTATCGTCTTAACACGTGGTGAGAAGTTGGGGGGGAGAGAGAGAGAGAGAGAGAGAGGACCGGGTGGAAGAGAGAACGATAGAGAGAAGGGTAGGCCGGCTTATGAAGGAAAATGGGACCATTATGTCTAATTTTCATGTAGATTAGATTCTAGGGACTATAATTTAAGTCTAGAATTCATCCAACGGGTCTTAAAAATTTATGGGTCAAAAACCGTTATCTTTCAATTCCAAAATAGACACAATTCAAATAGTGCCAATTTAATCAACCTAATTACCATCGCTAAATTCTATTCTCCTAGCTCACTAATCGAATGGGCCAAAAATCTAGATGTCACATGTTCCCATCTTGGGATATCAGCCATAAGTTCAGAGGGATTTTGCGGCTAAGCCTCATTCTCCACCTAAGGGGCAAGTTAATCAGGGTCATCAAACATAGGACCCACTAAGTGTGACATCCCAAGTTCTCATCCGCTGGTTTAGTAGAAATTGATTAGGTAGTGTTGAGGGGCATCAATTAGAATTTAGAAAAAAAAAATCATAATCAAAATATTTAGAATAACGGCCTTAGCCCGTATATTAGCCAAGAAATTTTATTTTTCTATTTTTATTTTGTGTTGATTTAGTTGTGGATGACGTCCTCGTTTTTTTTATGCGATAATTGGACATGATTGGCACTAAGGCTTTCGAGGACATGACCCTTCTTGTTTTCTTTCTTTCTTTCTTCTTTTTTTTTCTCCTCCTCTCTCTCTCTCTCTCTCTCCTCTCCCGTCTCTTCCTTCTCCCTCACACTAGCCACCACCCCCTCCAATGCATCCTTTTGCATGCCTCATTTCCCCAAGAGGCCATCATGACCTTCCCTTTCCAATAGCAATGATTTGCCAGCATTTTTCCCATCTCTCTCCTCCCTTCTCCTTCTTCCTCCTCTCTCTCATTCTCTTCGCCCGACCTCCTCCTCCTCCTCCTCTTCTTCTTCTTTTTTCCTCCCATTCTTCTCTCATTTCTCTCCCAGCTCTTTTGGTTCTCTCTCTCTCTCTTCATTCTCCTCCTCCTCCTCCTCCTCCTCTTCTTCTTCTTCTTTCCTCATTCCTCTCCCCCCCCCCGGCAAGAAGCTCTCTCTCTCTCCATCGTACCTCTCTGTTTCACTTGAATTGCTCTCTCTCTCTCTCTCTCTCTTCCCCCCCCTCCCCTTGTTTTCTCTGCCTGTCAACCTCTTCCATCGCGGCTTTGCCTTGATGGACCATGAAGACTCAAGCCACGAGGAGCCTTGAGAAGCCCCATTGTGTACCTATTCCATCCTAAACCCGCACCATGCTGTCGTCATTGTATCTTCGAGGCAAGTGAAGTTTTGTCATCGTATATCTTGTGATGAAATTGTCTTGCATGTTGATTGTGCCTATTCTTGATTTGTTGGGTGTTGGTTTTGAGCGTCGTGTTATCATTGTGGGTCTTGTGAGTCATTGCTTCGGAATTGAAGGGCCAGATGGACCCGCAGGTTCATCTCAAAGGTGCAATGCTTTGACGTAGTCATGCGAGCCCGAAGGGGACCGCCGTGTGGCCATAAGCCACAAGGTGGGTTGGTGAGCCACGAGGTGGGCCGTGTGGCCATGGGATCGAGCTACAACTCGATGGGTTGTAGTTGGTGAGCCGTGAGGTGGGTCGTGTGCCCATGAGACCGAGCTAAGGCTTGGTGGGTTGTAGTCGAGCAAAGATGAGTATGGTCGTGAGAATTCGATGGGTGTAGTCGAGGATGAATCGGCTAAAACTTGCATGTGCTGGATTGGTTTCGTATATTCGGTGTGGACTAGGCTGTTTAGGGATCATCTCGCATGTTTCGATTCTGGGTCTAAAATGTTTTAGGTAATTGCCCAGAGTCGCGAAGTCCATGTGCTACACAAGATGGCTATAAGTCCGTGAGGTACTCGGTGAGAGCTATGAGATGCCTTGTGAGGCCCGAGTGCAGCATAGGTGAGGACCATGAGGCCCAAGTGTGGTGTGTGGGCCGCAAGGCTCGAATGGAGTGCGAGCAGGACGTGACGCCCGAGTACAACATAGGTGAGAGCCGTGAGGCCCGAGTACAGCATAGATGAGGGTCGTGAGGCTCGAGTATGGTGGTAATGGGTCGTGATTCTGGGTGTGTCTATGTAGACCGTGAATTGTCAAAACTTGTCGTGCAAACATGAGGACAGCGAGGTGTCTCGTGAGGATATGCTCACGTCAGTTGTTTGCATGCTTAATGAAAGAACTGATGGGGGAGCATCCAACTTAGCTGCGTCAGCCCAATCCACACCATCATTGCTAATTCATGCCAAGATAGAATTTGGGCATAATGTGCTTCAATGGATCGAGATTGAAATTTCCAACTAATGCGATACCGAATCATTGTTACTAAGTTATCAATACCGATGATTGAGGAGTTACCGAAGTTATCAATATGGTATATTAGTCACTGCGTATGCTTTATTAGTTGTTAAGCTCAAAATTTTTGAACAACATTTCAATAGGAGGCCGTTTTGAACAACTTTCTTGGATATTTGTTGAAATCTTGGGGTGTTTATCTCTTGGTCAAGGAGGGAGCACGAATTTTACAAGGCTGAAGAATAAGTTCCCAAGTCATTAAATGCATTTCTATTTTCCTAGAAGTCATTAAGGATAGTCATATAAGCATTTCTCTATCTTGTTTGTGCAAATGGAATACTTCATTGTGATAGATATGATGTGTAGCTCAGTTGTTTGCATGTTCCGAGCATGTATCAACGATTCAAGCGCTCATAATTGCCCAAGTCGTTTCACTATGCGAAAGAATGAGGCCATCCCCTAAACCCTCAACCCTGCCCAATCCCTAGCCACGATCTTTTTTAATAGATTTTTAATTTCTTTCTAGGAGTTTTATTTTTTTTTGACGATATATATATATATATATATATATTTCACACTAGCAAATGTGCACACTTGTTGCTTTTATGTAAGAAATTGGTATTTGGAAGAAAACCAAAATCACCTTACTATGCATTATCCAAATAATTAAATAATGGAATTAAATAAATTGCTGAAAAAACTTAATACGAGGAAATTGTATAAATATATTTGAAAAGCGAAGAAAATTCAATGATTTAAAATTTTCTTAGTAAATTTATGACAGGGACATGAAAATTGTCCAAAAACTCCTAATGCCTATTGCACTTTTACCAATTTAACAATAAACCTTCCAATTTGTCAATTAAATCTTTAAATTTTTCACATTTTGCTAATTAAGTCCATTTGGCCAGAAATCACAGATGTGAACATCCTTAAATAATATTCTAATATTTTTTAATTCTTTATAATTTTGTCTAATTTTGTCTTTTTTCTTTTTTTTTTCCCCTTTTAATACATGTTTCGCTAGAAGACTTAAAAAAAATACACCCAATATGTCCGCTTCGCTTGTTTTCATTCCATCTCTCTCTCTCTCTCTCTCTCTCTCTCTCTCTCTCTCTATCTCTATCTCTATTTTTCCTTTTTATGCATGTATAGCGGAGAAGGGGTGGGGACTGACTACGAAAAGAGAAGAGGATATCTTTTTCTTTTCTTTTTTTTGGTCAGAAGAGAGAAGAGTTTTTTGTGGCCTTCAAATGGAGGCTTTGGCTCTTTGCACAATATTTCTGATTTCACTGCTTGTAGAGAATTTTCTTTGTTGAGTGTAATATATCATGGCAATTCTACGAGATTTCGACTTGGGTAATCTGTTCAAATGATTTGAGACGATTCTGTCGGAAGGCTTAGTTTCCATTTTGCATAAGATGAAAGACATGACAAAACCTGTCCCGAGGCGGCTCCCCCTCATTCGCCCAAATGTTGTCATTGACATCTTCGACCCCTCGAGACCCAAAAACCCAGAGGACGATTCTTCACTAGATATTTGACACAAAAATTCACTACTTTCAACAAGATTTGCTTGAACCCAGGAACTGGCACTCTCGCTAAGCCTCACCTAGGTGACACCTAGCAATGTCATCCTAGCTTGGATGAGGGCTAATGTGACATCCCCCATTTCAGGTTCTGTTTTCGATTGAATAATTTAGGCTTTTAATCGACACACCTATAGTCATTTTCCCTGAGTTGATCATGTTGGTGAAATCTTTCTTCTATATTTTGAAGCTGACAAAATGTTTCCAAGTGTAAAGACTTTCAGACTCATCTATCAAAGTCTGAAGACTTCTAGACTGAAGATCGCCAGACTCAAGTTTTAAAGTCTGCCCTCGTTGACAGTTTCTAGATCATTGAAGAAGTCTTATCTAGATACGGGGTTATCCTTAAGGATTTGATTTGATTGATTGAAGATTATCTCACGGTTGGAGAAAGCACATATAGATCTATTATTCGTATGAAAAGTAAATCGAGTAAGATAGATCCGTTGATTGGTGAAGTATACTTGGAAGGTTCTACTTATGGAAACCTAGATCCTGATTGTATGGGCAAACATGATTGGTGGGCTATCTTCATATTCCTTAAATAACAAGAGATCTCCCTAATTGATTCGGTCCAAAGGGTAGATTGGACGAACTCCTTTGGAAGGTGCCAATGGTTATGTAGGCATGGAGGAGTATAAAAGGAAGACGGTCAAGTTGTTCAAGTGTGTGCGAGATAGAAAAATTCCAAAGTCTGAAGCTCCCTACTCTTTGCTAATTCATTTGTTGAGCATTCATTGTACTCAAAAGAGAGAATTTTTTAAGACCTCGAGGAAGTGTAGTAGAGTCTCTGCACTGTGGAATCGAGGACGTGAGATTGTAACATTTCTTTTGATTCATAGTGAAATCCAGCCGATGGGTTGTCAGCGTGGGAGAGTGGACTTAGGCTTGGATTAAGCCGAACCACTATAAACCTTGTGTTCTTATTCTCTTCCCTATCTCCTTTGTTTTGTTCAAAGTTTATTTTATTCCACATATATTTTCCAAGGTTTATTTTAAAATACCTATTCACCCCCCTCTAGGTGTTCATACTAGCACTTTCAATTGGTATCAGAGCTCGTGTACTCATTTATATTGAAGTGTTTTTACTTCAGAGTTAACGATCCATGGCTAGTATGTTGGCTCCAGGTTTGGTTGAAGGGCAAAGCAACACCAGACCGCCTTACTTTGATGAGAAGGAATACAGTATATGGAAGAACAAGATGACGGCATTCCTAAGATCAAAAGATCATCTAGAATGAGATGTGGTAGACAAATGAGTCATTCCTAAAGCTGTAACAGTCTTAGAAAGAGGAAAAGAAGCTGTTGAGTCCAACGAGATGACTCAAGAAGAGATAACCAAGAGACAAGCTCTCGATGCAAAAGCAATTTATTCCTTATATTGTGCATTATCTCCCATTGAATATAACATAATATCTTCTTGTGAAATAGCTAAAGAAATCTGGGATAGATTGCACATCACCTATGAAAGAACTGATCGAGTGAAAGAAACCAGAATCAATATTCTGCTCGGTCAATATGAAGCATTCAAGATGAAACCAGGAGAATCTATCACTGACATGTTTAGTCACTTTACATAAATCGTGAATGGTCTTGAGTATCAAGGACAACCAATCTCTGGACCCATGAAATTTAACAAGTTATTGCGTGGACTCTCCAAAGATTGGAATCACGTGAAGACCTCAATAAGGGAGACACAAAGGATCATGCCACTTTCTGTTGACGAATTCATTAGCACTCTTCAGTCTTATGAAGTAGAGCAAATCAATGAAGATGAGGATCCCAAAGGTAAAAAATCTATTGCATTAAAATCTAATGATGATTCTAATGTTACAGATTCAGAAAACGATATGGAGGATGAAGAGCTTGCCCTCATGATAAGAATGTTCAGAAAACTGAACAAAAAGGGAAAAAGATTCAACTGGAGGAAACAAAGTTCTCAAAAGTTCCAAAATAAATTAGCTGAGGATGATGAATCCAATAAAGATGTGATCTATTTTGAATGCAATAAAAAGGGACATATCGACCCAACTGTCCTTTGCAAGAAAAAGAAAGGAAAAGTTGAGAAGTACGAAAAAGCTCTCAAAGCGAAACTTGGAGTGATACGAGTGTGAAGAAAGTGATAATGATTATGCTAATATTTGTCCGATGGCACAATCGGAATCGATTCGACTCGAGACAAACTCGACTCGAGATAGTGAAATTGAGGTAAGTAATTTAAAATTCCTACTAAAGTCTCTAAATATATTGACGAATTGTGTCTTAGTCTCAAAACCTCTCTTAAGAGGATTTCCGAACTAAAAAGAGAAAATTTTGCACTAAAGCAACAAGAGATTGTTTTGAAAAAGAATGTCAAAAATTTAGATAAAAGTGTTATTACCTTGAAAGAAAATGCAGACTCTCTTTCAAAAGAAAATGCACTTTTGAAATATGATATTTCAAGTGTTACAAAAAAATTTTCTATAGGATCTGAGAAATTAGAAAAGATTCTTTCAGCACAAAGACCTTACTTTAATAAATCAGGCTTGGGAATGATTGCTGAAACTATCCCTCCAATTGATTTTCCAAAAGTAAAGGAAAGAATCAAACAAAGGCCTTCAAAAATCTTTTACAAGAATCATTTTCAAAAGGTCTTTGTAAAACCTGTTGGCCGAAGTGCTCTTAGATGTTCTAAGTGTAATAGCTCAGAACACTTTGAGAAAGAATGTTCTATGGTTTGGAAGCCTGTTAAGAAGGATTGGGCGAAGACTGTTTATAGCACTAACTCTGCTGGACCCAAGAAAGTATGGGTACCAAAGAAAGCTTGAGTTTTCTTTTTAATTGCAGGTTACTATCAAGAAAAAGATAAAATGGTATTTGGATAGTGGCTGCTCAAGACATATGACTAGAGATTCAAATTGTTATATCAAACTTACACAAGTAACAGGTGGAAAAGTTTCCTTCGGCGGAACAGACAAGGAAGAATTATTGGAAGTGGAACTGTAAAAATTGGAAGTCTCATAATCAACAATGTCTCTTTAGTGAAAGGACTTAACTACAACTTGCTTAGCATCAGCCAATTGTGCAACACTAGATTCAAGATCAACTTTCAAGAAGGAATATGTTCTGGCACTAGTAAAGATCTTTCACAATCCTTCACTGGGTGAAGACATGGGAATATTTATCTTTTGGATATCAATCCAAAAAGATTTCAATGTCTAATCTTAATCCAAGATGAAGCAAATGTCTGGCATCAAAAGCTTTGTCATATCAACATGAAGCAAATTGCCAAGATCTCTTCAAATAAGCTTGTTTGTGGACTTCCTGACCTGAAGTATAAAAAATCAGACTTAGGCACACCATGTGTATTGGGAAAACAGGTTAAAAACTCCTTCAAATCAATAAATCAAGTTTCCACTAATCGTGTAATACAGCTCTTGCATATGGATCTCTTTGGACCAACCAGAACCCAGAGCATTGGAGGTAAGAAATATTGCCTAGTAATAGTTGATGATTATTCACGATTCACTTGGGTATATTTCCTGGCAAGTAAGTTTGAAACCTTTTCTTATTTTGTAAAATTTGCTAAGAAAGTTCAAAATGAGAAAGGGTATGTTACTTCAAGAATACGGATGCACCATGGAGGTGAGTTTGAAAATCAAGACTTTGCTAAATTCTGTGATGATTCCGTTTTCAGCATGTATTCTCCTTACCATACACTCCATAATAGAATGGAGTTGTGGAAAGGAAGAATAGATCTTTGCAAGAAATGGCTAGAACTCTTTTAATTGATTGCAATATTTCTTCTCGTTTTTGGGCTAAAGCTGTTTCTACAGCTTGTTATATTATTAACAGAGTTGTCTTAAGGCCAATTCTGAAGAAAACTCCCTATGAGTTATTCAAGGGAAAGAAGTCAATTGTTTCTTACTTTCATGTGTTTGGTTGCAAATGTTTTATCCTAAAAAATGCAAATGATCGAATTGGTAAGTTAGAAGAAAAATTAGATGAAGGCATCTTCCTTGGATATTCAACCACCAGCAAAGTTTATAGAATTTACAACAAAATGACTCAATCTGTGGATGAATCGATGAATGTTAAATTTCAAGACTCTATTCAAAATCAATCAATTCAGAGTCATCCTGAAGAATCTGAACCTGCTCCAGACTTTACAAAGTCTAAATCTCCAGAAACAACTCAAAATTTAGAAGACCAGCAACGAATGATCGATTCAAATAAAGAAAAAGATCAACAATCTGACAATTCAACCAGTAATTGGAAGCACAAGTCTAGTCATCCCAAAGAACTTATTATTGGTGACATTAATGAAGGAATTCGGATAAGATCCAAAAGGCATGAAGAGTCTAGTGTTGTAGCTCTTATTTCTAAAATAGAACCCAAGAGCATAGAAGAAGCTTTAACTGATGAAAGTTGGATTGAAGTTATGCAAGAAGAACTCAGGCAATTCAGTATCAATGATGTCTGGGAATTGACTCTTAAACCAAAAGGTAAATCTATTATTGGAGCTAAATGGGTTTACAGGAACAAGATGAACAAAAAAGGAAAAGTCATAAGGAACAAAGCAAGACTCATCGCCAAAGGATATACGCAAGAAGAATGGATAGACTATTATGAGACTTATGCACCAGTAGCAAGGTTAGAAGCAATTAGATTATTACTTGCCTTTGCTTGTTATAAGAATTTCAGGTTATTCCAAATGGACGTCAAAAGCGCAGTCCTGAATGGATTTATCCAAGAAGAAGTCTATGTGGAACAACCTCCCGGTTTTGAAGACCCAAAGAAGCCGATTCAGTATTCATTGAAAAAGGCTCTATATGGTTTAAAGCAAGCACCTCGAGCTTGGTACGACATGTTAAGTAATTTCCTAACTCAAAACAGTTTTGCCAAAGGTAAAGTAGATACAACTTTGTTCATCAAAAGAGAATGTAATAATTTTTTGCTTGTTCAAATTTATGTTGATGATATAATTTTTGGCTCTCCTAACGAAAGTCTTTGTAAGAAATTCTCTAAGACTATGTAGGACAAATTTGAAATGAGCATGATGGGTGAACTATCTTTCTTTCTCAAATTACAAGTGAAACAATTGAAGGAAGGAACTTTCATTTACCAAGAATCAACTGGCGGACATATTTACAAAGCCCTGGAGAAAAATCTATTTGAGTCTATTCGTACCAGACTTAATATCATATCTCTTACTCAGTAAAGTCTGGATACTCTCAAGACTCAAAGTTAGAAGTCTTTAAATACTAAGACTCAAAAGACCTCAAGCCTCGACTGTAAGTAGTTCTAAATTTCAAATTTGAGAAGGTATGATTGTCTATTGGCTGATTAGTTGATTGATTTATCTTTCTGAAAATACTCCTTATTTCAAAAAGGCAGTTATTGATTTTGTTTTTTTAAAAGGAATTCAGTTAAATTCATAAAGGGAAGTTATTATTTGAAAAGACATTTTTTTTATGACGCTTCGTTTACCCCGCTTCACTTACTTTATATACCACTGTGTTTCACCTTCCTCACTTTTACTCCGAAACCCTAGAATACAATATTCCTATTTCTTTCACTTTTACTCTCGATTCGTTGGAAAGTTTTCATCTTTTCGAACAAGTTGGTGATTCTCTTCATTGTAGTGTCAATGTCTTCAAGAAATTCTTCGAGGAATGTAAGCAAGGGACCACGTCGCATGCCTAAGGGTCCTACCCACTTTGATTTAACCAAAAAAGAAGATTCTCCTTTGCGTCCAAGTCAGCAGCGTCAACCTTCCTCGAATCAAGCAGCCGATGATGTCATAGAAGAGGTTGATCCTGTAAGAACTGTAACTCCAAAGAATGCTTTCAAACTCTACTCAAATTTGAAGAAAGGAGATACGCCATTGTCCTTAATTGATGAGTTCTTAAAAGATAGGGGATTCAAGAATGAAACCCTGTTTTTGAGAGATTTGGAGAGGCTAGGAGTTGTGGAGAAAGTATCGGCTGAGAAGGCGTTTCAGAATATTCCAAGTGACCCATACTATAGCACTGCGAATCAACCACAATCTCTAGATGATGATGAACGGTTGTATTCTCATTTTCAACCTAGGTCTGGGTGGCTGCAAACATTACTGATGGTTCAAAACTTTTTAGGTCCAAGGATCATAAAAAGGTTTATGCAAGTCTTTTGAAGAGAGGCATGATGAATCCCAGGACTGTTGACTTTGATTTCCTAGATTCAATAAAAGTTAATATGAGAGAAAAGTTTGCTTTATTGTAATTGGAAAAGTTCTGTTCTAATTCTAGTGTTGCATTTCCAGAGCTGGCTGCTTACTTTTATTCGAATCTATCATTCTTGGATGCACACAGCTTTATCTTCACTGTGAAGGACAGGGAATTTTTGGTGACCCCAGACATTTTGGTTGACATAATCGGGGTGGAAAGAACAAGTTTTCAATCGATTAGTGTGTCAATTGCTCATGCTATTCTGTCTTTGGTGAGAGACAGGGATATTGAAGGAAAACTTTCTTATTTAAGGATGAGTGCCTCGAACATTCTCTTGCACAAAATTGTAATTAATTGCATTCTCCCTAAATCGACATCCAAGACTAATGTTTCTCGATTAGAAGCCAAATTGATGTGTGCAATCAATACTTGTTTTAAGTTCTCTCTGCCTCACACCATATTGTTCCACATGTTTCGAACTGTTATGAAGAATAAGGGACAGCTTCCTTATTCTGCTATTATCACACGACTTTGTAGGCACTTCAAAATTCATATCTCTGCACCATTGAGTCTGAAAGCCATCACTTCGATGGTAATTGGGTTCAAAATGGTGTCAAAGATGCGCTTAAAGGAGCTGAACAAAGTGCTGGAGCGAATGAAGGAGAAATCTCCTCTCAAGGCAAAGCAAGACTCTGCTGTGGCTAAAAGAAAAGGCAAGGAGCCCATGGTTGCTCCTGTAAAGAAGAAAAGAGCTCTAATTCTAGAAGATGAAGAAAATGAGGATGAGCTTACTATTTCTACCTTGAAAAATCTAAAGACTTTTATTAGCTTTCCTAAGAAAAGAAAAGAGTCAGACGAAGGAAGAGAGAGAGAAGAATCGGAGAATGAAGAAGAACAGAGGGAAACAAAGGAAAGAAGAGAAGAAGAAGTAGAAGAAGAGGAGGAAGAAGAAGAAGAAGCAGAGGAAGAAATGGAAGAAGCTGAAGAAGAAGGGGAAGCAGAAGCAGAAGAAGCAGAGAGAGAAGGAGATCAGGGTACTCAAGACTCTTTCGAGCCAACCTTGGCTATCTCTTTGTCTAGTCATTCTGAGATAAGAGAAGAGGAATCTGCTGGAGTGCATCATTCTGAGGCTGAGGAAGCTTTACCAACTCCTCCTAAGGGCATCAAAACAGGGGGAGCTGATGGTCATAAAGGTACTTCTTCACCCCTACTTACTAGTGATGTAAGTCGATCTGCAGCAGACCTAGAAGAAGTGCATGCCTCACATTATCCAGAAGATAGACCTCTTACTGAGACTCCATCATTTCTCAATTTCCCTGAGTTTCACTCTCTTTTGGTCCAAGTGATACAATTGCTCAAACAACAAACTTTTCAAGACTGCTGGAAATTCTTTTGGATGTGCGGAGTCAACAATATGCTATGAGTTTTGAGATGCTAGATCTCAAGAATGTTGTTAAGGCCACTTCAGTGTCTCTTCCTGAACAGCTGGATACCCTGAAGAATCAAGTTCACTTTTACGTGCAGGGTGAAGAATTTCAGGTGCTGAAGCAAAGTTTTGACAAGCTTAAAAAGACAGTGCACTCAATGAGGGAATACGAGCTTGTTCGCTTACCCAAGCAACCTTAACTCTTGATCTTTTCAAATCTATCTTTTTTTTTTCTTTTTTTTTTCGGTCTCCACTTTTTGCTGTTGACAAAAAGGGGGAGACGTTTATGCAGATTTGCTTGACTTGATGACTTGATGTTATGTTTTGTTTGGACTTTATCTTGTTTGGTGTGATTTCTGTTTTGGGCTGGTTTGGATTACTGATGACTTGCTGTGTAACTTAAGCTATTATTATTGATTATGCTAAAGATAGTTGCATTTTCAAGACTAACATGTTTTTTGTGATTGCAGATTCGCTACTATCTTTATTCTAATCTCTAATAATTTTTTATATACAAGAAAATCTTGTTTTGCTTAAGTGTTCCAGTCAGAGTGTCTAAATCTGCAGGAAAGTTTTGTCACCATCAAAAATGGGGAGATTGTTGGTGAAATCTTTCTTCTATATTTTGAATCTGACAAAATGTTTCCAAGTCTAAAGACTTTCAGACTCATCTATCAAAGTCTGAAGACTTCCAGACCGAAGATCGCCAGACTCAAGTTTTAAAGTCTGCCCTCGTTAACAGTTTTTAGATCATTGAAGAAGTCTTATCCAGATACGAGGTTATCCTTGAGGATTTGATTTGATTGATCGAAGATTGTCTCATGGTTGGAGAAAGCACATATAGATCTATTATTCGTATGACAAGTAAATCGAGTAAGATAGATCCATTGATTGGTGAAGTATACTTGGAATCGAGGACGTGAGATTGTAACATTTCTTTTGATTCATAGTGAAATCCAGCTGGTGGGCTATCGGCGTGGGAGAGTAGACGTAGGCTTAGATTAAGCCGAACCACTATAAACCTTGTGTTCTTATTCTCTTCCTTATCTCCTTTGTTTTGTTCGAAGTTTATTTTATTCCGCATATATTTACCGAGGTTTATTTTAAAACACCTATTCACCCCCCTCTAGGTGTTCATACTAGCACTTTCAGATCACCCACGGGATAACTAATCTATCAGGTGAAGTCGTTAAGGGATTTTAACGAGATAGACTTGAGAATTCGAACAGGAATTGATTACTTGACCGTGCTAATTTGCAAGGGTCATTACGACATAGACCGATTAGAGACGGAAGATAGGTCGACTCGATAGAATCACGTGATTAAGTACTCTTTTGTATCATAAGAAATAACCAACTTTTACTTTAGTCCTAATGCTTTCGTTGACCCTTCGTCCAAAATTGCATTTAGTGATATGACATTTCCACATCATTGCACCACTTTTTCCCCCATATTTCATATCCAAGAAAGCATCTTTTGGAGATGGATTTTCATGTCAGCCTAAATAACATTTTATTGAATCTAAAATTCAAGTAAAAACTGGAGCAATTAGGGTTGACTTTCTTCACAGCTTTTACTCTTAAGAGAGTATTCATTCCATCTCGCTTCGTGATTTTCAATTTTACACTCAATCTTCAATATTTTGTACTTGGGAATCTCCCTTATCTCTCAGTCAAAGAGCTTATGCTCGAGACACTCGGCCCAAAATGCTCAAACAGTTTGAGCTCGAGAGTTTTCCATCTCTTAGTTGTTAAGAGAAATTTGGATGGAAGGTTTATGGAGGCAGATTTGAGACTTAAGTACAAGTTGATGGTTTTTATGAGACAAAAAACAAAGTTTAGAGTAGAATTAGGACTAAACCTAAAGTTGGGGTTTCTTTTTATGAAATAAAATTTTTGCTATGAATTGAAATTTGACCTAAAATTAGGGTTATTTTGAGGATATTAGGCTCCATGTCAAATCCCATCCCATCAAGACGTGTTCATGTTATATTCGGATAATATTTCTTTTAAGTGATTCTTGAGTCAACTTTTCCCACACTTCAATTGGTTTTCTTCTCGAATGATGCGCTCGGCCTAATGCATTTAGGATATATTCATGGAGTATTCTCAAAGACTTGAACTTAAGATTATAAGGAGATGGGCAAAACCCTCTTGTTGTCTAGGCCAACATAGTCTAATGATTTTCAGTCCAAATAATTAATCGCAATGAACAAAAGAGATTGTGATTTAGAATCAAAAGAATAATAAAAAGATCTGAGGACACGTGGAGGAATCTTTTAGCACTTTCTAGGAGGGGCTAGGGAGATTTTGGGGTAGATTTTTGCTTTAAAGATGTCATTAATAAGATGTCCAGTGGCCATTATTCCCATATGGGAAGAGAGAGGTGGCGAGTTTAAATCTCCATCTTTTCAATGATTGGGGTGAGGACGTTTAGTTTTATATGTGAATTTCAACTCTCGTGCTTTGCAAACATATGGAGAGCTCGAATCCCCACCTTTTTAAGAATTAAGGTGGGGATGTTTAGTTTTAGATGTGGGTTTCAACTCTCATGCTTTGCGAAGAGGTAGGCTAGTGAATTGAGAGTTAGAGTAGAACAAATAAAATAAAATAAAATAAAGAACAAGATGCCATGAATCAATTAAGGGAAATTTTCTACTTCTCACTGTGCTGAACACCCTTGCATGCCTAGAATATTGAATTACTCCATATTAAGATTACATACCGAAGAAAAATAAAACACTAAAAAGAGAGTTGGAACAAGGAAAGCGGCTAACCCACCACGCGCCAAACCAACCCCCTCCCACCCCCTCAAATCCTCCTTCTTTTCCCTTTCTACCCCCAACCCTAACCCCCAACACCCTCCCACCTCGAAGTCGATAGCTTTCCTTGGACTCTCTCCTTCTCGCTCTCACTCTCACGTCCGCTCCCTGGGGAAGCCTATAAAACAGGTGTCTTCCTCTCATCATCCTTCATGACTGTCGTCCCCCCCACCGCCCCCTTCAAATCCTCCTCCTTTCCCCTTTCTACCCCCAACACCCTCCCAACCCGAAGTCGACAGCTTTCCTTAGACTCTCTCCCTCTCACTCTCACTCTTGCGTCCACTCGCTGGGGAGCCTATAAAACAAGTGCCTTCCTCTCATCATCCTTCATTGTCGTAGTCATTATCCCCCTGCCCCCCCCTTTAACCCCCAACCCCTAACACCCTCCCACCCCGAAGTCGACAGCTTTCCTTGGACTCTCTCCCTCTCGCTCTCACTCTCGCGTCCGCTCGCTGGGGAAGCCTTCCTCTCATCATCCTTCATCGTCGACAAGACCAGACTCGCCGCCCTTCTTCTTCTTCTTCTTCGAGGCCTTCTCTTCCCTCTCCACAGCCGCCGAGGCCCATCCTCACTCACTTCCCATGGTACTGTCCCTTTCTCTTTCTCTCTCTCCTTGTGAGTTCAGTAAACGTTTTAGGTTTCGTTTTGGTCAGAGACATATCATTGCTGTCGCCAGTACGCGTTCGATAGTCCTTTTTGCCGGCGATGACAATTTATGCTTTGTTTATGATCTTTTTCCTTCTCCTTTCTTTTGCAATCTTCACGAGTCGAGAAAGTCAAAATCTCTTCTACCCTGGACCATTCGTATCTCCCTTTCTGTATCTCTTCTGCTTTAAGATAGAGAGGAATATCATTGCGGACGCGCACTTGTGAAAAGCCCTCATTGGATTTGATTCCTCAATTTCTTTCTCCTAGTCTCTTTGATTGGGTCGATCCTCATCGTGACCCAAAATTCTATTTTTATCATCATTCCGGGTACCATGCATTTTTTTTCTTTTTCTTTTTTTTTTTTTTAATTGAATCTCGACAAAGAAAAATGACTTATTTCAACGTCCCCTAAACTCTCTTTAAGGAAAATAACTCATCACGAGCCCTCTCAGCTCCTTTTTTCCTTACTTTGGAATCTAAGGAGCGTAATTTGTGTTTAAAAATAAGCTCAGAACTAGTTGTGAACCCCCCCGGGGCGAAAAAAAAGAAGAAGATAATTTTCTCTTCAGTATTTCTTTGAAATTTTCGTGGTTTATGATTTGGTGTCACATGTATTGAATTGGGAAGCGAGGCCTGGTTGACATGGTGGAGAATCTCATAATTTTTTTTTTTTTCAATCTTACTTTACTCCTACTTTAATTTTCACTATTAGACTTTTGGCATACCTTCTTGTATGGCATGGGAGTCGAAAATTCACTCCTAAAACTAAATTGTCACCATCTTAATTCCTTAAGAATGTGGGGATTCATATCCTCCACCAACTCCTTTCCATGTGGAAAATGTGGCCACTGAAATAGACCTTAGTGGTTGAGAATCTGACGATTTTCCTCACCCACACTTTGCACATTCTTGAAATTTTTTAGCAAGGAATTTTTGAATCTTGGAAATCAATTTTGATCTCTCAATGTCGGCATACCTATTATGATTTTCAATACATTGAATTTTCTCATGATGAGTATAATTTGGAAATAAAAAATATTTATCTATCGAGTTACATAACGAAACTATATATATATATATATATATATATATATATATATGCGCGCGCAGTTCATGGCTTTGCTTTGAGGGGCGATTTTGCAAACCCGCTCTTTACTCAACTATTCCTTCGAATATTTTAATTTTTAACTATTTTAAATTTTTTGACGTGAGATTTTGTTTTGAGCATTTATTTTGTACGGTTTGATAGACGTGACTAATGAACGACAACATGCTAGTGCCAAATGGCACATCTAGCAGGGCCGCATTGAACACTTCAAATGTCTTTCTTGGAACCATCGAAGAAGTAAAATACGATATGAAGGAAGGTGTCCGCAAATTCTTTATTTCATCTTTTGGTCCCTCATAATTGGTGGAGGAAAATAATTTAATGAATCAGTTACTTCCTATTTAAGTTAATCATTGACAATAATTTAATTTCACGCACCGTGCTATATGGATTTGTATTTTGCGAAGTTGCCAATCCCAACTTTTCTTATTTATTGGGAAAAGCTTTCTCGCTTTTGTTCTCCCTCGTCTATTCAGAATTTGCAGCCGCGTGCTTTATCTTTTGATTAATTTAAATTCAATTCATACTGATTATATGGGAGACAAGAGCACCATTATGATGATTCTTATGTAATTTGTGGACATCCTGTCCAAGTTGCTTTCCCATCTGCTCCTTATCTCGAGCATAAAAAAGTCAAGACAAAAAGTAAATTAACCAGTCCGGATTTTATATCGGATCTTAAAGTTTCAAATTGAGATTTGTCAGTACTGACAACTTGTTGGATTTTTACTTTTAAGAACAAAATCAATAACTAGTAATTTTTTTTTTTTTTTTTGTAAAATTTTAAATTTTAAATTCGTTTTGATGAGGCCAACACTGATAAGTTAAGACGAAAGTCAACTCTAATCGTTAAAATTTTTTCTATTTTTCGTTTGTCAATTTAGTGTTATTTCGGTGGAATCAACCAAATTTCTTTATTTCTGCGGTTAGAGTAGAATTGGAAAGAAAGTTTGGTTTTTTTCTCAATATGGGTAAATCTCGAGCTAAAAAGCTTGTAATTGCGCAGGTCAACCAGGGATACGTCATTGTCATTATCCTACCCACCGATGGTAGTTTTTCTCTCGACATGCAGAGCTCCGCCTACCCACCGATGGTAGTTTTACTGCTCCATTGCAACCCTAACCCGATCTTTTCGGTTTTCTTTGTTCGATCTTCCCCCTTTGAAGTCTTCGACGATGGCGTCTTCAATTAGCCGCTTCTCCCGGTTGATTTGTTTTTGGACCTGAGTCGGTAACCCCTCTTGAACGACCTGTTTTTAGTTTCTGAATTTGGACAGTGGAATCCCTCAGATGTGGTTTCATTTTAAGAACTATTTGTTTCTGGTCACATATTCTGTACTCGGATAAGGGCAGAAAGTGCGATTCGGCTTTGTAAGCAATGGATTTTCAGGAATCCTTTTTCAATCGGATTACCTCTGTTTCACGGATTGGGTCACGACGTCTGCTTTCTTGCAATCTCCATGTTGATACGGCTTTGCTGAACTTTGTACTGCTTGTGTTGCAACTTATGGATTCGCATAATCAAGATGATTCCTTGCGAATGGCTGTGTTGTGTAAACGTTTGGGGCGGCTTGGCCCTGCACTGGAAGTAGAAATTTTGGAAGAGGAACCCTAACCAGAACAATTAGAGGAATGTCGTTTATTACTAGTGGGTAAAGTACTCTCTAACTCAGCTATAAACTTTCAAGCATTCCAGAGTACCTTGAAGCGGATTTGGCGGACGACCCAGATTGACTTTTCCCAGCGAGAGGAAGGGCTATATATAGCAAAATTCCAGTCAAAGATGGTGGCTGGCGCTAAATAGACACCGCTGCACAAATGAAGTTAATATGTTGGAACTGTCAGGGTTTGGGCAATCCCTTGACAGTTCAAGCACTCAAGGCCATGACGGCCAAGGAAAAGCCTGACTTACTATTTTTAATGGAAACCAAGAATCATGAACCGGTTCTTCATAGATTGCAACGCATATTACATTTCAGTAGATCTTTTGTATGCAACCCGGCAGGTCTAGCAGGGGGTTTGGCAGTTTTTTGGAATGAATCTATTTCTTTAGAGATTGAACAGCATTCGGAGTACCTTTTTGATATGCTTTGTCGGGATTCCATGGATAATAGGCTGACGCGGTTGACCTGTCTTCATGCTCCCTCTTCCTACCACAATCACCAGTTATTTTGGGATGAACTCAGAAGTATTAGCAATGCGAATACTCTACCTTGGCTTTGCGCGGGGACTTCAATGAGATCCTCTATCCCTGGGAAGAAGTAGGTAGACGCCAGTCAGACTGGTATCGTTTAAACTCTTTTCGGAATGTTATAAATGACTGTCCTTTTATGGAATTAGAGAGTAAGGGATGTGCCTTTACCTGGATGAATAATCGAGCCGGCGACGAATTAGTTAAGGAACGACTGGATCGTGTTTTGTCTACTGTTGATTGGCAATTTCAATATCCTGCTGCGGAGGTATATGCTTTGCCATCTTTGGGATTAGATCATTGCCCGCTTCTCTTGTCCACTTCAGCTACACATAAAAAGGGCTGATGGCCTTTCCACTTTGAAGCTTATTGGCTCCACGATCAAGACTGTCGCGAGGTCATCTACACAGCATGGAATTCAATTAAGGTAAGCCATTCAGACCTTGTACATAAAATAAGAATGGTTTCTCGAGCTTTACAAGTTTGGAGCCATTCAAAATTTTCTAATGGCCACCAAGGTGCAAGCATTACAACAATAGCTTCAAATCATTATAAATCAACAATATAGTTCGGAACCGAAATAGAGGAAGTTTCTTCTCTTCAGGATGAGATCAGAAATACATGGCAGCAAGAGGAAAAGTACTGGGCTATGCGATCTCGAATTAATTGGTTGCAATGGGGCGATAAGAACACAAAATTTTTTCATGCAACTACTATTCAAAGACGGCAGCGCAACAGGATATGTATGTTACAAGACGAGAATCATAACTGGGTGCGGGACATTCAGGCTTTGAAGGATCTAACTACTGCCTATTTTTCACAATTATATACAACAGGTGGTCCACGCAATTATGCTCCAATTCTGGATCAATGCCCTCGGGTTATAACAGCTGAAATAAATGATCAGTTAATGAGTCCCATCACTGTTTTGGAGGTGAAACAAGAAGCTTTTTAGCTGGGGAAAATGAAAGTGCTGGGTCCAGACGGTTTAAATGGGCTGTTTTATCAATGCCACTGGGATATCATTCAGGATGATTTGACAAACTTAGTGAGGGACTTTTTTACTTCTGGGGAGTTGCCATGTGAACTCAACAAGACGATCATTGCTCTAATACCCAAAACCAGCCACCCAGAAAATCTGGATCAGTTCAGACCCATCAGCGTCTGTAACTTTTCATACAAGGTCATATCTAAGATATTGGCCAATGGCCTAAAACCATGGCTTTGTGAGCTTATATCAGAAGAGCAGGCTGCCTTTGTGCAAGGGAGACAAATACAGGATAATGTGTTTATCGTTCATGAAGCTTTACATCAATTTCGCATTAGGGAAAGGAAGCGACACTTCAATGTACTTCTCAAGACAGACATGCAAAAAGCTTGTGACAAAGTTGAATGGGATTTCATAAAGGATTGTCTACTGCAATTGGGATTTGATCCACGATGGGTTCAGCTGATAATGCAATGCATTTCAACAACCTCTTTAAGTGTTCGTTTTAATGGAGAATAGCTTTCATATTTTCGGCCATCAAGAGGAATATGACAAGGCGATCCTCTTTCTCCTTATATTTTCATTTTACTGGCCAATCTTTTATCCACCCTCATCAACCAAGCAATAAACATTGGCCATCTCACATGAATCAAGCTAAACAGGTCATGCCTGACACTATCGCATCTTTTTTTCGCTGATGATTCGGTTTTCTTTCTCAAAGGCACTATGATGGAATGTTAGAATCTTGCTAATATTCTAAATCAATACTGTATGGCAACGGGATAGGTTATAAATCGGAACAAATCAGGCCTCTTTTTTAGTAAGAACTGTCCGTTGAGTTTACAGGAAAACTTAGTAGGAATATTTAGAATGCCGGTGTTACACCGGTATGGAAAATATTTAGGTATTCCTTCAGAGTGGGGCAGATCTAAAAAGGAGATGTTTGTGTGGATATTATGGTGAATCAATGCAAAGCTTGATGGTTGGAAAGAAAAATTTATGTCTAAAGGCGAAAAGGAGATCCTAATCAAATCTATTGTGCAGGCAATCCCTCAATATGCGATGTCCATTTTTAAGCTTCCAACATCTTTGTGTAGACTTATTGAACAGAAAATTTCCAGATTTTGGTGGACGTCTGATTATAGTAGGGTCGGAGTGCATTGGCAGAAATGGGAGTTACTTAAAGCTGACAAGGATGGCGGAGGACTTGGCTTTCGAGACTTGATGGCGTTCAACAAAGCGATGCTTGGGAAACAGGCTTGGCGCTTACTTCAAAAACCTTGCTCCTTGTGGGGTAAAATCTTTAAGGGGTTGTATTACAATTCAGCGAACTTCCAATCGGCATCTAGAGGTACACGCCCTTTATGGGGATGGCAAAGTCTTCTTCTTGGCAGAGAGGCCATCCTACCTAATGTACGATGGTCGGTTGGGAATGGTAAGGAAATTAAGATTCGGGAAGATAGCTGGTTATCTACCGGACCTATAGTCGGCCCACCAACACGAGAGGAGCCAGAGCGGGTGGCCGATCTTATTGATCCTCTCACCCTAAACTAGAAATTCCCTTTAATTCATCAGCTTTTTGATACTCCGATTAGTACTGAAATTGTCAAAATCCCTATTCGACCTGCCTATACTGCTGATAAGTTAGTATGGACACCTACCAAGGATGGCAATCATACAGTGAAGAGCAATTATCGATCAATGGTTAGCAATGCATGGAAAGAGAATGATCAGCAAGCATCTACATCACACCAGCACCCCAAACTACTGTGGCGTAAACTCTGGTCTCTGCAAACAGAGCCCAAGATCCGAACTTTCCTCTGGACAATCTGTCACAATGCCCTTGCGACTAAAGCTAACTTGTTTCATCGACATATTTCCCCAACTCCTATATGCAGTCTCTGTACTCAGCAGACTCCGGAAACTATTGAACATCTGTTCTTTTTTTGCCCCTGGACTACGAGCGTATGGAAGCACCCTAAGATCAACATCTCTATTTCACCTTCTACAATAAAGCGTATAGATGATTGGATCACAGAATGGGCAACAGATCAACAGCTCGTACCTAGTTTGGAGACAATAGCACAACTCTCGTGGCAAATATGGCGTCTGCGCAACAATTGGATCTTTCGCCGCCAGTTTCCAAACCCCAATCGGGCAGTAACAGATGCCTTAGCACATAATCGAATCCAGTCATCATCTGCAAAGCCTCGCCACAGCATAGGGACTGATGATGGCGAAGCAGGAACTCAATGGAAACCTCCTGATTGCGACTCTCTGAAATGCAATATTGATGGCTCTTATTTCCCTGGTCAACAAGAAGGAATGATGGTGTGTATTAGTCGCAACCATCAGGGAATACTTACTGATATCTACACAGATTGCTTCCCTGCAGCTTCAGCTTTTCAATCGGAAGTTCAAGCGCTCACCTTTATGCTGAATCACCTGCGGCACCAAGGTCTCCATACAGCAAAAATAGTGATTGAGTCTGATTGCAAGATCTTGATCGATATCGTCAACGGATAGACGACGCCGCCATGGGAAGAACGAATGCTATTCAACGAAATCGTGGCTCTACTTCTTGTTTACCCTAGCTTGCGATTGAAATTTTGTCGAAGGGAGGCCAATGGAGCAGCTGATTGGGCCGCAAAGGCCCATGGAAGATCTGACCTAGCCCGCAATTGGAATATTTTTACCCCTTCTCTGTTACAGGATATTGTCGCTGCTGATGCAATAGCTTTGGGATGTAATTTTGTGAATACTTAAATAATATTTACATTTCCGACCAAAAAAAAAAAAAAACCAGGGATACGTAACGAAGACGGCAGTTCTAACGGCGCCGTTATCGTTCGACGGCGAGTCTTAGGAGGATTATAGAGCACCGAATCTCCTACAACGCATCCTTGGCCTCTTGAGGAATGTACGGCCTGGATCGGATCTCACAAACCTCCAGGCAAGTCCACCTTCAGATGAACGGATCAGATGCGCGGATCCTGTGCATGCAAATAATATCTCACCGCACCCTACGCGTCCTCTGCTAAAGATAAGGGCCGCATGTAATTGAGATTTAAGATAAATAATGATTCCATCTCTCTTAATAAAATTATACGAGCGTTATTTTCAATAAGACTTTCGTTGTTTGTACATTTTAAATTGTTCACGAAAATAATATTTTCTTTCAAATAAAGGTTGGATTGTTTCATGAAAATAAACAATTAAAAAATATTTTTTAAAATTAATTACTTGAAATAATCAATCAAAGAAGATATTTTCATTATTGATAATAATTTATGTATAAATATTATTGTAAACGATTAAAATATTTCTCAGTAAGTCATTTTTGTAAGTAGTGCGATCAATCATTTTTAGGAATTTTTTTTTTGAAATTATTTATTTTTTGTGAAACAAACACACAAAATATCCGTTACTTGAGTGAAATTACCTCAATTTACTTACTTTGCCACCCATTTTTTAGTCACATAATTAAGCATGTCAAATACGATTTATATGCACAATTTGATGGGATTACATCAGATTTATATTGATTAAGTTATGTAGTCTTGATTTCTTGTTAGACAATAACGTTTAGAGAAATAAAATTCAATTTGAAATAACATCCTTTTAAAATTTTTTTTTTTTTAAGGGTTGGATTTCAATATGCAAGTTTTTCTCGATTAAAATATATAGGTGTTCAACTCATGAGAACGGCTTCAAGTATCTGCCAAGTCCTTTCACTCTCCTGTACCAACATCATCCTATTGACGACGAACTTCGTGATCGTTTTGAACATGAAAAGTCATGGCCTCGCCATATAGAAGACTGCGGAATAGCAGCAGCTCGATGCCGAAACTTTAGAACTCTCTGTTGTGTTTTTGTAATTGCCGTGAAATTTGTTCTCGGGCTTGTGTACCATCGACGTTAGAAGCATCTCTGGACTGAATTTTGGCTGAATCTACATGACTATGGTTGAGGTTGTATCAAGTCACTAGATGATTTCATTCAATAGTCTCCTTCCGTTTTGAAGACATCGATGAAACATGATTGTCGTGGAACGTACTAGGAATTGCACTCGGTCAACGGACACCGATGAATTTCGCTAAAACTACAGTTTTAGTCAGTTGGGACAAGACATTGTTAATGTTGTGTGTTCTTATCAATTGCAGCTGCCTCCTCTCTTCAACATTCCTAAGTCACAGCTCCAATGTTTCGGCGAGCCGCTGTACTGCACCAGAGAGGACATGTTGAGCCGGTGCTGCAGGGCTGAGAGCCCGCTGGAGAGACTGACTTCAGTTGTGGGGTGGAGCATCTCGATCATGCGGCCTTTGATCTTTGGCGTCGCCCCTTACAACCCCATTCTGGGCGAGACCCACCATGTTTCCAGGGGAAAACCTCAATGTTCTTTTTGAACAGGTGACTCGGTTTCTTCCCCAACGTTCATCTAAAGCTGTTTTCGCATGGTTTATTTAGTTGTGCAAGGAAAAAACATAGTGCGAAGTCTGTCGTTTTGATCAGATTTGTCTTCAATAAACCCATACTTCTCCCCACTAGTCTGGTAACTTGTCAATGTCACAGCTGATTGATGAGTTGAGCTTCTTCGCTCACAGGTTTCACATCACCCACCAGTCTGCTCTTCATGCAACAGATGATAGAGGAGAGCTTGAGATGATCTAATGTCAACATCCTGTCACTAGATTTTACAGTATGGTGCTCTTGATCTTCACTTTCTGCTTCTTGATAGTGTTACTTGATCTCTGAACTGCTAGTATGATGCCGCTCGAGGCAAATGAATGCCGGGCATTTCACCATTCTTTGATTACAGTTCTACCAATCCTGAGACTAAAACAGACTCGAATAGCTTTGTTAATCTCGGGGTTAAAATGTGATTTAGGTACGTCGGTGGAAACGGAGGTGCATGGAAAGAGGCAACTTAAGCTCCTCCGTTTAGGAGAGACTTATGTGATGAACTCACCAAAGCTCTTGATCAGGTTCTTGCCTGTGCCTGGAATCGATTGGGTCGGCAATGTCAGGATCACTTGCCAAGGAACGGGCCTTGGAGCTGAGTTGTGTTACCGAGGCCCTTCCTTGATCGGCAGGAACTGCAGAACAATCAAAGGGAAGATTATCGATCTATCATCCTCGAAGACATTATATGAAGTCGATGGTCACTGGGATAGTACCGTGACAGTAAAGGACGTCAGCAATGGGAAACAAAAAGTGATATACAATGCCGCGGAGATAATGTCTGGCTTAAAGACTCCTCAAGTTAAAGACTCAAAGGTAATTGAAACCTTACCACCATATCTCTATCCTCGAAACCCGTTTTTGACGACTATCAGGATACTATACAGTTAAATGAGCATGAATTTGTGATTCTATTTAACATTAATGTTTTCAATTTGTCATATGGGTTTAAGTGCGTTTATGATTGTGTCGAGCAACCTTTCTTAGGGTGTTTTGTGGAGCGAATCGGCCGTGGTCTGGAGCGAAGTTAGCAGAGGGATTCTGAGCAAAGACTGGGACAAGGCAAGAGAAGCGAAGAAAGCTGTAGAAGAAGAGCAGAGGAAGCTCAAAAGGGAAAGAGATTCGAGAGAAGAAACGTGGGTTCCGAAGCATTTCACCGTGTCTTATGACAGGGAAAATGGGTGGGATTGCTCGCCTATTGAAAAATCGGTGCCTTCAGCACCAATTCATGTTCCATTTGATAGCTAAGCTTAGGAATGAGACTGAATTCTCTGGTATATTGCCTCGAAGTACATAATTCGTGCATATGTCGATGTTCTTACAAGTTAAGGACTCAAAAATGACTTAGTGATCATGAATTTGTTCTTAATGGAAAATATGATATACATACACAGCAAAGCCGCTCCAGACTTCTTTGTTTATGGAATGATTGAAGGTTTCCTTTGATTGTAACAATGAGATTATCCCCTTAGCAGGGGGCTTGCTGGAAAGAATGAGTGTGGCTTTGAGCAGTGATTGACAGAGTGTCTTTGCTTATTCAATTCCCTAAACAAGTCTCCGGATTCAAGTGCGAATACAATGCTGGAAAGATCCATATCTGATAATTTTCATATTGTCTATCATTCATCACCATTCGACGATATTCAGAAACTGATTCTCTTCCTACGGACCGTGTATGAAATGTAGTTGTAACAGGAGATCACCCGAGGTCATAGTTTAACTCAGTTTTTCCAGGGAACTTGGGCAAGAAGAGATTGATTCGTGACGAATCAAGTGATGGCGATTAGCCAACTCCGGACAAGCAAAATTGAACATTTAGAAGAAGCATGAATTAGTATATGCCACCCCAGCCTACAGAGCATGGTTATTGTAAACTTAATCTTTTCTCTTACTTGCATCTGATTAATACTAGAAACTAAAATCACTTCACCATCTCCGAATGTTGCTCCTGCATATCCAATTCGCTCCTCCTATTGAACGATTTATCCTTTACTGGGTCCAAATTTGTTCTCCACGACTAGGCTCCACTAGATTGTTAAATATATCTCTCAAGTTTGAGTCCGAAAATGAAAATTTCCTAATCCAAATAGCTTTCCTATTTTGAACAGATTTCCTAATTGAATGGTTTTCCTAATTTTAGAAGGTTTCCTAAAAGGAGATCTCCTATTTTGGATTCAATTCTTGTCTATATATAAGAGTGGATATACTTTGTGAATATTATCAAAAGAGGAGCTTCTGCTTGTGAATTATGGCCTGAAGATATCCAAGAGTCTTGAAGCGCTGTATATTGAGTGCTTGAAAGTGGGTTCGTTGTTCTTGTTCATGCAATTACGCCAAGAAATTTTATGTGTTAAAGCTAATTAAATCTTATGGTAAGATTTGTGTATTTCCTTCATGAAATTAAGAGATTATTTCGCTAGAAATTGTGGGTCTAAACACTGCATGAGTTATTAGGTGTAATTGGAGCTTGGAAAATACTGATAGTATTTGAATGACTTGAGTATAGTTATAATCTCCACTGTATCACTTGATTTATAGTTGAATTTATTGCTAGTCTTCTTGTGGACATAGGTTACTACGATCGAACCATGTAAATCTTGTGTTGATTTTATTTTCTTGTTTTGTCTATTTTATTACTCAATCATTCGCTTGTCGCAATAATTGGTATTAGAGTTAGGCTTGGCTGAGTTGAAGCAAATCTATGACGATAGAAGAAGGAAATGTGAGAATCGACAGATTTGATGGGAAGATTTTTGTTTATGGAAGATGCATATTAAAGATTATCTCTATGAAATGAAAATGAACATGCCCACTATTTGGGAGAAGTTAGATACAATGAAGCAAGCTGATTGTAAATTGCTAGATAGACGAGCTATAAGTGTCATTCGGCCAACATTGGCTAGTAATGTTGCGTTTAACATTGTAATGGAGAAGACCAATATAAGTTTGATGAAAGCCCTATCGGATATATACGAGAAGCCTTCTGCAATCAACAATGTCTATTTGACGTGACATCTGTTTAATTTGAAGATGAGCAAAGGCGTGTCAGTTTAGATCATATCAATGAACTAAATGTGATTGTTAGTCAATCGAATTCGGTTGAGATTAACTTTGAAGATGAGGTACGTGTTTTGATTATGTTATTCTCATTTCCTAATAGTTGGATTACTATCATTATTATTGTCAGTAATTCATTTGGGTCAATAAGGTTGACATTTGATAGGGTTCGAGATTTAATTTCCAATGAGGACATCTGTAGAAGAGAATCTGGCGAATGTGTATCTTCCACTTTAGTAGGTGAAAATAAAGGAAGAACTAATATATGTGTTAGCAGGAATAGTATAAACATAAATAGATGCAGTCAATTTAAAATTGGTGGTGCTATTTATTGGAGCTGTAGCAAATGGAGGCATTTTAAAAGAAATTGCCTTAAACTTAAAAAACGAGAGGGGTAAGAGAATTATAGTTGATTCTATGGATGATGTTGTTGTGGCACCCCTCGACGGCCCCCGATCCGATTAGGGTCGCCACAGTTCGCTTACCATACACTTTTCCTAATAACATGTCACTCTGATACTATTTCAATTGCAGCGGGTCCATACAACCTGGGGGTTTACATTTTTTTTTTTTGATCGGTCCCTTGCGCAATTCATATAGCAGAAGCACATCCATTAACTCCCTTCCCTATATACAGAAAACGATGCACACCAACTAAACATTTATAGATAAAAGCCGCACACTTTTATTTACTTAATCAGATGGACATCTTTAGTCGGTACATTGAAATGCCAATGTTTCTATACTCGGCTATACTTCAAAAGATGATCGACATCTTCTCCAACAGTCGAATACTTAAAGTCCATCGATCAGTGTCGGTGTCCAAAAGTTCCCTCCTTTGCTATCCTTCTCCTCGCGGTCATATCCAACCGCTCAATCCATCTATTAATCTGAAATGTTGGTCCCCGAAGGGGTGAGTACAACCACTCAGCAGATAAGGAATCCAATAACAACTCAATGCATCATGCAAATCATACATGCATTGTAGGTGTTACTTACCTTGAAGCCATGCGCATACTATCATGCATCATCATATCAATTTATAACACATACATGTGTACCATCATCGTATCATACATGTCATCATCATCATGACATCATCACATCATTCATGTCATCGTGCCATATCATATATCATCGTCATTATCATCATCATGCATATCATCATGCATCTCATATCATGAGTGATCATCATTATTTCTCATCACATATTCATCATCATCATCATCATCATGCATATCATCATGCATATCATATCATGGGTGATCATCATTATTTCACATCACATATCATCATCATCATCATCATGCATATCATCATGCATATCATATCATGGGTGATCATCATTATTTCACATCACATATCATCATCATCTTCTTCATCATGCATATCATCATGCATATCATATCATGGTTTAATTTCCACTTTTAGCTTTCAATTTGATCACCACATCACCCATTCCTCAAATCATCAATTTCATCATCCCCTCGGGCAAAGACCTCCGAGGCTTCCGGCATTCAGCCTCCCGTGCCACCGGCATCCGGCCCCCACATTCCGGCATCTCGCATTCCAACGGCATCACGAGGCATTCCCTTCGGGCAGAAACCTCCGACAGGGCTTCCGGCATTTACACTCCCTGGCCGGGCATCCCGCACCCCAAATCCTGGCATCGCGAGGCATTCCCTTCGGGCAAAAACCTCCGACGGGGCTTCCAAGACACCCCCACATTCCGGGCATCCCGAATCTCCCGGGAAATCCGGCAATGCATCTCTATACATTCCGGCCTCATCCTCCACCACAACCACTTCCTCACTTATCATTATCCACATTTACCATTATTTTGATCTCAATTTAACATGGCATATGGCGTGACATCAAACAAGTCATACTTGGAATATGATTCACACATGCATCACAATTCAATGTCATACATATACCAAGACTTTATCATATGCATCTCGATTCAATGTCATACATATACCAAGACTTTATCATACATGCAACAAGATAAATTTAATGGAATTTATGGCCAATAAAATAATCTATTTTATTTTATTTTTTTCTTTTTTATTATTTATTTATTTATTTAAATTCCAACTTTTGTCATTTCCATAAATTTAATATCAACAAATTCCCAAAATTATGAAAATTACAGCAAATATTAAACAAGCCAATAGGATGATAATTTCATACAAAATACATGGCCAAATAGCATTTCACAAAATTTCCCAATTTTCACAAAGCATCATATAATTTTCGGATGAAACCAGAATGCACGGTTTCCGAAGAAATTCGATTACAATATACATATGGCATCCAAAACTTACGAAATTTTACAGAGTTATAGCCAAGACATTTTCGTACAACTTTTATGAAGAACTCCAAGCCAGATTCTTTTTAGATTATTTTATACAGTCTCACGAAGCTTCTGGATCCATTACCGCATCGTCCAGTGTACACATCTCCGAAATATTGAGATTTCACCTACCTATTCTCTTTCGTTTCCTCTGAAATTTGGATATGTTATACATTAATATTTACTCTACAAGTTTCATGAAGAGATATAAGTCAAATAACCAGATTATAGTCATCATCTATGTCCATGAAGTCTCGGGTATCTCGGAATACATCACCAGAATCATCGTCTTCAAGATCTAGTTGATTTACTAGGCTATACTTGTTCATTTCACTTAAAATTTGATTATGTTGTAGTTTATGATGTCTCCTACAACTTTCATGAAGAAATCGAAGTGAGATTCTCAACAAAAACCAACATGCAACCACGAATCCAGCAAGAGGTCAGTAAAAACTCTCCAGATCTGAGGTCTCCGTAGGATGAGACTTTATCCCCTCAAATCTCCATAATTTTCCACTAAATTTAAGTATGTTGTAGTTCAAGATGTTAGCTACAACTCTCATGAAGAAATCGAAGCCAAAATCGGACTCTAAACACACATGCAAGCTCAAACAACATTCTGACTCACATGATCCGAGCAAGAACAGTCACACCATTCACACACAACTCATCCATGCTTCGGTATTTCTCATCTAACACCCAAAAATTCAACATGCAAACAACATTCAAGCATGCAAGAGAAGCTAGAGGACTCCCACTTGCCTTTGATTTAAGCACAAAACAGCAGCAAACAGAAGCACAGCAACAACGAACGGCAGACGAACTCTCTTCCTTCTTCTTCGCACAGCCTCCCTCTTCCTCTCTCGGTTTCCCTCTCTCACTCTCTCGACAGCTCTCTCTCTCACTTGGACGACAGCCCCTCCCCTAAACCGGCCATTCTTCTTTTATTCCCCCCTCAATGCAATCATTGCAGCTGCATGTGGCCGCCCAAGATGGCCAATGGGGGCAGCCACACCTTGCGCAACCCCCATGCCACTTGGCAGCTTGCATGCAAGGCTTGTGGGCTTCAAGGTTTGGGCCGGTCTTGGGCCTTCATGGGCTGGTCGAATAGGGGGCTGGTGTGGGCTGGTTGGATGGGCTTTGGGCCTAAAAATCAGCCCACCCCCTTCTATTCCTATTCCATTTAATCCCCAATTAAATAAACACCTAATTTCAACTTATAAGCCCACAAAATTCTATAATTTAAATCAATAAAATTCTACTTATAAAGTGCACTACCAAGAATAAGATTTTCTATATAAATTTGCACTTTAATAATTCCTTGGGTCACTTGAAGACACACCTCCATCCAAAAATCATCCTTTACAACGCTTGGCCTTAAATTAATTGAAATTCATTAACTCAATGGCTAATACAAAATCAAACGGCACTTCCATTACCTAATCATAGACTTTAATGTAACTAGAGGTTGCCATGAATTTTGGGATGCCACAATGTGTCCATCTCTCGGTGGTCGATAAAATTTTGCGACGTTCACAGGACGCGTTGCCGACTCATTGATTTTAATACGCATGTGGAAGTGAACAATTAAAACCCCTGACAACAAACAACATATGATAGAAAGTAGGACAATCACATCAAACCAAAACGCTTTTATAAACACATCAGGTTTAATTACAAAGCAAGTCTAACAATAGGGGTCTAGCTCAAAAAGAGGTTCCATCAAAATATCTAGGCACTAGGCTCCTCATTCATGACCACCGGTGGCTCTAGATCTATCACAACACCATCAGGGGTGTCTAGGTCCATTGGGTGAGCTGCTTCCCACTACCCAATCCTAATGAGAGTCCCGTCAAAACCCAGCAGGGGACCCTCTCGACCGCCTTATCAAAAGCGAATGAACCATGCCATGTATCGGTGAGGTACCAACTGAGGTAGGCCCTCATCGACCCATACCACGGACTTGACTAGCTCTCGAGTCAGGGTAGTCCCAAGAATAAGGAAGGAAGTATGCTCAAAATCCATTGTCCACAAAACCCCATACAGTACGTGACGCTGCTCCATTTAGGGACCTGAAAAGTTTGAACCCATGACGGGGTGAGACATTGTCTCAACAAGTCCACCCCCTAAACCCTTATTAGGAAGAAAATACACTCAGGGGTGGCCTAGCCACACAATGTAGAGGACTTTCCTCGCCTCAGTTCCTTCTTACGGGTTAGCACAGTTCATATTACTCAGTCATACACAATAATAGAAACTCAAACAACTGGAACGCCAACACTTTAATCTCAAATAGCCACAAGAGTCCTTAATGTAAGGCCAAATAGTTATGACACGTCCCATGCCGTGCCACACAATTTCGTCCCATAATTCGGCATGTTAATATCACTCAACATGCGTTCCAATTGTTAATCTCACCCTTCTAGGGCATGGCCTACTCCATGCTCGGCGGTCTACTGGCGTAGCCAGGCATCATCACCCCATTGAGCATGGCTTCGTTAGTATGTCGACGGCGTTCCAGAAGGAGCATCGGTCCAAAATCTACTGTGATCGGCATCCATCGTGCGGGCATCCCATTTAGGGGCACGTCCAGCTCATAGGTCGGGATGGATTCTCTTAACTAACACATGACCAATCAATCTTGGCCCAGGACACCGTGCATTGCACTCAAATGCCTCAATTAAAATAGTGATCTTGGCCTATTTTCTTCGTATTAAAAACATCCGAGAAAATAGTTGTATGGGGGTACAAGGTCAATTCGAACAAGAAAAATTGATACCTTTCCTTTTCAAACCCCACTATTTGATATAGTACTTAAAATCCATTTTAGTGTCAAAACCCGACACCCGGGATTTTCTGAATAAATTCCATAATTTTCACAACCATCACTCAATTTGCACAATCCATCAATCAATTGCTTAATCTAAACACACCATTGCAATCAACACGAAATTCCGGTGACCGGCTATCCCAATATAATTTCCGTAAAATAATAAATAATAAAATATATTCCGAAATTAAATAAATTAATATTATATTATGTTAAATAAATTAATAAATTAATATTTATATATTTGAAATAATTAATTAATTTAAAATAATTAATTAAGTGCCTAATAAATATTACACTAATCTAATCGCCTAATTAGCCTTAATTAATTATCCACTAAACTAATCAAGCCACATAATCTAATTAGCTTCTACTAAACTAATCTAACCACATAAACCATGCTTAGCCTAATCTAATCAACCCTTAACATAATTAACCTCCTAAGCAAGGTTTAGCAAATCCGGTGAGTCCACGACGACACCAACCGAGGCCGGGAAGGGCTTGAGAACGGGCCACGAAGCCTCATGGCTTACTGGAACTTGAGCTACTGATCTTGAGCTATAGGGGTTGAACTGGCGGCTGGTTAGTGCCGAAATAGCGAGACGGGATAGCAGCAGTCCAGACGGGTGGAAGCGGCTGCTGGATGGTGGCGAAACAGGCTCCGGCGACCACCACGATGGGCAAGGGACACGAGGAAAGGTGGCTGGGCTCGATAGGAGGCGAGACAGTGTGCCTGGACTCGCAGATGCACGCAGGCTTGCGACGGGCGAGCAATGGCAGCACTCGGGCTTCGACGAGCGGCAGCAGCTTCAGACAGGCAATGGGGGAAGACCAGTGGCTTTCCTCTAGTTCTCTAAGCTTTCCAAGGCTTCTAAAATGCAGAAAGCAAGGCTGAAGGAGAAAAAGAAGGCTACTGCAGCTAGCTTGGGGGATAAGGGCCTTTAATGCTCTCTAAAGGTCTCCAAACACTTGAGTGGCTACCCCCACCACCTTCAGGCTTATCTCTTGCCTCTTTTCCTTCACCAATCTTCCTCAACAAGCCAAGGGATGTGCTGAAATGTTGCACCCCACCAAGGCCTACGAATTTGACACAAATTCCACAAATCCCAGTTCAATTCCTTTTTCAATTGATTCAATTTGGCCCCCATAAATTCCACCAAGGTGTCCTTGACCAAACTAACATTTTTCCTCGCCAATAGAACCCACTTGCATCCCAAAAACGTGACAAAAAATGGCCTCTTGAAGTTCCTGGTCCAAACGGCCTAACTTTGAACTTTTCGCTGAAAATCTCGGTTTGCAAAACAATATTTTGAGGATGAGTTGACATTCCTAAAATGAACTGTGAGACGACCAAACTTTCAATTTCTGAAATCGGGTTCAAATTCATGGTTAATTTCAATCTGGCGTGATTTCAGCGGTATTTAGCCTACCGAGTAAGTTTCAGAAATTTTAGTGTAATTGACCCGTGGTCGATTTTTTTTCGAGCCACAATGTACATCTTCGACACATTGGATACTCTTAGTTGTCGTGAAAATCTCGAGATTTCAAATATGAACACAGGATATAGAAAAGACAGAGAAATCGATTTAGTACTGATCGACGAGAATGTTGTGATCATGTGGAATCACCCACGCACTAATCACATACCTCTGTCGAAATGACCTATCTCCGGTCTCTGATCAACTTTGACAGTGCCGTAATGACCCTTATAGATTAGCACGGTCGAGTAATCGATTCTTGGTCGAATTCTTAAGTCTATTGCGTTAAAATGCTTTAACGGCTTCACCTGATAGACTAGTTATCTCGTGACTGATCAGCTCAGAGAATAAAACCATAGGCGCGTCGATGAAAAGCCCGACTCATTCAATTGAAAACAGAATTGGAAATTCAGAATGTCACACCCACCACTTCAACCTCATCCACAACAGCTTTCTCTCTATCAAATCTTCCTCAATAAGCTACCCATGTGTCCCAAATGGTGCACCCCACCATGGCTTCAATTTCATTCAAATCCATCCAATTGAAGCCCAAAAATTCCAGCCAATGTACCCACATCAAATCCACATTTTTCCTTATCCATCTTGGGTGCCAAAAGTGCGCTCAAGAACGGTCCTCTAATTTCCTCGGTCCAATTCCGCCAATTCTTGACTTTTCGCCGAAAATCCAAACTTATCGAAAAATCTTTGAAGGATGAGTCGACGTTCCTTAAAATAAATTGGGACATGCCACAAACTTTGATTTTTGAAACCGAGTTTAATTTCGTGTTTAATTTCAACTAGACGCGATTTTAGCGTGACTTAACCTACCAGGGTAGATGGTACAAAATTGACAAAAAATTGTTCTAGTGCCGTTCGGCACAAATTTTGCAATTAGGTGGAACCACCCACTCTTAATTATATGCCTCTGTCAAATCGACCTATCTCTGGTTTCTAATCGATTTTAATGGTGTCGTATTGACCCTTGTAGATTAGTATGGTCGAGCGGTCGATTTCTGGTCGAATTCTTAAGTCAGTCGCGTCTATATTCCTTACTGGCTTCACCTGATAGATTAGTTATCTCGTGAGTGGCCAACTTAGAGAAAAAGGCCATAAGTGCGTCGATGAAAATCCCATTTCATCTCATCGAAAACAGGGTTGAAAATCAGGATGTCACATTATCACTATAGACACTAACCAGCTCTGATTCCACTTCGGGTGGGGATGTCATGCCCCAAACCCCAGGTACACGCACATCTCTCGGCGGTCGATTAAATTGCAACGTTCTCAGGACGCATCGCTGTCCCTTTTCATTTTATGCACATGCGGAAGTGAATTAAACATATACCCTGACAACCATCAAACACTGGGATAGTAAAAACACATGCCAACACCTTTTTCATCAACCACTATTCACATATATGTACCAAGTTAGTCCTGCAGGTCTATACACATAAGTCTTGTTAAAAAAGAACTACTGAGCCACTTATGCTGTTACTCCCCAAAGCCCGGGCACGCGCACATCCCTCGGTGGTCGATCAAATTGCAACGTTCCCAGGACGCGTTGCCAACCCTTTTTTTATTATGCACATGCGGAAGTGAAATTTAAACATATACCCGGACAACATCAAACATGGGATAGAAAAGCAAAACAACCAAATTTCACAAATCACTCTTTATGAACGTAACAAATTCAACCTAAAGGTTTATACACACCAGTCTACCTCCAAAAAGAAATTACTAAGCCACCTACGCTCCGGACCCTTCAACCCTGGGCTCCGAGTTCTCCACACTAAGGACCTGAAAATATTTAAACCACGACGGGATGAGATAAAATCTTAGTGAGTCAAAACCCTAAACACCGATTAGGACGAGCATCACCTAGAGACGGCCTAAACATGCATCATACAGGACTTACCTCATCTCAGCGCGTCCTAGCACATTAGTGCATCGTATATGCACTTATAAACGCAGCATGTGTAATCAATAATTGGAACACCTCATATCACTCATCAAATATTCACAGGGGCCCCGATTATAAAGCCAAATCGTTATGACATGTCTCATTCCGTGCCACACAATTTCGTCCCATAATCAGGCGTGGATAACTCATATCGATGGTTCACTCCACCCTCAATATTCAAACTCCATATCCAAACTCAATATCCAAACTCAAAGCTCTAGAGGTAGCTCCCGCGAAGTTACGTTATCGCGTATCACTTAGCCCTTGACCACATATAACAATAGTACAAGGCTCTAGAGGTGGCTCCCACAAAGTTACATTATCGTGTAGCACTTAGTCCTTTACTACATATAATAGTAGTGCAAGGCTTTAGAGGTGGCTTCCATGTGACTCAAGTCACCATGTAGCACTCAGCCCTTGACTACAAGGCTCTAGAGGTGACTCATATGAAGTTTCGTTATCGTGTAGCACTTAGTCCTTTACCCGCTTATAACACATTTGATTTCCTCAGTACAACACCTCATCTTTCAATAGTGATCACATGATCACAAACGAACCATATCACCAAATATGCATTGCCCAGCAAGCACAACATCAAGAACAATCCCAAAACCATAACTGGCCCTAACCGGCAGAAACCGGGCCACTCATGCATCTCCAAGTTTAAATCCAGAAAACTAACCAAACGAGTTCGGAAAATTCTCAAATTTGAATATATTATAAAGGACACTTAAGAAAAAAAATTTCATGCAGACACCTTAACCCCAATCCTTATGGATTGAGAGCAGTGAATTGCTTAAACCGTTACAAAAACTATGTCCATTTCCAGAAAGTCTGTTTTCTAAAATTAGTTTGGTTCGAGGTCCAAAACTTGTTCGTTTGATATGAATTTTGATTATGTTAAACTAAAAAGATGTGTGGAACAATTTTTGTGCAGAAACCATTTCAAAAATCGAACCCTAAAAGTTGATAAAAATCCTTTGAACACCAAAATGTCACAGATTCCAGCACAGTCTGAGATTCTATTTGCAAATGACGAAACTGAAATCTCATTCTTTTAAATCTCTAAAATTCTTGAGTAAAATATATATTATAGCTGAAGATGTCTAAAACATTTCTCAAGAAGGAAGCAACCCCAAAATCGGAACACATTTGATCCCACAGAATGGCAAACGGTGAGGGTCGAGTAACCAAATCTGAGAGAAATCCACCAGATTAGCCTAAACCGCTCTCATTTGTGCTAATCCAACCAATTAGATCAATACTAATCCATCTTAAAGATAATCTAACCAAGCTAGATTAACACTAATCCATCTTAAGGTTAATCTCACGTAGTACTAATTTTACTTAGCTAATTAGCACTAATCTAACCCCCTAAGTGCAATTAACAACCTAATCAAGGATTAGGGAGTTAACTCACCGGATTAGCGAGCAAATGGGTTCACAGTGATGGTGGCACGACGGCGGTGAGATCCTGTGTCTACAGCGGGTCTAAAGGAGACCCAGAAGGGGCTGAAAAAGCCTTGCAAGTTCACTGCTTGAGTTGGCAAAATCGGTTCTGTTTGGGCTGAGGCGGGCTGGTTGCGGGACTTAGCTGAGTTGGATGAGTGGCTGGTCGGTGCTGGCTGAGCCTAGAGGTGAGATGGTGGCTTCAATGGCTTGTAGGGCTGCTGTGGAGTCGAGCGGCAGTAGCAACACAGAGAGGAAATGGAAAAATGAAGAAGATGAAGTGCGAGAGGAAGAAGAAAGGAAGAAGAAGCAGAAGTTGTTCTGCCAAAGGGGAGAAGTGCATGTCCAAATGAAGAAGAGAAGGGAGGAGAGAGGGGACCAAGGGGAGACAACGGAGCCAAGAAGTCTTCAAGCTAGCCAATCATCTTGCATGTGAAACATCTTTCACTTGAGTGCAGCAACAAAGTCTTCAGCCATCCCCTAAAATCCAAGCAACACCTAATCGCTAATTTTCCTTGCAATCCTCTCACAAACAAGCCAAATTAGCACCCCAAAATTGCCCATGCAGCAGCCATACGAATTTCCAGCTATTTTCTTTCAATTTCATACCAATTCAAGTTAATTTGGTGACCAAGTAATCCCCTTCCAGCAGCCATACGAATTTTCACCACTCTCTTCACCAAAATCTTCCTTTGATAGCCAAAAATCCCAATAATTCAGCCCTTACGAATTTCTATCTAATTTCTTCTCAATTCTACACAAAACAACTTAAATTGGTGGCCCAAAAATCACACCAAGTCAGCCCATATAAATTTCCGTTCAACTCTTCACTTTGCAACTCAAATAGGTGGTAAAAATTCCCACTAAAGGTGCCCCTGCAAATTTCTTCCATTTCAATTTGCCGAATTTGATTTTTCCGCAAAATTCTGGGCTCGACGGAATTTTTCCCAAAAGATGAGATGAGGTCCTAAAAATAAATCGTGACATGCTCGAACATTCAATTCCCCAAACCAAGTTCAATTTCGTGGTTAAAATCGACCAGATGCGATTTTAGTCCAATCTAATCTATCGAGTAGCTTTTAGAGATTTGAGTGTGCTTATATCCATTAACAGCTTCACTTGATAGGTTAGTTAACTTATGAGTGATCAGCTTAGAGAAAAATGACCACAGGCGCGTCGGTGAAAAGCTCATTTCATTTTATCGAGATAGGGTCGAAAATTTAGGATGTCACATATGCTCTTGACCCTTCTGCCACAGGCCCCGAGTTCTCCATCTAAGGACCTAAAAAAGGGTTAACCACGATGGGGTGGGATAAAAATCTCAGCGGGTCAACACCCTAAACCCTGATTAGGACGAAAATTCACTCAGAGGTAGGCTAAACAAGCGTCACACACAGACTTACCTCGCCTTAGCAAGTCCCTACACATTAGCTCATCACATAAATCATATGCATATAGCAAACGTATTTCATAACTGGAACACATCAATTCATCTTTAAAACAACCACATGGGTCTCGATTATAAGACCAAACCATTATGACACGTCCCATACTGTGCTACACAATTTTGTCCTATAATTAGATGCAGCTATCTTAATCACTCAGGCGTGTTCAGTTAGTTACGACCCATCGGCCACGGCCAACTCAACAGTTGGCGGTCATTCGGCATAACCAGGCGTTGTCCTGCTCCATCGAACATGGCATTGTCCCGAGTAAACGCATCAATATGGCATTTCACACAAGAGCATCGGCCCAGCCTCTACTGCAACCAGCATTCGTTGACATGGGGCATTCGAACTTAATCAAACATCATCCCTTGTAAACGCATCAGGACGGGTTCACTACCCCGTGTAAACGCATCGGGGTATTTAAGTGATCACACACCAGCACATAATTAGCCAAGAACATCGTGCTTTGCACTCAAATACCTCATATTTCAATAATGGACTTGGCCCATTTTCGTCGTAGTAAAAATCATCCCAGTAAAATAATCATGCATGGTTACGCATTTAAATCGAGCCAGTAAGCATGGTACACTCTCATTTCAAAATTCCACGATTTTATATACTTTATAAAATATTTTTAGTGTCAAAACCCGACACCCGGTATTTTTCTATTTAAATACCATAAAATCATATTTTTGCAATAATAATAAAAAATCATTGCCAAGCACTCAATTGCATAATTTAGCAATCAATTTCACAAATTGATTCAACCACGACAATCAACGTAAAATTCTACAAATCGGCTATTCCGGTACAATTTACACTAATTATAATTAATTAAATAAATTGCAAGTTATTTAAAATAAATCACTTAATTAATTTAAATAGGCTAATCGGACTAACCTAATTGAGCTAACTAAACTAATCTAACTAGGCTAACTACATTAATCTAATTAAACTAACTATCTAACCTAACTATCCACCTAACCAAACTATTTAATCTAACTAGCCATTCTAACTAACTAGTTACACTAACTAAAATATACTAATCCTAATTAACCTTAAACTAATCCCCATAAGTGCAATTAACTTCCTAATCCAAGATTAAGGTGTTAACTCACTGGATTAGCAAGGCGACGGGTCCACAGCGACGGTGATGTGAAGGCAGTGAAGATCTACAACTATGGCGTCACCAATAGAGGCCCGGAAGAGGTTGAAAACAGCCCTAACAAGTCTCAGACCAAGCTGAGATTTCATTCTGTGGAAGGGCTGCTGGTGCTTGGACGGCGCGGGGACGGTGGTTGAGACAGATGATTGAAGTAAGGATGGTGAAGGTTGGACGGAATGGTGATGGTTGGTGAGCTAGCGGATGGCTAGGGAACGGCGGGTCTGGTCGCGGGGCTAAATGGAACGGCAGCCAGGCGGACGCAGTTGGGGCGGCTAGGCACGGGGACGAGACAGTTGGCAGAGACGGGCGGACTAGCGGATGGAGGGTAGTGCAGGTTGAGCTCGGGGCAAGCTGGACAACAAGGCTAGTGGGCGACAGCAAGATCAAGGAGGAAATGGCAGTTGATGGAAAATGAAGAAGAAGAAAAACTGAGGAAGAAGAAGTAGCAAGGTTCGGCTGAAGCAAGGGGAAGGGAGGGGATGCGTATGGAGGAGGAATAAGGGGCCAAGAATGTCAACCATGCAGCCAATAAGAGCCAAAAGGAAATATCCAAAGCACTCATGACTTGTGCCACAAAGTCTTCATGCCCATTTTGTCAAAGCTCCATCCAATGGCAAATTTCCTTGCAAATTCCTCACAAACAAGCTAAATGGGCAGCCAAAAATGCCTATAAACTAGCCCATACGAATTTCTCCCATTTTCCTTTTTGCCGATTTTGATTTTTCCGCAAAATTCCGGGCTCGACGGAATTTTCCCAAAAGATGAGATGAGGTTCTAAAAATAAATCGTGACACACTCGAATGTTTGATTCTCGAAATCGAGTTAAATTTCGTGGTTAAAATCGACTAGATGCGATTTTAGTACAACCTAACCTACTGGGTAGCTTTTAGGGATTTTAATGCGTTTGACCCGTGGTCAATAATTTTCGATCCATGTTTATGCATCTTCGACTCTTAGGTGACGTTCGGTTGTCGTAAAAATCTCAAGGTTTCAATTACGGGCACCGAGTATAAAATCGATAGAAAACTGGGTTAGTGCCGTTTGACGCAAATTTCGTAATCATGTGGAATCACCCGCAATTCAATTACATGATTTCGTTGAATCAACCTATATCCGATCACAACTCAATCATAATGGTGTTGTATTGACCATTGTCGATTATCATGGTCGAGTAATCGATTCCTGATTGAATTCTCAAGTCTGATACGTTTATATCCCTTAACGGCTTCACCTAATAGGTTAGTTAACTCGTAAGTAGCCAACTCAGAGAAATAAGACCATAGGCGTGTTGACGAAATGCCCATTTCATTTTATCGAGACAGGGTCGAAAATTCAGGATGTCACATCTCTCCTTTTGAAAAGCTGATTTGGCATAATCCAAATAGTGAAAGAAAAAGAGAAAGAGTCTTTCTTTTGTTATAAGTAAAATGGATGGGAGATGCAATCCGCATAACTATCCCTGATGAGGAAGAAAAGATGCATGGTTAGTGATCAATTTTTTTTCTTTTTCTGTTTTACTAATGACTCAAGCAAATTTGAGACATTGGATCCTTTTACCACTTGGAAGATAATCTGAAAACAATTTGATCGGTCTCATGCTAATAATTTTCTAAATAAGGAGCATTTTCACAAAAACAAAAAAAGAAAAAAAAAAAAAAAAGAGAGAGAGAGTGGATAATGGAAGAAGAATAGCATGTGTCGTTTTTATGAAGGAATGAACCCTTATCTATCTATCGGCAAGGAATTGGATGCGTGATGTATTGAATGAACCTCAATTTTTCTCGAGCAATCACATCCATATGTTTTCTCCACAAATCAATGGTGATCTTAAACATGTCTCTATCGTTCAGAAAATTTAATTGCCTTTCTCCTTTTGAAGAGAAAGATTCTTTCTTTTTTTTTTTATAAGTAAAATGGATGGGAGATGCAATCTGCATAGCTATCCCGGATAAGGAAGAAAAGGTGCATGGTCGGTGATCAATTTTTTTTTCTTTTTCTGTTTTACTAATCACTCAAGCAAATTTGAGACATTGGATCCTTTTACCACTTAATGGAGTAATAAAATAAAGTTGAGGGAGGGCCACAAAAGAATGGTCCCTACGTACTCTTATTCATATTCAATTTGAGAACAAAAGAAATGGTCCCTATGTACTATTGCTTTTATTCAATTTGGGTTGATGTATTTTATTTTATAATAGATATGATCTACTTTATTTTAATGACGGACATGATCTTCGAGCGAAACTTCAATAGTAATTTTTCAAACAAACTTTGTACTTTCTTATGCAAGTGAAAATGAAAAGTAGATGCTAAGTGGTAAAGATTAATTATACAGCGCTGAAGATATTCTTAACATGTCGCTTCTAGGGAAATTCTCAACTATTTAAACTTAATGTCCATTTTCCTAACCTTTAACAAGCCTTTTGAACTTCCTCTATGTTTTCCTTTTTTTTTTCCTTATAATTTGGACCTTAATGGCCATTTTTAGTCATTTTCGGTTTTCTTCTATCCGCAATTAGAGTTATTGAGTTGTATCATTATTTCTTTTTGTTTTCAAGTACTTTTATGTCTTTGGGAACTTCATACTCTTTCTTGGTCTTTTGTTTTTTCTATTTCAACCTTTTTTTTTTCTGTATTTCTTGAAATTTACCAGCCTATTTTTTTCATCTTATTTTGGTCTTTTCTATTTCATCCTATCTTCAGGGTTACAAAATCAATTTCGTGTCTGATGAGTTTTGACATGATCACAACAAGATTAATAAAGATATTATTGGATTGACACAAAATGGACTGGAATATGTTTAATCTCGATCCAAACATGTTTACTTCATGTCGAGTTTGAATCATATTATCACTGCATGTTGAAAATTGCCACCTTATTACTAGATGGACGGGAAAGATCCTTTCTTTTTTTTCCTTTTTTTTTTTTTTATATAAGTAAAATGGATGGGGGATGTAATCCGCATGGCTATCCTGGATAAGGAAGAAAAGGTGCATGGTTGGTGATCAAATTTAGTTTTCTTTTTCTGTTTTACTAATGACTCAAGCAAATTTGAGACATTGGATCCTTTTACCACTTTTAAGTTTCATATTCGAATTGATGGTTTTATTTATTTATGTTGATGGGCCTTAGAGGGCCCATCCGCCCATGTTGGGCCTAAAAACCCGGCCCGCGAGATTAGGGCCCATGGATGAAAGGGTGCGTTAAGGGGTTGCGTCTTTTGGATGAGATGTTACGTTGAGGGGTTGCGTCTCTTGGAGGAGACGCTTTGAGGGAAAGGAATAAAATACACGTACCTTTTGGATGTATGTACGTGAAGACGTTTCTTTTCCCCCTTTTCTCCCTGTCCCAAAAGGACCAACGTAACTTTTTCTCCCCCTTGAAGCAACATGATGCTCCTCGCACACCGGATTAGATTCTTCCTCGATCTTCAGCATTGGTGTTTAATCTGTGGATAACAAGGTACGCTCGATTCCGTGGTATGTCTTTGATCGGTGATACATGTTTGTTTTTGGGCTCGTCTTCCGCATTCGTTTTAGGGGTTTGATTTAGTGTCGAATCCGTTTTAGGGAATCAATAATTTCCAACATTGGCATCAGAGCCCTAGTTCATGTTTCATGATCCCCTTTTATGCTATTGAATAAGTTTTGCTGCCGGTCGATCGGGGATGGAAAAACCCGACACCCGCCCATTGTTCGCCCTATTTTGTGATTTTCTGCAAGTCAAAATTCGTTTTTGATAGCGCAAGGTCGAAGGTCTCGTTGATACGAGAAAAACGAGTGGCGGATCACCGCTAGGAGGCGTGCTGCCATGCCACGTGCAGCCGCAAGGAATTGATGTCATCGGCGCGTGCTCTACCGGGCGCGTGTGACGCACTCGCCGATTCATTTGCCAGGCGCGTGTGACGCACGCGCGGAAGCCTAACGCGTGCCGCGCACACGCCAGCTGACGTCTACGTGACCTCACCCTGCGCACGCGCGCGGCACATGACGATCGGTTTGTTCGACCGGCTCGACCAGTTCGACTGGGTCGTCTAGTCCGACCTAGCCCGTCCAGTCCGACCGGTCCGACCCGACCGCCTGTTGACTCTGACCCGGCTGACCGTTGAACGTTGACATTGATCGTTGACCGTTGACCATTGACTTTGACTGTTGACCAGGAAAAAAATAAAAAAAAATAAAAGGAAAAAGGAATGTGTTTCTTTTTCCAATTAAGTCTATGTGGATTATATGTAATCCCTTATTTGTTCTGCATTTGTTGCAGGAACAATGCCTCCCCTTAGGTTGCGTACACCTATTCATGAAATTACTGATGAACAAAAGGAAAGGCTTTCTAAGCTAATAGCTGAGCTAACTGATCATTGATGGGAGAGTGTCAATTTAATTGATCACGTTCTTAAAGTCAACGGGAAAATACAAAAGGTCATATGGAATGGTCGTCCCATGCCACAATCTGAGATGGTGCGATTTTTCATGAATACTCTTCTACAAGAATGGCAAATAGTATTGAATCGCATATGAGAAGTCAACAGAGCTGCTTTGTATAGGAAAATTGTGATGGCTTTTATAGATGATTATTACTGGATTGTTACAAGGGAAAAGATCAAGAAATTGAACAAAAATGGATCTTTCCCAGTTCATATATTGACTTGGTGTTAGATGTTTTGGCTAGTCTTTATTTAGTGTGCTTTGTGGACATCTTATGTAATGTTTTCTACCTAGTTGTTGGTGTGGCAACTAATATGTTAGTTGTATTATGTGAAAGCATGTTTATTATATCATTGTTTGATATAAAATATTATTTGCTTCTGTTCATTGTTAGCTATTGTTGGAAGTTCATAGAATTTTTTTTTTAATTTCAAAGAACTTATTTTACATAGAATATTATATTAATAATAATTCCAAGTTAGGATTTTGGATGATGATTGGAAACATAGTGACCTTTTGATTTTGAAACCTTATTTGAAATTATTCATTAATATGATGGTTTTGTGCAAAATAGATGCATAAATGATAGGCATTAATAATTCGTACATATATGTCTAATATGTTCAGATCGATGGCTTCAGCCACAAAGAGCATAGTCGCTGAGCTATGAAATATGGCACATGGTGAGAAGCTCAATGGTGATAACTATAAAATATGGCACATGAAAATCCAATATGTGCTGGAAGAGCAAGAGGCACTAGAAGCTCTTAACCTGACCATGGAAGTACCTAAAGATGGAAACACTGCACAACACAAGAGAGATAAGGATGCATTTGCTGCCTGGAAAAGAAAGAACTCTCTTGCTCGCATTACGTTGATGAGTAGCATGGAAAATGATGTCATGCGAGAGTTTAGGCGTTTTGAGAATGCCAAGGAAATGTGGGAAGCGTTGGCAGCAATACTTCGGTGACCAGACTGAGACAACTCACTATTAAGTTTGACTCTTACAAGAAGCCTCATGGTCAAACCATGAAGCAACGCCTTAGAAAGATGTCAAAAATGATTAATGAGCTAAAAGATGCTGGCCATGTCCTGACTGATGAGCAGCAAGTGCAAGTAGTGATTCGTTCCTTACCTCAGAGTTGGGAACATATGAAGGTGCACCTGACTCATAATGAGAATATCAAAACCTTTGAGGATGCAATGCGTCATCTTGAGCTGGAAGAGGACCGCCTCTTGGCGGCTAAGCCGGAAACTAAAATTTATCATGCTGGTTCCAGCTCACATGGAGCTTCGAGCTCCAAGCGCAAACGTCCTAATTGGTTCAATAAAAGGAAAGGCAAGGGAGCAACTTCTTCAGGGAAGAAACCAAAGGTTGACTAACATGAAAGAGGAAAGCATCCTCGAAGGAAGAAGTTGACAAGGGTGAAGTGTTACAACTGTAATCAGAAGGGTCACTATGCCCGCGACTGTTGCGAGCGAAAGAAGGTACACACCTCTTGTACTTTTGAGAACTTTGCTTATGTGTCAAGTTATGTATTCTTAACTGAGTCTAATCCTTTGTGAACTATAGATTCAGGAGCGACAGACCATGTAGCGAAGGATAGAGAATCCTTCGTGAAATTTCGATGAGTACCAACTTGAACTAAGTGGATCTATGTTGAAAACAACTCCAGAGCAGAAGTAAAAGGGATTGGCACCTGCCAATTGAACATGCGTGGTGGACGCACTTTGTTCCTACATGATGTATTGTATGCTCCGAAGATTCGTCGAAATTTAGTGTCTGTCTTAGTGTTGGTAAAACTTGATTTTAATATGAACTTCCATAATAGTGGTGTGGATTTGTATTTGGATACAAATTACTATGGTTGTGGTTATTTTCTAGATGGTTTCATTGTATTAAATATTGACTATGGTAATGCTAATGTTTGTTATTCCCTTTTCACGTCTTCTAATTTATATGATAATGATGTGAATGTGTGGCATGCTAGACTTGGTCACATTGACTAACAACGTATGAATAGACTAGCTAAAGAGGGCTTGTTAGGTAATATTGAAAAAGTCAATTTGCTCATATGTGAGCATTGCCTAGCAGGGAAAACGACAAGAAAACCATTTGGAAAAAGGTAAAATTGCTGAATTTCCTTTGCAATTAATCCATTCTGACGTATGTGGTCCGATGAATATAAGAGGAAGGCATGGGGCTGTTTATTTCATCACATTTATAGATGATTATACTTGATTCGGATATGTCTATTTGATTTCTCATAAATCTGAAGCATTGAGTTGTTTCAAAAGGTTTATGAACTTGGTAGAAAATCAATTAGACAAGAAAATAAAAGTATTGCGATCCGATCGAGGTCGAGAATATTTTTTAGATGAGTTCAGAAAATTATGTGATGAAAAAAGGAATAGAAAGACAGTTGTCTATTCCATATACTCTTCAACAAAATGGTGTTGCGGAGAGAAGGAACAGAACCCTATTGGAAATAGTTAGGTCCATGATGGTGCATGCTAATTTACCTATCACTTTTTAGAGTGATGCGTTGTTAACTACTGTCTATATACTTAACCGAGTGCCTTTCAAATCAGTTACTTCCACTCCATATGAGTTATGGACAAGCAGAAAACCGGACTTAAGTTTCCTTAAGCCATGGGGTTGTGCTGCCTATACTTATGAGCCCTCTCACAAGTTTAGGAAATTGTGTCCTAGAGGAAAGAAGAGTATTTTCATAAGATACTCTAAACACTCAAAAGGGTTTGTGTTCATAGGTGAGCAGGAAAGTGGAAGTATAACTGAATTCGAATTACGGGATGTCACATTCTTAGAGAATGAATTTCCTAAGAAGGGCGAAATAGGTGAGGATTACTCCATATTTGAAACCTTGGATCAAGATAATGAATTTAATGGAGTTTGTCCAAGTGGGAGTAACATGAGAAGTGATGAATTTAATTCAACTCACTCTCAATTACAACCACAAGATGAAATGATATCGTCATTATTTAATCTAAGTGGGAGCATGATGGGGAATGATGTGCAAAGTGTACAATCTTCCATACGGCGAACAAGTCGCAAAAGTATTCCCCGTCGACGTTTTGACATTGAAGGGGAAACTTTCATGGTTGCTCCACAAGATGAGGATGATCCAAGAAATATTAATGAGGCTCTAAATTGCCCTAGTAAGGAAAAATTGATTCATGCAATGGAAGAAGAGATGGAGTCAATGAAGTCAAACCAAGTTTGGGAATTGGTTGATCTTCCAAAAGGACGCAAAGCTATTGGGAACAAGTGGGTTCTCAAAATAAAGCGTAAAGTTGATGGCTCGATAGAAAGGCATAAGGCTCGCCTTGTGGCGAAGGGGTATAATCAACATGAAGGAATTGATTATGAAGAAACATTTTCTCCTGTAGTGAGATTTACCTCGATTCGCATTATTCTGGTAATAGTGGCTAGTATGGATCTTGAGTTACATTAAATGAATGTAAAGACTGCTTTCCTCAATGGAAAATTAGAGGAAGAAATATATATGGAACAACCTGCTGGTTTCATTATAGAAGGCCAAGAAGGAAATGTATGTTGACTTTTGAGATCGATATACGGCCTTAAGCAGTCGTCGAGACAATGGTATATACGTTTTCATAATGCCATAATAACATATGATTTTATAATGATAGATGAGGATCATTGTGTATATATCAAAAGATCCAAAGATTAATTTGTGATCATATCATTATATGTTGATGATATACTAATTGCCGGAAGCAATATGGAGTTTGTTAATACTGTGAAGAATTTGTTATCTTCCAACTTTTAGATGAAAGATATGGGTGAGGCTGCATACATTCTTGGAGTTAAGATTTCAAGAGATCGTTCGAAGAGATCATTATCTCTTTCGCAAGAAACATATATAAATAAGGTTCTTGAACGATTTCGTATGCAAGATTATAAACCCATTGATACTCCTATTGCAAAAGGTGAATGATTGAGCCATAGACTGTGTCCAAAGACTCTACAAGAGAAGGAACAAATGAAACATGTTCCTTATGCTAATGCTGTTGGGAGCTTGATGTACGCTATGATGTGTACAAGACCTGACATATGTTTTGTAGTTAGAATGGTGAGTAGATACCAATCCAATCCAGGTCAAGCACATTGGAAGGCCGTTAAAAGAATACTGAGGTATCTGAAGGGAATTGCTGATTACAAGCTAAATTACCAAGGAAAGGATCTGCGACTTGAAGACTATTTAGATGCTGATTGAGGATGAGATTTAGATGAAAGAAAATCTACCTCTGGTTTTACTTTCTTACTGAATAATGGCGCCATATCTTGGAGTAGTAAGAAGCAAACATGTATAGCCTTGTCCATGATGGAAGCTAAGTTCGTGGCATTATCAGCAGTACAAGAAGGTGTTTGGCTTAAGAGATTTTTGGATCATTTAGGTGTTAATGGGTATGTTGCAAATCCATTATTGGTTAACTGTGATAGACAAGCAGTTATAGCATACACCAAAGATCCAAAATATCATGATAAGACCAAACATATAGATACCAAGTATAATTTTGTCAAGGATATGGTTGCTCGAAAAGATGTGAACTTACAGTACATATCTACGCATAGAATGGTAGCAAATCCTATGACAAGGCCAATACCTAGAGATGTGTTTTGTGGTCATTTAAAATCTCTAGGACTGCGTAGAGGCTGATATACTAAATATTGTAATTTCCCTGAAGTGTTCATATTTAATGAATTTGTGTTTTTCATCATTAATGCCTATGAATCTTTGTTTAACGTTTATGCATCTTAATGCTTAGTGCATTATATTAAGTTGAGAAAGGATGTCGGACAGATAAAAGATTAGCCCACTCACACGGGTAATCACCTCTATTTAGTGTGTGATAAATAGAGATGAGACGGTTTTTAAGCTTATTATCTAGGTGATAATTGAGAGCTCAAGCTTAAAATATATATGTCATCTTAACTGAGTGTTAAGATGAGGACATGATATTGACCATGTCCGAAAGTAAAATAACCCATATATTTTAATTTATCTGTCTATGACGCCAGATGTGAGTTTTGATGAATTCTGTGAATGAATAGATACATGAACTCAAGTTAGACATTAGGTATGTCTGAACTATCATCTGTACGATATTGATGGTGTAGACATACGCTCCATGGGAAAGGAGTTAATACCGTAATACGTATTTCATATTACGTATGCATGAGACGACCAATAAGAGTGGCAAAAGTTTGATCTCAACTTTTTATGCCGTGTGAGACTCTTGAGGAAAAGAGTTCCTCAATTTAGTGCCCTCATGACTCTTACTTATTCTCAAGATTTCTATTCAGTGTTAGCTATCTTAGGATGTTGCCAATGATCATGAATTGATTCGATCTAATGGGAAATTTCTAGAAAAGCAAGTTGAACTAAAATTGAGAGTTTTGAAGGAAAGAAGAAGATCGAACTTGGAGAATCACATATTAGTTTTGTGTTCACTGGTCGACCAATTATGACTGTCTTTGGGATAATCATAATTGTGAATACAATATGTCATTGTTTTTAAAAGAGATCAAGAGAGATATAAATATGATCGATCGATCTAGGGTACTGCATACTAAATCTACTAAAGTGTGATGCCCATTATGAGCTGCTATATATTCCTAACAAATGTATAGCAATGAGCTCTCAAAGTATGCTGGTCGCACGGATTATTCACCGGTATGAATGTTGCAGAGAGGTAAAGAGGATCCTGTTCAGCCCACCATATGTGAGTGGGAGATGATGGTTTTATTTATTTATGTTGATGGGGCTTAGAGGGCCCGTCTGCCCATGTTGGGCCTAAGAACCCAGCCCGCGAGATTAGGGCCCATGGATGAAAGGGTGCGTTAAGGGGTTGCGTATTTTGGATGAGATGTTACGTTGAGGGGTTGCGTCTCTTGGAGGAAACACTTTGAGGGAAAGGAATAAAAGGCACATACCTTTTGGATGTACGTACGTGAAGACGTTTCTTTTCTTTTCTTTTCCCCACTCCCAAAAAAACCAACGTAACTTTTTTTTCCTTTTTCCCCCCTTGAAGCAACAGGACGCTCCTCGCAAACCGGATCATATTCTTCCTCATCTTCAGCATTGATGTTTAATCTATGGATAATAAGGTACGCTCAATTCCGTGGTGTGTCTTTGATCGGTGATACATGTTTGTTTTTGGGCTCGTCTTCCGCATTCGTTTTAGGGGTTCGATTTAGTGTCGAATCCGTTTTAGGGAACCAGTAATTCCCAACATGAATAATCTAAAAAACAATTTGATCAGTCTCATAATTTTCTAAATAAGGAGCATTTTCACAAAAATAAAAAAGAAAAAAGAGAAAAAAGAGAGTGGATAAAGGAAGAGGAATAGCACGTGTCATTTTTACGAAGGAATGAACCCTTATCTATCTATCGGCAAGGAATTGGATGCCTGATGTATTAAATGAAACTTCAGTTTTCCTAAAGCAATCACATCCATATGTTTTCTTTACGGATAAATGATGATCTTAAACATGTCTCTATCATTCAGAAAAGTTAATTGCCCTTCTCCTTTTGAAAAGCTGATCTGACATAATCCAATTAGCGAAAGAAAAAGAGAAACATTCTTTCTCTTTTTATAAGTAAAATGGATGGGAGATGCAATCCGCATAGCTATCCCAGCTAAGGAAGAAAAGGTGCATGGTCGGTGATCATTTTGTTTTTTCTTTTTCTGTTTTACTAATGACTCAAGCAAATTTGAGACATTGGATCCTTGTACCACTTTTAAGATTCAAATTCGAATAATCTAAAAAACAATTTGATCAGTCTCATGTTGATAATTTCCTAAATAAGGATCATTTTCAAAAAAAAGAAAAGAAAAAAGAAAAAGAGAGTGGATAAAGGAAGACTAATAGCACGTGTCGTTTTTTCGAAGGAATGAACCCTTATCTGTTTATCGGCAAGGAATTGGATGGTAATGTATAAAATCAACTTTAGTTTTCCTCGAGCAATCACATCCATATGTTTTTTTCCGCAAATCAACGATAATCTTTAACGTGTCTCTATCGTTCAGAAAAGTTGGTTGCCTCTCTCATTTTGAAAAGCCGAATTGGTATAATCCAAATAGTGAAAGAAAAAGGGAAAGATTCTTTCTTTTTTTATAAGTAAAATGGATGGGAGATGCAATCCCGCATAGCTATCCCAGATAAGGAAGAAAAGGTGCATGGTCGGTGATCATTTTGTTTTTTCTTTTTCTTTTTTACTAATGACTCAAGCAAATTTGAGACATTGGATCCTTTTACCGCTTTTAAGATTCAAATTCGAATAATCTAAAAAACAATTTGATCAGTTCATGTTGATAATTTCCTAAATAAGGATCATTTTCACAAAAAAGAAAAGAAAAAAAAAAAGAGAGAGTGGATAAAGGAAGACTAATAGCACGTGTCGTTTTTTCGAAGGAATGAACCCTTATCTGTTTATCGGCAAGGAATTGGATGCGCAATGTATAAAATCAGCTTTAGTTTTCCTCGAGCAATCACATCCATATGTTTTTTTCTGCAAATCAACGATAATCTTTAACGTGTCTCTATCGTTCAGAAAAGTTGGTTGCCTCTCTCATTTTGAAAAGCCGAATTGGTATAATCCAAATAGTGAAAGAAAAAGAGAAAGATTCTTTCTTTTTTTATAAGTAAAATGGATGGGAGATGCAATCCGCATAGCTATCCCGGATGAGGAAGGAAAGGTGCATGGTTGGTGATCAATTGTTTTTCTTTTTTTGTTTTACTAATGACTCACGCAAATTTGAGACGTTGGATCCTTTTACCACATGGAAGATTCAAATTTGAATAATCTGAAAACAATTTGATCAGTCTCATGCTAATAATTTCCTAAATACGAAGCATTTTCGCAAAAAAAAGAAAAAGAAGAGAGAGTGATAAAGGAAGAAGAATAGCACGTGTCATTTTTACGGAAGAATGAACCCTTATTTGTCTATCGACAAGGAATTGGATGCCTGATGTATTAAATGAATTTCAGTTTTACTGAAGCAATCACATCCATATGTTTTCTCCACAAATAAATGATGATCTTAAACATGTCTCTATCGTTCAGAAAAATTAATTGCCTTTCTCCTTTTGAAATGCTGATCTGACATAATCCAAAGAGTGAAAGAAAAAGAGAAAGAATTTTTTTTTTTTTTTTTTTTTATGTAAAATGGATGGGAGATGCAATCCGCAAAGCTATCCTGGATAAGGAAGAAAAGGTGCATGGTCGGTGATCATTTTTTTTTTTTCTTTTTCTGTTTACTAATGACTCAAGCAAATTGGAGAGATTGGATCCTTTTACCACTTTTAAGATTCAAATTCGAATAATCTAAAAACAATTTGATCAGTCTCATACAAATAATTTCCTAATAAGGAGCATTTTCACAAAAAAGGAAAAAAAGAGAGAGAGTGGATAAAGGAAAAAGAATAGCACGTGTCGTTTTTACAAAGGAACAAACGCTTATCTATCTGTCAGTAAGGAATTGGATGTTTGTTGTATTAAATGAACTTCAGTTTTCCTCAAGAATTCACATCCATAGTTTTTGTGGTGGGGATCTAGAATGGGTTGTTTTAGGAACTAGAGTTAGACACGTATCACGATCCTTCGACATGGAATATACATGTAAACTGAACAATTAATTTTAAAACGCATACTGAATTGGAAAGATTTGGTAGAAAAACTACGTGAAAAAGCTAATGAAGATTGGACAGGACCTTCTTGACATTGGTTGAGCAATGTCTTCTTCCTCTCTTATTATTGTATTTGCGGACAAATAGGTAGCAGGAGCCACTCCCAATTTTTTTATGTATTGTTCAGTGAACTTCTTATTCCTCAAATGGGCCTTAAATTCAAGGCATGACTTTCACCTCCAGACGGTAAGAAATCGAATTCGAGCCGTAGAAAATTGAAGGCCTCCATGTCAATCCCACTTGATAGAATGGTCCAAATTCAGTTTAATACACGCCCTAAGTCTGTACAAGAAAACGAAAAATGGCCGACGCGCACGCGATAATGGATAGTGGCTGAAACGGGGGGAACATTAACTCCTTAGGACGATGCCAGTCAGTCGCCGCGTGGCAGTACACTCCAAGCCACTGGTCCTCCTCCACGTGACTCCTTGGTCACCCGGTCAGTTATTTTCCTATATAAATCCCCGTGTTCCCTGCTTTCGATCATCGCACACCATCTCAGCTGGCAACACACCTTTGCAGGGCAATATTTCCTTAAGTGAGGGTCACCAAAATGTCTGATCGCGGCCATCATGCCGGAGGCGGTGGTGGAGGCCACCATGGCCGTGGTAGAGGCCGCCATCATCATGATGGCGGCAAGCCCAAAGGAAATGTGGTAAATGCACAGGGCTATGGTGGATCAGGTGGAAAGGCCGGAAATGCCAGCGGCGGAGCAGGTGCAAAAGGTGGGCATGGCTTTGGTGGAGCAGGTGGATCGGGCGGAGCGGGTGGACAGGCAAATGCAACAGGCGGGCATGGTTATGGGGGCGGCTACAACGTGAACAAGGTGGATGGAGACAGTGAGGATGAAGACTAGTCCGCCACCGCTTGCTGGTCGTGGGGGAGTAGTGTGCTTTGATATGTGATGTAAATTGACTCCGGTGCCTTTTAACTATCTTATATTCTAGGGAAATAAAAAGGACATAAAACAAATAAGCACCAAGTGGAGTCAGTCATGTATTTGAGCTTGCAAGCATCCTAATGAATTTCGATATTCCTAATATAATCTATAGCTTTGTGCATGAGATGTTCTTGAACCTAATTCCATAAACAGGTTACAAATGAAAGAAACAGAATTCCAATTTAAGGTTCAAAGAAGAAGCACGATTCTTCACAAGCATCGTTATCAACAGACCTTCTTGACATTGGTTGAGCAATGTCTTCTTCCTGTCTTATTATTGTATTTGCGGACAAATAGGTAGCAGGAGCCACTCCCAAATCATTTATGTTTTGTTCAGTGAACTTCTTCTTATTCCTCAAATGGGCCTTGAATTCAAGACATGATTTTCACCTCCGGACGGTACAAAACCGAATTCGAGCCGTAGAAAATTGATGGCCTCCATGTCAATCCCACTTTATAGAACAGTCCAAATTCAGTTTAATACACGCGCTTGTACAAGAAAACGAAAAATAGCCGACGCGGATGCGATAATGGATAGAGGCTGAAACGCGGGGAACATTAACTCCTTGGGAGGATACCAATCAGTCGCCGTGTGGCAGTACTCTCCAAGCCACTGGTCCTCCTCCTCCACGTGACTCCCTGGGCGCCCGGTCGGATATTTTCCTATATAAATCCCCATATCCCCCCAACTTCAATCACCACACACCATCTCAGCTAGCAAAACACCTTTGGAGAGCAAGACTTCCTTGAGAGATTCACCAAAATGTCTGATCATGGCCCTCACCGCGGACGCGGGCACGGCCCTGGTGGCGGAGGAGGCCATGAAGGCCTTGGGAGAGGCCATGGAGGCCCGGGTGGCAGTGGCCCTAGCGGAGGCCACAGTGGTCCTGGCAGAGGCCATGGTGGTCTGGGTGGCGGACATGGACATGACCATGGCAGCAAGCCCAGAGGAGACCATGGCCATGGCAGACCTGGTGGACTAGGTGGACATGGCCCTGGTGGCCATGGTCCTAGGGGCGGCCACTACCATGGCAGATGCTAGTCCACCACGGCTTGCCGGTTGTTGGGGGCTAGTGTCCCATGGTTGATACGTGATGTAAAGTTATCTCCAGTGTCTTTTAACTATTTTGTATTTGAAGAAAAAAAAAGGACTAAAAAAGTAATAAGCACCATGTGGAGTTAGTCGTGTAATTGCCCTTGCAAGTATCCTAATATGATCTGTAGCTTTGTGCATGAGATGTCCTTGAACCTCATTCAAGAAACTGGTCACAAATGAAAGAAACAGAATTCCGATTGAAGACAAGCATTTTCTTCACAAGCATCATTCGTCAACAGATCAGTCACGACGAGAGACAATAGAAACATGAGCACAGTGCTCCCCATTACTTCTGATTATCAACAAGAAAATGGAAGCAAACTAGGTCGGTCTCCATTAGTCATGATCCAAACACATTATACCTCTATGAACAAAAGTTTCTCTTATGCCCCCTCATCAACTCCTTTCATCAGTGAAGTTCATAATCTGCGATCTTTAGCGTGGTTTCTCTATCTCCACACGATGTCAAAGTCGAAGTTGGCATTCCGCTTCGAGTTCTCTTCATCTAATTTTTTTGGCAGAAATTAGAGTTGTTCAATAAAGATTAACGTAATCACCATTTCGCATCAAAGGGCTGTACGAAACGACCAAAGGATGGGGACATATGTTGCTAAAGGATCAGCAAAAGTTTAGGGTGTCTTGAGGATGTTCTTTACTACATAGCAAGATCATGGGTTCTACAATCTGGTGCAGAAATTACAGTTTAGCTGCTCATGAGTTCCGGTTTAGTGTGTGCATAAACTAACTTAAAAGGGATTCTAAGGCATTTCTAAAAAATAAAAAGTGAAATTTAAGCAAAGGAGAACATAAATTAAGATCACCAAGGGAAAATTTGGTGTCAAAAATGAAATTCGTGTATAAATTTATTCACATATACAACTAATCAATCAAGAACAAACAGATCCATATATGATTGTAAAACACCCACATTAATAAATACAGCGGAATTAAAGCATACCTCGAAAAGTAGATCACTCTGATAATCAGGGTAAAGTAGATCACTCTAATAATCAGTGATCTATTGGAATGCCAGATCTTCCTCTCTATAACCTATTTCGATATAGCAGTTTTCAATGGGATTAAAGCAACTGATAGGTATAACCTACCCTTTTATAGGCTAGAGAGGGGACCTAGCAAACCCTAATCAATAGCGTGTCAACTGGGCCCGTCTCATTACGGGCTTGGTTAAACACAATTGCCTTAAACACAATTGCCTACACTTTTTGCTGCTCAACTAGGCCCGTTATCAATAGATGCCAATACCCAATTCAATCGATCACTTTAGGGTTCAACAAATATTGGAATATCCATTAACCCGATTATTTAAAATAGAAATTCAATTAATTAATGTAAGCCCATATTATAAGAAATTTCCAACATTCTCCCACTTGGGCTACATTAATTAACTTATTTTATTTTGAAAAAGATTTTATATTGAAAACGACACTATCGGGTTAATAACTGAAAATTTTGTTTTATGTGGCCACAACTTGAAAAAAAAAAAAAAATATTCCAATAACGGCATCTCAAAACCAATCCAATCCTATATAACCTTATTATAGGACTATGGAGATCAATGTGTTAAGAAAATACCACAACACAAGACCTTCCATAATCACATATAATAAGCATTATATTTTCATGGATCATGGGCCTAGTAGTGTAGTAAGAAATAGTGTCAATATGTGATCAAAATATACACTATTTCTTATCGGTCCTCAATGCAATTTCTCAACGACATGAAACTGCATTAACACAATTTCTAAACAACATGAAATTGTCTTAGTGCAATTTCTAAACAACATGAAATTAAACAATTATGTCACAATCCAACATGAGATCTCATAATCGGTGACATCCAGTCATCTTTAAACAAAACTTGTTTAAAAATACTGTTTTCTACTTCCATTTCTCAGTCAACAGAAGAAAAGATAACAATAGAATCAATAACAATAATCATTGAAAATAAATGCTTTAATAGACATCATAAAAGCATTATCAGTCTGCATATAATTATAATATCCAGAAATACAAATTATATAACTCCCACTAACAAAAGAAATCAAAAGAATCTAAGACACCCATATTCTTTACATATTCTTTAAACAAAATGGGTCGTAAGCCTTTTGTTAGAGGATCAGCCAACATGGACTCAGTTCTAACATTCTCAATCACAATGTCTCCCCTTTTTTACCAAGTTCTTAACAGTATAATATTTGATCCAATTAACATTTCAACCGCGTCATTGTTATTTATAGCAAAAGTAACTGTTTGTCACACATAATGCAATAAGATCAATTATGGGCAATAAGTATTTCAACAAAAATAATTAGTACATTATAAACTCCCCTTTGGGCAGAGTGTATAATGCACAATTATTTTTCATAGCATGAAGTTTATAAAGCAACAATAAGGAGAATTACATATAATTGTCAATGATCCATCCCCTTTGGGCTGATAAATCATTTAAATTATACATCTCCATGATATCAATATATAGAGATGATAAAAGAGAATTACATATAATATTCAAGGATCAATCTCCTTTAGGCAGACAAACCTTTAAATTATATATATCTACATTATCTCAACATAGAGGGGAATTACACATAACTCTAAAAAATTTATCCACTTTAGGCTGATAAACCTTTTGAGTCACACATCCCCATCATTCATCTCTAATATATTAATATAGAGGGGAATTACATATAACTTTAAAAAATTTATCCCCTTTGGGCAGATAAATCTTTTTGAGTCATACATCCCCATCTTTTAATTTTGGAATTTATCTTCATGCAATTTTCAAATTAGTATACACAATAACTCCCTTTGGGCGAGTAATTGTATATACTAATTTTTATCAATACGAAACTCCAAAAAAATATATACCCAAAATTCATCTAACAATATGAAGCACTTTACAATATGTGCTTCCCAAGATCATATTGCATTTATCAAGTAACAATTTTTGCCACAATTTTTTTTTTTAAATGGAGGGTCAGAAAAACGGTTTTAGTCCAAATCACTGAATTAACCCAACAAAAGAAAGGATAGGTGCATCTAGCACTTCAGTCAGCATGTTTGGTATTTAAGTTTAAATTACTCATGCACCAAATACCAAACAAAGACACCTAGGCAAGAACTACAATCTTTACAAGAAAAAGAATGGCACCCAAGCTGCTTACTCGACCTCAACTTAAACAGAATGAAGAACACTCTAAGCAAGCACCGTAACCAATTACAGTTTGCAGGGAAAACAACCCACCATTCTGTCACCTCTAGTCAATAGGTTCTCATGTTTAAATTAATAAATAAAAGTCCCACCAGCAAATCTTAAGCACTCACTTCAAGTCCCAAGTACATATAGGCAAGAGACCAAGACAAAACAGCAAATAGAAAAGTGAACGCTGATTCTGTAGTAATAATTGCAATATGTTATGAAAGAAAGCATCACTTCCACATATTTTGGGCCCGAGATCCTAACTACCCGTAGGCTAAGCTCTCTGACAATGGGCGACGGGAAGCAAGAAAAGTGCCATATATTTCTCAAATTAGTAACATATAAATAATCAGAACAAAGGCACGCCACTTAGCACTAAGGATAGAAGAGAGAGACATCAACAACCAACCAAGGATACATAAATCACTCCCACAGCTAATGATCCCGCACAACACATACGCGATGCAAATTCAAGATCATTCTCTAACTTGATCACCCACAGAGGAAGAATAAAGAATAATTAAATAAATAATCATATCCTCATAACAAATATTTATATACTAAAGAATCAGATCCTCCCAATTTAAAACAATCTAAAATTTACTTTAATTTATGTTACTTTAAGCACAACGTTCAAGAAGACCGCATCATGGGATTTCCCAATACCTAAACCCATCATGCTCCAGCATCAAAATCCATCTCACAAAGTGATTCAAAATACTGACAAAACCCAAAAATTTGACAAATTTCGGACGGCCAACTACTGTGACCGTAACCTCCCTTGGGATTTCACCGCCACTTTCCAAACAAGCAGACGGTTGACCGCAAAGCACAAACCACGCTAAAAGAAACAGATTTGAGTTCTTTTACTGGGAGCTGCATAAATGTCTATCAAGTAATCAACTACTGATAGTCAACCCATTACTGTTCAACACTCCAATCGACAGAATTGTTAAAAAAAAAAAAAACGCAGTTCTATAGATAAAGGATGCACACGTCAAGTTAGTTGACAACTTCACTGCCTCTTAGTAGCATCAATAGGAGCATGAACATATTAGACTGTTAACGCTTCTTTGGCGGCCTAGGAACCAGATGGCTCGAGGTGCTATTGGAGATGATGTGTGAAAGAAATGGTCAAAAGTACCAAATATACTAAGCAATCCATGCTAAAACAATATGGTGGTGAAAGCAGAAGATGGTCCAGAAGCAAGGATTGCTCATGAGGAAATGGGCATGATGACAAGCAAGCTCTAGGTATTCAATTAAGTAGAAGGTTCCTGAATGGCACTGATGTACAGACACCACAAAAGTGGCAGTGGCTACAAGATAATGGGTAATTAGTGATTGCTAACAGAAATAGGCAGTCAAGGCTTTGTACGCTCATCAAAGAAAACAATTCAAAGGAAAACATAAGTGTTGCTTCATTTTATCAGTTTCTATCCACTAGTTTCAGCAAACCAGCTTAATCCACATTTCATCTCTCGCAGCTTATTTGCAAGCACTCACTACTTTGTAAAGGGATCATAACATAAGAGCATGCTCGGTACTCCGCCTTTCATTAAATAGTCAGCTTGAACCATCACTAGCTACGACACCCTCCTGAACATATAGGATGACAAGGTTCGCAAGACGTAAATATTCAGAAACATGGAAACATGCTTGCACACAAATCCGCCATTGACATCCGACAGTTTCATTGTTCTCCGACAGGTAGCACTCGACACTCCTTTTTCGCACAGAAAGAAAGAAAATTCAGCCGACAAGGTGATCTTCAGCCCTGTAAATCTAGCCACGAGACTGAAAAAATACTTACTCAATGGTCACCAGCTCCTCGCCTCAAGGACTGAACATTCTACCTATCCAGTCTAGTTGAATAGGGCAGGTAACAATTAAATCCCATCCCAAATAATTTCAGTGAAAAACCCATCCTTACCCACGATTATCCATCATTACAAACCAAGTCTTTTTCGACCACACTTCGCGTAAAACGACAATTAAAAAAAAAAAACGAAGCCCATCAACGAGAAACTCATAAACCCCATAAAGATTAGAAACGAGTAGACATGAAATCAACCAGTATCCACATTCACACAGATCACACGAAAAAACCACACCTTACCCAGCTTCGAATCAAGCTCGCAACGAACTGAACTAAAATCCGATTAATAGAATACCGATTTCGAGAACATCAATATAATAGCAATAGCACGAGCAAATAACACGAAAATCGCTTGATAATTTCAAGCCAAAAGGTTTGTGAAACGGAGACTTGCATATAACATCAATATAATTGACTAGAATGAATTAAACAAAGAGAAACCGAGTAAATCTACCACATACAAGCTTCCAAATTTCAGATCCAAGCCTCCCATGGCCGAAAATTTGGTTTTCTTAAATTTAAACCCTAAAAAAAACTTACCTTGATGCAACAAAAGGATGCTAAAACATATATATAACAAGACCCATTTAACAATTTACAACGAACATCAATCAATTTCAAGTAATTTGAAAATTTCAGAACTTTTTCACTATCAAATAAATCCTAGCGAAAATCTGCATAGATGAAGCACATGTGACTCGAGAGGACTACTTAATATTGCTTAATCAATGCGCAACACATATATGTGGTTAATGGACACAGGTCACATGATTTGGGTAAAACTCTATACAAGCAATTAATGCAACCAAATCTTTTTGCTGGAAGATTTCCCAGAACACAGTTATGTCGGCAGTGCAGAATGATCAACTGGCTACTAATCAACACAACCGTCAATCATCTTTCTCAATAAAATAAATTCCACCAAGTTGCTTAATTTCCCTACTCCATTATAACTCAAAAGTCTAATAGAAGGGCCAAACCATCACATGACAAAAATAAAAGAACCCATGATGTCAGCAATGTGACAGAATCAGAACACCACAAGGAACCATCAAACAAGATCAAGCGTAAAGGAACGCAAGAACAAGAAAATCTCCCATGCGCGGAGCAATTTCTGTAATATTTACTATGGCTACCCAACATGTAGCAAATATTTCGAATACTGATGACAATATTTCGCAATCCACATAACCCAGAAACTGATTCTAACAGACGAGCCCCAAAAACAACAAACGTGAACACGAGCAAATAACAAAATGGAAAGCGCGGATACGACTTGGGAGCAAACAAACACTGTATGAGAATTTTCCCATAAAAAAAAATAATCAGCTACCATAATCTCCGAAAATAAAAATAAAAATAACAAGCATAGTTCGAAGCAGTCAAATCCCAAGCTCTGCACTACTTTATTGCCGGCAAATCCGGCCTACAATCAGTCAACTTTGAAAAAAAAAAAACTGTTCCGGAGTTCTAATTTCGACCGTCTCCACAGTTTTAGGATACTGTTGTCTCGCAACAGTACGCAACCGAAACCACGGGCTCACTCACAGCCGAAACACTAGGGTTTCTAAAATACGAACTCGTTCCCAAAACGCGCACCGACAATCAATCGTCCCATGCTTCCTCGACGCACCTGCTCGGGCAATCCGACCTCTAACCGCACAAAACTACGGCTACGATCATCCCTCGGAAAGCCAGAAGAGATTGCTCAGAAAAGCACGTCCAATCCGCCGAACAAAGAAATCGCGACGAGGGTAAAAAAAAAAAGAGGAGCCAACGGCAATATTTTCCTGGAAAATCAAACAAGAACTTTCCCAGAAAAAATTAGACCGAACACGAAAGGGTGGATTGTCGTTTATCTTGGAGAATCGTGAAGCGGGAGGCGGACTGCGATCTCAAGCGAAGCGCGCGAATCGGATTAGAAAAATCTCTCAATTTCTCAACGAAATTATACAAATTATATATGGTTGAAAATATCTCGACAAATAGAACAAAAGCCCTATGGTTTCAGGATCAATCAAGCAAAAAATCCACATGAAAAATAACGCCTATATTCTGCTCAAAGAGGAAAATTTCGAATTTTGTTCATAAAAAGATAAAATTTGGGTTCTACAATCAATATAATTGGCTCGATACCACATGTATAAATTTATTCACATATACAACTAATCAATCAAGAACAAACAGATCCATATATGATTGTAAAACACCCACATTAATAAATACAACGGAATTAAAGCATACCTCGAAAAGTAGATCACTCTGATAATCAGGGTAAAGTAGATCACTCTAATAATCAGTGATCTATTGGAATGCCAGATCTTCCTCTCTATGACTTATTTCGATATAGCAGTTTTCAATAGAATTCAAGCAACTAATAGGTATAACCTTCCATTTTATAAGCTAAAGAGGGAACTTAGCAAACTCTAATCAATAACGTTTCAACTGGGTCATTCCCATTATGGGCTTCAATTAAACACAATTGCCTACACTTTGCTGCTCAACTAGGCCCGTTATCAATAGATGCCAATACCCAATTCAATCAGATCACTTTAGGGTTCAACAAATATTGGAATATCCATTAACCCGATTATTTAAAATAGAAATTCAATTAATTAATGTAAGCCCATATTATAAGAAATTTCCAACAATTCGATGATCTAAATCGACTTTGGTGAAATTTGTAGAGTAATATTGCTTTGAAAGGATGATAGTGGCCCTAAAACTGAGAAAAAGGATATGACATCAGTTGGCTACTCGATGAACTCCAACATCAAAAATGAGAAAAGGGTGCAAGTACAAAATCATTATGTCAAATTGACAGAGATTTTATCCGAAATCTTGTTCATCATAACCTCCTCTTCAATCCTTTTCAACAAAAGGTAGCGTTGGGAAGAAATTCAGGAGGCGAGGCAAATGAAAATAATGAAAATGCACATGGGGGGGAGAGAGAGAGAGAGAGAGATAAGGAGAAAGATTTCTTTTTGTAGCAGGAGTGGCAATAGAATAGAACCAGCTTGTGCGTTTTGCCAATTATACTCTGATGGAATTCAAGTCGGCGGAAGACGATTTACCTGATTCCGATGCTTAAACAGCAAATAGCCCCGGAACAAACACTGAATTGCGAATGAATCACGAACAACACTACCTCACGTTAGTTTTGATGCAATCACTAGGAAAGCACCCGATTTCCATGGCGTAAATGCCGATTGTTCTTGCAAAACTGAAATGGAATGCCTTCTTCTTCTTTGATGGAAAGGGAGAGAAATTTGGTGCGTATGTTTTGCCAACAACAACCTCCAACGGTTGTCTTCAAAAGCCTTTTATACATCTCCCTTCATACCATTTCATCGTAGCATATCAAGACGATACGGTGCTATCCAATCACACCCCATTATGGATGTACTAGCTAAAGTACAACATCTCCCACTCGGATATGATGGGCTTTATAGCGCTTTATCAAGAATATATGGCATTCAACATTCATCAACTTTACAAAACAATTCATACCAGCAAGTAAGCCGTGCGACCAGTGAGTACACCTGCACTTGAGAGCTCAAATTATGCAACTGTTAGGGATGACATAATAGCTACAACCCCAAAAAGAAATAAGCAATCGATGTCTCATAGTGCCCTAGACATATTTTGTTACATCAGTCCAAGTATACCTATCCCTTAAAGGCTATACTTGACTATTCTCAAAACACCATATATTTACAATTATATCCGCAACCATATAAAGGCGATATAATTGGTCGACCAGTAAATACGTGTGATAGATGTAAAACAACAATAGTTTTCCTTCGCACTCATGTCTCTCTCTATTTCAGAACAACTGCTTTCCTAGACACGTCCCATAAAGCCATATATATTCATGACCGCCGATAACATGCTAAAGTAGCAACATTGATCTTTCATTTCGAGAACATAGTTACAAGTAACATAGGGCACAAAATGAGGTAAATTATAAATTACCTCAAGGACTCACACGATGAGTAAATAGGGATAATTTTACTCACCTTCCCTTGTCGGTCGTACAATGCACATGTAGTATGAATTACATGCTATAGTGGATTTCTCTTTCTATAAGAGCGTATGTCATTTATTAACCATATCCACTATACGGATCTTAGCCTAAACATAGTCACGTGCTTCTCATGTACTCATGTTTAGCTCGAGTGCTATATCAGCTCACTTTCTATAGCGCCCAATTAAGTACTTGCATCCGGCATCTTAGAGGCATACATGATTATGGGACTATCATGTTCGGTCTTACTATAAATAAATCACAGACCTCATCTTGACTCCAATCAAGGCGACATATCATTTTATATACTAAACTTGCTCCTCAGCGTTTATTTGTACATAACGTCTCATCTCAACGTGCTATCTATAGCACTTGAGGCGATTGCTCATGTGAGTGAGCCAATCATTGCCTACTGACATACTTTTCAATAATATATGTGTGTAGTGCTAGTCTCATACTGTATTCGTACTTATTGATAAAATATCAAGTCACTAATAAACAAACAAGTACAATACATATGTTCACAAATACATAAACCAATGATCCTCTACAATAACACATATCACATTCTACGCAATCCTATTGACATCCTGTGGGTCAAGAATATGTCTCTATGAATAGCCTTCGTAAATGGATCAGCAATCATTCTATTGGTTGAAATGTATTATAGGATCACTTCTTTCTACGCTATAACATGTCTGATGAAGTTATTCTCTATGTCAATGTGCTTCGTCCTTCCATGATACTTGGGATCCTTCACATAGGCAATGGCTGCTTGACTATCGCAATAAACTATCACTGGTCTTGGAACCTCAGTGATAGTGGCTAAATTTTTCAAGAAATGTTTTAGCCATACTGCTTCTTGCACTGCAGCAGAACATGCAATAAATTCTGTCTCCATCGTAGATAAGGCTGTGCATGTCTGTTTCTTGCTATTCCAAGTAATTGCACATTCATTGAGCAAGAACGCATATCCAGAAGTCGATTTACGCTCATCCAGGTTTCCACCCCAATCAGCATCTAAAATGCCTAATAGGCGTAAATCACTCCCTTGGTAACAAAGTCGATAGTCCATAGTGCCTTTCAAGTATCTTAGGATCCTCTACACTGCTTTCTAGTGTGCTTGACCAGGATTTAATTGATATCGGCTCACCGATCCCACGGCATAACATATGTCGGGTCGAGTACACATCATAGCATACATCAAACTTCCGACCGTACTAGTATAAGGAACAGTTTTCATCATTTTAATTTCTTCTGGAGTCTTAGGACACATCTCAGTACATAGGCCTTCACCTTGCATGATAGGGGTATCAATGGGATTAGAATGCTGTATATTGAAATGCTCAAGAATCTTCATTATATAAGACTCTTGTGATAAAGCAAGGAGTTTCCTTGATCGATCTCTTTCGATCTTAACTCCTAATATATAAACAGCTTCTCCCATGTCCTTCATTTCAAAATTGGAGGACAACCATTCTTTTATGGTGATAACCAAAACCTTGTCATTTCCAGCTAATAGAATATCGCCCACATAAAGTGATAAAATCACAAATTTATCTTCGGACCGCTTGACATATACAGAGTGATCTTCCTCAATCATCGTGAAACCAAAAGTGGTTATGGCTCGATGAAAACGAAGATACCACTGTCTAGATGATTGCTTAAGGCCATATATTGAGCGACGAAGTTTGTAAACTTTATACTCTTGACCTTTAGCTATGAAACTTATTGGTTATTTCATATAGATTTCCTCATCTAGTTCTCCATTGAGAAATGCCGTCTTTACATCCATTTGATGTAATTCGAGGTCCAAATGTGCAACGATGGCTAGAATAAGGCGTATTGAGGCAAACTTTACAACTGGTGAAAATGTTTCCTCATAGTCTATACTCTCTTGTTGAGTATAACCTTTCGCCACAAGGCGAGCCTTATACTTTTCAATGGATCCATCCACCCTTCGCTTAATCTTAAAGACCCATTTGTTTCCAATGGCCTTGCGATTGGGTGGTAAATAAACCAAGTCACATACATGATTTGCTCTCATTGACTCCATCTCATCTTCCAAAGCATTTTTCCATTCTTCCTTATCAGAGGATGAGAGAGCCTCTTGAACAGTCTTAGGCTCAGCATCGTCTTTCTGAGCAATCATAAATGCTTCCCCTTCAATCTCAAAATGACGACGGGGAATACTTTTACGATTACTTTTATACAATTGAATTTCTCTTGAATTCGATTCATTAGGCGATGCAACACTCCCACTAGGTCTTGTGTGTTGAGGTAAATCTTCATTTCCCTCTACAACATTAACGGGTGTGTTATTAGGATCTTCTATCTCATATAATTGGAAATCCTGATCAATCTCCCCTCTATTAGGAAAATCGTTCTCCAAGAACGTGACATCTCGTGACTCCATTTCGGTCACACTTCCATGAGCTTGTTCACCTATGAACATGTACCATTTGGACTATTCAGAATATCTAATAAAGATACATTTCTTCCCTCTATGACCTAATTTGCCATATTTATGGGAAGAATCATGAACATAAGCTGCACATTCCCATGGACGTAGACTACTTAAGCTGTACATCCCCATGGAAGTGACCGTTAAGTACATAGGCAGCAGTCAATAACACATCTCCCCGATAGGAGATAGGTAAATTTGCTTGCGCTATCATAGACCTAACCATTTCCAATAGGGTTCTATTCCTTCTCTCAGCTACCCCATTTTGTTGTGGAGTACCAGGAATAGTCAATTAACGTACAATTCCCTTTTCATCACAAAGAGCCTTGAATTGCTCTAATAAACACTCACGTCCGTTATCACTTCTCAATGCCTTTATCGTTTTGTTCAACTGATTCTCTACCATCGCTATATATCGTCTAAAGCAGTCTAATGCTTCTGACTTATGGGAGATCAGAAAAACATAATCGAAACGCGTGAAGTCATCTATGAAAGTGATGAAATATGAGGCTTCATTCCTCGCCCTCACATTCAAAGGACCACAAATGTCAGAATGTATGAGTTGCAATGGAAATTCGGCTCTAGTCCCTTTACCGAATGGTTTTCTAATTGCTTTTCCCGCTCACATATGGGTAGATCAACATTAGTGAGTGACCCTAAAAGGCCTTCTCTAGCTAATTTTTGCATTCTTTGCAACCCAATGTGACCTAATCTAGCATGCCAAGTACTTGCATCAATCTCAAAATTATTAGAAGATGCAATGAAAGAAAAATAACCATTGACATTAATATTGTACTAATCATAGTCAATGTCTAACACCATAAAACCATTCGATACATGACCTGAATCATAATAAATTGTTCCATACAAAATGTCAACACAATCACCATGGAAATTCAATACATAACCTAAGCTAAGAAGAACAACTACCGAGACCAAGTTTCGTTGAATATTTGGAGCATAAAGGACATCATGTAGGAATAGGTTTCGACCACCACGTAAGATCAATTTACATGTGCCGATACCATTCACTTCAACTCTTGAGTTATTCCCAACATATATCCATCTTTTTCCAGGCTGTATCCGATGGTACTCCACAAATGCTTCTTGGTCTCTAGCTACATGGTCTATTGATCCTAAGTCTACAGTCCACATAGGATGAGATTCAGCAAGCATTATTGTGCTAAAAACAAAAGCATTACTTAAAGCAATAGAGTAATAGGGTACCTCTTTTAGCTCAGTGCATTCACGAGCAAAGTGACCCATCTTGCCACAATTGTAGCACTTCATCTTGGCCTCGTCCTTCTTCCCACCACGCTTCTTGTGTTGGAAGGTCTTAGCCCTCTTAGGTGCCTGATCAGTCTTCTTCCCTTTGTTGTTGAATTAAGAATTCCTTTTGCGCTTAAAGTCATAAACTTTGTGCGAACTCGATTCAACAACATAAGCACGGGTAGAGAATCTCGCACCCTCTAGGCGCTCATCCTCTAATTCCAAATGACGAGCAATATCATCAAAAGTGACAATATTCTCATTATGCGTCATATTGATCTTCCTATACTCCCAATTATCAGGAAGAGACCTTATAACAGCCTGAACTTGCTGTTCATCAGTAAGGGAGTGACCTGCCGACTTCAGCTCATGAATCATGTTTGACATCTCCCGAAGATGCTGCCTCATCGTTACATTTGGGCGCTTTCGGAATGTGTCAAACTTGATGGTAAGTCTCCTCAGTTTAGTGGCAGATGTACCCCTAAACTTATCTTTCAAGGCAACCCACATAACTTGAGTTTTTTCATAACTTTCAAACTCACACATGCGATCATCTTGCATACAGCTCAGCAACGTGATGCGAGCAATGCTATTTTTCTTTTTCCAAGTTTGATAAGCTTCTAGATCTCTCCTGTGTTGAGCTGAAGTTCCATGCTCAGGTTCATCCATGGTGTGGTTGAGGGTTTCCAAAACCTCTTGCTCATTAAGGATGTACTGAACCTTTCGGTGCCAAATATCATAATTGTCACCGTTTAGCTTCTCACCCTTATTGAGGTCAGCCATAATGGTCTTGGATGCCGAAGCCATAATCAATTGTTATAACACATTGACATAATAAATGCAGAATCAATACTAGCACACCTTTCAGAGTAACACATATTTAATTTGCAGCAAAGACAAACTAAATTAATGATAATTCAACAAAAGACACAGAAACAAAAGTTCACTATGTTCCCAATCAACTTCAATGTACAATTGTTCTATTATCATTAATTAGTTTAATTTGCGCAAATTTTAAGTTCTAGGTGAGAACTCTTTCGAATTCTACCAATCTGTGAACTCCCACTAGGAAAAATAATTACATGACCTTATGTAATTTCTACATTTTTCCATTAACAATATATATATATATATATATATATATATAGCATGATATAAACCAACGTACAAACAACAATCATGCTTCAACTATTAATCAAAATCGCAATTCAACATGTAATGGATTTCCTACCATTGTTCGAAATTTCTAGACACTGGAGAATCGCATGTATATTAAACTATATACATGATATCATCGAACCAAGCTCTACACAGCATATATGACATCATTTGCACACAAGCTAGCTACTGTATTTCCTAAACCACAAGAAAATACAAGCTACAAATGAATAAACTATGCATTAAATCCCAAAAGATACGCGTACTAAGGGTTTCCTAGGCATTTTCATACATTTATAAAATTCAAAAGTACAAAATAATCATACCACAGTGTAGAGCACATTCATACGAACCTAACGCCGCCAACCAAGCTCCAATCGGAGCTCGCACGCACCCCCACACGCCACCTGAGTGCGTAGCGCGTGTGGCGCACGCACCAGCGAGCCCAAAGGGCTCTTGGCCGGTCCGACTGATCCGACTGGTCCCACCGAAGACCCGTCCAACCGGTCCAGCCGGTCAACGGTCGGGTCGGGTTACGGGTCAACCTCGGGTCGGGTCGGGTCACGGGTCGGTTGCTGGCCAACTGGCGCCGGAGGTGACGTCATCGATGACGTCATCCCAACGGTTACTGACCGTTAGGTGATGTCACGGTGACGTCATCACGGGCCAGTTCGCCGACTGGCACGTGTTGCGCACGCACTGGCGTTCCTAGCACTTCAGGCGCGTGGCGCCTACGCGCAGTGGTTTCTGGCTACGCGTATGGGCGTATTTGGCGTCCTCCGGCGGCGCTCGACCCATCGTTGGACTCGTCTCGATGAGTACTTGCACCTTGTATGTTTAAAAATTGATTTTGGCCAAAAAAATATTTCGAAAAATGGCTAAAACCGCACGGATGCACGCGACCCCGAACCCGTTCGCTTTAGTTTAATTTCGAGTTTTCAGATTGTAATTCCGACCAATAACTTATCAAAACAGTGTAGAATACAATCTCTTGATTTTAATATTAAATGGTAAGCGAGAAAATTCATTGAAAGATAAGGCAGAAATCACGACCTGGCTCTGATACCAATGATGGAATTCAAGTCGACGGGAGACGACTTACCTAATTCCGATGCGCAAACGGCAAATAGCCCCGGAACGAAGACTGAATTGCGAATGAATCACGAACAACACTACCTCACGTTAGTCTTGATGCAATCACTAGGAAAGCACCTGATTTCCACAGCGTAAATGCTGATTGTTCTTGCAAAACTGAAATGGAATGCCTTCTTCTTCTTTAATGGAAAGGGAGAGAAATTTGGTGCGTGTGTTTTGCCAACAACAACCTCCAACGGTTGTCTTCAAAAACCTTTTATACATCTCCCTTCATACCCTTTGATCGTAGCATATCAAGACGATATGGTGCGATCCAATCGCACCCCATCATGGATGTACTAGCTAAAGTACAACAGACTCTAATTTCTCATTAGGGGAAAAAGGGACATGGTGAAGTTGCTAACACTTAGTTGAGAAAGTTCGTCCATGCTAAAGAACCAAAATCTAGTTTCAGAACTGCAGTTCCCCTTTTTACTTTCCTTACATCCATCCCATAGTAAACAAAGGTTTGCTCAAGGTACTATTAAATCTTCGTTTAGTTGAAGCGGTTCTTTTGCAATACAAGAAAAATTCTAGTTTCAATGCTGTTTTTTTTTAGAAATGTGGGATACAAGGAGAAGTGCCAAAATTTGATATGTGGTCAGCCTTCAGAACAAAATCAGAGAACCCAAAAAACAGAGGGGTTCAGCAGGTGACTACCTAAAACGCTTAACGGAAAACTCAAAGACAATATAACGAGCGTGACATACCCAAAAGCCTGTTATGTGCTCTTCCTTTTGTTTGTGATCGACTGGAACCGAGAAAGTGCATTTTGGCCTACTGAGTGACTACTTTTAGAACTGACCACCAAATTTCTATAAGAAGCTTTAGTGGTAGCTCCAGGTAGAGTTGAAAATGAAGAATTTGCCGGTGCTTTGAGCTCTGGTCCAGTTAAGCTTTCGTTTTCAATTGTGAGGGACTCATCTTTAATGTACCATGACATCTTTAGCACATAGTATTTCAAATAAATGGTCAGATCCCCAATACCAACTCAGCTTGGCAAAGTGAGAGAAATCTCCTTTCACCTAGGTCATAGAGTCCTGCATAAACTGTAGCCTCTCTTCTATCTTGGAAATCCACTTATCATTTTCTTTTTCCTTTTGAGCCACAATTGCTTCAATTAAGGGATTCGGTTCAATTTGTTGGGGTTTCATGAATCATGTATAGGTAAAATTAACAAAAAGGACGCAGCGGAAACAAGATGATATATTTTACATGATTCTCCGAAGGCGTTGTTCGTGCGTTTTAATCAAATATCTAAATATAAAAGGGAGTTAAACGAATTATCTCTCGAAGCGCACTTTACACAAATTGGTTCGGATGTTCTACAGTTCGAGTCCCACAAATGTCGGACCTCTAGTTCAGACACACCAACAATGGACGTCGAACGGAAGAGAGAACTTTTGGATATTCACCACTATGATCTTGCTAGCAATCTCGTGGAGACAATCCGCTTTATCCTTGATGTTTTTAGTCACGGCCGGATTAGAGAAAATCCTTTTCTTTCTTGCATCTTGAAGACAACACAAGAACACACACGTCTTTTTCTATTTTCAGCAGCCCTTTATTTTTGTTCTCAAAACAGCATTTTAAAAATAAAAATTGCTTGAATCAGAACGGTTGCTGATCGATGGACGATCAACAACCGTTGCTAATCGTCCTCTAAATGCATGAAGCTTCATTTTCATTTTTTAATTAATTTAAAAGGAAACAAACATAGACTAATTAATTAAAATAATTAATCAATCCATTTATATATATTTATATATATGACATAATCTTTATGTGTGCAATTAGGGGTACATTAACATGTATTCACTTCGGGCATGTGTGTGCATCATATGCAAGTAGGCTCGTGACTTTAATACAAATTAAATTAAATCTCATTTAATTTAATTTCAAATCGACTCAATTCGATTGCAGTAATTGCAAACACATTTGCAACAATATTTCTCTCTTGTTCCATGTTATCCTAATTGTTTATGGTGTGTGACATCCCTAGGTTCATCACTAAGTTGGTAGTAAGACTTGTACTAACACATTAGTACTCCCAAAAGAATTAATTGTCCCGATTAATCTTTTAGGTCCTACAAACCATGATTGACATTTAGTAATATGTCATGGCTACCCAGATAGTGTTAATATTTTAATAACATAATGAACCTGTCAGCTTTGGTTATAGTGTAATTCAATCCATTTGTCTTACTATGTCTTGATCAAACAAAGACCATGGAATGTTTGTCAAGTCATTAATTCGATCATATGCACAAATCTAATTGACATGTATTTTATCTGAGACATAAACAATTTATTCTCAGTTACAACCCCGGCCGAGGATTTCAATGCAGTGTCATAATTAGATCACATAGGACATCATTATTATACCTTGCATTTAACAAGGATACAGATTCCATATTGTGCACACGTGCAACTTCGTATATGAACAAACTACGACCATCAGGTAGAAAGACGGATCAATGACCCAGCACTACGTGCACCTGTGAACCATAGTTGTTCGACACACAGGTTAACATCGTGCCTCAGGTCTAAGTATTATTTACACAAGACCAAAAGCATGAACAATTAGACATTGACCACACTAAAAGCTTCTATGTCGCTAATCATTCCATATGCGTCACGTTCAATGAACTCGTCTAATACAAACACTTGTGTTCTCAACTCAGGCATCACAATACCCAATGACTTGTGACTCATCATTCCCTTAAGTATCCAATACTTAATGGTGAAGTTATGAACACACTGGTCTCAACAGGATTATTAATATCCACTCAATAATCCATCGATCGGGAACAATTTAAAGATTCAGTCTAACTATGAACCCGTCACATATATTCTTGATGTCTCAAGAATAGGTCTAGTTGCAACTGATCTTATGGAATCATTCATAAATATAAAATAATTGGACAAATAATGAATACGTCATTGCCATTAATTAAATAATAATAATGAAAGTACAAATGAAATCCCTAATATGTAACTATTACATAGTAGCTTTAGGGCACATATCCAACACAATCACCATGGGCGAGCCATAAAGACCTGCGTCCATTATCCTCTTTAGGAAGGTATTGCCTCTATTGACATGTAATGGCTTCTTTTTGTAATATTTTTCAGGAAAGTTCAATCATAAAGCAGGTGAAAATTTCATCTAAATTTGCCTACCCCCTATGTTTTTATGGTGAGGTTTCTCAAAGCAGCTCATTCAGACAAAAAGGTATGCAGCAGCTCACGAATGAGTGAGATTAGACTAGCATGTAAGATAATCTCATTCCTTCTACTGTTGTGAAGAGCTTCAGACAGTTCAAAATGTATAAGTAAGTTGATTTCAGATTGCAGATGTCCCTATTAACCTATTTGGATATGGCAGAAACTTAAATGTCCACATCCTGCAAAATTTTTGCTTATGTTGCCCTGGTATAATTTCATTAAGCGCTAAACCTGCTAATGCTTCTCATTGCCTTGGTCACTCCTGCCTGCTCGAACACTTAGCATGTTATCCTGCCGAGCTATGCTTAGGGGGAATATAAGGGTTTAGAGTGGAAGCCTTCACCGTTATCTGCATCAGCTTTGTATGTTGCAAGGTGTACACTATGAAGTGTCCAGAATCAGGCATAAATCTTTTGAGATCATTCTTGTTGAATTGTTAATCCAATTTCTAGAAACTTCAAGATAGACATTAGCTAGAAAAGTCATAAAAAAATCCTAAAAAAAGAAAATCTAGCTTAGGTGACAATGAAAAGTGTAGAAAGCATGAGTGTAGAAGTATCTAGGAGAAGAGGGAAAGTGAAAAATCTCTGACAAGAGTAGGAGATTTTCCTTGGTAAAGTCGGTGATGTAAGCCTATAAAAAAACTTGTGGTCGTCTATTTTGAGGGGTACACCAAAAAGGTAAGCTCCTCCCGTTCCCTTTGTACTACAACTAAATAAAAAAGTTTTCTTTTGTTTCCTTGTGCTCCCTTGCTGCCACTCTCTTTTACACATTCTTATTATTACTTTGCCTAACCATTTCTTGCCCACATTGTTCTTAGTTTTCTCTCTTGATAGTTCACACACAAAACACTCCATTGCACACACATCAAACACACATTTCCACAAATACCAACGGTGGTATCAGAGCCACGTCTTTGGTTCGTTTGGGCATTTTTCCTACCTACCCATTCCTAAAACTACCATTTCCAAATAACTAGCGACTAAACTATGGCCAACTCTATCTCATCCTCATTTCCCATTCCCATTTTTTATGGGAACAACTATGACTTTTGGAGCATAAAAATGACTACATTCTTGATGGCCCAAGACTTATGGGACATCGTGGAAAAAGGTTGTGAGGCTCCACAAGACGGTGCAAGTATTTCGAAAGATCAACTACAAAAGATGCAAGGACACTATACTTTATCCAGCAAGCACTCTCATAAACGATATTTCAAAGAATAATTGGAGCAAGGACTACAAAAGGGGTTTGGGAAATACTACGAGAAGAATTTCAAGGATAAAAAAAGGTACGCACTATTCGCCTTCAAACTCTAAGTAGAGATTTTGAGAATTCTAAAATGAAAAATTATGAGACCGTACAAGAATATTGTGGAAAATTAAAGGAACTAGTTAATCAAATGAGAGCCTATGGACATAGGATAATTGATCAAAGGGTTGTTGAGAAAATATTGGTGTCACTTACTAAAAAATACAACCCCATAGTCACAACTATAGAAGGAACTAAGGACTTGACAACCCTATCACTGAGTGAATTATTTGGCCAAATAATAAGGGTTGTCAAGTCCTTAGGGGCGTGACATCAGTCTAGCGATGCACATGAGAAGCACAGACAGATTCGACTCCGTTACTTTGTGAAAATAAGTCTGCAATTGCTATATCAAACAATCCAGTATTCCATGGAAGAACTAAACATACCGACATCAAATATCACTTCATATGAGAGGTGCAAAATAATGGAGAGATCGAGGATCAAGTAGCGGAGATCTTCACTAAAGCACTACCACTAGCCAAGTTTGAGACATTGCGGAAGAAGCTTGGCGTAACACGAAATTAGATCAAGGAGGAGTGTTGAATTGTTGATCCAATTTCTAGAAACTTCAAGATAGACATTAGCTAGAAAAGTCAAGAAAAATCCTAAAAAAAGAAAATCTAGCTTAGGTAGCAATGAAAAGTGTAGAAAACACAAGTGTAGAAGTATCTAGGAGAAGAGGGAAAGTGAAAAATCTCTAACAAGAGTAGAAGATTTTCCTTGGTAAAGTTGGTGATGTAGGCCTATAAAAATCATTGTGGTCGTCCATTTTGAGGGGCAGATCAAAAAGGTAAGCTCCTCCCCTTCCCTTTGTACTACAACTAAATAAAAAAGTTTTCTTTTGTTTCCTTGTGCTCCCTTGCTGCCACTCTCTTTTACACATTCTTGTTATTACTTTGCCCAACCATTTCGTGCCCACATTGTTCTTAGTTTTCTCTCTTGATAGTTCACACATAAAACAATCCCTTGCACACACATCACACACATGTTTCCACAAATACCAACAATTCTCTTGTGAACTTCTTACTCTGTAGTCAATTTTGACAAGCTCAGTATTGGCAAGGTGTACCTTCGCCTTTGGTTTGGAGATATAAACTCATCATTGTCTCTGTTTATTTTCATATTATCAGTTACTTTCCCCTTCAACCGCCCGACAGGAAGTCTACATTACTATACATTTTGTAGTCGCGACTTGTTTTAGTTTCGTTAGTAAGGTATGTAGTACATAAAGGGTGTGAATCTTTGCCTTGTTGTAATATATTTATTATTCTAAATATGATTTCAATATTGTATTCCCAATTAGTTCTGATTTATTGCCCAATTAATCACCCACATCTATTACGTGATATTTGCCCGTTAATATGTTACCATAACGGTCTTGATGGAAGATGTCGGTAATGTAAGAAACGGAATAAAACGTCAGGTCATCTAGTTCAAACCTTTCACTACAGAAAACACACCATCAAGTTTGAGGGGTATTGGCTAGTAGAACAGGACGTACAGATTTGGTGTCCCTATATTGCAAATTGATCGTGCTACGTGGATCCATCCAAGGTATTGAGGTTTTCTGCTGTTGCAAATTTTCATCAATGCTTGGAGGTATGTTGATCTTTATGTTTCCGCAAATCAATCCCGAATTTTGTACGAATTTATTCATGATTGATAAATCGGGATTGTCAGGTTTTAGTTTATATTTAATCTAACAGTTGGTATCAGAGCATGTTTACAATCTCTGCCTTGGTGAAATTTTTGGAATTTTTATTTACTTTCATGGAATTATGTATGTGCAAATTTGGATTTTTATTGCTTGGAATGAAATTTAAAATTCCAACCATATTTGGGCGACCCACCACGCGATAATGGATCTGCATGGTCATACCGCCATTAGGAAGAAAAACCCTTAAATTTTTCGGCATATTTGTGATATCCGGATTTTGTTAGACCTCGAATACGTAACGGTCCGTGATGGGTCCACAAATTTGTTGTCGGACTGCGTCGTTGGCGCCACTTTCGGCTACCATTTCGTCATTACCATCGCCGGACTGATGTCACGCCCCGATCCTCCGAGCGTGTGCCCATCCCTCTTTGGTTGATTTAATAGCGACATCCCAGGACGCATCGCCGACCCTTTCATTTTTTAATGCGCATGCAGAAGCAAATAAAATAATCCCCAGACAACAACAAGATGGGATAGAAAAGTAAGGCCATAATTTTTCGAATTGAAGATCATAACACGCTTATATATATATATCAAGCCGTCTCCTTACAAAACCAGTCTATATAAACAAGGTCTACAAAACAGGGGGGGTTTATAAAACTACAGATCCTCTTCCTCCACCTCTTCATTCACATTGGAGCTTTCCTCCGAGTACACCGGAGTTCCTGGATCTACAAGATCCGGGTCTACCGGGTCTACCACCAAACCTTCAAGGGGATCTGTTGTGACTTTCCCAAAAGTAACCTCTAACACATACACAGGTATCTCCGATTCCGGTATGGGACTCTCTCTCTGTTCATACCACTCACGACGGTAGCATGATCTATATCGATGAGGTATCTTATGGGGTAGAGCCTCATCAACCCAGACTAGGGACTTCACGAGCTCATAGACCAAACCCCTAGGGTGCCCATGAATTGGAATATAGACCACTTCCCTTGAAGTCCAACACGTAAGCTCGCAGTATGTCTTCGAGGGTCTGAATCGTACTGCAGCTTCGTTCCTAAAACACTCTGCAAGCTTTTCCAAAAAGCAGCTGTGAATCTTGGGTCTCAGTCTGATGTAATTGTAACCGGTACTCTATGCAGCCGAACTTTGGCGCACGGATAGCTCTGCATGTCTATCCAAACTAAGGTCTTTTCGCACTACGATGAAGTGAGTCGACTTTGTCAATCTGTCAACCACTACCCAAATGGAATCATTACCTCTCTGACTCCTCAATAAACCTGTCACAAAATCCATCGCAATGTGCTCCCACTTCCACTTTAGGATCTCAAGAGGTTGCAGAAGTCCTCTTGGCTTACAATGCTGTGCTTTGACCTACTGACACGTTAGACACTTGGCGACATGGTTGGTAATGTCCGCCTTCATACCGGACCACCAATAGTGTTGACGCATATTTTGATACATCTTAGTACTTCCAAGATGAATGCTGTAACTACTACGATGACCTTCTGATAAAATCTCTTCTTTAAGCTCCTCATCGTCAGGTACTCATAATCGTCCTCAGAACCTCAGTGTTCCATCCTCAGACATCTGAAAGTTAGCTTTTCTCTTTTCTGTGTCCTCTTGTAGAATCTTCTAAACATCCGGGTTTGTTGGCTGAAGTAGTTTGATCCTGATCTACACATCCAGCTCAATTCTGAGGATGGCTATAAGATTTGAAAGGTGGCCTACCTCAAATTTGAATACCGAATCTCAAACTCTCTCTATTAAATTCTACTCTTTAACCAGCATATGAGCGACTGAAGACTTTCAACTTAAAGCTTTGGCGACCTTATTCACCTTCCCTGAGTGATATAGGATATCACAATCGTAGTCCTTCAAAAGTTCCATCCAACGACGCTGTCTTATATTCAACTTCTTCTAAGAGAATAGATACTTGAGACTTTGACGGTCAATAAAGATCTAGAATCTTTCTCCACACAATAATGTCTCCAAATCTTCAGAGCGAAAGGGATTGCTATGAGTTCCAAATCATGCGTTGGGTAATTCTATTCATGAGGTCTCAACTGGCGAGATGCGTATGCTACGACTTTATTATGTTGCATCGACATGCAACCCAATCCTCTGAACGACGCATCACTATAGATCTCGTATCCTCCAAGACCAGATGGAATGGTCAGCACAGGTTCAGTAATCAGCTTCTGCTTAAGTTCTTGGAAACTACGCTCGCACTTATCTGTCCACACAAACTTTTCTTCTTTCTTCAAGAGTCGAGTCAATGGCGACGCTAATGCTGAAAACCTTCCATAAACCATCTGTAGTAACTTGTGAAACCTAGAAAACTTCTGATTTCTGTCGCTGTAGTCGGTCTTGGCCAATTAATTATTGCTTCAATCTTTGCTGGGTCCACGGAGATTCCTTCGCCTGAAATCACGTGACCTAAGAAAGCAACACGAGTTAACCAAAACTCGCACTTGCTGACCTTGGCGTACAGTCCATGAATCCTCAAAGTCTGCAGTACCATCCTCAAATGATCCTCATGCTCCTCAACACTCCTCAAATACACCAAAATATCATCAATGAACACGATCACAAACTGATCTAGATATTTCTTGCATACTCGGTTCATCAAATCCATAAACGCAACTGGAGCATTCGTCAACCCAAACGGCATTACAGTTTACTCATAATGGCCGTATTGAGTACAAAACGCCGACTTTGGGATGTCCTCTTTTTTGATCCTCAGCTGATAATACCTTGTCCTCAAGTTGTTTTTCGAAAATATTGACTCTCCGTGCAACTGATCAAACAACTCGACGATCCTCGGGAGTGGATACTTGTTCTTGATTGTCACCTAATTGAGTTGACGATAGTCGATGCACAGGCGCAACAAACCATCCTTTTTCTTCACGAACAGAATTGGTGCTCCCTAAGGTGATGCACTAGGACGTATGAATCCCTTATCCAACAATTCCTACATTTGCACATTCAGTTCCTTCAACTCAGATAATGCCATCCGGTAAGGAGCCTGAGAGATTGGCTCTGTCCCAAGTGCTAATTCAATCACAAACTCGATTTCTCTCTTTGGCGGTAGACTTGGCAATTCCTTTGGGAATGCATATGGAAATTCTTGCACCACTAAGATATCCTCGATCTTTAGCTCCTCAACTGTCGTATCCACGACAGTTGGCAGGTAACTTTAACAACGCTCGTCTAACAAACGGGTTGTTTCAAGCGACGAGATCAATGTAATCGAGGGTCTTCCTTGACTTCCAACAAACTCAAAACTCTCACCCACTAACGGGTTAAACTGAATCACCTTACGATAATAGTCCATCTTAGCTCGTTGCTTGGTGAGCCAGTCCATGCCAATTATCAAATCAAAGTCATATATGGCTAGGACTAACAAGTCTATCTTCCCCTCTTGCTCATCAATCGCTAACTTGCAACCAGAACACCCCAATGCAGACAACACCTTACCCTTCAACGGTGTAGATATGCTAACCACTGACTCTAGCAACTCAGGACTTAATGCTATCAACTTAACATATTGCTTAGCAATAATATAATGAGTTGTGCTAGGGTCGAATAAAGCATAAGCAGCATGGTCGTTCAACGAAACTGTACCTATGATCACATCAGGCGCGTCCTCAGCCTGACCTCTAGTGATGGTGTACATTGTCCCTTGAGCTAGGGGTCTCATTTGTCCATCCTGTGGTGCATTCAGCGGTGCGTACCCTCTAATCTATCCTAATGGTAGCGGCGACAGCAACTGTGGTTGTCCTCATGGTCGTCTAGGACAAGCTCTTGCCAGGTGACCATGTTGGTCACATTCAAAACAAGCACCTGTCCAACGAGGGCACGGGGCCATCCCATGTCATCTTCCACAGAAGCAACATATGCCATTTTAACCATCGCACCTTATCACTCCAATTACTAACCATGCTCTGATACCCCTAAACGGGGATGTCACATCCCGATCCTCCGAGCGCACGCCCATCTCTCTTTGGTCGATTTAATAGTGATGTCCCAGAACGCATTACTGACCCTTTCATTTTTAAATGCGCATGCAGAAGCAAATAAAATAATCCCCAAACAACAACAAGATGGGATAGAAAAGTAAGGCCATAATTTTTCGAATTGAAAATCATAACATTCTTATATATATATACATATCAAGCCGTGTTCTTACAAAACCAGTCTATATAACTAAGGTCTACAAAACAGAGGGGTTTATAAAACTACAAATCCTCTTCCTCCACCTCCTCACTCACATTGAAACCTTCCTCCAAGTACACCGGAGTTCCTGGATCTATAAGATCTGGGTCTATCGAGTCTACCACTGAACCTTCAGGGGGATCTACTGTGCCTTTCCCAGAAGTAACCTCCAACATATACATAGGTATCTCCGACTCCAGTATGGGACCATCTCTCTGTCCATGCCACTCATGATGGTACCATGATCTGTATCGATGAGGTACCTTATGGGGTAGAGCCTCATCAACCTAGACCAGGGACTTCACGAACTCATAGACCAAATCCCTAGGGTGCCCACGAATCAGAATATAGGCCACATACTTTGTGATCTTCTTCGGTTGACCAAAACACTCGGGAAAAGCTACAATCTAGGGACTTGAAAATGTTATTCCACAACGGGTGAGACGACGTCTCGGCAAATTCAACCCCCTATGACCCAATTAGGAAGAAAATACGCCATAAAGGCTGCCTAAGCATAAGCACCAATCAGAAGACTCACCTTGCGTCAATTGCTTCCTGTGAGTTAGTACTATTTAGCAGTTCAACGAATCATATCAGCAAATCAAATCATCAAATCATATCAAATCATCGATCAATCGACCCAGTCGATTCCATGTCATCAAGACAATGTCTTGGTCATCTCAATCAATACTATCTATAAAATCTTATCACCTTACGGATTGCTCACTCAGCTTAAAATAGATAGTATAGCTTACTCTAAGCTGATAAATAGTATACTGCTCGCTCTAAGTTGATATATCGAGGCCCGTAGGCTGATATAGTATACTAATAATGCTCACCGGAAGCTGCTCGAGTATACTGCTCGCTCTAAGCTAACATATTGAGGCCCGCAGACTAATATAATATACTAATAATGCTCACTAGAAGCTACTCGGGTATACTGCTCGCTCTAAGCTGACATATTGAGGCCTGTAGGCTGATATAGTATACTGATATACTGCCCGCTCTAAGCTGACATATTAGAGCCCGTAGGTTGATATAATATACCATCATAACCGTCTAACATTTTTACCATTTTTATCATTCCCGATAAAAATAATCATGTGTGGGTACACGGTCGGCCTTAGCCAAAATACGATATTTTCTCCTTTTAAATTCGCACTAATTTCAACAGTACATAAACACATTTTTGGCATTGTAAACCGACGCTTGGTAATTTTCTAATTACTTATCAAAAATAAATAAATTTTAGAAATCTCACTAAATCAGCATAAATTAGCAGTCAAATTAATAAACAGATCACATAACTGCAATCAGCATAAAATTTTGGTCACCGGCTATTCTGGTTTAATTTCCAGAAAATAAAAAATTAATCAAATAATTACGAAAATTAATTATTAAATGCGAATAAATACAACTTAGGCCGAAAAAGCCTAATTAAAAGCCGAGATAGGCTCAAAAAATTTCTGAACCACTCTAGATAAATACTAGAGCTTGTCTAGGCTCTAATTACACTATTCTAACCACCTAACATGCAGTAACGGTTAATTAAATGGCTAATCTATTCTAACTATCCACCTAATCCACACTTAACTTAAACTAATCAACCCTTAAGCATCATTAACTTACTAAGCAAGGATTAGTGAGTTAAACTCACTTGATTAAAGATCCGCTCGGATCAAAACGACAGGGAAGCGGAGGGGATCGATAAACTCCAAGGCAGGACCGCCAAGCGAGGTTGGGAAAGCCACCAAAACGGGCAAAACAGTAGCTATGAGACCCACTCTGCTCAGTTTTGATCGAAGGCTGAAGGAGCTGCTACAGGCGGCCACGAGTGGCAGGGATGGATGGTGATGGTGCAGCGGGGTCAGGCGGACGGTGGCAGAGCTTCTCGGTGGCGGGCGGTGGCCGAACGGTGGTGTGCGAGCTCCGACGGCCACGAGGGAGAGTCGGGGACATAGCTGGAGTAGAGACAACAGCCACAAACAATGGCGACGAGCTGGCTTGTGGCTGAGCATGCGATGGGTAGAGACGGCGAGTGATGGTTCCAGTGGGGCTAGCGACGACTTAGAGAGGCTGAGTTATGGTTTTCCGGTTTGTTGAAGACTTCTAGTAGCTGCAATGGAGGAGAGGTCGACGGATGAGGGTAGGGGAAATAAGGTGGGAAACTGGCTGCCAAGGGGGAGACCACTTTAGTCTCCTCTCTCTTCTTTGGTCCCCTTGGTGTGGTCCCACCAAGGCTTGCTGTCTTCCACAACCAAATTCCAGCCACAATACTCCTTCTAGAAGCCATTGAATTGGTCCAAATGTTATGGGGAAGGGGGCATACGAATTTCACAACATTTTCCCTCAATTCCCCCTCAAATCCTTCTTGAATCAACTCAAACTGGCCTCTATAAATTCAACCATCATACCCTCGATCAAATTGGCATTTTTCCTCGCCAATAGATCCTCCTTACATTCAAATTTCGTGATAAAAAATGATCCTATGAATTTCTCGGTTGAAAACGGCCCTATCTCAACTTTTTCTGCCAAAATCTTGGTTTGCAGAAAAATCTTTGGAGACTGAGTTGACGTTCCTAGAATGACTCGTGACATGATAGAACTTTCAATTTCTGAAATCGAATTGAAATTCGCTGTTAATTTCACTCTAGCGCGATTTTAGCGTAACCTAGGCTACCGGGTAGCTTTAAGAAATTTTTATTGCAAATGACTCGTGGTCGATTTTCTTCGAGCCACAATGAACCTCTTTGACACATTGGTGACTCTCGGTTGTCGTGAAAATCTCGAGGATTCAAATACGAACATAGGGTACCAAAACGACAGAAAAATCAGTCTAGTGCCAATTGACGAGAATTTCTCAATTTGGTGGAATCACCAACGTTTAACCACACATCTCAGTCGAACCGACCTATAGTCAAACCGACCTATTTCTAATTTCTAATCGATCTTTTCTGTGCCATAATGATCTCTGCAGATGAGCACGGTCGAGTAGTCGATTCTTAGTGCATTCAAATTCCTTAATGACTACCCCAGATAGTCTAGTTATCTTAAGAGTAATCAGCTCTAGGAACAGCACTATAGACGCGTTGATGAAAGGCTCGATTTATTTAATTGAAAACATAATTGAAAATTCATGATGTCACAACTGAGACGTCACATATTGTCACGTTCTCGCGATAGTATCTTAGCTAGGAATTTCTTCACGCAACGTCACTCGTGAGACTAGCCCCTTCCGCATTTGTACCTTTCTAGAGCAAACTTTCCCATGCATGCGAAGAGCCCACGCAGCCGCACCTCTCCCCATCTATTCGGCCGGTCAATCCCGAGGGATTTGTTGACCCATGTAGCTACGTTCATGCATGCAAGGACTGCCCATGAAAAGTCACGTCCCTTTGATGGTCAACAAAAGAGAGAACGTTGACCGAGAGTGAGCCAACGACAGCCACGTCCTACATGCATGCAAGGTTGATCAAGTGCTGCCACACCCTGCTGCCATGCCCCGTTTCCCTTCGGTGGCCAGCGGAGGAAGACTTCTACATGCAAAGGGACACACCCATGCATGCAGAAAGATGAGTGGCAGCTGAAGTCTCTAGGGATGGCCACGATTCTTCGAGCTGTCCTTGCTCGTCGCTGCCACCATGGAGAGTGGTTGTTGACTGGATTAGTCAACCAGCGGGAGGAACAAAACCAGCGACAGAAGTACCGAGAGAGAGAGAGAGAGAGAGAGAGAGGAAGAGGCCGCTATTTTTTCCTCACTACCGCCGGCCGCTTGCCCTCTACACACGCACGCTACCAGCCGTCGATCGCCGCGCCCCAGCCCTTCTTTGTCGTTGTTGGATCGTCTACAGCCGACCCTAGCCAGCCTCGACACCACTGGCAACCTCACTACCGTTCCTCAGCCGCTACTGACTCGAGGAGACCATAGCTCACGGTTTACTTGCCGCCAACACCACCAAATAGAAGGCAAGTCAATATCTACTAACCTAGATTATGTGACGTTGTCGTAGCTCGATGGGACGTACTCCATCGAAAATTTACAAATTAGCATTTGATTCATGATAATTGCATGAATTGATGATTTTGAATGTCGTTGATATAACCATGAACCTTGGGTATTAAAATTCTGTGCCGTCTATGACCCAACTCGGGTTGGGGGACCCGTGTGTGTGTATGTGGATTTACATGGGCATTTCTAAAGTTTTAAAATTTATATTATCTAAACGATTTCAAAACTTTTCGAGTTATATTTTCATATTTTGAACCACGGACTTATTGGCTTCAATGTTGCCGAATATGTTTGAAGCTATATATATACGAGTTGTTCATACAAGATTTCGAGTTTACAAAATGTGAAGTTATGTGAAATTCATGCACGTGTATTCCAAAAATCTTTGGGATTGAACCGTTTGTTATAAAACTCTCAGTTTTATAAATTGTTTCCAATGATGTGAGCTTGACGTATTTCCAAGATTTGTTTACACTAAAGTTTGTCTTATGATTCGAGAATTTTGAAAGCAGTGTATTTCTCATGCGTTACCTACATGAAGGATTTTGGCATTAAATTGATTAGACTACTACACCATGGTTGAAACATTACTGATGCCATCGGACCCCTGGGACGACGATGCCCCAGGAGTCAAGTTGCTTGGAGGATCGTGATGGCGATGCCTCTTGATGCCTGGGGGCCGGTGAGCCCCAGAAGTTCCTCGGGAGTGTTGACACCTAAATTTTGATTAGGTTTTTAATTATGCCTTAATATCCTTTGTTTGACACCTACATTTTGATTAGGTTTTTAATTATGCCTTAATATCCTTTGCTTTTCCTTTTTTGGATAATAAATAACATATAATAACAAGAGAAAAAAAAACATACAAAAACAAGAAAACAAAAAAAGAAACAGCCAAAGGAGGGTTGGGCCTACAAGCCCAGCCCCTCCCTTCTTTCTCGTGTGGGTCACCAAGACCCAACCCGCGCAACCCAGCCCTTTTTCCCCCAAAAACCCTACCCCTTTCTCTTCTTCTTCTTCCTTCTTCCCTCTTCTTCCCCTATGCCTCTGCAACTCACGCACGCAGAGGGTGCCGACGTGCTCGAGGACACCTATGATTAAGAGGGGAAGAGTAGCAGCGACGGGACATAGGTTCGACCGAGAGAGAGGCCGGTCAGTGCGCCAAAAACCGCCGGCCAAGGCCTCCATCGATCGACCTCCGCACCTATAAATAGGGCACCGGATGGAAGAGAAGGGGACACCAACAGAGAGAGCGATCAAAAGCAAGTTAGTGTCACAAGCTTCCCCCGAGAGACTTCAAGGGAGGCTCGAGCGCTCACAAGCCTAGATCTGAGGGAGAGGGAGGAGATCGGAATCGGAGGAGAGGAGCTGGAGAGAGGAGGTTCTGGAGGACCAGATTTGAGAAGCCGAGGACTCGCAGTCGCGACCGTTGCTGCCCCGTTGCGTCCGTTGCTCTGGGCAGTCGCCTCCACCGCTAGCGATGCCGTCCCTAAGACGTATATGCCGTCCATTGCCATCATAGTAGCTGCCATCGTCCTGCCACCGTTCGCCGCCGCGCCGCGCCTTCTCTGTAGACAGGTAACGACTGGTCTCACTTGCGCTGTCACTGTCAAAACCCATCCACTATCCGTCCATTCCTCGGCCACCACGTTGCCGTCGGGTGACATCGCAGCTTCCCCCACTCGGCGCCGCGAATCATCGAGCTCTAGGGTTCCGGCCAAGCCGGGTCGTTGGGTAGGGTAGGGTTTCGCCATGACCAAGTTGTCGGGTTAGGCCAAGTCATTTCCAAACAAGGGCTACTAGGCTGTTATTAAAAAGAAATAAAGAAACGAGTCGGGCCTGTGTCCGGTCTCTTGGGCTCGCTGCCGGGTCGAACCCAACTCGGGGATCCGACTCGGGTCGCATTTTAATAATATAATATAATATAATATTTTTTATTAAAAAAATAAAAAAAATAACTTATTTTCTAAAAAAATCAAAAAATGCTTTTATGTAAAAAAAAAGAAGAGAAAATGACAAAAAAAAAGGTAGTTTTCCTCCAAATGCATGGAAAATCCCTCAAATAACCAAAAAGCCTTAGGGTTTAAACAAGATTAGGTACCAAAAGGGCATTAGTGATTAACTAGTGTAATCAAGTCCCTGATCCTAATTTCTCTGGTTGCGCAGGAGCAAGTATTTCTCCCGATACTTTGCTTGGGTTTCTAATCGACCCACCCCAAATCGATTAGTGGCAACTCCGTTTTAAAATCAACTTATAGGTTAAAAACATCAAACCATTAAGTCATGAATTGGTGGACTTGGGAGAGTCCGGGCTACTCTTAATAAACATAGCCGAACCATTAGCTTTCGTAAGGTGCCCACCCTAATTGAGCGCCGAAAAAAGAGGTCACGACAGCTTAGCGACTCCGCTTGCGACTTGAAGACTTAGGCCTTTTTTTTATCTTGTTTAAATGCTTTGCTGACTTGGTTTTCTTTCTGTGTAGGTTAGTAGCTTTTTTTTTACTCTGTTAAAATAAAATGTCTTGTGATTATAAACTATTATGCATGCTTTATTGTTTTAACACTACACATGGCACATACAACCCGGCCGCCGGACCTAGGCCGCCATACAATATTTAGGATGGTGTTAAGAAAGATACGGCTTCGAACGTGAGACTCCGTTGTAGAGGTTGCCTTTCTTTTCCCCGAATTTCTCTAGCCGAGGTTAAGAAGGTATGCTGCTAACGCGAGACTGCGATGGGCGGATACCTTTTTAATTTCAACAAACCTTCTCAGTTAGAAATCGAGCCACACGTCCCATGAGCATGTCTTTGTGCTTGCCATATTTCTTTAAAAGCAAAGTAATTTCTTTACTTTTACTCAGTCTTTTTTATTGGCCCATGGCAATTTAGGGTAGGTTTTTTGAAACCCAGTTTATATGCGATAGGAGAAGACGATATCCAGTTTATTCCCACTCCCAAAGAAGAGCTCTTCCGATGGTGGGATCAATTGGATCAATATGCCCAAGAGCGCGTAAAAACCAAAGTCGGTCATCTTCTATCGTTGATCCAAATCATTGTTCATCCCGAAGTCATACAGGCAATGGCACATTTCTGGTGCCCGAAGACGACTACTTTTATGTTTGGTGGGTTCGAGCTAACCCTAACTCTGGAAGAATATAGCATCATCATTGGAATGCCTCTTGAGAAAAAGCTTGTTAGGCCATCAACAGGCATTATCCCATTGTATGGGTTAGCGCGACTTTTAAGAACTAAAGTCCACGTTATGAGGAAAATTCTTGAAAACAACCATAATACCTGCCCACTAGCATTTTTGACTGCCTATTTTGAAAATCAACCCATGACCCAAAACAGTGAGATTTTCCTCCAGGCCTTTTTCGGGTTTATCATTTTCCCCCATCAAAGAAACGTCATAAGTCCAAAGATAGCATGGATAGTTGATCAGATCTTAAGGGGGAAAAGTTATGTCAACATGATTTTAACCGAAATATTCTTGTCCCTTAATCGTTTTAAAGAAAACACGGAAAAAATCATGCATGTCTCCCCAGAAATTTTACAAGTCTGGTTCTTTTCTCACTTAAGCGAATTTCGATGCTTCATGCGATGGTCTAAAATGAATGATTTTGAAAATCCATTACAAAATTTTATGGTTTTAGGACCATACATTCCCAATCAAAGCTGTTTAAATTGGATAAACTTCCTAAGAGACCTGGCTCCTGAGGCATTCCAATGGTGTGCTGGTTGGTTCAAAATAGAGCTCGCTTTGCTTACAAACACCACCATCCAATTCCGTTGCTCAGTCTCACAGGTACTATTTTATATTTCCCATATCGGGTGGCACAATAGTATGGAGCCCTCCAGGAGATCCCACCGCCTTTCAAGAGGAAGGCCCTTCCACTCATTTTCACTCATCAAAGTCGTGAATACACATTTGAGATTGACATTATTGAGGAAACATGGAGCAGGTGCCATCGCAAAAGAATTGTGGTACCTGAAGGGCTTAAGGGACATGAAAAAGCCCACCACGCTTCTGAGTCCTACATCTACAACCATCGTATCCTGACAAAATGGAAGCCATCGATCACTCACCTAATCAACGAGATCAACCAACACGAGCAAGCGAGAACTTATGCAAGGGGATTTAGGAATAGGCTGGATACATGTCTCAAAGCCAGTCCAAGAAAGCAAACATCCTCGCAAGAACAAGGTTCCCCATCGCACATAAAATAGCAATCATGTGCCCCCTAAAGTTAATATCGTGAAAGTTTTGTCCCATTGTTTAGGGACTTTTGTTTAATACCTAGTATTTCGTTCTGTCATTTTAATTTCAAGTTTAAGATGTCAGAAGCCTGTGGTCTATAAAATCCTCTTTTGATAAATAAAAAGTAGTTAGACCATTACCATGGGTCAATCTTTGTTTACTTTCGTGCTCATTAATGGTTTTTGCGCCTGTAGGTAATTATGAATTGTCGACTATCAACCACCTACGAATGGCCTCGTGGGATAGGGCCCAATTAGAATGATGTACAAAATCGCCTTGCCAACATTGAAGACGGCGTAGGACAGATGTCCATTATCCTTCGACATCTCTCAAGGCAAATGGAATCTACTCAAGTCAAGTCTAACTCTGTAGTTGCTTTAAACACATTCTTGGCACCCGCAAATTCTCCAGAGGATACCCAACCAAATAGACAACTTGTAAATATCATGAAGAAGCTAAGCCAGCTGCAAGGGCAAGATCCCATGGACCTGTCTAATTACACCGGCATTAAGATCCCTAAAGAGCTCAAAGCACCTGAATGTGAAAAGTATGCTAATACCTTTCGCCTAGAGACCTACTTGTAGGCCTACCTAGTCCGAAGGATGATTGAATTATACCAATCAAACCTAACTGGCCCTGCCTTGCGGTGGTACATTGTAAGGAAGATTAATCTCCTTAAAACCTGGGGAGAACTAATGGATGCTTTCCATCAAGAGTATAATGTCGACATCAGCCCCAACATTGCCCTGCCCTACGAAGAACCAATGGTCGTGGAGCACAATGAGCTGATAGTCGCGGAGTACGAGGAGCCGATGGTCCGAGAGACAGGAGAAGAAGATGTCAATGAAACCTTGCATGATAAATGGACGACCAGGTAGTATCTTATTACTGAGAAGCTTCCCACTAAGAAAGGCAAGGAGCCCGTAGACGAAGTCAACACTACTCATTGCCGAAGCATGATGGGACGGCTTCTCAAGCTTACCGCAAGAGCTAGGGTCCAAAGAATGCCAACCCCCATCAACCTAAGGAGCGAGGCTCCACCATTTCCCACTTTCCATGACAAGGTCCAGCTAGCGAAACGAAGAGCCTTACTCAAAAGGTCCGGACCAGGAGTCAAGAAAAGAAAGCCTAAGTAGCTCGAGTCAATGTCCACCACTAAAAGTAGGCAAAACTTGACAATCAATGAGTCGCCACACTCGCATTTCGAGCATTCCCTGTGGATCCAAAGCCCGTTAGAAGATGGAGCATTCATCTTTGTCCGCCATGACTTGTCTCCTAATCAATTGCTAAGCTTGTCACCTAACCACGAGGATGACGTAAATGCCTTATCCTCGTTTGGTGATTTTGACCCGGAAGAAAGCAATGAGATGAACTCAGGAGAATCTAGTTTCCTTGAAGCAACAGAGTTTACCACTGCAACAAATATGCAATGGGAAAACCAGGGGCCTAACTAGGATACATCAGGCCCGTCTTGCACTCATAGGATCATGAGCCCTAGAGAGATGTGGATACCTAATCTCCGCAAGTATAACGGCACGACTTGTCCCGTGGCCCACTTGCAATATCTTCACGCTGAAATGAGTCAATACTATAGCCCGATGTCATTCACAACTCAGGCCTTCCAAGAAAGTCTTACAGGGTCTGCATTGCAATGGTTCGTCATAGCAGATATCAACCTCATGAGGGATTGCAATGAGCTGTCTTCCACATTCCTACATCAGTACCAAAACCAGATTGGAACTGAACTACCTTGCGAGAACTTGGTTCACTTCAGAAGAAGACCAATAGAGGATTTTCGAGCATATGCAAGGAGGTGGAAGGCTTTTATGATGCAAACCTACCCTCAATTGGCCGAAGAAGAAATGATAAAGCTGTTCATAGGAGCTTTACCTCGCAAGCATTGTTGTTGGTTGCATGGGTTAAACTTCCGTAGCTTCAATGAGGTGGTTCTCTCATGCGAATACTTCAAGTTTACTGGAGGTGAGGAACTCAAAGGCGCTTGATTTCAGAGCCAGAACTATCAAAGTGCTCCTTTTCATGGGAGTTTTCATGGGTTTTGCTTATTTTTATAATTTCATGTTTCTTATCATGACTAGTGTGCTATTGTTGCATTTTTCATTCCAATAATCTAATGTACAGTTATAAAATTTGGTTTTAAAAGCATGAGGCAATATCCCAAACCAGCCCTATGATGTTATCCAACCATGAAAAGAAAATGCCATCAAAGAAGAATACTGAGGGATGGGTTTCCTCATGCTTTCTCTCTCCCAAAGATATATACTTTTAAAAACAAAAATATTTCGTTATCAAAAACTTTTGTCAAAACAATCCTGTTATTTTTCATTTCATGTCTCAGGATATCATCTCCTTTGATTTAGTGCGACAGGAGGCATTTGAAGTTGGCGCATCATGTGAACTCGCCAAGTTCAAAGACACTCTTCCAAGAAAGCAAGGGCAAACCAAAAAGGATCATCTTGTTTCAAAGAGGGGAGGAAATCCAAACAATCAAAGTAGATTCCATAGAAGCTTGAAGTACATGACTTTGCCCAATGCTGCTAATCGTCATATGGTCAAAGACAGAAGAAAAATTCCATAGAAGGAAGGCGTTGAAGATAAATCAACAACCATCAAACATGCATACATAGACGCAAATGAGGATGGCCAATCAAAAGAGACGTGGAATTGTGTCAAGACAAAATGAAGCATCGGGATTCAAGAGCCAAACTTGATGGTTAGGTTTGGTAAATCAATACTGGCCAAGCTAATACATGGAAATGACCCGCATCGAATTCACCCAATTTCGTGTAAAAGGACATGTCATCCAGTAGCCAATTCAAAGAATAATTGACCTAACGAAGCAAGGGACGTAGGACTTCGTGTCCCTCTCTCACTTAAGGTCCACCCAAGCATCTGCAAACCAATGAATGGTAAAGTTGTATCGCTTCCAGTTATTCGACTCTTGAAAGAGTTCATGACTAACACATTCCCTCTTGTCTGTTGCAAGATCACCTGACCATCAAAGATACGGAAAACAAATCAATGAGAGGCATGTCAGACCCTGATAAGCTCTCCCAAGGGCAAAAGCAGAAAGGCCCGTCAAATCAATGATCAGATTCCCAACCCCGGCTAATTATTCTTGTGTCATCTCCCTATTCAATAGGGACAATTCATCGACACCCGTTTGAGAGTAACCCTTTTGATATTCAAGATTTAACATATTTAGAAACACCATTTCGTTAACCCCTAAAGCTGTCAATAGGGTCTTTCTTGAGTAAAAACCATTCATTTGTTTTGAGAGTACCAACTCTCTCATGCTTTAAAATGCTGCATGCCTTTTCCAAATGGATTTTTGCATGATGATTTTGTCTGTCTAAATCACTTATTCTACAAGAGTTATTAGAATAGACAGCTAAGTGACGAATATAAGATTGATCGAACATGCTGGATGAGGCACGTCAGAATGATGAAAGGCAAGCCATATCCTACACACAGTCCCCTATCCATACACTTGTGAGATGAGTGTAGAAAAATTCCATGTTAACAGGGTAAAGAGTTCTCTTGCAAATGGTATGATAACCAGAATAGTGAGAGGCAATTTGTTTCTCTACCAAGTTATCCAACGCTTACCCCTTTGAGCCCCATACACTAATGAAAATTCTGTCCTACCCCTATCAAGAACCACCCCTACACTAGGGCAGGTCAAAGGCAAATTAGTATCACAAGGTGAGAAAAGAGATAGAAATTTTCGTGCCCGCACTTAGATCAATCTTCGGGTGTCTTTATTGCATGTGAACACTCACGTTAATTTAAGTACCCTAGAATGATGAAGATCAATTGTTTCTTTATGCACTTGTATTCATTACGCAACCCAATTGAGTCTGTGATTTCACCCTCACATGAAGGTAAAATAGAAGTTACTGCCATTCAAGCAATATAGCCTAGAGCACCAGCTGAAGATGTAGACCCAACAGTCTAAACAACGGCATTTGCTTGAACTTGCCTAGATTCGTTCCTCAAGCAACAAAGAATTAAAAAAACTAGGGGCATGAAAAAGCAGTGTACCTGGTAAAAGCAAGGTCAATGCACATAAATGAGAAAATGAAAATTAGGGGCATAAAAAGCAGTGTGCCTGGTAAAAGCAAGGCCAATGCCCCCAGATGAAAAAAAATGAAATTTAGCCATTGGTGCTTCCAAACAAAATTTGCTGTTGTCGTTCGATTAATAGAGCCTCCATCTAACAGTGAGAAGAAAGACTGGTGACAATGCCAAGGCAATCGCCAACTTTCACCCTTTTACACATGAGTCAAGCCTACATTGCGTCCCATTGTAAGAGTCTCTTCAGACTAGGGCACTTCAATTAACGTAGGATTTCATATGTCTATAAGCATCACTCGAAGAAGTACGATCAAGACTATTATATCTCTTTTCACAGGGTTCTTGACTTGCAAACTTGGAGATGATTGTGCAGCGTTCCATTCATAAGCCTTGACTGTGATAGTCCCTGTTGATGAGCCAATAACTAAGCCTACATTGCCGTCTCAACAAAGACCTCTCATATTGGTAAGGTTGTACCGCTTGCGAGAATACCCAGACCCCTGTTGACATGATGACAGTGAGAGAGTGTGGCCCTTATAAATCTTGCATCAATGGTCAGGATAAAACAGCCTTTTCCCGGAGAGTGAGTGGAAAGTCCTTTTAGACTGAAAGTCCCTCATCTGGCATGCTCAAGACATTTACATTCTAAATGAAGGTTGTTTGTCAAAATTCTCCCCAATGGAACTCAGGTGATGCAAAACTAACAAAATTATCATACATTAATCCCATTTGGCTTATGAATTTACAGCATATACAATCATGTGTGCATACTGTGCAAATAGCAAACATACTTTCAGAGAGCAGAGATGTCATCAGGTAAACATATCTTTACTGTTATTTCAAAAAATCCTATTTTCAAGTACCTACCATTGTCTAGGTACTCTCTTCTTGACACTCGACCTATTCGAGTCGTTCCTCGAGTTTGGGTGCTTACAACTATCTAAGTATCCCCTTGTCTTGGCATACCGCCCACTTGCCGGGTACTCCTTCTTATCGACACTCGACCCATTTGAGATGTCCCCAGAGTATTGATATTTGCGACTGTCCAAGTATCCCCCTGTTTTTGAGTGCCTGCCATTACTTAGGTGCTCCCTCTGTTAACACTCGACATGTTCGAGTTGTCTTTAAAGTTTGGATGCTCGTGACTGTCTAAGTATCCTCTTGTCTTTGAGTACCGACCACCGTTCGGGTACTCCCTTTCCATGACACTCAACCTATTCGAGTTGTCCTCAAAATCGTGTCATTGAGTACTGGCAACCATTCAAGTATTCCACCACATTATGTGCCTGCGATTACCTAGGTAAGCCTCGTGCTACATTCAAATTCTCAATTACCCGGAGGTGGGAGACCTTCATGAATATCCAAGGTACATTCTTGATATTCCCCATTACCAGGAGGTGAGAGACCTTCATGAATATAAGAGGCACGTCCTCGATATTCCAACTACTAGGAGGTGAGAGACCTTCATAAATATGCGAGGTATGTCCTCGATATTCCCATTACCAAGATGTAGGAGATGTTCATGAATATCCAAAGTACATCATCGATATTCCAACTACTAGGAGGTGAGAGACCTTCACAAATATCCAAGGTACGTCCTCGATATTCCCATTACCAGGAGGTGAGAGACCTTCATGAACATGCGAGGTACGTCCTCGATATTCCCAATTACCAAGAGGTGAGAGACCTTCATGAATATCCAAGGTACGTCCTCGATATTCCAACTACGAGGAGGTGAGAGACCTTCATAAATAAGCGAGGTATGTCCTCGATATTCCCATTACCAAGAGGTGGGAGACGTTCATGAATATCCAAAGTACATCCTCGATATTCCAACTACTAGGAGGTGAGAGACCTTCACAAATATCCAAGGTACGTCCTCGATATTCCCATTACTAGGAGGTGAGAGACCTTCATGAATATGCGAGGTACGTCCTCGATATTCCCAATTACCAAGAGGTGAGAGACTTTCATGAATATCCAAGGTACGTCTTCAATATTCCCAATTACCAGAAGGTGAGAGACCTTCACGAATATCCTAGGTACATCCTCGATATTCCCACATACCAGGAAGTGAGAGACTTTAACAAATATCCCAGGTATGTCCTCGATATTCCATCTACCAGGAGCCTTTCAAAGACGATCAAGTATTCTCCAGAGTTTCATGCTTGTGATCATCCAAGTACCCCTTCGATACCTGCAAAAGTCCAGGTATCCTTTAGAGTTTAGTACTTGTGTTCATCTAGGTATCCCTTCGATACCTGCGAAAGTCCAGGTATCCTTTAGAGTTTAGTACTTATGTTCATCTAGGTACCCCTTCGATACTTGAGAAAGTCCAAGTATCCTCCAAGAGTTTGTACTTGTGATCATCCAAGTACCTCTTCGATACCTGCGAAAGTCCAGGTATCCTTCCAAGTTTTTGTAGTTGTGATCATCCAGGTACCTCTTTGTTACTTGCGAAAGTCTAGGTATCCTTCAGAGTTTAGTAATTGTGTTCATCCAGGTACCCCTTCGATATCTGCGAACGTCCAGGTATCTTCCAAGAGTTAGTACTTGTGTTCATCTAGGTACCCTTTTGATACCTGCGAATGTCTAGGTATCCTCCAAGAGTCAGTACTTATGATCATTCAAGTACCCCTTCAATACCTGTAAGCGTCCAGGTATCCTCCTTTAGAGTTTTGTACTTGTGATCATCTAGGTACCCCTTTCGATACCTGCAAACGTCTAGGTATCCTCCAAGAGTTTATACTTGTGATCATCCAAGTACCCCTTCGATACCTGTGAACATTCAGATATCTTCCAAGTGTTTGTACTTATGATCATCCAAGTACCCCTTCGATACCTACGAAAGTCCATGTATCCTTAAGAGTTTGTACTTGTGATCATCCAAGTACCCCTTCAATATCTGTGAACGTCTAGGTATCTTCCAAGAGTTAGTACTTGTGTTCATCCAGGTACCCTTTCGATACCTGCGAATGTCTAGGTATCCTCTAAGAGTCAGTACTTGTGATCATCCAGGTACCCTTTTGATTTCTGCGAAAGACCAGGTATCCTCCTAGAGTTTGTACTTGTGATCATCCAAGTACCACTTCGATACCTACGAAAGTCTAGGTATCCTTTAGAGTTTTGTACTTGTGATCATCTAGGTACCCCTTCGATACCTGCAAAAGTCCAGGTATCCTCCAAGAGTTTAGTACTTGTGTTCATCCAGGTACCCCTTCGATACCTACAAACGTCTAGGTATCCTCCAACAACAAGATGCCTTGAGAAAGGTCGACGCATCTCCCGAGAAAAGTCGGGTACCAATCAGTGTCCTTGATTAAGGTCAGGCACCCCAACAAATCGATGCCCTGAGAAAGGTCGGCGCGTCTCCCAAGAAAGGTTGGGTAGCAACCGGTGTCCTTGACTGAGCTTAGGCACCCCAACAAACAGATGCTTGAGAAAGGTCAGCGCATCCCTTGAGAAAGGTTAGGTAGACAACTTATTGCTCTAAACAGGCGACCGAAGAAAGGTTCGGGTCATAGACAAACCACTTATTACTCTAATAGGTGACTGAAGAATGGTTCGGGTCCTGGAAAAGTAATTTCCTATCAAGGCAACCAAAGAAAGGTTCGGGCCTTTGAGGAGCAGTCTCCTCATGTCACCAGGTAAGATGAGACCCTGATACTTGCCAAGCTCGAGATTCACACCCTATCTCGCTTGTGCTCGGTAAGTAATCACAGGTATCTTCTTATCTGTCTTATTACATATAATGCTATATTGCTCTTTTCTGCATAGGACACTTTGTCCTAAATAAGATATAATCTACTGCGTATGCATAGACAAAATTTAGGTATCAGTTTGTCTTTGAATGCAACCTCTGCGAACTCACCTTCAAAGAGGGGCAGCTATTGACACCTAAATTTTGATTAGGTTTTTAATTATGCCTTAATTTCCTTTGTTTTTCCTTTTTTGGATAATAAATAATAGATAATAACAAGAGAAAAATAATAGCAACAAAAAAAACATACAAAAACATGAAAACAAAAAAAGAAATAGCTAAAGGATGGTTGGGCCCCCAGCCCCTCCCTTCTTTCTCGCGTGGGCCGCCAAGACCCAGCCCGCATGACCCAGCCCTTTTCCCCCAAAAGCTCGGCCCCCTTCTCTTCTTCTTCTTCCTCATTCCCTCTTCTTCCCTATGCCTCTGCAACTCACACGCGCAGAGGGTGCCGACGTGCTCGAGGGCACCTACGATGAAGAAGGGAAGAGTAGCAGCGACGGGACACCGGTTCGGCCGAGAGAGAGGCCGATCGGCGCGCCAAAAACTGGTGGCCAAGATCTCCATCAACCGGCCTCTGTGCCTATGAATAGGGCACCGAATGGAAGAGAAGGGGACACCTACAGAGAGAGCAATCAAAAGCAGGCGAGTGTTGCAAGCTTACCCCGAGAGACTTCAGGGGAGGCCCGACCGCACGCAAGCCTAGATCTGAGGGAGAGGGAATAGATTGGAACCGGAGGAGAGGAGCCAGAGAGAGGAGGTTCCGGAGGACCAGATTTGAGAAGCAAAGGACCTGCCGTTAAGACCATCGCGACCGTCGCTGCCCCGTCGCGTTCGTTGCCCTGGGCAGTCGCCTCCACCGCTAGCGATGCCGTCCCTAAGACGTATTTGCCGTCCATCGCCATCGTAGCAGCTGTCGCCATCCCGCCACCATTTATCGCCACGCCGTGCCTTCTCTATAGACAGGTAACGACAGGTCTTGCTCACGCTGTCACCGTCGAAACCTTAGCCACCGTCCATCCATTCCTTGGCCGCCGAGTTGCCGTTAGGTGACATCGCAGCTTCCCCCTCTCGGCGCCGTGAATCATCGAGCTCTAGGTTCCGGTGAAGCCGAGTCATCAGCTCGGGTAGGGTTTCGCCAAGACCAGGTCGTCGGGTCGGGCCAGGTCATTTTCAAACAGCGGGCTGCTAGGCCGTTATTAAAAAGAAACAAAAAAACGAGTCGGGCTTGCAATGCAGGCTCATCCCGTCTCTTGGGCTCGCGGTCTAGGTCGGACCCAACCCGGGGATCGACCACTGGTCGCATTTTAATAATATAATATAGTATAATATAATATAATATTTTTTATTAAAAAAATGAAAAAAATAATTTATTTTCCAAAAAAAAATCCCTTATTTTCCTGAAAAAGGCCGAAAAAGTCAGAAAAAGTAAGAAAAAGTGATTTATATTTTGAGAAAAAGACCAAAAAATCAAAAAATGCTTTTGTCCAAAAAAATGAGAAAATGACAAAAAAAAAGTATTTTTCCTCCAAATGCATGGAAAATCCCTCAAATATCCAATAAGCCTTAGAGTTTAAACAAGAGTAGGTACCAAAAGGGCATTAGTGATTAACTAGTGTAATCAAGTCCCCGATCCTAATTTCTCTGGTTGCGCAGGAGTGAGTATTTCTCTCGATACTTCAATTGGGTTTCTAGTCGACTCACCCCAAATCGATTAGTGGCGACTCTGTTTTAAAATCAACTTACAGGTTAAAAACATCAAACCATTAAGTCGTGAATTGGTGAACTTGGGAGAGTCCGGGCTACGCTTAATAAACATAGCCAAACCATTAGCTTCCACAAGGCGCCCGCCTTAATCGGGCGCCAAAAAAAGAGGTCATGACAGGAGGTTCCTCGTGATGCCAGGTGGGGTGCAAGATACCTGGGGGTGTAACGTAACACGTACCAGATTGATTTTCACTTGTAAAATGCCGGTAACGATCGTAAGTTACCTATGCGTGTGAGTAACATTTTTATGTTACTTATGTTACTCTAGTAACGTTCTTATGTTACTTTTCTTTTTAGTTAATTAGTGACACGGAGTCACTAATTATTCTTGAGGCAAATACTTGATGACCAACAGGAAACTATGGTACGAATTGGGAGTTCTACTCCATCAAGGACTGAAGCTACGGCTTCGACGAAAAAACCCCGAATGGAAGACATCTTGTAGGCATTGGCTAACATAGGAAATTGGATGGAAAGACAAGCTCAATAACAACAACAACCTGAAGTAGAACGCCGTACTCAAGGATTGGTGGAACAATTCTTGAAGTTGAAACCACCCACATTCACTGGAATGGGAAGTCCTGAGGAGGCGGAGCAATGGATCAATGGAATAGAAAGGATCTTTCGGTTGTTGAACTACAACGATACCGAGAAAATAACCCCGGCGGAGTACCAATTGGACGATAATGCCAAATATTGGTGGAGAGCTTCTAGAGATACAATCTTTCCACCTGGTACAGCCATAAATTGGGATGAGTTTGTCAGGGCTTTCGGTAGAAAGCATTTCTCTAACTATGCTAGGGATAATAAAATAACCGAATTTGTTCAATTAGAGCAGAAGAAGCTAACGGTAGACCGATATGAAGCAAAATTCTCTGAGTTGTCTAGGTATGCCTCTAGATTAATAGAGGACCGAGAGGAAAATGCTAAGAGGTTTTTGAAGGGCCTGAGGACGAACATCAGAAGGCAACTGGTACCTCTAAATATAAGAGATTATAATGAAATTTATGAAAGGGCCCAGCTTGTGGAGTAGGAAGTACTAAGGGAGCAAATGGAGTCAGGACAACAAATGGCATTAAGTGATAACCGATGGGGCAAGAGACCCTATTCAAACCGAGAGCTACCTAGGGATTTAAAGAAGAAACGAAATTTTGGAAATTTTGGGAGAGCCATGAGTGGTCATGCTCCAGGAAAATCACCATATCAAAATAATTTTTGTCAAAGGTGTGGTAGACAACATGGACCAAGATCCTATCGAGATTTCTAGAGATGTTTTGGGTCTGGGCAAAAAGGTCACTTTAGGAGAGACTGTCCAAAAGGAGGATTGCTGTCAAATGTTAACCCAGTGAGACAAATGCAACAATGTGCAGGCAAACCACCTCCACAAGGAAGGGTGTACACAACCACCCAAGAAGAAGCGGAAGCTTCCAAAAACATTATCTCAGGTACGATTTCTGTAAATGACAAGAGGGCATATGCATTGCTTGACACGGACGCTACACATTCTTTTGTATATGAAAGGTATAGATGACTAGGAGAAATAGAAACCACATCTCTTGATACGCCTCTTCATGTTTCTACACCGCTGAAAGACATGGTGTTGTCCACATTAGTATGTAGGAATTGTAAAATATCTATAGGTGGACGAGATCAAGAAATAGACCTAGTGGTGATGTTTATGTATGACTTTGACATCATCATAGGAATGGATTGGCTCGGCAAACAACGGGCTAGAGTGGATTGTTGCAAAAAAATGATATAGTTCAACCCACCTAGTCAGCCTAATTTTGAATTTTATGGAGATCAGACAAACCCCTCTCTCTCATTACGATAATAGAGGCACATGCACTTCTTGACGAAGGATGTCAAGGATACTTGGCGGTAGTAAAGGACCATACGAAGGAGTAAGCCTAACTCGACGAAATTCGAGTGGTTTAGGAATTTCTGGATGTATTCCTCAAGAATTACCTGGATTACCACCGGAACAAGAAATCGAGTTTGAAATTGAACTGATGCTTGGAACTAATCCTATATCAGAAGCCTTGTATAGGATGGCTTTGGCATAACTAAAAGAGTTAAAAGTACAGTTGCAAGAATTACTCGATAGAGGATTCATTAGGCCTAGTGTGTCCCCATGGGGTGCACTAGTCCTATTTGTGAAAAAAGAAGGATGGGTCGATGCGCCTGTGCATCAACTATAGGCAATTGAATCAAGTGACCATTAGGAATAAGTATTCATTGCCTAGAATTGACGACCTATTTGACCAATTGCAAGGGAGTTCATTCTTTTCCAAAATAGACTTAAGGTTAGGATATCATCAGTTAAGAATCAAGAAGGAAGACATTCCTACGACTGCCTTTAGGACTCGTTATGGACACTACAAGTTCCTAGTGATGCCATTTGGATTGACAAATGCCCTAGTTGCATTCACGAACCTGATGAATAAGATATTTAAACCCTATTTGGATCAGTTTGTAATTGTCTTCATTGATGATATTCTAATATACCCGAAAGGACCGGAAGAACATGAGCAACACCTGAGAATAGTGTTGCAAACCCTTAGGGATTATGAATTGTACGCCAAATTCAGTAAGTGTGAATTTTGGTTAGACCGGGTGATATTCCTAGGCCATGTGGTATCGGGAGAAGGAATCTCAGTGGACCCAGCAAAGGTCGAGATTGTAGTAAATAGGTCGAGACCGACAACGCCAACGGAGATACGGAGTTTCTTGGGACTTGCAGGTTATTATAGGAGATTTATAGAAGGATTCTCACGACTTGCAGGTCCATTGACCCAATTGACTAGGAAAAACATGAAGTTCGAATGGAGTGATGAACGTGAAAGAAGTTTTCAGGAGCTCAAGAGAAGATTGACCACGGCTCTAATATTAACTATTCCGTCTAGATCTGGTGGATTCATGGTATATAGTGATGCTTCCCATAAAGGATTGGGATGTGTTCTGATGCAACACAGTAAGGTCATAACCTATGCATCAAGACAGTTGAAACCCTATGAATTGAACTACCCAACCCATGATCTTGAGTTGGCAACTATAATTTTCGCATTGAAGATATGGAGACATTATCTGTATGGAGAGAAGTTTGAAACAGAGAAGATAGATGGAGCTACTAAAGGATTACGACTGTGAGATACTGTACCATCCAAGAAAGGCGAATAAGGTGGCAGATGCTCTCAGTCATAAGTCATAAGTAGATATGGCAAGTGTAAGAGTAATAGAATGGAGCCTGTTAGAAACGATAGCAAATTCAGAGTTTAAATTAGAAATAGACCATCTTACAGGTGTATCAGCCGCACTAAGGATTGACCCGGAGATTATTTGAAAAATAAGAATGTTACAACAGTCTGACTCGGAAATCATGAAATTGTGAGATGAAGTGTCTTTAGGGAAAAGACCAGAGTTCCAAGTCTCTGAGGATGGAACATTAAGGTACCAAGAAAGACTATGTGTTCCCAACAATGAAGAAATAAGAGAGGAATTTTTGTAGGAAGCACGTAGGAGTAATTATAGTATCCATCTTGGAAATACAAAAATGTACCGGAACTTACATCAACAGTACTTGTGGAATGGCATGAAAGCAGACATTGCTAAGCACGTTTCTTAATGCCTGACATGCCAACAGGTGAAGGTGAAACATCGCAAGCCTACAGGACTACTAAGACCATTGGATATACAAGAGTGGAAATGGGAGCACGTAACGATGGACTTCGTATAAGGATTGCCAAGGACGTCAAGTGGTCACGACTCCATCTGAGTGATAGTTGATCGTCTGACTAAGTCTGCTCATTTCCTAGCAGTTCACGTAGACTATCTGATGGATAAATATGCTAAAATATATGTAAGCCCAGTAGTACGCTAACATGGTGTTCCTGTAACCATCACGTCAGGTCAAGACTCGAGGTTTACCTCAAATTTTTGGCGAAGTATCCAAATTCCCTTAGGGACTAAGCTCCAGTTCAGCACTGCTTTTCATCCTCTCGGATGGACAAACAAAGAGAGTGATCTAGACACTGGAAGACATGTTAAGAGCTTGCATGATCGATTTTAGAGGAAATTGGGATGAGAAGCTACATCTAGTAGAATTTACGTACAACAATAGTTTCCAGCAAAGTATCAATATGGCTCCCTATGAGGCACTATATAGGAAGAGATGTAGAACTCCGGTTTGCTGGAATGAAGTGGGTGAAAGAAAACTAATAGGACTTGAATTGGTACAAGCTACTATAGATGCGGTAGAAATTATCATAAATAGACTCAAGACAGCCTAGAACTGGCAGAAAAGTTACGTGGATAAACGTAGAAGGCCCTTAGAATTTAACATGGGGGATCACGTATTTCTTAAGGTATCCCTGATGAAGGGAATATCACGACTTGGAATAAAAGGTAAGCTGAGCCCTAGGTTTGTTGGACCTTTCGAGATTCTTGAGAGGATAGGAGACGTAGCTTATCGGCTAGCATTACCCCCTAAGCTGGCAAACCTACATGATGTTTTTCACGTGTCAATGCTGAGGAAGTATCAGCCCAACCCTGGTCACAAACTCGATCATGAAGCCATCAAAGTGGATGAGCAAGTGAAGTACATGGAAGAGCCGATCCAAAACAGGATCGGAAAGAGCAAGTTCGAACGAAGAAAATTCCGCTAATCAAGGTTTTGTGGTGACATCACAACGTAGAAGAGGCTACGTGGGAAAGTGAAAAGGAAATGAGGCAAAGGTATCCTCACCTTTTCAATGAGACGTAAGAAATGCACAATTTTGAGGATGAAATTCTCTAAATAGGAGAGAATTGTGATATTTGGATTTTGCCGGACCTTGAATACGTAACAGTCCGTGACGGGTCAACAAATTTGTGGTCGAACTACGTCGTTGGTGCCACTTTCCGCTGCCGTTTCATCATTACCATCGCCGGACTGAGACGTTACGTATTGTCACGTTCTCGCGATAGTATCTCAGCTAGGAATTTCTTCACGCAACGTCACTCGCGAGACCAGCCCCTTCCACATTTGTACCTTTCTAGAGCAAATTTTCCCATGCATGCGAAAAGCCCACGTAGCCGCACCTCTCCCTTTCTATTTGGTTGGTCAATCCTGAGGGATTTGTTGACCCATGCAGCTACGTTCACGCATGCAAGGACTGCCCATGAAGAGTCACGTCCCTTTAATGGTCAACAAAAGAGAGAATGTTGATTGAGGGGGAGCCAACGACAGCCACGTCTTACATGCATGCAACGTTGATCAAGTGCTTCCACACCCAGCTACCACGCCCCTTTTCCCTTTGGTGGCCAGCGGAGGAAGACTTCTACATGTAAAGGGACACCCCCATGCAAGCAGCAAGATGAGTGGCAACTGAAGTCTCTAGGGATGGCCATGATTCTTCGAGCTATCCTTACTCATCGCTGCCACCAAGGAGAGCGGTTGTTGACTAGATTAGTCAAACTGTGGGAGGAACAAAACCAGTGACAGAAGTAGCGAGCAAGAGAGAGAGAGAGAGAGAGAGAGAGAGAGAGAGAGAGGAAAGGCCATTGTTTTCTCCTCACCACCGTCGGCCGCTCGCCCTCTGCACACACACGCCACCAGCCGTCGATCCCCGCGCCCTAGCCCTTCTTTGTGACTATTGGATGGTCTATAGCTGACCCTAGCCTGCCCCGACGCCATCGGCTCCCTCACCACCGTTCCTCAGCCGCTACTAACTCAAGGAGACCATAGCTCAAGGTTTGCTCACCGCCGACGCCATCAAATCGAAGGCAAGTCAATATCTACTAACCTAGATTATGTGACGTTGTCGTAGCTCGGTGGGACGTACTCCGTTGAAAATTTACAAGTTAGCATTTAATTCGTGATAATTGCATGTGAAAGTGCTAGTATGCAAATCTAAAGGGGGGTGAATAGGTGTGAAAAATAGATTCTGCAAAATGCAGTGAAAACCTTTATTTTTAACCCGAGTCTAAATAACAACAGACTTTTGAAACTGAGTCGGAAAAACAACAAACTTTGAGCAAAATCGGACTTTAACAACCATTCAGGTGTGTTCCAATTATCACGACCCATAGGGCCATGGCCAACTCAAAATTTGGCGATCATCCTGTGTAACTGGGCATCATCCTATCCCATCGGGCACGGTATCATCCTACGTATTCATACGCATTAGGACAGCATTCCAATAAAGAGCATCGGTCCAGCCTCAACCACGACTCGGCATCCCGTTGACGTGGGGGCATCCGAACCTAATCAGGCATCATCCAGCATAATCATACGCTTCAAGACGGGTTCATTACCCCGCATAATCATATGCATTAAGGTATTTAGGTGATCACACGAGCACACCATCACTCAAGTCAATTGTTTTCTTTCTCATTAGCCAAGAACACCAAAATCCCTTTTTAAATAAAAAAACATTGTAACTCTTTTTTTTTTTTGTTCAAAACTTTCCAAAATGAATTCGTTCGCAGTTACGTACTCAAAATCAACCCATCAAACTTTGCACACTTCCACTATAAAACTTCCTCGTTTTATCGAGCACATAAAATTTGGCGTCTAAACCCGACACCTCATTTATTTTCTATTTTCCTTTCCAACCACCCCTTTTTGGAACTAAACTTGGGTAATCCCTTTTTTTTTTCCTTAAAACTTTTGGAAATAAATTCGTAGGTGCTCACGTACTCAAAATTAATCCGTCAAACTTTGCACGCACCTAGTTCAAAACCTCATTGTTTAATTGAGCAAATAAGTTTTGGTGTCCGGACCCGTCACCTTATTTATTTTCTATTTAATAGTCCATTGCACCAAGTTTTGTATAAAAAATCGGAACCTACCATAGAGCACTCAATTGCATAACATCACACATAAGTTCTCAGCATGCCAAAAATCAATCAAATCACCAAATGTACATTTTTAAGCAAGCAAGACATCAAGAACAATCATAAGATCACAACCGGCCCTCATCGGCAGAAATCGAGTCCCTACGCACATCTCCAAGATTAATTCTAGAAACATGACCAAACGAGTTTAGAAAATCCTCAAATTTAAATATGTTTTAAAGGACACTTAAAAGAACACTTTTCATGAAGACAACTTTGATAGGGCTAGTAAGAGCACCTAGAGAGGGGTAAATAGGTGATCAAAGAAGTTTTTGCAAAACTAAACAAACTAATTCAACTTCTGAGAATAATAGACTGAAGATATAAAAGATTATAAACAGTTATATAATGCTACGAATTAAAGGAAAGAGATTAGGGAAAGAGAATTAAAACACAAGGTTTATAGTGGTTTGGCTTAGACCAAGCCTATGTCCACTCTCCCGCACTGACAACCCACTGGCTAGATTCCACTAAGAACCAAAAGAGATTTTACAATCTCACGTCATTGATTCCACAGTGTAGAGATTCTGCTACACTTCCTCAAGGTCTTACAAATGTTTAATCTCTCTTTTGAGTATAATTTGAGCTCGACAAAATGAAACGGCAAAGAACTAAGAGCTTTAAACTTTGGAATTTTTCTTTCACGCACACCCTCAAATAACTTGAGCGTCTTCCTTTTATACTCCTCCATGCCGTCATAATCGTTGACACCTTCCAAATGAGTTCTTCCAATCTACCCGTTGGACAGAATCAATTAGGGAGATCTCGAGTTATTTAAGGAATGTGATGATAGACCACCAATCCTGCTCGCCTATACAATTAGGATCTAGGTTTCCAAAAGTAGAACCTTCCAAGTATACTTCGCCAATCAAAAAATCTAATTATCTGAATTGATATCTATAAGAATAATTGATCACGAGATGCTATCTCCAGCCATGAGATCTTTTTTAACCGTACAAACCAAATCCTTAAAGCTATACTCTCATTTGGACAAGTCTTCTTCATCGGATAAAACTTTCCTTCGTCGGTCTAGAGACTATCAATGAGGGTAGACTTAAATCTTGAGTCTTTAGTCTTGAGTCTTGAGTCTTTAGACTTTGACACTTGAGTCTACAAGAATTCAGACTAGACTGATGGAAACGTTTTGTCAACTTCAAAACAAATAAGGAAGTTTTCTCCAACAATCTCCCCCGTTTTGATGGTGACAAAACTTTCCTGCAGATTTGAACACTATTGTCCTTCAAAACAAGATATCTTTAAAAGAGATAAGTAGATTAGAATATGGATATAGTAGCGATTCTGCAACCACATAAAAAGTGCTAGTCTTGCCAAACAACTACCCTTTCCATAATCATTGTCATAGCTTAAGTTACTGCAAGTCAAAGCATAAAATCAAACAGTCCAAACAAAAGATAAGTGAAGATAAGTCCAACAGTCAATTCAAACAAAAGTTAAATCAAATCTGCATCCAAACTTCCCCCCCTTTTTGTCAACAGCAAAAAGTGGAGAACGAATAAAAAGAGATGTTGAAAAATAGAGTCAGAATCATGGCTGTTTTGGAAGGCGAATAAGCTCGAATTCTTCTATAGAATCCACAGTCTTCTCAAGCCTGGCAAAACTCTGCTTAAGTGACCAGAAATCTGCACCCTACACTGTAGACTGCACTTGATTCTTCAGGGCGTTCAACTGATCGTGCAAAGACACTGAAGTAGCCATGAAAGTATTTTTGAGATCCTGCATCTCATATCCCATACCATATTGCTGCTTCCTTACATCCAATAAAATCTCTAACAGCCTCGAAAAGCATGCTATTTGTTCTATCGCAGCACTAAGTCCAGCTGAGTCGTTTCTAGGGACTTTGAGAGCAGAAGGATCTTCAGCAGATTGTCCACCATGACTATCTTCTGGGTAATGAGAAGCATATACATCTTCTGGATCTGTAGCGGAGCGACTTACATCACTAGTAAATAAAGGTGAAGAAGTATCTTTTTGTTCAACAGCTCTCCCTATTTGTTTGCTTTTAAGAGGAGTAGAAACAACTTCTTCAATTGCAGCTTCAACTTTAGAGTGATGTTTGGCTATGTCAAGTGCTCTAGCAGTCCCAGTGTTAGCCATTTCAGATTCACTGGACAAAAAGACAGCCAAAATTGGCTCAAAATAATCTTCTTGACCCCGGTCTCTCTCTTTTCTCCTTCTTGTCCTCTCTCTTCTCTTCTTCATGCTTCTTCTTCCTCTCCTATTCTTTCCTCTTCTTCTCTCTCTTCTCTTCTTTCCTCTTCTTCCTCTTCTTCTCTCTTTTCTCTTCTTTCCCCTGTCCTCCTCTGTTCTTCAGTTTCTTGCTCTATCTCTTCTTTCTCCTTTTCTCCTTCTTGTGGCTCTTCTCGAGTCTCTTCAAAGCTGACAAAACTTTTCAAATTTTGTAAGGCTGAAAGAATCAGCGAGTCCTCATCCTCTTCATGCTGCAGGATGAAAACTCTCTTCTTCTTCACTAGAGCATCCATGGGCTCTTTGCCTTTTCTCTTGGCTGTAGTAGAGTATTGTTTTGCTTTCACGGGAGACTTCTCATTCATAAGCTCCAACACCTTATTTAGCTCTTTCAAGCGCATCTTTGTGACCATTTTAAATCCAATCACCATTGGAGAAATGGTTGTCAAACATAATGGTGCAGGGATGTGAATCTTAAAATGTCTAAAAAGATGCGAGATAAAAGCAGAATAGGGAAGTTGTCCCTTATCCTTCACCACTGATGATACATGTGAAACAAGATGGTGTGGGGCAGAGAGAATTTGTAGCCAGTATTGATGGCATACATCAATTTCGCTTCAAATCGAGAGACATCGGTCTTGGAAGTCGACTTTGGACAGATGTAGTTGATTACGACCTTGTGCAACAAGATGTTAGAGGCATTCATCCTAGAATAGGAAATCTTGCCTTCAACATCTTGATCTTTCACTAATGACAGAGTAACATGAGCAGCAGACACACTAATTGGTTGGAAACTCGATCTTTCTACCCCGATTATGTCAGCCAGTGTGTCCATATTCACGAAAAACTCCTTCTCCCTCACTGTGAAAGAAAAACTGTTTGCATTCGGGAAATATAAGTCTGAATAAAAGTATGCTATGAGTTCAGGATAAGCAGTAGTAGATTCAGAACAAAATTGCTCCAATTATAGTAGAGCAAACTTTTCTCGTAGACTTACTTTCACCGAATCAAGGAAATCAAAATCGACACTCCTAGAGTTCATGACCCCTATCTACATCAATTTCAAGTAAACCCTTTTGTGGTTTTTCGATCTGAAAATACTTGAACCATCACTAGCAATGTTTACAGCCACTCTTGTTCTAGGCTGAAAATGGGTAAGCATGCGTTTGTCGTAGTCCTGTCCTTGTGGTTGATTAGCAATCTCAAAGCGCGGGTCACTAGGAATGTTAGCGAACGATTTTTCAGCCGATCCATTTTCGGCAATACCCATCTTTTCCATGTCACACAGAAAAAGAGTCTCATTTTTATAACCTCTCTCTCGTGGGTATTCATCAATCAAGGACATATGAGTTCCCCCTCTTTTCAAATTAGAATAAAGCTTGAAAGCAACTTAAGGAATTAACGTTCTTACAGGTTCCACTTCTTCCAACACTTCTTGAGTCGGTGGTGGAGTTTGATGCTGCTGAGAAGGTTGTTGCTGTCTTTGTTGCTGAGGTGGAGTAGAATCTTCTTCTTCAGTCAAGTTGAAGTGCGTAGGACCCTCGGGCATGTGCGTGGTCCCCTGCTTGCAATCCTTGAAGACTTTCTTGAAGACATTATCAATTCAAATGAGAGATTTTTTAGCTTGTTCGAAAAGGTGAAAACTTTTTGGACAAATCGAGAGTGAAAGTGAATATCAAGTGGGAATTTTGTATTCTAGGGTTTCAGTGTAAAAACAAAAAAGACAAATCTCGACTGTATATAAAGCAAGTGAAGCGAGGTAATCGAAACGACATAAAAAGGAAAAATAAAAATACATTTTTGAAAAAAAAAAGGAATAACTGCCTTTTTGAATAACTTCCATAAATTTTAAAAAAAAAACTCAGAAAAGATAACTTCTAAATATGACAATCAATTAGCGATTAAAAGTAATTGTACCTTTTCAATTTAAAATACTAGAATAAAAATAACTTGCAGTTGTAACTTCTCAATTATTCTGAGTCTGAACAACTTCAGACTTTACCTTTAAGTCTTGAACACTTCCAAACTTTACTAGATAAAAGATATGATGTTCAGTCTGGTGCGAATAGACTCAAATAGGCTTTTCTCTAGAGGCTTTGTAAATATGTCCGTCGGTTGATTCTTTGAGTCAATGAATTAAATCATACCTTCTCCATTTTGAACATGATCTCTAATAAAGTGATGTCGAATCTCTATATGCTTTACTCTTGAATGAAGAATTAAATTCTTTGTGAGATTAATTGCGCTGGAGTTGTCACATTTGATCTCGGTGCATGAGTCTTCAATTCCAAAGTCTTTAAGTTGTTTTATCCATAAGATTTGAGAACAGCAACTTCCAAGAGCCACATACTCTGCTTCTGCTATTGAAAGAGCTATAGTGCTTTATTTCCTTGAGAACCACGATACTGTCCTATTTTCCAGTAGTTGACAAGTATCGGAAGTACTCTTTCTATCAACTTTGCAACTTGCTAGATCTGCGTCTGAATATCCAAGGAGAGTAAAGTCTCATTCCTTGGGATACCACAGACCTAACTTTGAGGTAGTTCCAACGTATTTGATGAAGCGTTTTGCAGCACTTAGATGAGATTCTTTGGGATCAGATTGAAATATAGCACAAATGCAAACACTAAACAAAATGTCAGGTCTAGAAGCAATAAGATAAAGAAGTGAACCAATAATACTCCTGTAGAGCTTCTGGTCAACTTTCTTTCCTCCTTCATCTTTGTCTAGCTTCGAAGAACTAGACATTAGTATCTCATTCTTTTTGCAATTCTCCAATTCGAACTTTTTAACAAGTTCTTTTGCATATTTTTCTTGGTGAATGAAAATTCCTTCTTTCAGTTGTTTTACTTGTAATCCGAGAAAGAATGATAGTTCACCCATCATGCTCATCTCAAATTCATCCTGCATAGACTTAAAAAACCTCTTGCACAGGTTTTCGTTAGGTGATCCAAATATAATATCATCAACATAAATTTGAACAAGTAGAAAGTTTTTACTTTCTCTTTTAATAAACAAAGTAGTATCCACTTTTCTTTTGAAAAAACCATTTTCAATTAAAAACTTACTTAACCTATCGTACCATACTCGAGGTGCTCGTTTTAAACCATATAAAGCATTTTTCAGTCTAAAAACTGAGTCTGGTCTCTTTGGGTCTTCAAATCCGAGAGGTTGTTCCATATAGACTTCTTATTGGATAAGTCCATTTAGGAATGCACTTTTGACGTCCAATTGGAATAACCTGAAATTTTTATAACAGGCAAAAGCAAGCTATAATCTAATAGCTTATAACCTTGCTACTGGTGCATAGGTCTCATCATAGTCTATCCCTTCTTCTTGTGTATAACTTTTGGCCATGAATCTTGCTTTGTTTCTGACTACTTTACCTTTTTCGTCCAACTTGTTTCTGAAAACCCATTTAGATCTAATCGTAGATTTATCTTTTGGTTTAGGAGTTAATTCCCAAACATCATTGATGCTGAACTGCCTAAGCTCCTCTTGCATAGCTTCAATCCAGCTTTCGTCAGTTAAAGCTTTTTCTATGCTTTTGGATTCTACTTCAGAAATAAGTGCCATAGCGCTAGACTCTTCTTGCTTTTTGGATCTGGTACGAATCCCTTCATCAATGTTACCAATGATGAGTTCTTTGGGATGACTGGACTTGTGTTTCCAGTTGCTGGTTGGTCTGGCAGAATGTTGTTCTTTTACTTCAGTTGATTCTTCAACTTCCGTTCGTAGATTTTTTCCAGAAATCTGAGTTGCTTCAGGGGAGTTAGGCTTTGTAAAGTCTGGAATAACTCCAGATTCTTCAGGCTGAGTCTGAATCAATTGATTCTACAAAGAGTCTTAGAATTTGACATTCATAGATTCTTCCACAGACTGAGTCTTTTTGTTGAATACTCTGTAAGCTTTGCTGGTGGTTGAAAATCCAATGAAGATTCATTCGTCTGATTTCTCCTCAAACTTACCAGTTCGATCATTTGCATTTTTAAAAACAAAACATTTGCAACCAAATACATGAAAGTAAGAAACAATTGGCTTCTTTCCTTTAAAAATACTCTGTTAATAATATAACAAGTGTAGAAATTGCTTTAGCCCAAAAACGAGAAGAAAAATTACTTTCAATTAAAAGGGTTCTTGCCATTTCCTGCAAAGATTTATCTTTCTTTCCACAACTTCATTCTATTATGGAGTGTATGGAGAGGAGAAAACATGCCGAAATCTAGATTCATCATAGAATTTGGCAAAGTCATGATTTTCCAACTCACCTCCATGATCTGTCCGTATGCTTGAGATAGCATATCCTTTCTCATTATGTACTCTCTTGGCAAACTTTCAAAAGTGAGAAAAGGTTTCAAACTTACTTGCCAGAAAGTGAACCAAGTAAATCGTGAATAATCATCCACAATCACTAGGCAATATTTCTTTCCACCAATGCTTTGAGTTCTGGTTGGTCCAAAGAGATCCATATGTAGTAGCTGCAAAACACGATTAGTAGTAACTTGATTTGTTGGTTTAAAAGAACTTCTTACCTGTTTTCCCAACACACATAGTGTGTATAAGTCAGATTTTTTAAACTTCAAGTTGGGTAGGCCACGAACAAATTTCTTGGAAGAGATCTTGGCGATTTGCTTCATGTTGATGTGGCCAAGCTTACGATGCCAAAGGTTCGCTTCATCTTGAATAGAAATTAGACATTGGGGCATTTCTGGTTTGATATCTAGAAGATAAATGTTCCCATGTCTTCGTCCAGTAAAAGATTAAGAAAGATCTTTACTAGTTCTTGAACATACTCCTTTTGGGAAATTAATTTTGAATCTAGTGTCGCACAGTTGACTTATGCTGAGTAGATTGTAATTTAGTCCTTTCACCAAGGAGACGTTGTTGATTGTGAGACTTCCAATCTTTACAATTTCACACCCAACAATTCTTCCTTTGTTATTTCTACCAAAAGAGACTTTTCCACCATTTATTTGAATAAACTTTATAAAACAACTTGAGTCTCCAGTCATGTGTCTTGAACAGCCACTATTCAAATACCATTTAACATTTTTCTTGATAGTGACCTACAATTAAAAAAGAGACTCAAGCTTTCTTTGATACCCACATTTTCTTGGGTCCAGTTGAGTTAGTGCAATATACAGTCTTTGCCCATTCCTTCTTTACAGATCTCCAAACCATAGGATATTCTTTCTCAAAGTGTTCTGTGCTGTTGCACTTAGAACATTTCAGAGCACTTCGACATACATGTTTTACAAAAACTTTTTGAAAATGATTTCTGTAAAAAGTTTTTGTAGGCCTTTGTTTGATTCTTTCCTTCACTTTTGGAGAATCAATTAAAGGAATAGTTTCTGAAATCATTCCCAAGCCCGACTTGTTGAAATGAAGTCTTTGTACAAAAATAATCTTTTCCAACTTTTTGGAACCTATTGAAAACCTTTTTGAAATATTTGAGATGTCATTTTTCAAAAATGTATTTTCTTTTGAAAGAAAGTCTACATTTTCTTTTAAAACAGCAAAACGTTTGCCTAAATTTTCAAATTTTTCTTGCATTCAAATATGGGTTTGATGTGTCACTTTTTCTTGCATTCAAAGCAGATCACATCTTTGTTGGTTTCATCATCCTCAATTGATTTGTTATGAAACTTTAGAGTGCTTTGTTTCTTCCAATTGAACCTTCTTCCCTTTTTGTTCAGTTTCCTGAATCTCTTTATCATAAGTGCTAGCTCTTCATCGTCTATATGATCTTCCATGTCTGTAACATCAAAATCATCGTTATACTTTAAGGCAATTGACTTCTTACCTTTGGGATCTTCTTCCTCGTTGATTTGCTCTACTTCATAAGACTGAAGTGTCCCAACCAATTCGTCTACCGAAAGTGGCATGATTCATTGTGTTTCCTTTGTTGAAGTCTTCACGTGATTCCAGTCTTTGGAAAGTCCATGTAGCAATTTGTTGACCTTCATTGGTTCTGAGATTGGCTGTCCCTGATACTCTAGACCGTTTACAATTTCTGTAAAACGACTAAAGATGTCAGTAATAGATTCTATTGGCTTCATCTTGAAGGCTTCATACTGTTCGAGTAGAATATTGATCATTGTTTCTTTTACTCGATCAGTTCCTTCATAGGTAATGTGCAGCCTATCCCAGACTTCTTTGGCTGTTTCACAAGAAGATATTCGGTTCTACTCAGTAGGAGATAATGCACAATATAAGGAGTAAATTGCTTTAGCATCAAGAGCTTGTCTCTTGGTCATTTCTTCTTGAGTCATCTCACCAACGTCTGCAACTTCTTTTCCCCTTTCTGAAACTGATGTAGTTTTAGGAATAATTCCTTTTTCTACCACATTCCATTCCAGAGGATCTTTCAATCCTAGGAATGCCTTCAACTTGTTTTTCCATATGCTGTATTCCTTTCCATCGAAATAGGGTGGTCTGGTGTTGCTCTGGCCTTCAACCAAACCTGGAGCCAACATACTAGCCATAGATCTTTAGCTCATAAGTAAAAGCACTTGAATTAAATGAGCACACAAGCTCTGATACCAATTGATAGGGCTAGTAAGAGCACCTAGAGGGGGTGAATAAGTGATCAAAGAAGTTTTTGCAAAACTAAACAAACTAATTCGACTTATGAGAATAATAGACTGAAGATGTAAAAGATTATAAATAGTTATATAATGCTACGAATTAAAGTAAAGAGATTAGGGAAAGAGAATTGAAACACAAGGTTTATAGTGGTTCGGCTTAGACCAAGCCTACGTCCACTCTCCCGTACTGACAGCCCACTGGCTGGATTCCACTAAGAATCAAAAGAGATTTTACAGTCTCACGTCCTTTATTCCACAGTGTGGAGATTCTGCTACACTTCCTCAAGGTCTTAAAAGTGTTTAATCTCTCTTTTGAGTACAATTTGAGCTCGGCAAAATGAAATAGCAAAGAACTAAGAGCTTCAAACTTTGGAATTTTTCTTTCACGCACACCCTCAAATAACTTGAGCGTCTTCCTTATATACTCCTCCATGCCTTCATAACCATTGGCACCTTCCAAATGAGTTCTCCAATCTACCCATTGGATAGAATCAATTAGGGAGATCTTGAGTTATTTAACGAATGTGATGATAGTCCACCAATCTTGCTCGTCCATACAATCAGGATCTAGGTTTCCATAAGTATAACCTTCCAAGTATACTTCGCCAACCAAAAGATCTAATTATCCAAATTGATATCAATAAGAATAATTGATCACGAGATGCTATCTCCAGCCATGAGATCTTCTTCAACCGTATGAACCAAATCCTTAAAGCTATACTCTTATCTGGACAAGTCTTCTTCATCGGATAAAACTTTCTTTCGTCGGTCTAAAGACTATCAGTGAGGGTAGACTTAAATCTTGAGTCTTGAGTCTTCGACTTTGACACTTGAGTCTACAAGACTTTAGACAAGACTGATGGAAACATTTTGTCAACTTCAAAACAAATAAGGAATTTTTCTCCAATAAACTTGACCCAAAACTTCCTGGAATAAGAACAGTAATTCGCTCAAACTATTGCCAAAACTGTGTCCATGACCAGAAATTATGTTTTCAAAAATCAGTTTGGTTCGAGGTCCAAAACTCATTTGTTTGCTCTGAAATTTGACTATGTTAAACATCAAAGATGTGTTGAAAAATTTTGTGAAGAAAATCTTTCAAAAATCGAACCCTAAGAGTTGATAAAAATCCTTTAAACACCAAAACATCACGGGTTCCAGCACAAACCGAGATTTTGCTTGGCATGCCATGAATATGAAATCTTGTTCTTTTAAATCCATAAAATCTTTAGTAAAATATATGTCATAAATGAAGATGTTTAGAATATTTTCCAAGAAGGAAGCAACCTCAAAATCATAGCACATTTTAACTCATGAAAATAGCAAATAGCGAACGTCCGATAAACCGATCTGAAGAGACATCCACTAGATTGAGTTAAACCAACTTAATTAACCTAACTATGGTTAATTAACCTAACTACGATTAACTAACCTAACTATGGTTAACTAACCTAACCAAGGCTAGTTACCACTAATCTAGGATTAACTAAACTAATCCTCATTAGCACTAAGCTAACCATGATTAGCACTAATCTAAATACCCCCTAAGTGTAATTAACGGCATAATCAAGGATTATAGAGTTAACTCACTGGATTAGGACGGCAACGGGTTCATGGCGATGGCAACGCGACGGCGGTGAAAACTCGAGACTACCATGTCTTGCACGGAGGCCTAACGACGATGGAAATGGCCCTACAAGGGCTCGGCCAAGGAGGGAGGTTCGGTTCTGTGGAGCTAGTTTCGGCGGCTACTGGCGGGCTAAACGGGTGCGGTTTGACTGCACTGGTGGCGAGTGGCGGAGTTGAGGTGGTGGGTGGTGAGGCGGTGGCTGCTCGGCTGGACTATGGAGGAGCTGGGCGGAGTTGGAGCCTGCAAGCGACTAGATGTGGGCTGTTCTGCAGGGGGTTTGCATGCATGAAGATAGAGAGGGAAGAGGGAGAGAGAACAAGAAGGTCAAGGTAAGGTCCAATGAGAGCTTAAGGAAAATATCTAAGCCACTCATTACATTTTACCCTAAAGTCTTCATGCACAAAAGTCTTGTGCTCCTCCAATCACAATTTAGCCCTTATTTCTCACAAAATAAACCATTTTGGGTAGCCAAATTCCCTTTTTCCCTCTTGATCCGAATTTCCCTTTTATTTCCTAGTTTGTTCGAAAATCGATTTTTCCGCAAAATTCTAGACTCGTCGAAATTTCTCCGAAAGATGAGAAGACATCCAATAAATGAATCGTGACATGCTCAAACATCCAATTTCCAAAACTGAATTTAATTTCGTGGTTAAAATCGACCGAGCGCGACTTTAGTATGACCTAACCTATCGGGTAGCTTTTACAGATTTTAGCGCATTTGACCCGTGGTCGATAATTTTTTATCCATGTTTGTGCATCCCCGAATCATAAATGACCCTCAGTTGTCATAAAATCACGAGGGTTCAATTATGTGTCTCGAGTATAATATCGATAGAAAATCGGGTTATAGTCATTCGACGTGAATATCGCAATCGTGCGGAACTACCCGCCATTCAATTACACAATTCCATCGAATCGACTTATATCCATCCGCTAATCGATTTATAATGGTGTCCTATTGACCCTTGTCGATTATTATGGTCGAGCGATCAATTTCTGATCGACTTCTCTAGTTTGTCGTGTTTATATCCCTTAACGGCCTCACCTAATAGATTAATTATTCGAGAGTGATTGGTTCCGAGTAAATTAACCATAAGCATGTCGACGAAACAACCATTTCATATATCCGAATCAGGGGCCAAATTTCGAGATGTCACAAGTGGGAAGTGAACAAAGCATCTATTCAAGAAACAAGATGTGCTCGCGTGTGGAAGCTATTGGGACATACAAATTAGTTCTCAATAGTGGTTTTGTTTTAATTTTAGAAAGGACCTTCCATATTCCTAGTTTTTCTAGGAATTTAATTTCAATTTCAAGACTTGTACCTTTGGGATACTTCTTTGAATTTTCAGATTCACCATTCAATTTATTGTATAAATCTGAAATTGTTGGGAGTGGTATTTCGTCTGACGGTCTCTTTCGAATTAATTTACAAGACAATGTCATTAATAATGTGATACACATTCACAATAATGCTAGTATAAAACGATGTATTGTGAATGAGGATTCCTCTATGTTGTGGCACCGGAGGTTGGTACATATCTCTATGGATAGAATTAAGTGACTAGTAAATGATGGAGTACTTAATACTCTAGATTTTACTGATTATGACACTTGTGTGGACTGTATAAAGGGAAAACAGACCAATAAGTCAAAGAAAGGTGCTAAGAGGAGCACATAAATATTATAAATCATACATATAGATATTTGTAGTCCGAATATGGACTCAAATGGTCAAAGATACTTCATTTCTTTCATAGACGATTATTCACGATTCATGTATCTCTACTTGTTTCGTAATAAGCACGAAGCGCCAGATGCCTTTAAGATATTTAAAATCGAAGTAAAGAAACAATGCGGCAAGCAAATTAAGATCATGAGATAAGATAGAGGTGGAGAATATTATGGTAGATACACTGAAGATGGACAAGCACCTGGTCCATTTGCGAAGTTTCTTGAAAAGCATGGCATTATTGCCCAATACACTATGCCTGGTTCACCAGACCAAAATGGTGTCACAAAAGAAAAAACCAAACATTATTGGACATGGTGCGGCGTATGCTGAGTAGCTCTAAACTTCATAAGTTTTTATGGACCAAGGCTCTTAAAATGGCTGTGTACATATTGAATTGAGTTCTAACCAAGGCTATTCTAAAGACGCCTTTTGAGTTATTCAATGGTTGGAAACCGAGTTTGCGACATGTATGTGTTTGGGGATGCCCATCTAAAGTAAGAGCCTACAATCCACATGAAAGAAAGTTAGATCCAAGGACTATAAGTGGGTATTTTGTTGATATGCCGAAAAGTCCAAAGGATACAGGTTTTATTGTCCATCTCACACCACTAGGTTCGTGGAATCAAGAAATGCTAAATTTCTTGAGAATGACTTGATTAGTGGGAGCAATCAATTCAAGGACTTTGTTCCCGAAGAAGATCATTTAGATACTCAACCTTCCACCTTAGGTACTGGATTGGTTGATGTTTACAACACCCCTTCAGTTCAACTGGTCATTGAGCAACCAATCATTGAAGATCCACGACCTGCTGATATTGATCCGGTAGACTTAACTGTTCAGCAATTACCAGATACTGTCGAGCTTCCAGTTGAACAACAAACTCCTTAGGAGGATGTTGATTGTTGATGCAACATTAAGAAGGTCTACTTGAATAAAGAAATCGGTAATCCCTAACGACTACATTGTATATCTACAAGAATCTGACTATATAATGTTAGAGCTGAAAATGATCCCCAGACGTTTTCACAAATCATGAGTTGTGATAAATCCAATTTATGGTACAATGCCATGAAGGAAGAGATGAATTCTATGGCATCAAATGAAGTCTGGGATTTAGTTGAGTTGCCTAATGATGCGAAGGCCATTGGTTGTAAATGGGTCTTCAAAACTAAGAAGGATTCATTAGGCAATATTGAGAGATACAAAGCCAGACTCGTTGCCAAGGTATTCACTTAGAAGGAGGGAATTGATTATACGGAAACGTTTTCTCTTGTATCCAAGAAAGATTCTCTTCGTATTATTTGACATTGGTTGCTCATTTTGATATGGAGTTACATCAAATGGATGTGAAAATGGCATTCCTCAATGGAAAATTGGAAGAAGTTGTTTACAAGAAACAACTAGAAGGATTCTTCTCTAGTGCTGGTGAGCATTTGGTATGCAAGCTTAAAAGGTCTCTATATGGCTTGAAACAAGCATCCCACCAATGTTACTTAAAATTCCATGAGGTTATCTCTTCATTCGGTTTTATATAGAATTTTATGGATCAATGTATATACTAGAAGGTTAGTGGGAGCAAAATTTGTTTCCTTGTACTATATGTAGATGACATGTTACTTGCAACCAATGACAAGGGGTTGTTATATGAAATGAAACAATTTCTCTCTAAGAGTTTTGATCTGAAGGATACGGATTAAGCATCTTATGTCATTGGCATTAAGATCCATAGAGATAGACCTCGAGGTATATTAGGACTATCTCAAGAAACCTATATCAATAAGGTCTTAGAGAGGTTTTAGATGAAAGATTGTTCACCAAGTGTAGCACCCATTGTGAAGGGTGATAGGTTTAATTTAAACAAATGCCTGAAGAACGATTTTGAAAGGGAACAAATGAAGAGCATCCCATATGCTTTTGCTGTCAGAAGCTTAATGAATGCTCAAGTTTGCACTCGACCTAACATTGCCTTTGCTGTCACAACACCTTGGAATCTCGCTATGAACATGGCGGACGAATTGATGTTTTTTTTTTTTTTTTTGGTGAAAGTAATAATTATATTGAGCTTTAACCAACAAATACAAAGCAAACTGGCACCAAGTTTGCACTCAAAATGAGACAAAGGCATAATGAGTGGAAAGGTGCCGAAAGAAAAGAACAGCGAACAATGGCAAAACAAGCCACACGACTAAACTAAAAGAACCAACAAGGCAGTAGCTAGAAGTAAGACCAACTACCCAAAAGGCAACGAACCAGCCAAACAATGGCAACCCACACATAGAAGACCCCCAACCATGATCGTGCCGCCCTCACCGAATAGCAACCAGGCACGCGATCCGCACCAGCAGCAAGGCGCTCTAAGCCAGCAGCCAACCAAATGGCAACACTCTGTCTAGTATCGTAGTGTCATGCACCAATCCTCGAGCGCATGCCCATCCCTCGGTGGTCGATAAATATGCAACGTCCTAGGACGAGTCGCTAACCTAATTATTTTAATACATGTGGAAGCAAAATAATAACCCTGACAACATACAGCTTGGGATAGAAAAGCATGAAACAAATCACAACCAAAACAAGTCTTTTATAAACACACAGGTTGATATACAGTACTGGTCTAAAGTCAAGAGTCTGCTCAAACATAAAACTCTGAGGTCTCCTGGGGACTTGGGTCTAGCACTGCACGACCAGGAGGGTTAGTTGTACCCTCACCATAAGCGACGTCTATTACCGCAACTAGGACATCAAAATCCTGTAGGGGACCTTCTTGGAATCCATTGAGCCCACAATGATACCACGCCCTAAATTGATGGGGTACCTTTTGAGGTAAACCCTCATCAACCCAGATGGTGGTCATCACCAGTTCATAGACCCCAACCCTGGGCCCCTAGGAATAGGAAAATGAGTAACAAGCTCGGAAATCTTCTTGGGCTGCCCAAAATATTCTGGAGGAACCGCCATCTAAGACGTCGAAAATGTTGAGTCCATGATGGGGTGAGACAATGTCTCAGCAAGTTCACCCCCTAAACTCCGACTAGGAGGGAAATACGCCTAGAGGCCTAACCACACAAGTAAGAAGACTTACCTTACCTCAGTTCCTTCCTACATGTCAGTACAATTTAAACACTCAATCAATCAACCATTGCTCACACAAGCATCCACCACCGACACATCTCGGTTCATCAATTCTATCAATCCACTTGATACCATATGATTGACATCATCTATAAATTCATACCATCTATTAAATCATACCATTTATTCATCCATCAATACAATCACTCTCACACAAGCTGAAATGGATGCAATGCTCTCACAAGCTGATATAGATGGTAGCTTGCACAAGCTGATATATATATAGATGGTAGCTCACACAAGCTGATAAATGGATCGTTGTTCTCACAAGCTGACATACAATGCTCACACAAATTGATAATGATGCTCAAACAACCCGACAACGATGCTCAAACAAGCTGAAAATTCAATGCTCACATAAGTTGCTATGGTACTTAAAAACCACTTTCGGTGTCAAAACCCGACACTTGGTAATTTCGATTAAAATACCTATATTTCACAATGATCACTCGTTTCACAAAATAGCATTCAATTACATAAGCTAAACACACCACTACGATCGGCATGAAATTCTAACGACCAGGCCATCCAGGCATATTTTCAGGGAATTATTAATTAATTAATTAATTAATTTCCGAAAATTAAATTTATATAAATATAAAATAATATAATTAAATAATATTTAATTTAAATAAATAATTAAATAAATAAAATAATTAAGTAAAAGTCTAATTAGGCTTACACTAATCTAATTGCCTAATTAAACTAATTAATCCATCCACTAAATTAATCAAGCACATAATCGAATTAGCATTTAACTAAGCTAATCTAACCACCTAAGCATGCTTAACCTAATCTAAACACCCCTTAAGTATCATTAACTCCCTAAGTAGAGTTTAGTGAGTAAACTCATCAGTTTAGTGATCCGGTGAGTCCATGGCGACGACAACGTGGAGACGGGCGACAAACTCCGAAATATCGACACCCAACAAGGCCCAAAAGAGACCTAAAACGGGCCTTGAAGACCAAAAGCCCTTGCTGGCTTTGGCTACTAATCTAGGACTGCAGGGACTGGTAGAAGGGGCTGGATGGGCTGGAAACGGCAAGGGATGGGTGGATGGGGCTGCAACAGCCTAGGTGGAGGCTGAACAGCAGTTCATGGATGCTGGACAACCAGGGACGATGTGACATCCTGATTTTCAAGTCTGTTTTCGATGAGATGAAATGGGCTTTTCATCGATACACCTATAGTTCTTTTCTCTGAGTTGGCCACTCACAAGATAACTAGTCTACTAGGTGAAGCTGTTAAAGGATTTTAACGCAATAGACTTGAGAATTCGACTAGAAATCGACTGCTCGACCGTACTAATCTGCAAGGGTGATTATGGCGCCATTAAAATCAATTAGAGCCAGAAATAGGTCATTTTGACTGAGATATGTGATTAGAGAAAATTCGTGTCGAACGGTACTAAATCGATTTTCTGTCCTTTTTGTACCCTCTGTCCGTATTTGAGACATTGAGATTTTCGTGACAATCGAGAGTCGCTAATGTGTCGAAGATGTACATTGTGGCTCGAAAATAATCGACTACGGGTTAATTGCACTAAACATTCCTGAAAGCAACCCAGTAGGTTAGGACACACTAAAATCGTGCTTGGTTGAAACTAACCGCAAAATTGAACCCGATTTCAGAAATTGAAAGCTACCTGGTAGGTTAGATCACAATTTATTTTAGGAACGTCGACTCATCCTTTGAAGAAATTTCTGCGAGTTCGGATTTTTGGCGAAAAATCAAAGTTGGGCTATTTTGGACCGGGAAATTCGAAGGACCGTTTTTGGGTGGATTTTGGAGTTCAAGATGGATCAATTGGCAAGAGAATTGCAAGGATTTAATGTGGATTTCCTCCTTGGCATTTTGGCTATTGAATTGAGTCTAATTGGAGAGAAATTGGATTGGAATTGGAAGGGAAATGTCACAAACTCGTAGGCCATGGGGTCTGCAACATTTTGGACCCCAAGGGAAGCTTGTTGGAGAAGTCTTGGAGGGGAAAAGTGGTTGTGGATGAGACTAAAGACTTTGGGGCTTCTACTTGAGTGTTCTTGACTTTTTGACAAGACTTTTGTGGCTCTTACCCCTCCTCTAAGCTGCAGCAACTTCCTTCCTCTCCTTCATAAGCTTTTTCTTCCCCAACTTTTCCCCTTTGTCCATCATTTCTATCCCTTTCTATCTCCACCCCTCATTTGGACGAATTTCCTCATCACTCTCCCTCACCTCATACCCATTTCTCTCTCATTTTCCCCTTTGGTTGTGCTGCTATGAGCCACCATTCCCCGCCCGCCTCCCGCCTGCCTCGATTAGCCGTCGTTCTGCCCTTAGTTCCCTTCGGTTTAGCCTTGGACATAAGCTAAAATTCCAACAAGGGCTGAAACTTAGTGGCCTATTTTAGGCTCGTCCACACCTCACTTGGTATCACCGCAGGCTTGTTTGTCGCTCGCCTTTGCGTCGCCGTCGTCGTGGACTCACCGGCCCGCTAAACCAGTGAGTTCACTCACTAAGCCTTGCTTAGGAGGTTAATTATACTTAAGGGTTAATTAGATTAGCCTTAGGATGGATTAGCGATAATCTAAAATGGTTAGATTAGCCTTAGAATGGATTAATGTTAATCTAATTAGTGAGATTAGATTCATTGAGGATGGATTAGTCCAATTGAGTGGATTTTTCCTAGATATGGATTCTAGACCCTCGCCATTTGCCATTTTTGTGGATCGAAATGTATTCAGATTTTGAAATCGATTCATGTTTTAGAAATGTTTTTGACATCTTCATCTACAACATATATTTTACTCAATATTTTTAGATATTTTAAAGTATGATATTTTAGCTCCATCATTTGCAAATAGAATCTCAAACTATGCTGGAATTTAGGACCTTTTAGGATTCTAAGGATTTTTATCAACTCTTAGGGTTCGAATTTCAATATTTTTCTTCACAAAAGTTATTTGTCACATGTTTAGATCAAATGAACAAGTTTTGGACCTCTAACCAAACTGATTTTTGAAAACAAACTTTCTGGAAACAGACACAATTTTTGTACTGGATTGAGTGATTTACTAGGCTTAATTTAGAAGGATCTAGGTTGAGGTGTCTACATAAAAAATGTTTGCTTATGTGTCATTTACAATATATTAAAAATTGAGAATTTTCTGAACTCGTATGATTAGGTTTCTGGATTTAAACTTGAAGCTATGCTTGATAAACCATGCCTATTTGGTGATGTGGTTGCTTTGTGATATGCTTAGAAGTGATGCTTGATGAGGCACGAAAGGTTGTGCCATGATTGTGGTTTATTGTTTTTGTTTTATGTGACCATTATTGAAAGAGGATGTGTCGGGTTTTGACACTGAAAATGGTTTTATGTGATATATCAAATAGTGAGACTTTAAATTGGAAGGATATCACTTTTCAAGGTTCGATTTGACTGTGTACCCACACATGACTATTTTTCCCGGATGTTTTTAATACAAAGAAAATATGCCAGGATCACTTATTTTAATTGAGGCATTTAAGTGCAATGCATAGTGTCCTGGGCCGAGATTGAAAGGTCGTGTGTTGGTTAAGAGAACCCATCCTCGAAACAAGTCGGGTGGACGTGCCCTTATATGGGATGCCCACATAACGAATGCCGGTCACAGTAGATTCTGGACCGATGCTCCTTTGGGAACGCCGTCGACGTACTGATGATGCCGTGCTCAATAGGGTGAGACGATGCCTAGCTATGCCAGTAGACCGCCAAACATGGAGTAGGCCATGCCTTAGCGGGGTGTAATTAACAATTGGAACGTATGATTGATTGAGTTAGATGCGCCTGATTTTGAGACAAAACTATGTGGCATGGTATGGGACGTGTCATAATGGTTTGGCCTTATAATCGGAACCCCTGTGATTGATTGAGTTGAGTGAGGCATTTCAATTGTTGTGTGCATTGATTACATGTATTGTGTATATGAACTATGCTGACATGCAGGAAGGAACTAAGTTGAGGTAAGTCCTCTTTATTGTGTGGCTGTATGGCTAGGATGCCCTTGGGCGTATTTTCTTCGTAATAAGGGTTTAGGGCTTGAACTCGCTGAGATATTTATATCTCACCCTATCGTGGGCTGCTATTTCAGGTCCCTAGTGTGAAGAACCCGGAGTTTGAGGTGGAAAGGTCAAGAGCATGGGTGGCTCAGTAGTTCTTTTTGGAGATAGACCTCATGTACATAAACCTTAGAGTTGGCCTCTGCGTAGAGACTAGTTTATTTTTGAAAGTGTGGCTTTGTTAAAATTTATATCTTGCTTTTCTATCCCATATTTATGTTGTCTCAGGATTTGTTTATTTGCTTCCACATGCGGATTAAAATGAATGGGTCGGCGACGTGTCCTGGGAATGCGCTTAAGGATTGGGGCGTGACAGATGGCGACAACGGCTAAGGCGACGAGTGCACAGTGCTAAACGGCCAAGAATGCGAGCCGGCAAGTGAACGGCATTGCTTCAGGGGCGCGACGGTGCACGGCGACGGTCAAACGGGCTGGCGACGATAAGGACTGGCTTTGCCAGTTCACTCTGGTTTTCTAAGCTTCCAAGCACACTCAACAATGGATAAAATGGCCCAAGGGAAGAAGAAGAAGTTGCTGAAGAGAGGGGAGGACCCCAAAGGCTCCTAAGCCTTCAACACTTGTCCATTTCTCTCTTGGCTTGCCCACACCAATCATCAGCCATCCATAGCCCATTTCTCTCTCCTCAATCTTCCCCAAGAAGCTTACCAAAGGATGAGTCGACATTCCTAAAATGACTTGTGACATGACAGAATTTTCAATTTATGAAATCAGGTTTAAATTCATGGTTAATTTCAATCTGGCATGATTTTAGCAGTATCTAATCTACCGGGTAGCTTTCAGGAATTTTTGGTACAATTGACCCGTGGTTTATTATTTTTGAAACACAATGTACATCTTCAACACATTGGCGACCCTCGGTTGTCGTAAAAATCTCAAGGTTTCAAATACGAACACAGGGTACCCAAAACGACAGAAAAATTGGTTTAGTACCGATCGACGAGAATATTGCAATCGGGTAGAATCACCCACACTCTAATCACATATTCTAGTTGAATCAACCTATCTCTGATCTCTGATCGATTCTGATACTGCGGTAATGATCATTGCAGACTAGCATGGTCGAGCAGTCGATTCCTGGTCGAATTCTTAAGTTTATTGCGTTTAGATTCATTAATGACTTCATCGGATAGACTAGTTATCTAGTGAGTGATTAGTTCGGAGAATAGAACTATAGGCGTGTTGATGAAAAGCCCAACTTATTCAATTGAAAACATAATATGAAATTCAGGATGACACAACTCTTCCCCTCTTATAAAAAATTTCGTCCTCGAAATTTAAACCGTGACAAATCTTTAAACAAAAAAGTGGGGGTATAGTGGTCTCATCGAGTCTTCACATTCCCAAGTTTTTCCTTCAGTGTCGTGGTGTTGCTAGACCACTTTGACCAACGGGATGGTCTTGGTGCGCAGAATCTGCTCTTTTCGATCCACAATTTGAACTGGGCTTTTCACGTACGACACTCTGTCGTGCACATCTAAATCCTCAAAATTTAGCACGTGGGTCTGGTCAAGTTCATACTTCCTCAATAACGACATGTGAAAGATGTCATGTACTTGCACCAGTCTCAGTGGTAATGCAAGACAATACGCTAGGATCCCGATTCTTTCCAGAATCTCAAAGGGACCTACGTACTTCGAACTCAGCTTTCCCTTCTTGCCAAAGCGCGAAGCACCCCTCATTGGTGACATATTCAGAAAAACGTGATCACCAACTTGGAATTCCAAAACGGTCTTCGACGTTTATCAGCATAATTGGCGGCTCTGAGCAGTCTTTAATCTGTCTCTGATGACGGCAACTGCATCCACTAACTACTGAACTAACTATGGGTCTGTGATCTTTCGTTCTCTGACCTCATCCCAGCACACTGGCGTTTTACACGCTCTGCCATATAATGCTTCGAAAGGAGCCAACTGAATGCTCTGCTGGTAGCTGTTGTTGTAGGCAAACTCAACAAGATGAAGCTGTTACTCCCACCTTCCCTTGAAATCATACACGCAAGCTCGTAGCATGTCTTCCAGGGTTTGAATCGTCCTCTCAGACTGGCCGTCCATCTAAGGATGATAAGCCGTACTGTATTGCAGCTTCGTTCCTAAGGCAACCTGCAAACTCTTCCAAAAGGCAGCTATAAATCTCGAGTCTTGGTTTGATATAATTGTCATCGGCACTCCATACAGACGAACTATCTAATGCACATACAACTCTACATGCCTGTCCAAATCAAGATCATTTCGTACATTGTGATATGCTCCCATTTCCAAATGGAATCGTCACCGGCACTTCATGCAGCCGACTTCGTCAGTCTGTCGACCACTACCCAAATGGAATCATTACCCCTTTGACTCCTCGATAAGCTTGTCACAAAGTCCATTGTGATATGCTCCTATTTCCACTCGGGAATCTCTAGATGTTGCAAAAGTCCTCCCGGCTTACAGTGTTGGGCATTTACTTGCGGACACGTCAGACACTTGGCGACATGGTTGGCGATATCCGCTTTCATACTAGACCACTAATAGCATTGACGCAGATTCTGGTACATTTTCGTACTGCTAGGATGAATGATGTAACTGCCACGATGAGCTTCTGATAAGATCTCTTTCTTAAGCTCTACATTGTCAGGTACACACAATCGTCCTTAAAACCTTAGTGTTCCGTCCTCTGAAATCTGAAAGTCACCATTCTTCTTTTCGGTATTCTCTTCCAGGATCTTCTGAATCTCTAGGTCTATCCACTAGAGCGTCTTGATTCTGATCTACACTTCCGGCTCAATTCTGAGGGTGGCCATAAGATTTGCAAGGTGGCCTACCTTAAATTTGAAAACCAAATCTCGAGCTTTCTCAAGTAAAGTCCATTCCTTGAGTACCATCTATGCAACTGAAGACTTCCGACTCAGCATATTTGAGACCTTGTTCGTCTTTCCAGGGTGATACAAAATATCATAATCATAGTCATTCAAAAGTGCCATCTGGCGATGCTGTCTCATATTCAACTCCTTTTGATAGAATAGACACTCAAGACTTTGATGGTCAGTGAAGACCTAGAATCTTTCTCCACACAAATAATGTCTCCAAATCTCCAGAACAAAAATGATTGCTCCGAGTTCCAAGTCATGCGTTGGGCAATTCAGCTCGTGAGGTCTCAACTGACGGGACGCATATGCAACAATCCTACCATGTTGCATCAGTACGCAACCTAGTCCTCTAAACGATGCATCACTATATATCTCAAATCCTTTAGGACCATATTGAATCATCAGCACATGTGCGATAGTCAGCTTCTACTTAAGCTCCTGGAAACTATGCTTGCACTTGTCTATCCACACAAAATTCTCTTCCATGTTCAGTAATCGAGTGAACGGCGACGCTAACGCTGAAAACCCTTCCACAAACCTTCTGAAGTAACCTGCCAAACCCAAGAAACTTCTGATCTTTGTCACTGTCGTCGGTCTTAGCCAGTTGATAACTACCTCAATCTTAGCTGGGTCCACGGAGATTCCTTTGCTTGAAATCACGTGACCTAGGAACGCTACACAAGTCAACCAAAACTCGCATTTACTGAACTTGGCATACAGCTCATGATTTTGCAAAGTCTGAAGCACTATCCTTAAGTGCCTTTCGTGCTCCTCGGGACTATTAGAGTACACCAAAATATCGTCAATGAACACGATCACAAACTGATCCAGATATTCCTTGAACACTCGGTTCATCAGATCCATGAAAGCAACTGGGGCGTTTGTCAAACCGAATGGCATTACAGTAAACTCATAATGGTCATATCGAGTACGAAACGCTAACTTCCATATGTCCTCATTTTTTATCCTCAGCTAATGATACCCTGTCCTTAAGTCGATCTTAGAAAATATCGATGCTCCCTGTAACTAGTCAAACAAGTCATCAATCCTCGGCAGTGGATACTTGTTCTTGATTGTCATCTGATTGAGTTGACGATAGTCAATGCACAAACGCAACAAACCATATTTCTTTTTCACTAATAAAACTGGTGCTCCCCAAGGTGATGCCCTAAGACGTATGAATCCCTTATCCAACAACTCTTGCATCTGCACCTTCAGTTCTTTCAACTCAGATAACGACATTCGATAATGAGCCTTAGAAATTGGCTCTGTCTCGGGTGCTAACTCAATCACAAACTCAATCTCCCTTTCTAGTAGAAGACCTGGCAATTCCTTTGAAAACACGTCTGGAAACTCTTGCACTACAGCGATGTCCTCGATCTTCAGCTCTTCAACTGTCGTATCCATGATAGTCCCCAAGGAACCTTGGCAACCCCTGTCTAACAAACGGGTTGCCTCTAGCAATGAGATTAAGGAAATCGAGGGTCCTCCTCAACTTCCAATAAACTTGAAACTTTCACCCCCTAACAAGTTAAACTGAATCGCCTTGCGATAGCAGTCCATCTTAGCTCTTTACTTGGTGAGCAAGTCCATGCCAATTATGAAATCGAAATCATACATGGCTAGAACTAACAAATCTATCATCCCCTCTCGCTCACCAATCACTAACTTGCAACCAGAACAACCCAATGCAGCTAACACCATATCCTTTAACGATGTAGATATGCTAACCATTGACTCCAACAACTCAGGACTCAATCCTACCAGCTTAACAAATTGCTCAGCTATAAAGGAATGTGTCACGCCAGGATCAAATAAAGCATATGCAGCATGGTCGTTCAATGAAACCGTACCTGTGATCACATCAGGCGCATCCTTAGCCTGTCCTCTCGTGATGGCGTACACTCGTCCTTGTGCTAGGGGTTTATTCTATCCACCCTGCGGTGCAATCTGCGATGCAAACCCTTTATTTTGACCCATCGGTGGCGGCGGCGGTAACTGATGTTGTCCCATCGGTCTTCTCGGACAAAATCTAACCCGGTGACCCTACTGATGTCTCGGGGCTCCACCATGTCGCCTTCCACACAAGCGACACACGCCATTCTAACTTGGCATTGACTTGCCTAATCCACCCTTCTTATTAGGTGGAATAAGATATCTTCCTCCGGTCATGGGCCTCTTCCCAAACCGGTTTCCATCCCTATTCGAACTAAACCTCAAACCAGATGCAATGGTCTGTTCACTCAGGCTCCTCTCTATCAGCTGGGCTCAATTATATACCTTGTTATATACCTTTAGGTCGAATGGCACTAGCGGATTCCTAAGCTCTAGTCGAAGGCCATTCCTGAACCTTTGAGTTTTCTCTTCTGGATCTTCTATCAGTCTTAGAGCATACTGTGAAAGCTCTGCAAACTTGGCTTCATCCTGATCTACTGTCAGCATTCCATGGCGGAGGTGCTGGAATTCTTCCATCTTCTGCTCTCGAGCGCTACCTGAAAAGTACTTGCCATAAAAGGCTTTGAGAAAGGCGTTCCACGCCGGAACCACGCCTTCAGGAAATACCATGCCTCTGGTGGCTCTCCACCAAGTATTCGTGTTACCCTACAGCTGGTATACTACCAGGACAACTTTCTCCTCCTCAGTGCACATCAAAAGTGCAAAGGCCCTTTCTACGTCTTAGATCCAGAGTGATGCAGTCTCGGGATCTCCGACTCCCGTGAACCTCGGCGGGTTCAACTTCAAGAATTGCTCCACGAGCTTATGAATAGGCCTCCCAACAACCACATTCCCAAGTGGAACTTCAACAGGTGTGGAAGTGGCCTCCGTAGCGACAGCGACGGCAGTGTAGCGGCGGTTGTAGCGGGGACGGCCTGATTCTGAGCGTGCTATTTCATCCGATTCCCCACCATCTCTAGTGCTTGTATGATCCCATCAATCCTTAGATCACTAGGGGCTGCTACCCCAACACCAATATGAGGCAGTGCTACTCCACTAGTGCTGGCATCAGCCTACGTTCTACCATGGCCACCTCGAGTACCGACCTTCGTCGGCATACTACCTTGAGTAACTGGACCAATGGTCCTCTTTCTAGGAGTCCTCTGCTCCTGATCACTCATCTACAGGATGTTTATAGAAACCTGTTTTCCAATTCCAATACTAGATTGGAATTTGAGTGATCCACACCAAAAAATTTACCACAGAACAAACAATCACATGCATCAGCATGAAATAAGGGTCAATCTTACTTACTATTCTAAGAACCTATCACACCTTATCACTCCAACTATCGACTAGCTTTGATACTACTTCGGGCGGGAATGTCATGCCTTGATCCTCGAGCGCGTGCCCATCCCTTGGTGGCTGATAAATATGCGATGACCCAAGATGTGTCATCGACCCAATCATTTTAATACACATGCAGAAGCGAAATAATACCCTTGACAACACATAGCTTGGGATAGAAAAGTAGGAAACAAATCACAACGAAAACAAGTCTTTTATAAACACACATGTTTATATATAGTACTGGTCTAAAGTCAAGAGTCTGCTCAAACATAAAAGTCTACAAGTCCTTTAGGCACTCGAATCTCCAACTAAAAACTCTAAGGTCTCCTGGAGACTTGGGTCCAGCACTACACCACCAGGAAGGTCAGCAGTACCCTCGCCATAAGCGACGTCTATGACCGCAACTTGGACATCAAAATCTTGTAAGGACCCTCTCGGAATCCATTGAGCCGGTGATGATACCACGCCCTAAATTGATGGGGTACCTTTTAAGGTAAACCCTCATCAACCCATATGGTGGTCATCATGAGTACATAGACCTCAACCCCAACCCCGAGGCCCCTAGGAATAGGAAAATGAGTAACCAGCTCGAAAATCCTCCTGGGCTGCCTAATACGTTCCGGAGGAACCGCCATTGAAGGCCCTGAAAATGTTGAGCCAACGACAGAGTGAGATAATGTCTTAGCAAGTTCACCCCCTAAACTCCGACTAGGAGGGAAATACGCCTAGAGGCCTAACCACATAAGTAAGAAGACTTACCTCACCTCAGTTCTTTCCTGCATGTTAGTACAATTTAAACATTCAATCAATCAAACATTGCTAGCACAAGCATGCACTACCGACACATCTTGGTTCATCAGTTCTATCAATCCACTTGATACCATACGATTGACATCATCTATCAATTCATACAATTTATTAAACTATACCATCTATTCATCCATCAATACATTCACTGCTCACACAAGCTGAAATGGATGCAATGCTCTCACAAGCTAATATAGATGGTAACTAGCACAAACTGATATATATATATATATATATATGGTAGCTCACACAAGTTGATAGATAGATGATAGCTCGCACGAGCTGATAAACGATCGTTGCTCTCATAACCTGACATACAATGCTCACACAAGTTGATAAGGATGCTCACACAAGCTGACAATGATACTCACACAAGTTGAAAATTCAATGCTCGCACAACCTGCTATGGTACTTAAAAACTACTTTTGGTGTCAAAACCTACCACCTAGTATTTTCTGATTAAAATACCTATATTTCACAATCATCACTCGGTTTCACAAAATAGCATTCAATTACAAAAACTAAACATACCACTACGATCGGCTGAAATTCTAAGGACCGGCCATCCCAACATAATTTCGAAATTAATTAATTAATTAATTAAATTCCAAAAATTAAATTTATTTGAATATAAAATAATGTAATTAAATAATATTTAATTTAAATAATTAATTAAATAAAAAATATAATTAACTAAAAGTCTAATTAGGCTTACACTAATCTAATTGCCCAATTAGACTAATTAATCCATCCACTAAACTAATCAAGTACATAATCCTATTAACATTTAACTAAGCTAATCTAACCACCTAAACATGTTTAGCATAATCTAAATACCCCTTAAGCATCATTAACTCCCTAAGTAGAGTTTAATGAGTAAACTCACCGGTTTAGTGATCCGGTGAGTCCATAGCGACAGCTAATGTGGAGACGGGCGACAAACTCCAAAGCGGCGACACACGACAAGGCCTGGAAGAGACCTAAAATGGGCCTCACAAAAGCCCTTGTTGGCTTTGGCTACTGATCTAGGGCTGTAGGGATCGGTAGAAGGGGTTGGATGGGTTGGAAACGGCAAGGGATGGGTGGACGGCGCTACAGTGGCCTAAGTAGAGGTTGAATGGTAGCTCACGGTTCTTTGGACGACTAAGGACGGTGATGGCGGCCAAGGCGACGCGCATGGCGCCGGATGCCCGATGCGCGAGCGGGCAGGCGGACGGCGCTGCTTCAAGCGCGCGACTGTGCACGGCGGCGGTCGAACTGGTTAGCGACGGCAGGGATTGGCTTAGCTAATTCTCTCTAGTTTTCTAAGCTTCCAAGCACACTTAATAATGGATAAAATGGCCCAAGGGAAGAAGAAGAAGCTACTGAAGAGTGGGGGGACCCCAAAGACTCCTAAGCCTTCAACACTTGTCCATTTCTCCCTTAGGTTGCCCCCACCAGTCATCAGCCAGCCACGACCCATTTCTCTCTCCTTAATCTTCCCTATGAAGCTTGCTAAAGGGTGAGTTGACATTCCTAAAATGACTCGTGACATGACAGAACTTTCAATTTTTGAATTCGGGTTTAAATTCACGGTTAATTTCAATTTGGCGCGATTTTAGTAGTATCTAACCTACCGAGTAGCTTTTAGGAATTTTTGGTGCAATTGACCTGTGGTCTATTATTTTCGAGCCACAATGTACATCTTTGACACATTGACGACCCTCGGTTGTCGTGAAAATCTCGAGGTTTCAAATACGGATATGGGGTACTCAAAAGGATAGATAAATCGGTCTAGTGCCGGTCATTGAGAATATTGCAATCGGGTGGAATCACCCGCACTCTAATCACATATCTCAGTCGAATCGACATATCTCTGATCTCTGATTGATTTTGACAATGCCGTAATGATCATTGCAGACTAGCACGTTCGAGCAGCCGATTCTTGGTCGAATTCTGAAGTCTATTGTGTTTAGATTCCTTAACGGCTTCACTTGATAAACTAGTTATCTCATTAGTGATTAGCTCGGAGAATAGAATTATAGGTGCGTTGATGAAAAGCCCGACTTATTCAATTGAAAACAGAATCTGAAATTCAGGATGTCATACGCAGCCACATCCGTGAATCTCAATAGCCCTGAGCCATCTAGAAATAACAACAACAATCACAGCTAAGGAACACTTGGCTCCACAGGCGTAGGAGAGAAAATACAAGGATCAATCCCCCAGCTTGGTGGAAGTCTCTTGTTCTTGGGTGGTCCTCAACATTAGTGAACGTTAAGGCCTTGTCCCTTACAACCTTAATGAGGTGGTTTTTCACGGTCGGGACCGCCAAGGTTTAGTCTCTAAACATAATGTCGTTCCTGTTCCTCCAAATAATGTGGCACAGAGCACCAAAAGAAAAGTGGGCAATGGAATGATAGAAATCCTTACCAGATGTAAACTTCACTGCCCACCGAAGATTCTCCGACCAAGCCCTGTTGTGCCAAGGGAGGTTGCATCTAGCAGCCCAAAAGTAGGCAAAGCTTGCTATGATGCAACAATCAAAAAACAGATGATCGATGGAATCTGGCATCAACTTGCAAAATGCACACAACGCATCCCCAATCCTACCGTATGATAGAAGTAAGGCCTGGGTGGGAAGACTGTTCTCGGTAATAAGCCAAAGATTAAATTGATATCTCGAATCGATTACATTGCTCTAGACCAAGGCAACCCAGGAAACTGGTATCTTCTTCCTTCTAATGGCTTGCCACGCCAAGGCAACTGAGAATAAACTGGATGAGCTTCCTAGCCAAATAAAATGAGATGGTACCTGAGAAAGAATAAGGAGGGGCTGATCCCAAGACTCTAATATAGTCCTAATGGTCTGGCCAACTAGAGAAAAAAAGGTTAGCCACCGTTGCCTGCCTAGGTAAGCCAGAGCAATAGATTTGAGAGTCCGAGAATAAAAGATTCAGGGGGCCTCTCGGATGCCAGTTGTCAAACCCAAAGGAGATTGAACGGCCATCCCTTAACCTCTAGTGGAAGGATAGACGAAATTCTATTATGAGGTGGAGGATTCTCTTCTATGCCCAAGAGCAGAAAGTAGGCTTCCTGACCACCCATAAACTCTTTCTTTTCAGGAAAGTCGAATGGATCCACTTGCACCATAAAGATTCCTTGTCCATAAACAGGATCCGGATGTGCTTCAACATCGCTACCTTGTTGCAATCCCGCAGCCTGCGAATGCTGAGCCCTCCTTCCTCTTTTGGAAGGCACGCGTCTTCCCAAGAAACTTTCGCTCCACCCCTCCCTAGACTCGAGCCCTTATAGAGAAACTATCTCAGGATCTGCTCAATACGATCCAACACTGCAATAGGGATAGTAAAGACACTAGCCCAATAAGCTTGGATAGCATGAAGGACTGACCTTATAAGCTGAAGACGACCCACAAAAGAGAGAAAGTGATGGGTCCAGGATTGCACCCTGGTTGTTCTACGATCAACTAAGGAGACACAGTCCGCCTTGCCGAGCCGCAAGGAAATAATAGGAACTCCTAAATAACGCACTAGCAACTTCCCTTCAAGGAAACAAGGGAAAGCAGAATTTCACTTCGCAACTCAGTCGACCCTCCAGCAATAAAAATCTCATTTTTATTGGTGTTAGACTTTAGACTACTCCAAGCCGAAAAGGTATTCAAACCTTCCTTCAGGAGAGAGATCGAGCCCATATTAGCTTCGCAAAAAAGGAAGACATCATCTGCAAAGAAAAGGTGAGATAAACTCAAAGCCTTGCACCTCTAGAAGAATTTAAAACTCAGTTGGCTAGCACGAACACTAAGTATCCCAAAGAAAACCTCAATTACCAAAGTGAATAAGTAGGGAGAGATGGGCTCCCCCTGATGAAGGCCTTGGCCACTAGGGAAAAAACCATGAAGTTCCCCATTCAAAGAAACAAAAAACTTAGGAGTACGCACACATACCATGATAAGCCACACCAGGTGGTCCAGAGTGCAAACGCACACAGAACCAGCTCAAGAAAGTCCCAATCCACCGTATCATAAGCTTTATGAAAATCCACCTTGACAGCACACTTAGGAATGTAAGGATCAAGATGCAAACCACCAAACAACTCCCGGGCAAGAAGGATATTGTTTCGATTCGCCGACCTTTGACGAAAGAATTATGAGATGGGCTGATAATATCACGAGAGAACTACAGCTACTCGAGTTAGCTAAAACCTTGGTAATACATTTATAAATAGTATTACAATAGGCAATAGGCCTGTAATCGTTAACCGAAGTCGCATTGGGGACTTTAGGAAACAACACTAAGATGGTGTTGTTGATCTCCCTTAGAAGTCTCCCCATGGTATGGAAATCCCTCATCGCTTCAATAACCAACGCACCCACCATCTCCCAATTGTGCATGAAAAACTCAACACCAAATCCATCCGGCCCAGGAGCCTTCCCTTGAGCTAAGGAGAACATGGTATCGTGAATCTCAGTATCAGAGAAGGAACGAGAGAGAAAACTAACCTATTCCTCGTTGAGAGGACACCGGATGACCTCCTGGAGGTCCCGCAAAAAGGGTCTTGTAGACAAGGTGCACGGCGCCAAGAGCTCTTAAAAATGGGAAACGAAGATATGCTATACTAAGCTCAAGTTTGACATCAAGTTACCAAAGCTATCCAAAACAAAAAGAATCTTTTTCCTCAGTTGTCTCCTATTAACGAAATGGTGGAAGAATTTGGTATTCCGATCACCTTCCTTGAGCCACATGATCTTGGACTTTTGTCTAAAGATGAACTCTTCCTTACTCCTCAGCTCCACAAAAGTCCTTCGATGAGTCTTCTCCAAATCCGCAAGAATCTCACTGGTTGGGTCCTGCTGAAGGCCAACTTGGGCTTGCCTTAAAGCATTCCTCACCACCACAACCCTTTTAGAGATATTAGAGAAGGACTCTATATTGAGTTGGTCTAGACGGCCTTTTAAGGGTCTTCAGCTTACTCACCAACCTATACATAGAAACCCCTTTCACCTAAGTACTCCCATACTTGCGAAACAATGTCATGGAAGGACGGGTGCTTAGCCCTTAAATCAAAGAACTTGAACGATTTTCTTTGAAAAACTGGTTGCAAAACTTTAACCACCATCGGTGTATGGTCAGAAACGCTAGGTGCTAGAAACGATGCTTCTGAGTAGGAGAAATCAAGGCTCAATTTAGCATTCACAAGCACATGGTTTATCTTTCTAGCCTTCCGGTTAATCCCCGAAGAAGTGAACCAAGTAAAGTGAAAGCCAACATACCTCAGGTCTTCTAACTCTGTCTGAGTTAAACACTGATTAAATTCATCAAAGTAAGAGATCCAGGTGTCAAAGCTCCCAAGCCGATCAGATGGGTCCCTGATGAAGTTGAAATCCCCAGCCACCAGCCAAGCCAAGTCTTGGAAGAAAGCATTCATCTGAAGAAGGTCCGCCCACGAGAGGTCTTTGAGCAATAAAGGTATGCTTAGCATAAATCACCGAGATGCAGTAGCTCATACCAGACAAAGGAAATTCAAGCTACCATGGATCGCCTAACTGTTGGAAGAAGCCACTTCAAAACTCACCAAAGAAGTCGTAATTGGCAACCTAATTCCACCCCGACAAAAGCCTAGCAAAAATGGAACCAAACAAAGATTCCGGCACTTTGGTTTCCAATAGGAGACAAGATTCCTTACCTCAGCTTGCCTGAAGGGGTTTATAAGACCTCTCACATTCCAAAACCCTATATACATAGATATATAATATAATATATACTATATAGAGACGGGAAGGAAGGGAGGAAGGCCTACCTCTGCCTGATAGGCTTCCGCCGAGTGGCTACCAAGACAGCAGGGGTCGTAGAGGGAGGCTGGGCTGGATCAAGGGTTAGAAGCTTATCCTGCATGGTCTCAACTCCTCTACTAGCATAAGGAGGCTTCGGAGAAGGGCATGAAGATAGTAAATCATCATCAGAGCAACTAACGCTGGACGAGACATCCGAATCCTCACCCGGGCTAAGTGGACGAAAGGTCGAGGCTTCTGCTGGACTCTTGTCCTCTACAAGAGAGGGACAGGGGACCTCCAGCTGAGAACGAATTCTAAGAGCCCTCAATGGCATGCGGGAGGAAAGCGGGAGTAAGCCCTTCCTAGAAGCTGGTTCCTTAAGTTTCAGGTTTTGCCTCTCATCGCTGGAACTAGCCGGATGTGAAAAAGCACCTTCCTTTGGCATAAGGGGCCTCTTCTTCCTCCCCATAACCTAGTTCCAACCTTGCTCCAGTTCCACAAGGGCTTTTACCACCTCCAGTGCAGGGACGGGAACCTAGGCAGGTATCGAGGGAGCGGAAGTGGGCTGATCCTGCTACACCACTCTCTCCAAGCTAATGGAAAAAGGAGTATCTGCACATCTATGTCCAAAAGTGCAACACTTGGGACATTCTATCGGCTTCCATTTATACTCAAAAGAAATTGAGCGCGACACCCCATTGAGAACGACATTAATCGAGGTATGCCTCGGTTGCTTAGCATAGATCTCCATGCAAACCTTGGTGAAGGAGATCATTTTCATCTGCTCTGTGCATTAGTCTACATAAAGAGGCTTACCGACAGCACTTGCAATGGCCCCTATCGCTTGTGCCGACCATAGATCAAGGGGAAGGTTCTTCAACCTACTTCACACTAGGACCGAGGACTGATTGTCTTTCTTTAACTCTAAAATGGGCTGCCATTGTTGTAGTACAAAGGGAACTCTTGCAACCGTAATGGGCCTATCTTCAAGAACCTTCCTCCGGAAGATAGGGTCTGGGATGTGGAAGAAGTAGAATCCCTGGTTGTTTGCCAACACCTCAACAAGCTTCGGCCCCCAGGCATTCTTCGAAGCTTATTCGGTTAGCTTGAATGGGAGCTTCTTCCCTATAAAATACCCATAGACGCACTCATGCCATTTGGGATCAACTGCCTCTAGCACCTCCTCAGAAAGGTTGACAACCCGTTCATTATCCTTTCACTAGAAGCCGCGCGACATTAGCCCAAGAGCGAGTAGAAGGGGGCTTCGGAATACTTGGTTGCTGGCTAGCAGCCTGAGGACGCTTGGAGAAGAACGCCCACGGCTACAGCCTCGAGATCGGCCTTGACAGGCTAGAGCCTTGGCTAGCACTTCCTGTTTCTCCAATGAAGTAGGAGGGGCCGAAGCATGAGAGACGGCCTAGCTTGAGACGTTTGAGGCCTGAACAAGGGAGTTACGGGAAGAAGGGGTACGCCCTTCCAAACCACAAGCACCAACCTGGGCCTCCCTTAAAGGGCCACCCACCTCAGCCGAAGTAGAGGCCATAAGCTGTAGCACAATAAATGCCTTAACCAGCTCGCAACCCCTATCTCATAAAAGACATTGCAAAAATTTTGGACGTACCAGGAGAAGCTTCGAGGGCTGAGGAGAGGAAGCAACTAATCCCCCCCGCTGAAGACCACAGACCAACTCGAAGCCCCGCATGAGCAGAACACTAGCCGAGAAGAACACTAGTTCAACCGCGCCTTAGCGAAGACCAGAGCAGGACTTGTAGGCCAAGCCAAGAGAATCCACTCGGTGAGGGAGAGGAAGTATGTAAGGTGGCCCTATTCTCCAAAGCTCAGTCCAAACGAGGAGCTATAGCTTCCAAACCGAGCAAGAATACCGAGAGGGAAGAAATAGGAATAATGCTGTGCCCTAGGGCGAACCAGATCCGAAGATGCATGCCAACAAGGAAGAAAATGCTTGGGGGAAGATGGAATGGGTTCAAACGAACCTGCCCTTCAAATCTTGGCCCAAATGAGCGGCTAGAACTCCAGAACCGAGTAGAACACTAGCAAGATGAACAGGGACTTGATCACACCTCTTGGGAGAACCTATGAACAGTAAACTGAGAGGAGACAAATGGCAACGCTTGATTGCGAACGAATTGATGTTCTTATATGGCTTAGTCAAAATGGCAAAGATGAATCATTTGTAAAACTAATCGCTTGTATAGCTTACAAAAATGAACAAACGAAAAATATTTTCATTGTCTACAGAAATACTTGGACATAAGTAGTTATTGATGATGAAAATATTTTCCATTAACTAATAATTCTAAGTAATAAAAACGATTATTTTTATGAAATTTTTTTAAGTTATTTATTTTTCGCGAAACAAATGCAACCTAATTGTCAAACTAACTTACCACTTTCCATTTACAATTTAAAAGGGAAAATTGTCCAAAAAGTCCTATAGAGATTGTACATTAGCCAATTCAGTCCTAAATCTTTCAATTTTACCAATTCAGTGTTGAATCTTTTAAAAACTTGCCAATTCAATCATAAACCTTCCTATTGTATTGATTTAGTCCCAAACTTTTAAACTATATGCCAAATTAATCCTAGACATTTTAACGAATTGCCAATTTAGTCATTCTGGCTAATTTTTGCTGAACATTGCTAACGTGATGCCGTACACTAGGTATGGGACTGAATTATAAGAACTGTAAGATTTTGGACTGAATTGGCCATTGTACAGTAAGTTTAGAATTTTTTGGACGATTTTCTCCAGTTTAAAACTAAATGTGACAGTGATTTGCTAGTTTCATGCAAATTATTTCTCTTTGTGTTTCGTCGGGATTTTATTGACAACAAAATATTTTTTCCGAAAGTCATTCTTCGGCTTTTGATGAGAGGAGATGGGTTCTATGGTGTCACGACCCTAACTCCATCTCTAGGGTCACTAGCAACAAGGGTTCTTTTTGCGACATCTCAAGTTCGTGGTCGTCCCAATTCTTTTTATCTTGTAGCATGCACATGCAAAAACGTGAATAAACAACTCCTCGGATAAACAATAGCTGGAAGATTGGACATACATCACACATAACACATTGATTTATATTATAACTACTTTTATAAGCGTTTTCTCTACAGGTCCTCTCTTCTATTTACATCACAATACAAGTTTTCCACATAGGCCAAGGGAAATCTTATCTCTTCTAAAGTGACTGTAGCTCCCAAAACTTACGTGAGACTTCCATGCCTACAAGACTGAAAGATGAGGGATGAGTTTTGGGAAAACTCAGTAAGTAAAATTCCTAGTTTTCTACTAGGAAAACATATCATCATTAAAGCCCAGCAAGTACAGCACTCGCAAAAGTATCGATGGCAAATCAATAGCAAACTTGTTGCTACCTTGACTACATGTAAATGTCCATCGCAACATACTTTAATACATACGTACCTTTGGCTTATCAATAAATATATCAACATATCACACTTGTGCATATACCGGCACCCATGCATATTCATTTATCGTCGTCCTAGCTTGACTAGTCCCTCTCGGCTTGACCAGGGCTTCCAGCTTCTTGCTAGGCTTCCTGGCTTGACCAGGGCATCTCGGCTTGACCGAGGCTTCTTGAGGCTAGTTTCCTAAGGCTTCTAGCTTCAAAACCTAGGCATCTCGGCTCAATGAACGAGGCATCACCACCAACGCTGTGTGGTGACAGACGCTTTTTCCTCTTTAAATGCATGCATAAATGCATCATACAAGTCGGTTCTTATATTTTCTCTTAGCCGACACATGCATGGCTCGAAGGCATGCTAATTCGGTTTTGTCTGCCATGAGTTCTTGCACTACTCTAATAAACATGCGGGGAACGATCCTTGGTCCGTAACTTGAATCAATCACTTAGCACCAATCCCCGCACCACCAAGGCTCGGAAATGGTACACCTCAATACTAATCCAAGACCTTGAGGCTTGGGTACACCTCGCTTTAGTGAATATCCTAGGCTTGATGGACCTTGGATACAACCCGATGTGAATGCACATGTATTAGAGAATGACCCTCGGCTCGCCGTTTGATTCAACGTCAAGCGCAAAGTATTTGCACCAATTCAAATCCTTAGAATCAGCACCCTTTAATGTCTTATCAAGATCTTATGGATTTAAGGCGATCCTTATACTGAACAAGACATAGAATCGACATGCCTCAATGTCAATTTAAGACCTTGCGGCCTTGGGTGATCCCCGCTCCAAGCAAGACTTGGAACTGGTACACTATTTATGTCGATTCAAGGCCTTATGGCTTGGGTGGCCTTGTCTTGCAATGAACTCAACCCGAGTGAACCTCAGCTTTATTTTGGATTTAAACGACACAAGCACACATTTAGACATAATCATGAGTAAAACCATGCAAAAGATCCAACATCAAACCCACGGCTTAACAGGTGAGCACCTAACTAGACATGACAATGGAGACCACCACCCTAGAGGAGAAATATGGATCTTACTTACCTTGGCAAACCTCAAGGACCAACCTATATAGTTTGATGGATTGAGGATGCAAGGCCGAGAGAAAGGAGAAGGAGAAGGAGGAAATGGATAACAAGGTGAGGAAAATGAGGAAGGGCTCCTCCTATTTATACTACTTGGTGTCATCATTATTAAGCTAAGTGATTCATTCCAAATTCTCCAAGTGGCCCGCCTAGAATACTTAGGTGGCAAGCCTAAGTTGCAAGGTGTCATGCCTAGGATCCTAAGAGAATACTAGCCATCTTCTTATTGGACCACCTATTGGCTTACTCTCCAAGGCTCAATTTAGGCTCATGATGTGCCTATGGTGTGCCTATGGTCCTAAGAGACGCATAAGCCCATTTGATGCCTAATGTCCTCTCTTGATTGGCTGGCCTTTACCTTATTCACCAAGGTTATCTTCTAGGCTCATCATAACCTAAGATTCTGTGGCACCCCCGATTCGCCTCCTGAGGTCGCCACAGGTGATCTCTCTTAATTACTCGATCTCATATAACTTCATAGACCGATACCCTTTGACTAGAGATTTTTTTTTTTTTTAAAGCGGTCCTAGCGTAGCTTATTAGCGGAAGCATAAACAAGTCTCACCATCCCTTACTCCAATAACCATAATGCAATGCACACCAACTACGCACCATAAGAAAAGATAAAGCCGATTCACTCTAATTTATTTTTTTATGATGGACATCAAGGTCGATACAACAAAAAGAGGCCAAGATTTTTAACTATACTTGGCTACCACCCAAAAAGGACTCGACCCTACATCGAACATGTACAACCCTCCATCAACAAGCGTCGGCTATCTCCAAAAAGTGTCAGCTCCCAAAAGCTATACGCGCCATCACACCAAATCCGGTGCATCGGGCGGCGGCGGCGGTAACATCCCTAACATCACTCCATCATGTCGGACATGGACAGATAAAAACTCTTGGATAACCGAGCCATCAGCTTGACCCACATCGTACATCACCAGGACATGGACTCGAACAAACACTAAACCAGGTGCACTAACATAGGAATGCTCTGTGCACTCCACCTCAACGTCAGTAGGTATGCCATAGTAAGTACCGCGTGCAACCGGAAGCAAAGGCATCTTTCTAATTTGAAATGTTAATCCCCAAAAGGGGTGAGTACAACCACCCAGCAGTAAAGATCCACCAAACTACTCAATGCGTCAAACAGAACAATCAAGAATAAAACACATATCATTCATGCATTCAAGCATACCTTACCTTGCAGCCATGCATATATCACCATGCCATATGTGCATATACTACCATGCACTTATCATCAAGCATTCACGCATATATCACCATGTCATATGTGCATATACTACCATGCACTTATCATCAAGCATTCATGCATATATCACCATGCCATATTCACATCACCATGTGTGTGATTTAATTCTCGATCTTTATATTTCAAATTAGATCACATCATTTTCTTCCCAAGGACCAATATTTGCATCCCACAATTTATCGCTCGCATCCCACCTGGCATCGCGAGGAACCTCCGACACACACTTCCGGGCATCTTGTACCCCAACTAGCATCACAAGGTATCACCTCGGCACACACCTCCGAGGCTTCCGGCACACACACTCCGGGCATCTCGAAACTCCCGAGGACATCCGGCACACACACTCCAAGCATCCAGCACACACACTCCAGGCATCCCAACACTCCCGGGGCATTGTCGGCTCACACCTCTGACAGTCTTGTTATTTTCTCAAGTTATATCCACTCATGTATCTCAATTTCAACATGGTATTTTATGCAATAATATTAAAGATTTCAACCAAATTTTCATGCCATATAGCATGCCATATGTCATCACATATGCAGCAAGATCAACCACTCAAATTATTACATCACATGGATAAATTCATTTATCTTTCAAAACACATCAATGTTTCGGGTAAATCAGAATGCATCCCTCTAATTAAAACTCTAGAAAAATTAGTAAATGGTATTAATAAATTCTGAAAAATTAACAGATTATAGACGAGACCTAAAGGCAGATATCTCATGCATAACTCCATGCCAAAAGAATCTTACACAAAACAGTATGGTCCATGCATCACAGTTCTCAAAACTTCAATATTTCAACTTGCACAGTTTCGGAAGAAATTTAAATTAAATACCCAAATGAACTCCAAAAATTATGAAATTTTGACATGCTATAGAAAAGTCTTAAAGGTAAATATCTCATAAGAAATCGAAACCCAAATCGTTCTATATTAATAGATATAAACGATTATTTCCCCCTGTTCTCGGTGTCATCTTTTCCAGATTATCATCTTTCAAAAGAAACTCATTTCACCGACCTACATATGTTCATTTCTTCTAAATTTGTCGTATGTTATTCCTCATAATATTACCTACAACTTTCATTAAGGACACACGATCAAATTTTAACTTTATGATTTTATAAAAATCACGAAATCATACTAGGTCGAGGTAGCGTTTTTCCCAGATCCAGTTTCTTCAAAGAACGACGATTTCACCGACCTATTTTTGTTCATTTCCTATAAAGTTTTAATATGTTCTACCTCAAGAAGTACACTACAACTTTGATTAAGAGATCAAAGTGATATTTTCACAAGAAAGTTACTTTACAGACCACGAAATCTCTAAAGGTCAGCACAACAAATTCCAGATCTAATTTCTCCAAGGAAAAATCGTTTTACTAAACATTTATTGTTCGTTTTGTCTCAAATTTTATTATGTTTTTCTTCAAGATGTTCTCTACAACTTTCATGAAGAAATCGAAACAAGATTCCAACTAAAAAGTCGCATGCAGCACACAAACTCATGGATGGTCGGACTGGTCTTTCCAGAAACAGCATGCTAGGCCAACGAACCTCTCTTCAAAGCTCCGAAATTTCATCCCATCTACCACAACCAATATTTACTATCTTCTACACACATAACACAGCAATGCAAAGGGTAGGTTTTAGGACTCTACTGGCCTTAAACTTAAGCACAAACAGCTACAAAGACGGCGGGCAAAGCGGCGAACGAACGGCGGCGAGCTAGGCGGACGATCCTCTTCCTTCCTCTCGCACGCCCGCTTCCTCTCTCTCGGTTTTCCTTTCTCTCTCGGACGACACTCTCTCTTTCTCTCCCTTTCCTTGCCTAATCCGCCTTCCTCTCTTTAATTTTCTTCCCCTACAATCATTAGCAATCATTTGATTGCATGAAGCCGCCCAAGGAAGCCAATGGGGGCAGCCACACTTGGCTTCTCCTCCATGCCACTTGGCAACTCACATGCAAAAGTTGATGGGCTTTAATGCTGGGCCGGCCTTGGGCCTTCATGGGCCGGTCGACCAAGGGGTTGGCGTGGGCTGGTTGGACGGTCTTTGGGCCTAAAAATCACTCCACCCTCTCCTATTCCTATTCCATTTAGCCCTCATTTAAATTAACACCTAATTTTAACTTATAAGCCCACAAAAATTTGTAATTTAAATCAATAAAATTCTACGTATAAAGTGCACCACCAAGAATAAGATTTCTATATCAATTTGTACCTCAATAAAATCCTTGGTTCACTTGTAGACACATCTCCATCCAAACAATCATCCATTACAATGCTCGGCCTTAAATTAATTGAAATTCATTAATTCAATGGCTAATACAAAATCAAACGGCACTTCCATTACCTAATCATGGTTCATGGTACTCCAGAGGTTGTCACGAGATTTTAGGATGCCACAGATTCTGTAGGACATCTAAGCTTATGAGTCACGAACTTCTTCTCCAAGGAAAATCTCAAGCCATCATTACCAAGTCAAATGGTCCACTCTAATTTTTCCAAGTGTCCCGCCTAAAGTCCTTGGGTGGCAAGTCTACTTGCCTCATGATTACACCTAGAAGATGAGTTGGCATGGCTAAAGGCCTTGCTTGGCAATTTAAGCTCCCAGGCATCATCAATGATCGCCCACTTTTCACTCTTTCATTGGTCCACCTATATGCCGCATTTAATAGACATTTAATGAAGTTTGACAATAATTGTACCATAGTTGTCAACTTGGCAATTTTAGAATCTTCGGTCATTCATGAGGGCTCTTGTATCACTTTCCAATTGGTCCATGTATATGCCGCCTTTTTCTAGATTATCTATAGATATCTTGGCTACCATCATGACTTTTGAATAGTCAAAGGACAACTCACCCCTTCATTTAATGATGGGGTTCTAGAATTTTCCTTATTTTGTCATTTTCTTCATTAATGAGGCAATCTAGAGAATTCTATCATCCAAGTTGGTTTTGGGACTGGAGAAGGGATCAATAGGCACACATCAAAAAATTGAGTCACATACACCCGAGGTTCGGCCATTACGTCCCATATTCACCCAAACCGTTCATTTGGAAGGTCGATCGATAAATGGAGAATGATGCATCTTTAGTTACAAGACGGTCGCATTCAGTCAATTTGGATTGTCTGTGTATTGGTGCATAATCGGGCGTAATCACTCGCGACCAAAAACTGCGACTGGTCGAATCGACCCATGACCATCCGTCAATCCAAAATCATTCCATGACCAATTCTCGTGATCAAAAAGTCATATTTTGAGCTGGTGATCCCATCCCTTCAATATGGTCGATAGAAAATTTGGGGCCAACACCATGGCTGATCCATGATTCCTTACCGATCGAACTGGTTGATCCATGGCCAATCACCCATGATCAATCTATTTAGGACCTTATGGCCGATCCTTACGCGATCAGAATCGTGTATGTTACAATTCTCCCCCCTTTAAAAATTTCATCCCCGAAATTTCATAACGTACCTAGGTACTTAAAATAGGTGAGGGTACTTGCGCCTCATGATTTCTTCACTTTCCTTGGTACCTTATTCTGTGCCATGGTGTTTCCACATGACCTTGACTAAGGGAATGGCCCTGTTTCTGATTACTTTCTCACGTCTATCCACAATCTACACTAGCTCTTCAATATACGACCCTTCATTGTCTACCTCGATCTCTTCGAAGTTGAGCACATGTGCCGGATCTAGCTCATACTTTCATAACATGGACATGTGAAATACATCGTGTACTTGAGTGAGTTTTGGTGGCAATTCCAACTGATATGCCATATTCCTTATCTTTTCTAGGATTTCAAAGGATCCTATGTACCGTGGACTCAGCTTACCTTTCTCACCAAAACGAGACATACCTTTCAATGGAGACACCTTGAGGAATACGTGATCTCCTACTTGAAATTCTTGAGGCTTTCATCTCTTGTCTGCATAACTCTTTTGCCTAATTTGGGTAGCTCTAAGTCTCTTTCTCATTACCTGTACTGCCTCAGTAGTAAGTTACACCAACTCAAGACTAGTAAGCTTCTTTTCCCAAACCTTATTCCAACGGACTGGAGTTCTGCAAGCTTGACCATATAATTCCTTGAATGGAGCCATGCCAATACTTTACTAGAAACTTCAACTTTGCCCCGCTTCTGCTACGCCACTCTACTTTCAACTTCTTCAGGATCTCCCATCCCGGAAAACTTAAGGGGTTGCAGCTTTAAGAACTGCTCAACCAGTCCTTGCATAGGGCGTTTGCCATTTCCATTTTCGTTTCCATTTGTAGAGGCATTAATAGAATTAGAGGCTACTTGTTGTTGAGCCTACTGATCCATTAGGCTTTCAATGGTCATAAGAGCTTGCAAAATTCCATCTAGTTGGGGATCATCTTTCGGCTTTCCTTTCGAAGTCACCTGATCTCAGGCACTCATGTTGTCTAGTAATAAGGCAACTATAGGAATTCTAGGAAAACATTTCTACATCACAATCAAAAGTTAGTAGTCATGAAAATCAATAGAGCAAACAATCACATGCTTAAGGTATTTTCTTAGCTAACTATCCTATGACTCCCAGCACACCTTATGACTCCCGATAATAACCCTGCTCTGATACCAAAAACTGTCACGACCCCAACTCTATCTCTAGGGTCACGAGCGGCAATGGTTATTTTTGCGACGTCCCAAGTTCATCGCCGTCCTGATTCTTTTTATCTTGTATCATGCACATGCGGAAACGTGAATAAACAACTCCTCGGACAAATAACAACCAGAAGACTAGGACATACATCACATAGAATACATTGATTTATATTATAACTTCTTTTACAAGCCCTTTCTCTACGGGCCCTATTTTCTTTTTACATCACAGTATAAGTTTTCCATAAAGGCCAAGGAATCTCTTCTAACGTGACTGCAGCTCCCAAAACTGACATGAGACTTTCGTGCCTACAGGACTGAAAGATGAGGGATGAGTTTTGGGGAAACTTAGTAACTAAAATTCCTAGTTCTCTACTAGGAAAACATCTCATCATCAAAGCCCAACAAGTACAGCACTCGTAAACAGTGTCGATGGCAAATCAATAGCAAACTTGTTGCTACCTTGACTACTGCAAATGTCCATCGTAACATGCTTCAATGCATATTTACCTTTGGCTTATCAATAAATATATCAACATATCACACTTATACATATACTGGCACCCATTGTGACATCCTCAAAATTTGACCCTATTCAGGATATGATAAGGAGTTTACTTCTATCAATGCACAATTAATAGAATTAGACTTTGAATTGGTTTGTGAACCATTCATGAGTCTTAAACCTATTGGGAAAGACAATTTAGGACTTCAATGCACATGACCAGAGAACTTAACCATGGATTGACAATTCGATCATAAGGATCGATGAGGGATAAAGTTTAGCCGTTTCAAAGTGATCTAGGAATGGTTATAGATCAATTTGATATTAGTATATAATTGGATTACGGGTGATTCCATAAGATTACTATATTAATTATGAATGACCCTAAACCAATTCCAAATGATCGTGTACCTTGGAATGAGCAATTAACCCCTCACGATTACATGACAACTGAAGATCATCCATGAATTGAAAATGGCTTAAATGTGGATTGATATCAAATCAATCATGGGCCAAACTCACGAAAATCCTAAAGGCTACCCTTGGTTTTATAGAGGATTAAGAGGCAACCATTGGATATTACTTAATCAAGATTCCTTATTTATTGGTAAACCCTGAATTTTGGATAAGTGGAATTGGGCTAGAAATTGGAAGCCCAAAGGGGGCCCACGATGGAAAAGCCCAATAGGCCACATTCCCTTTAAAATTCGTCCACAAAGGCCCAAGTGGGTGGAAATTACAGTTTTGCCCTTTAAGGCCCAAATTGGATTAACTAAGCCCAGGCCCAAGTTTATCAAGCCCAAGGACAAGCCCATTATGAAAATTGAGCCATCTTGGACCTAGCCCATGTGCGTGAATAGTAACCTACGTGAATAGTGCGTGTGAATAGTAACCTAGCTTCTAGAAGGCTTTGACATTCATGGCATGAAGGGATAGGATTTATTCATACTCCCCAAGTTGAAATGGAGGGCCAAGATGTGTTATTGCTCCCCAAGTTAGGACAAGGAGTCAAGGGGCATTGAATGGCTTACTTCTTCCCCAAGTTTTCCTCTTTTTCCATCATTTGTCTCACTTTCTCTCTCTACCCCTCATTTGGACGAATTTGCTCCATCATTGTGACATCCTGAATTTTTCAGTTCTGTTTTCAATTAAACTAATCGAGCCTTTCATCGACGTGCCTATAATACTGTTCTCAGAGCTGATCACTCCTAAGATAACTTGACTATCTGAGGAAGTCATTAAGGAATTTTAATGCGAAAAACTTGAGAATTTGACCAGGACTCGACTACTCGACCATGCTCATTTGCTGGGGTCATTACGGCATAGTTATAATTTGATTAGAAATTAGAGATAGATTGGTTCGATTGAGATGTGTGGCTAAACGTGGGTGATTCCACTAAATTACAAAATTCTTGTCGACCAGCACTAGACTGATTTTTCTATCGTTTTGGTATCCTGTGTCCGTATTTGAATCCTCAAGATTTTCACCACCACCAGGAGTCGCTAGTGTATCGAAGAGGTTCATTGTGGTTCGAAGTAAATTGACCACTAGTAATTTGCATTAAAATTTTCTAAGAGCTACCCGGTACTAGGTCATGTTAAAATCGCGCTAGATTGAAATTAATCGCGAATTTGAATCATTTTCGTGAAAAAGTCGAGGTAGGGTCATTTTTGATCGGGAAATTCAGAGGACCATTTTTTATTGCATAATTGGGATGCAAATAGGTTCCATTGGCGAGGAAAAATACCAATGTGCTCGATGGCTCGTTAATGGAATTTTTAGAGGTTGGATTGAGTTGATTCATGAAGGAATGAAGTCCAATTCAAGGGAAATTAACTCAAAATTCGTGTGCCCCCATGGACCCAACCTTTGGACCAACTCAAACTTCTAGAAGAGGGCGTTTTGGTATGGAAATCAACTGAAGAAGACAGCTAGGTTTAGTGGAACAAGCTAGGGGACAAAAAATGAGGTAGAAGACCTCGGTGGCCCCCTCCAACCATCCGGTCTCCCCTCCCTCTCCTTCAGCCCGTTGATGCCTCCATCTCCTCCATTCTAGCTGAGTAAACTCCCCAAAAAAACTAGAGGATCGAACCAGCAAGCCACCTCACTGTCACAGCCACCTGCCGGAGCTAAACAGCCGTCGTCGCGCCCCGAAGCCGCACTGCCGCTACTCGTGTCTCGCCTGCACGTCGCTATCATCCATGGCCTTCATCTTCTCTTTAGTTGCTTCCCCGAGCCTCCCTCATGGCCATCAGAGTTCAGCTCGCCGTTGTTCAGCCGTCGACCAGCCCCGCCTGGACCCGCAACTGCAACCGCCACTCGTCCTCGTTGATTTCCGCCTCAACCGCACCTTCGGCCAGCTTCTTCGACACCACCACAGAACCAAAGGTAGTGGGTATCTCAGCCATTGTTTGGGCTGTTTCCGAGTCATTCCCGACCCTGTTTGGCGGTCCCGCTTTGGAGTTTGTCGAGCCCCTCCGCCTCCCCGTCGTTTTGATTCTTACGGATCACTTAACAAGTGAGTTTAACTCACTAACCCTTGCTTAGTAAGTTAATGACATTTAAGGGTTGATTATTTTAGATTAAGTATGGATTAGGTGGATAGTTAAAGTAGATTAGCAATTTAATTAACTGTTATTGCATGTTAGGTGGTTAGAGTAATGTAATTAGAGCCTAGACAAGCTCTAGTATTTATCTAGAGTGGTTTGGAAATTTTCCGAACCCGAATCGGCTTTCAATTAGGCTTTACGAGCATAAGTTGCAATTTTTCATATTTATTAATTAATTTCTGTAATTATTTAATTAATTAATTTTTTTCCGAAAATTATACCGGAATAGCCGATGATCGGAATTTTATTCTAATTGCAGTGGTATGATTTGTTTATTTAATTTACTGTTATTTTGCTCAAATTGAGTGTGATTTGTGATTGTGAGTAATTATCCCAAAAGTAATTAATTTTAGTAATTAATTAGAAAATCATCGGGCGTCGGTTTACAATGTCAAAATTGGATTTGTGGACTGTTGAAATTAGTGGGATTTTCAAGTGAGAATTATATTTTAGCTAAGGCCGACCGTGCAACCACATACGAGTATTTTTATCGGTATGATAAAAATGGCGAAATTGTTAGATGATCAATATGATATATTATACCAACCTGCGGACTATGGTCTGGTAGCTTCTGGCAAGCATATTTAATAAACTATATCAGTATATCTAACAACTTCTGGCGAGCATATTTAGTATACTATATCAGTATATCTGGCAGCTTTTGGTGAGCTATACTATATATTTTCAGCTTAGAGTGAGCTGTCCGTAAGGTGGTCGAACTTTATAGATAGTATTGATTAGATCACCGTGGAATGGTCTTGATGACATGGAATCGACTAAGTTGATTTATCAATGATACAATTTGTTTGGTTAAAATGATTGAATGGTTATTAGAATTGTACTGACTTGCAGGAAGAGACTGAGGCTAAGATAAATCCTTTGACTTGTGATGGTGTTTGTGCTTAGGCAGCCGTCAAGGAGTATTTTCTTCCTAGTCAAGTCTTAGGGGGTTGAATTTGCTGAGACATCATTTCACCCTGTCGTGGGATAACATTTTCAAGTCCCTAGATGGCAGCTCATCCTGAGCGTTTTGGACAATCGAAGAAGGTCACTGAACAGAGGCATTTCATTCCGATTCATGGGCACCCTGGTGGTCCGGTCTATGAGCTTGTGAGGTTTGTGATCTCTGTTGATGAGGGTCTACTAAAAAGGTACCCTATCAATACAACTCATGGTATCGTCGCGAGCGAAATGGACAGAGCGAGGGTCCCATACCGGAATCTAAGATACCTCTGCATGTGTTGGAGGTTGCTTTTGGGAAAGGCACAGTAGATCCTCCTCAAGGCTCGGTCGTACACGCGATAGACCCTGATCTTGAAGACCCCGAAAGTCTGGTGTACTTGGCTACAGGTTCCAATGTTAGTAAGGATGTGGAGCAAGAGGAAGATTAGAAGCTGTTTGAAAACCCCCGCTTGTTTTGTAGACTTTGTTTCTATATATATAGGCTTGGTTTGTATATGACTTGCTATGTATGTATATATATAAGTGTGGTTTGGTATTGAAGAATCATAGGCCTACTTTCCTATCCCATCTTGTTGTTGCCTGGGGATGATTCAATTGCTTACACATGCGTATAAAAATGAATGGGTCGGCGATACGTCTAGGGACGTCACTATTTAATCGACCGCAGAGGGATGGGCATGCACTTGGAGGATCGGGGCATGACAATCACTCTCCCTCACCTCATACCCATTTCTCTCTCTTCCCTCTTGGTTGTGGTGACCGTGAGCCACCATCCCCCGTTTAGCTCGCCGGGATACCCTTGCTACGAGATCTTGCCATGCCGTCTTTCCCGCATGTTGGCCGCGAGTCCCAAGCCATTGACAGACCTCCCTCAAGTCGTGTGCTACTATTCCTTGGCTATCCTAGCCTTGCCATGGGCTACCGACCGCCGATTAGCCACTACTGCGCTTGTGGAGCTTCACCAAGAGCTGCCACCATGTTGTGAGCCTTGCCACCGCTTGTCATGGCCTAGTTTTGGAAGTGAGTGGCTTTTTAACCCTTGATTAGGGCGGTAATTGCGCTTTGGAGTAGAGTTAGGATTGGTTTATGGTTTAATGGTGAGTAGTTTCCAAACCCTTGATTATGTGGTAATTGCGCTTTGGAGTTGATTTAGGATTGGTCTATAGTTAATGGCGAGTAACTTTCTAACCCTTGATTAGGGCAGTAATTGTGCTTAAAGTAGAGTTAGGATTGGTTTATGGTTTAATGGTGAGTAGCTTCCTAACCCTTGATTAGGGTGGTAATTACACTTTGGAGTAGAGTTAGGATTGGTCTATGGTTAATGGTGATTAGATTATGTGATAAGTGGATTAGAGTGATAAGTACTAGTGATAAGCTATCACGATGGGTGATAAGTGGATGCGATAAGTTATCATGATAAGTGATGGTTAGATGTGATAAGATATGATGATAGACTATTGTTAGATGTGATAAGCTATGATGATAGGCTATCGTTAGATGTGATAAGTTATCGTGAAAGGCTATCATTAGAAGCGATAAGTGATCGTGATAGGCTATCGTTGAAAGTGATAAGCTATAGTTATAAGTTATCGTTGGATGTGATAACCTATCTTGAGTTTGATAACTGCATATTATGTTGTAGCTTTTAATGTGATATGTGTTTACAAAAGCCTAATTTTAAAGATAGTAGATGCTTATGCAATCGCTCCCTTATTTTGGAAATGATAAGTGTTCTTTATCTTGTGAATTCTAAGTGTGTATGCTTGTTGAATGCTAGTTTTTAAAGATGATATATGCTTATGCAATTCCAAAGTTGAAAAGGGCAAGCATTCGCAGCATTCTATAATTGTAAGTAATGAAAGACCGTTTTGAAAGGTAATATGCTAAGGTTGTTCAATTTGATGTAGTCATTGGAAGCGAATTGTGATGTTATTGGATGTGCCTGTGTTGTGTGAAAGTAGTTTGGTATTGATGACAATGTTTTATATGTGTCCATTGAAAATAGTCTTTACACATATGTTGTCACGCCCCAATCCTCGAGTGCGTGCCCATCCATCAATGGTCGATAAATATGAGACGTCCTTGGATACGTCGCCGGCCCATTCATTTTAATATGCATGCGGAAGCGAAACAAATACCCTGTCAACCAACAACTTGGGATAGAAAAGCAAGAAACAATTCACAACCAAAACAAGCCTTTTATAAACACACACGTGTATATAGAATACTAGGCTGTCTACAAAAGATTGGCTCAACAAAAAGAGAATTGTCCTATGACCAGCTAATCAGACACGTTCGCCGATCCTTCGAATCTCCCCTCCATAGACTCCGGGGCTTCGGGTCATCCACAACCGCAATCTACGAACTTGAAAATGTTGAGCCCACGACGGGGTGAGACAATGTCTCGGCAAGTTCACCCCCTAAATTTCGACTAGGAAGGAAATACGCCTAGAGGCCTAACCACACAAGTCAGAAGACTTATCTTGCCTCAGTTCCTTCCTGCACGTCAGTACAATTTTAAACACTCAATCAATCAATTATTGCTCGCACAAGCATGCACTTCCAACACATCTCAGTTCATCAATTCTATCAATCCAATTGATACCATACAATTGACATCATATATCAATTCATACCATTTATTAAACCATACCATCTATTCATCCATCAATACAATCACTGCTCACACAAGCTGAAATGGATGCATCGCTCTCACAAGTTGATATAGATGGTAGCTCACACAAGCTAATATAGATAGATGATAGCTCGCACAATCTGATATAGATAGATGATAGCTCACACAAGCTGATAAATGGATAGTTGCTCTCACAAGTTGATAAACGATCGTTGCTCTCACAAGCTGACATACAATGCTCACACAAGCTGACAATGATGCTCACACAAGCTGACATATTATGCTCACACAAACTGACAACGATGCTCACACAAGCTGACCTATTATGTTCACACAAGCAGGCCTTGAAGCCTCAAAGCCCTTGCTGGCTTCGGTTTCTATCCAAGGACCAAAGGGCTGCTCGACTTGGCTGAAATGAGCAAGGTGGGCTGGCGGAGGGTGCAGCGATCTATGTGGGCGACGACGTAGGTGGACGGTGGCTGGACGGTGGTAGCCAGGGGGTTTGACGGCAGCTGGACAACGCTGGACAGGAGCAAGGGAGGCTGAGACGCATAGCTGCAGGCGCAGAGACGGCATGCGAGCAGGCTAGGCAAGCAAGCAACCGGTGGGTGAGCGGCGGGCCAAGGGGCAGTCGGATGGGCATGCGATGGAGGAGGGGGTGGCTGGCTCAGTTTCCTCTGGTTTTTGGGAGCTTCAAATGGCTTGGAAATGGAGAAAGCAATGCTATTGGAGAAGAAGAAGTGAGCTGGAGAGAGGGGGTCCCCAAAGTGGCTTCCAAGCCCAGCACTTGTCCAATTTCTATCTCACAAGCCCCCACCACCTTCAGCCCTTCATCCTCAGCCATTTCTCTCTCTCAAACCTTCCTCAACACACCACCCAAGTGGTCCAAAAGTTCCCTCCCCCATGGCATACGAATTTGTGACATTTGCTCATCAATTCCATTCAATTCCTCTTTGTATCCATCCAATTTGATGCCCATAAATTCAACCAAGGTACCCACACTTAAATTCACATTTTTCCTTGCCTAAAGATCCCACTTCATGGCCAAAAGTGCGATAAAAAATGGTCCCTCGAAGTTCCCAGTCCAAAATGGCCTAACTTTGATTTTTCACCAAACATCTCGGTTTGTAGAAAAATCTTCTGACGATGAGTCGAAATTACTAAAATTACTTGTGACATGACAAAACTTCCAATTTCTGAAATCGGGTTCCCTTTCGCTGTTAATTTCAATCTGGTGCGATTTTAGCAGTATCTAACCTACTAGCTAGCTTCTAGGAATTTGTAGTGCAATTGACCCGTGGTCGATTAGTTTTTAGCAACAATATACATTTTCGACACATTGGCGACCCTCGGTTGTTGTGAAAATCTTGAGTTTGCAAATGCAGACACAAGCTACGAAAATGACAGAGAAATCAGTCTAGCGTCGATTGACAAGAATTATGTGATTAGATGGAATCACCCACACTTAATCACACACCTTTGTCGAGTCGACCTATCTCCAGTCTTTAATCGGTCTATGCCATAATGACCCTTGCAGATTAGCACGGTCAAGCAGTCGATTCCTAGTTGAATTCTAAAGTCTATTATGTTTAGATTCCTTAACTGCTTCACCCGATAGGTTAATTATCTCGTGAGTGGCCAACTCAGAGAAAAGAACTATAGTCGCATCGATGAAAACCCCGACTCATTCAATTGAAAACATAATTGGAAAATCAGGATGTCAAAACTCTTCCCCTCATAAAAAACTTTCGTCCTTGAAATTTAAACCATTTCAAATATTTAAACAAAAAGGTGGGGGTACAGTCGTCTCATCGACTCTTCACTTTCCCAGGTTACTCCTTCAGTGCCATGGTGTTACCAGACCACTTTGACCAACAGGATGGTCTGGGTGCGCAAAACCTGTTCTTTCCAATCCACAATCTAAACCGGACTTTTAACGTACGAGACTCTGTCGTCCACGTCTAAATCCTCAAAATTCAGCACGTGGGTTGGGTCAGGCTCATACTTCCTCAACATCGACACGTGAAGATGCCATGCACTTGTACCAACCTCGGTGGCAATGCAAGACGATACGCTAGGATCCCGATTCTTTCTAGAATCTCAGAGGGACCTACGTACCTCAGACTCAGCTTTCCCTTCTTGCCAAAATACGAAGTACCCCTCATTGGTGACACCTTCATAAAAACAAGATCGTCACTGGTACTCCATGCAGCTTCATTCCTAAAGCAGTCTCCAAACTCTTCCAAAAGGCAGCTGTAAACCTCAGGTCTCGGTCTAATGTAATCGTCACTAGCACTCCATGCAGATGAACAATCTGACGCACGTACAACTCTGTGTGCTTGTCCAAATCAAGGTCCTTTCATACTACGATGAAGTGAACCGACTTCGTTAGTCTGTCGACCACTAACCAAATGGAATCATTACCCATCTGACTCCTCGGTAAGCTCGTCACAAAGTCCATTGTGATATGCTCCTATTTCCACTCGGGAATCTCGAGAGGTTGCAGAAGTCCTCCTGGCTTACAATGTTGTGCCTTCACCTGCTTACACGTCAGACACTTGGCGACATGCTTGGTGATATCCGCCTTCATACCAGACCACCAATAATGTTGAGGCAAATTCTTATACATCTTCGTACTGCTAGGAGGAATGCTGTAACTCCTACGATTAGCTTCTGATACGATCTCTTGCTTAATCTCTACATCGTTAGGTAGACACAATCGTCCTCGGAACCTTAGTGTTCTGTCCTCTGAAATATGAAAGTCAGCATTCTTCTTTTCGGTATTCTCTTGCAAGATCTTCTGAATCTCTGGGTTTGTCTAATGAAGCATCTTGATTCTGATTTGCACTTCCGGCTCAATTCTGAGAGTGGCCATAAGATTCGAAAGGTGGCCTACCTCAAATTTCAAAATCGAATCTCACACCTTCTCAATTAAAATCCATTCATTAACCATCATATGCGCAACTAAAAATTTTCGACTCAGTGCATCTGCGACCTTGTTCGCATTTTCAAGGTGATACAAAATATCACAGTCATAATCCTTCAGGAGTTCCATCCAACGAAGCTGTCTCATATTCAACTCCCTCTAAGAGAATAAGTACTTGAGATTTTGATGGTCAGTGAAGATCTAGAATCTTTCTCCACACAAATAATGTCTCCAAATCTTTAGAGCAAAAATGATTGTTGTGAGTTCCAAGTCATGCGTCGGGTAATTCAGCTCATGAGGTCTCAACTGACAGGACGAGTATGTAACAACCCTACCATGTTGCATCTGCATGCAACCTAGTCCTCTAAATGACACATCATTATAGATCTCGTATCCTCCAGGACCAGATGGAATGGTTAGCACAGGTGCGGTAGTGAGCTTCTGTTTAAGCTCTTGGAAACCATGTTCACACTTGTCTGTCCACACAAACTTCTCTTCCTTTTTTAGTAGTCGAGTCAACGGCGACGCTAACATTGAAAACCCTTCCACAAATCTTCTATAATGCCCTGCCAAACCTAGAAAACTTCTGATCTCTGTCAATGTTGTCGGTCTTGGCTAGTTGATCACTACCTCGATCTTAGACGGGTCCACAGAGATTCCTTCGCCTGAAATCATGTGACCTAGGAACGCAACATGAGTTAACCAAAACTCGTACTTGCTAAACTTAGTATACAACTCATGATTTCGCAAAGTCTGAAGCACTATCCTTAATTGCCTTTTGTGCTTCTTAGGACTACTAGAGTACACCAAGATGTCGTCAACGAAAATGATCACAAACTGATCCAGGTACTCATTGAACACTCGGTTCATCAGATCCATGAAAGTAGCTGGGGCGTTCGTCAAACCAAACGGCATTACAATGAACTCATAATGGCCATATCGAGTACATAACGCTGACTTCGGTATGTCCTCCTTTCTGATCCTTAACTGATGATACCCTGTCCTCAAGTCGATCTTAGAAAATATCGACGTTCGCTGTAACAGGTCAAAGAAGTCATCGATCCTCAAGAGTGGATACTTATTCTTAATCATCACCTGATTGAGTTGATGATAGTCGATGCACAAACACAACGAACCATATTTCTTCTTCATGAACAGAACCGGTGCTCCCTAAGGTGATGCACTGGGATGGATGAATCCCTTATCCAAAAACTCCTGCATCTGCATTTTTTTTTCTTTCAACTCTGACAACGCCATCTGGTAAGGAGCCTTAAAGATTGACTCTGTCCCGGATGCTAACTCAATCACAAACTCGATCTCCCTCTCTAGCAGCAAGCCTGGCATTTCCTTTGGAAACACATATGGAACCTCTTGGACTACTGAGATGTCCTCGATCTTTAGCTCCTCAACGGTTATATCCACGACAGTCGCTAAGTAACCTTGGCAACCTCTGTCTAACAAATGGGCTGTCTCAAGCAACGAGATTAAGGTAATCGAGGGTCCTCATCAACTTCCAATAAACTCGAAACTTTCGCCCGTTAATGGGTTAAACTGAATCGCCTTGTGATAGCAGTCCATCTTAACTCTTTGCTTGGTGAGCCAGTCCATGCCAATTATCAAATCCAAATCATACATGGCTAGAACTAACAAATCGATCCTCCCATTTCGTTCACCAATCACTAACTTGCAACCAGAACATCCAAATGCAGTTAACACCTTATCCTTTAATGGTGTAGATATGCTAACCACTGACTCCAACAATTCAAGACTCAATCCTACTAGCTTAACAAATTGCTCAGCTATAAAGGAATGAGTGGCGCCGGGGTCAAACAAAGCATATGCAGCGTGGTCATTCAACGAGACCATACCTGTGATCACATCAAGCGCATCCTTAGCCTATCCTCTCGTGATAGCATACGTCATTCCCTAAGCTGGAGGTCTGTTCAATCCACCATGCGGTGCAATTTGTGGTGCGAACCCTCTATTCTGACCCAACAATGGTGGCGACGATAACTGTTGTTGTCCCATCGGTCTTCTAGGACAAAATCTAGCCTGGCCACACTAGAAGCAAGCACCCATCCTTAAATGGCACGGTGTTGAACCATGTCGCCTTCTACAAAAGCGACACGCGCCATTCTGACTTGGCACTAACTTGCCAATTCCACCCTTCCTATTGGGAGAAACATGAAACCTTCCTCTAGTCATAGGCTTCTTCCCAAACCGGATTCCGTCTTTGTTTGAATTGAACCTCGATTCTGACGAGGTGGCTTGCTCACTCAGATTCCTTTTGATCAACTGGGCCTAACCATCTACCTCATTATAATCCTTTAGGTCGAATGGCACCAATGGATTTTTCAGCTTTGATCGGAGGCCATTCCTGAACCTTCGAGCTTTCTCTTTTGGATCTTCTATAAGTCTTGGAGTGTATTGTGACAGCTCCGCAAACTTAACTTCATACTGATCCATAGTCAGCATTCCTTGGCGGTGGCGTTGGAATTCCTCCATTTTCTGCTCTTGGGCACTACTCGAAAAGTATTTGCCATTAAAGGCTCTAAGAAAGGTGTTCCACATCAAAACTATGTCTTGTGGGAAAACTATACCTCTGGTGGCTCTCCACCATGTGTTCGTGTTACCTTGCAATTGGTATACTGCCAAGACAACCTTTTCTTCTTCAGTGCACATCAGCAGAGCAAAGGCCTTCTCCAGGTCTTGGATCTAGAGCGATGCAATCTTGGGATCTACTGCACCAGTGAACCTTGATGGGTTCAACTTCAAGAACTGTTCCACGAGCTTATGAATAGGCCTCCCAGCAACCACGTTCCCAGGTGGACCTTCAGCAGGTGCGGTAACAAGTGCAACAAGGGGTACGACAATAGCTACGACAGTGGCAGCAGCATCAGCAGTAGCATTGGCGGTAGTAGTAGCAGTTGCAGTAGCAGTGGCTTGATTCAAAGCTTGCTGCTCCATCTGATTACCCAGGGCATCTAGCACCTGCATGATCCCTACAGTTCCCAGATCATTAGGCGCTGCTACACTAGCACCGACTAGAGGAGGTGCTACCCCACTTGCACTGGCCTTAGCCTGTGCTCTACTCTAGGCATCTCAGGTACTGACCCTTGTGGGCATTCTACCTCGAGTAATTGGACTAATGGTCCTTTTTCTATGAGTCATCTGCTCCTGATCACTCATCTACAGGATCGTTATAGAAACCTATTTTCCAATTCCAATACGAGATTAGAATTTGAGTGATCCATACTAAGCAAGCTATCAAATAGCTATCACTCATATGCACCGGCATTAAATAAAAGCCATTCCTACTAATTATCCCATGACTCAGCGCACCTTATCATTCCAACTATCGACCAGCTTTGATCCCACTCTAAGAGGGGATGTCACGCCCCGATCCTCAAGTGCGTGCCCATCCCTCGGTGGTCGATAAATATGCAACATCCTAGGATGCGTCACTGACCCATTCATTTTAATTTGCATGCGGAAGTGAAATAAATCCCCTGACAACCAACAACTTGGGATAGAAAAGCAAGAAATAATTCACAACCAAAACAAGCCTTTTATAAACACACATGTGTATATACAATACTAGGCTGTCTACAAAAGATCGGCTCAACAAAAAGAGAATTGTCCTATGACCAGCTAATCAGACATGTTTGCCGATCCTTCGGATCTCCCCTCCACAGACTCCGAGGCTTCGGGTCATCCACAACCGCTATCTACGAACTTGAAAATGTTGAGCCCACGACGAGGTGAGACAATGTGACATCCTGAATTTTTTATTCTATTTTCAATTGAATGTGTTGGGCTTTTCATCGACGCGCCTATAGTTATTTTCCCTGAGCTGATCACTCACATGATAACTAGTCTATCATGTGAAGCCGTTAAAGGATTTTAACGCAATAGACTTGAGAATTTGACCAGGGATCTACTACTCGACCATGCTAATATGCAAGGGTCATTACGGCAAAGTTAAAAATAGATTAGAGACCGGTGATAGGTCGCTTTGACTTAAGTAAGTGATTAAGTGTGGGTGATTCCACCTGATCACAAAATTCTTGTCGATCGGTACTAGACCGATTTCTCCTATCGTTTTGGTATCCTGTGTCCGTATCAGAAACCTTAAGATGTTCATGACAACCGAGGGTCATCAATGTGTCGAAGATGTACATTGTGGCATGAAAATAATCAACCACGGGTCAATTGTACCAAAAATTCCTGAAAGCTATCCGATAAGCTCGGTCGCGCTAAAATCGCACTAGATTGAAATTAACTGTGAATTTAAACCCGATTTCATAAATTGAAAGTTCTGTCATGTCATGAGTCATTTTAGGAATGTCGACTCATCCTCAAAAGATTTTTCTGCCGACCGAGATTTTCGGCAAAAAGTTCAAAGTAAGGTTATTTTGGACCGGAAAGTTCGTTGGCTCATTTTTGGTCGCGTTTTTGGGATGCAAGTTAGTCCAATTGATGAGGAAAAATGTTGAGATGGACAATGGCACATTGGCTGAATTTATAGGCTTTGATTTGAGCCTAATTTAGTAAGAATTGATTGGAAATTGAAGAAGCAAATGTCCAAATTCGTAGCCAAGGAGGGGTGCAACATCTAAACAGCCATCTTGGCTTGCTACAGAAGTTTGGAGAGAGAGAAATGCCTGAGGATGACAACTAAGGGTGGTGGGGGCAAGCAATGAGTGTTTGGAGAGGTGTTGAAGGCTTGGAAGCGCTTCGAGTCCCCCATTGTTTTAGCTGATCATTTCTTCTTCCTTTTTAGCCTTGCTTTCTCCATGGTTGTACTTGTGGGAGAGCTCAAGACCCACAAAAGAACTAAAGGGAGCCAGCCAAACCGTTGCACACCCGCCGGACCAGCCAAGGCACCACCATCGACCTATTTCCTCCTCTATTTTCCCTTCCTTCCTATTTATGCTCCAACTAACCTTTCTCCAAAAAGCTGAGTTGATTTGTGCCTTCCCGTGCAAATCAATGGCCCGTGCCACCCATGCTTAGGAGACCCAAATCGTTCGCCTGGACCCCACCACTCGCCAATCGAAGCTGCCGGCAGACCCACCGGCCTACATCTAGAAATCAGTCGCCGGATAGCGTAGAAGCCCACCCGTCTGCACTGTTTTGCTTTTGCTATGATTTTTCTCACATCCCAATCCTTCCTCCACCCAGCCTAGCCACCAACAGGTCCCCCTCGACCCCTAAGTGCCACCGGTCGCCGGCCATCCTCTCGCCAGAGCTCTCACCAAGCCGTTGAACGTCTATCCTCCTCTGGCTATTCAGTTTCTAGAGTTGCTATGGGAAGCAAAACTTGTGGCTGCTGTTCCAGCCCTGGGACCGCCTTGGATCATCATGGTTGAGGTCCCAGTGCGTAGCCTTCGTCGTTGCTGCCACATCCGTGTTTTCGGCCCACTTAACGAGTTAGTTTAGCTCATAATCCTTTGATTATGCCTAAACTTGCTTAGGGTTGGTTAGTTAGGGTTAATTATAATTTAAGAGATTTAATTAAGTTGTATTAGCCCTAAGATAGGTAGTCAAATGGATGGATTAGATTAGTTTAGATTAATCTCGCTTTATTTGCTTAATGATGCTTAGGTGGTTAATTAAGCACATTTAGCTTTAATTGATTGATTATTTACTTTTTAATGATTTCTGAATTAAATTTGTTATTTATAAAATTCTAGAAATTCACTGTTCATGCTACACTATTCACAAGTTACTGTTCATGTAGTAATGTTCACAAAGTACTATTCATGCACACTGTTCACGTGCACAGTTCATCCAAAATGCAAAAAATTGTATAAATGCATGTGCTTTAATCCTATGAAGTGAATGGATGTTAAATGCATGGGCATCCGCATGAGTCAAGTGATTTTCACAATAAGGGGAAAAAGGGTTGTCCAAGGGACATTGGAAATGGACCACTTTTATGAAAAAAGGGGATTGTCGTAGTGTGCTTATGTGATCATTGAGTTGAATCTGTCCCCCGTTATGTGTCGGGTGGGCGATGCTCCTATGTGGAAAGCCCGTGCCTGTGTGGCGATATAGTGCCTATGTGGCGGTATTGCTGTGTGTCGGGTAGATTGTGCCTGTGTGGCGATATTGTGCCTATGTGGCGATATTGTGCCTGTGAGGTTGGATTGTGCTTGTGTGGCGGTATTGTTGTGTGTTGGGTAGATGGTGCCTATGTGGCCATATAGCTGTGTGTCGGTTAGGCCATGCCTGTGTGGCTGTATTTAACTGGAACACGCATGTGTGTTGAGATGGTTGGGCCTTATCATGGGGTAAAATTGTGTGGCATGGAATGGGACGTGTCACATCGATTTTACCTTATAATGGGGACTCATGTGATTGATCGATTGATGTGTTATGTGGTGCACTAATGTGCAAGAGTGTATGAGAATCATGACAATATTGGTTTTTGACTATGCATGAGATGAGCACATTGTTTATGGTATGCACGCATGAATCGATAACTTGTAGGGTGTGGCAATGGCCAAATGAGATCGCTTGTGACGCGACTCATATAGGATTGATGAACTACATCATTTAATGGCCATGTGTATTGTGGTATTGTGCTGAGATTCAACGTGTAGGGTATGGCATACCGGGTAAGGTTGCATGCGAACCGACTATTCAATTGTTGGTTGTTAGTCGTGGCCTTGTTTGTGTGGTGGTTTTGAAGAGATGCCCCAAGTTGAGTTGGTGTACTAATCGGGGCTTAGGGGGTGAACTTGCTGAGACATTGTCTCACCCCGTCGTGGGCTGATCTTTTCATGTCTCTAGTGTGAAGAACCCGGAGCTGTAGAAGGAAGGGTCAGGAGCATGGATGGCCTAGAGGTTTCTTTTGAAATGAACCTCACGTAAATAGACCTTAGAATTGGTCTCTGTGTGTAAACCAATTTGTTTTATGAAAAGTGTTTTGGTAAAAATGGTAACCTACTTTTCTCTCCCATTTTTGTGTTGGCTGAGGATTTTATTATACGCTTCCGCATGTGCAATTAAAAGAAAGGGGTTGGCGACGCGTTCTAGGACATCACATTTCTATCAACCAAGGAAGGGGTTGTTGCGCACCCAGGGTTCGGGGCATGACATCCCCGCCCGAAGTGGTATCAGAGCAGGTCGGTTGCTAAAGTGATAAGGTGTGAGGGATTCATGGGATAGTTAGTAGGAATGACCTTTATTTCATGCTGATGCATGTGATTGATAGCTGTTTCATAGCTTGTTTGGTATGATCGCTCGGCTTCTAATTCTGTGTGGAATTGGAAAGCAGGTTCTGTAAGAATCCTTGAAAATGAATGATCAGGAGCAGAAGACTCCTAGGAAAAGGTCGGTAGGACCTGTAACTCGGGGTAGGACGCCGACTAGGGTTGGTACCCAAGGTAGAGCGTAGGTTGAGGCCAGCGTAAGTGGAGTAGTACTGCCTCCAGTCGGTGCTGATGTAGCGGCACTTGGTGATCCAAGACTTGACGAGATAATACAAGCGCTAGAGGTGCTTGGGAATGTGGTAGGGTAGTAGACCCAGAATCAAGCCGCCGCCATTACCGTCACTGCTACAGCTACTGTTACTACCACTGCCAATGCTTTTATTGCTTTGCCGCCACCGATGCTTTCTTTGCTACCGCAACCGCCGTCGCACCTGTTGCCGCACATGCCGAGGTTCCACCTGGGAATGTGATTGCTGTGAGGCCGATGCACAAGCTCATGGAGTAGTTTTTGAAGTTGAACCCGCTAAGGTTCACTGGCACAGGAGATCCTGAGGCTGCAGCCCTCTAAATCCAGGAATTGAAAAAAGCCTTTGCACTGTTGATGTGCACCGATGCAGAGAAGGTTGTCCTTACAGTCTATTAGCTGTAAGGGATTGAAAGCACTTGGTGGAGAGCCACTGAAGGAATAGTGTTCCCAGAAAGTGTGGTCCCGGAGTGGAATGCTTTTGTAGAAGTCTTCAACGGTAAGTACTTTCCGGACAGTGCCAGAGAACTGAAGATGGCGAAATTTCAGCGCCTTGCCAAGGTACAATTACTGTGGATCAGTACGAAGCGAAGTTCGCTGAGTTCTCGCAGTACGCCCTAGATTGGTCGAGGATCCGGTAGACTAAGCTAGGAGATTCAGAGATAGACTCAGATAGGAACTGAGAAGTCCACTAGTGTGGTTCAACTTGAAGGACTACAACGACCTATATGAACGGACCCAGTTGTTAGAGAAAGATCCGAACGAACAAGCTGTCATATCTGGCTCGTAGTTCGAGTCTAACTGGGATGGAAATAGGTTTGGAAAGAAATCGGTGAACGGAGGAAGGTATTCTATTATTCCCGATAGGAAGGGTGGGATAGGCAAGTTAGTGTCGAATTAGAATGGAGTGTGTCGTTTCTGTGGGAGATGACATGGATCGGCCTTGTGTTTTCCTAGGACAAGAGTTTGCTATGGGCATCGCCAGCACGGCCACCTGGTCAAGGATTGTCCGCACACCTCGATGGGATCACAGCTGTCACCGCCGCCACCGGTGGGACAGAAGAGAGGGAACGCATTGCAGAATGCACCGTAGGTGAGGCGTCACTAGGAGGTCGAAAGGGATAGGAATGTACCTAACCATGCACTGATCAGGGGAAGAATGATTTTGGGGTGATTTTATCAACGTAGTGCAGCGGAATTTTGGTTAAGCTTATAGAATTTCAGTTTGTTGTAATAAAGTCGTAGAACGGAGAATCACTAGCTAGAGTTGTACTTGAATATTTTTCTTACGTATAACTTTGATGTCCTATATAAAAAGGTTTGGCTTAAGGAACATCTTGTCGTAATGAATCGTGTGTTCAATGAGTATCTGGATCCTTTTATGATCATGTTCATCGACGATATCCTGGTGTACTCGATAAGTCCAGAGGAACACGAGAGATAGTTGAGGATAGTACTTCAGACTCTGTGGAATCATTAGCCGTGCGTTGAATTCAGTAAGTGCGAGTTTAGGTAAAACTTGTGTTGCTTTCCTAGGTCAAGTGATTTGAGGCGAAGGAATCTTCGTGGACCCAACCAAGATTGAAGCAATGATCAATTGACCAAGACCAACGATAGTGACAGAGATCAGAAGTTTCTTGTGTTTAGCAGGGTATTACAGAAGCTTCGTGGAAGGATTTTCAGCATTAATATCGCCATGGACTCGACTACTGAAGGTGGAAGAAAAGTTTGTGTGGATAGATAAGTGCAAGTGTAGTTTCCATGAGCTTAAGCAGAAGCTGACTACCATACCGGTATTGACTATACCATTAAGTCTTGGAGCATACGAGATCTATAGTGATGCGTCGTTTAGAGGATAGGGTTGCGTGTTGACGCAGCATGGCAGGGTTGTTACGTACGCGTCCCATCAGTTGAGACGTCATGAGTTGAATTACCCAACGCATGACTTAGAACTCGCCGCAATCATTTTCACTCTAAAGATTTGGAGACATTACTTGTGTGGAGAAAGGTTCCTGATCTTTATAGATAATCCAAGTCTTAAGTATTTATTCTCTCTGGAGGAGTTAAATATGAGACAACGTCACTGGATGGAACTTCTAAAGGACTATGATTGTGATATTTTGTATCACCCTGGGAAGGCGAATAAGGTCACAGACGCGTTGAGTCGGAAGTCTTTAGTTATGCAGTTGATACTCAAGGAATTGATTTTACTTGAGAGAGCTCGAGATTTGGTTTTTAAATTTGAGATAGGCCACTTTTCAAGTCTTATGGCCCCCTCAGAATTGAGCCAGAAGTACAAATTAGAATCAAGACGCTTCAGTTGATAAACCCCAACGTTCAGAAGATACTACAAGAGGATATCGATAAGAGAAAGGCTGACTTTCAGATTTCTGAAGACGGAACACTGAGGTTCTGGCGACAATTGTGTGTACTCGATGATGCAGAGCTTAAGGAAGAGATCTTGTCAAAAGCTCATCGTAGCAGTTACAGCATTCATCCTGGCAGTACAAAGATGTATCAGAATCTACGTCAACATTATTGGTGGTCTGGTATGAAGGCGGACATCTCCAAGCATGTCACCAAATGTCTTACGTGTCAGCAAGTGAAGGCACATCATTATAAGCCGAGAGGACTTATGCAACCTCTTGAGATTCCCGAGTGGAAATAGGAACACATCTTTGTGATGGGCTTACCAATGAGTCAGAGAAGTAATGATTCCATTTAGGTAGTGGTTGACAGACTGACGAAGTCGGCTCACTTCATCGCAGTAAGAAAGGACCTTGATTTAGACAGGCAAGCAAAGTTGTATGTGCGTCTAATTGTTCGTCTGCATGGCGTGCCGGTAACGATTACATCAGATCGAGATCCGAGCTTTATAGCTGCAGGCCTTTTGGAAGAGTTTGCAGGCTGCTTTAGGAACGAAGCTGCAGTACGGTACGGCCTATCATCCTCAAACGGATGGCCAATCTGAGAGGACGATTTAAACCCTCGAAGACATGCTGTGAGCTTGCGTGTTGGATTTCAAGGGAAGCTGGGAAGAATAGCTTCATCCTATCAAATTTGCCTACAACAACAGCTACTAGCAAAGCATTCAGATGGTTTCATTCGAAGCGTTGTATGGCAGAGCATATAGAAAGCCAGTGTGTTGGGATGTGGTCGGAGAACAAAAGATCACAGGCCCAAAGTTGGTTTAGTAGTCAGTGAATGCATTTGCCGTTATTAGGGACAGATTAAAGACCGCTCAGAGCCACCATAAAAGTTATGCTGATAAGCGTCGAAGGCCATTGGAATTCCAAGTTGGTGATCATGTTTTTCTAGAGGTGTCACCAATGAGGGGTACTTCGCGCTTTGGCAAGAAGGGAAAGCTGAGTCTGAGGTACGTAGGTTCCTTTGAGATTCTAGAAAGAATGGGGATCCTAGGGTATCGTCTTGCACTACCACTGAGACTGGCGCAAGTGCATGACGTCTTTCACGTGTCAATGTTGAGGAAATATGATCCTGACCCGATCCACATGCTAAATTTTGAAGAGTTAGGCGTGGATGACAAAGTGTCGTACGTGGAAAGCTCAGTTTAGATTGTGGATCGAAAGGAACAAGTTCTGCACACCAAGACAATCCCGTTGGTGAAAGTGGTCTGGCAACACCACGGCATTAAATGAGCAGTATGGGAAAGTGAAGATTCGATGAGACGATTGTACCACCACCTTTTTGTTTAAGATTTGCGTAGGTTTAAATTACGAGAACGAAATTTTTATAAGAGGGGAAGAGTCGTGACATCCTGAATTTCTGATTCTATTTTCAATTGTATGAGTTGGGCTTTTCATCGACATGCCTATAGTTTTTTTCCTTGAGTTGATCACTCCCGAGATAACTAGTCTATCAGGTGAAGCCGTTAAAGGATTTTAACGCAATAGACTTGAGAATTCTACTAGGGATCGACTGCTCGACCGTGCTAATATGCAAGGGTCATTAGGGCACAACTAAAAATCGATTAGAGAACGGAGATAGGTCGCTTTGACTTAAGTAAGTGATTAAGTTCGGGTGATTCCACCAGATCACAAAATTCTTGTTGTTTGGCACTAAACCGATTTTTCTTATTGTTTTGGTACCCTGTGTCCGCATCAAAAACCTTGAGATTTTCAGGACAACTAGGGGTTGCCAATGTGTCGAAGATGTACATTGTGGCTTGAAAATAATCCACCACGAGTTAATTGCACCAAAAATTCCTGAAAGCTACTCGGTAGGCTAGGTTGCGCTAAAATTACGTTAGATTGAAATTAACCATGAATTTAAACCTGATTTCAGAAATTGAAAGTTCTGTAATGTCACGAGTCATTTTAGGAACGTCGACTCATCCTCAGAAGATTTTTCTACCGACCGAGATTTTCGGTGAAAAGTTCAATGGCACCTTAATGAGGAAAAATGTTGTTATTTTGGACAGGAAAGTTTGTAGGCTCATTTTTGGTCATGTTTTTGGGATGCAAATTGATCCAATTGATGAGGAAAATTATTGGGATGGACAATGGCACCTTGGCTAAATTTATAGGCTTTGATTTGAGCCTAATTAATTAAGAATTGATTGGAAATTGAAGAAGCAAATGTCCAAATTCGTAGCCAAAGGGGGGTGCAACATTTGGACAGCCATCTTGGCTTGCTAAGGAAGTTTGGAGAGAGAGAAATGGCTGAGGATGACAGCCAAGGGTGGTGGGGGCAAGCAATGAGTGTTTAGAGAGGTGTTGAAGGCTTGAAAGCGCTTCGGGTCCCCCTTGCTTCAGCTGATAATTTCTTCTTCCTCTTTAGCCTTGTTTTCTCCATGGTTGTACTTGTGGGAGAGCTCAAGACCCACAAAAGAACCAGAGGGAGCTAGCCAAACCTTTGCACACCCACTGGACCAGCCCGAGGTGACATTGTCAACCTTTTTCCTCCCCTGTTTTCCCTTCCTTCCTGCTTATGCTCTAGTTGACCTTTCTCCAAAAACTTGAGTTGATTGTTGCCTTCCCATGCGAATCAGCACCCATGCCACCCACCACTATGCTCAGGAGACCCAGACCGTCTGCCTGGACCCTGTCGCTCGCTGGTCAGAGCTGTTGGCTAACTCGCCAGCCAGCTAGAAGAAACCAGTCGCCAGACCACCTAGAAGCCCACTCGCCTACACTGTTTCACCTTTGCTGTGATTTTTCTCACATCCCGGCCTTTCCTCCACTGAACCTAGCCACCAATAGGTCCCCCTCGACCCCTAGGTGCCACCAGTCGCCGGCCATCCCCTCGCCGGAGCTTCAGCCAAGCCGTTCAACCTCTCTCATTCTTTAGCTATTCGGTTTCCAGAGTTGTTGTGGGAAGCAAAGCTTGTGGCTGCTGTTCTAGCCTTGTGACCACCTTCAATCGTCAAGGTTGAGGTCTCGGTGTGTAGCCTTCGTCGTTGCCACCGCATCCGTGTCTCTAGCCCACTTAACGGGTGAGTTTAGCTTCTAATCCTTTGATTAGTGCCTACACTTGCTTAGGGTTGGCTTAGTTAGGGTTAATTCTAGTTTAGGAAATTTAATTAAGTTGTATTAGCCCTAATATAGTCGCTAGATGGATGGATTAGATTAGTTTAGATTAATCTTGCTTTAGTTGCTTAATGATGCTTATGTGGTTAATTAAGCATGTTTAGCCTGCTTAATGTTATTAATTAATTCTAAATTAAATTTATTATTTATTAAATTCTGGAAATTAACTGTTCACGCTACACTATTCACAAGTTACTATTCACGTGCGCTGTTCACGCAGTACTATTCACGCGCACTATTCATCTAGAAATCAAAAAATTGTCTAAATGCATGTGTTTTAATCCTATGAAGTGAATTAATGTGTAAATGCATGGGCATCCGCATGAATCGAGTGATTTTCACAATAAGGGGAAAAAGGGTTGTCCGAGGGACATTGGAAATGGATCGCTTTTATGAAAAAGGGAGTTGTAGTAGTGTGCTTGCGTGATCATTGAGTTAAATCTGTCCCCCGTTATGTGTCGGGTGGGCGATGCTCCTATGTGGAAAGCTCGTGCCTGTGTGATGGTATAGTGCCTGTGTGGCGGTATTGCTGTGTGTCCGGTAGATTGTGCCTGTGTGGCAGTATTGTGCCTGTGTGGCGATATTGTGCCTGAGTGGTAGTATTGTGCCTGTGTGGCGATATAGTGCATGTGTGGCGGTATTGTGCCTATGTGGTGATATAGTGCCTGTGTGCCAGTATTGCTGTGTGTCGGGTAGATGGTGCCTGTGTGGCTTTATAGTTGTGTGTCGGTTAGGCTGTGCCTGTGTGGTCGTAATTAATTGGAACATGCATGAGTGTTGAGATGGTTCGGCCTTATCATGGGGTAAAATTGTGTGGCATGGAATGGGACGTATCACATCGATTTTACCTTATAAATGGGACCCGTGTGATTGATCGATTGATGTGTTACGTGGCGCACTAATGTGCAAGAGCGTATGAGAATCATGACAACATTGGTTTTGACTATGCATGAGTTGAGCACATTGTTTATGGTACGCACACATGAATCGATAACGTGCAGGGTGTGGTAATGGCCAGGTGAGATCGCTTGTGACGCGGCTCGTATGTGATTGATGAACTGCATCATTTAATGGCCATGTGCATTGCGTGTATTGTGCTGAGATTCAACGTGCGGGGTATGGCATACCGGGTAAGGTTGTATGTGAACCAACTATTCAATTGTTCGTTATTAGTCGTGGCCTTGTATGTGGGGTGGTTCTAAAGAGATACCTCGAGTTGAGTTGTTGTATTAATCTGGGCTTAGGGGGTGAACTTGCTGAGACATTATCTCACCCCGTCGTGGGCTTATCTTTTTCGGTCTCTAGTGTGAAGAACTCGGAGCTATAGAAGGAAGGGTCAGCAGATGGCCTAAAGGTTTCTTTTGAAATGAACCTCCTGTACATAGACCTTAGAGTTGGTCTCTGTGTGTAAACTAGTTTGTTTATGAAAAGTATTTTGGTAAAAATGGTATCCTACTTTTCTATCCCATTTTTGTGTTGTCTGGGGATTTTATTATATGCTTCTGCATGTGCAATTAAAAGAAAGGGCTCGGTGACGCGTTTTGGGACGTCGCATTTCTATCAACCAAGGAAGAGGTTGTTGTGTGCCCGGGGTTCGAGGCGTGACAGACAATGTCTTAGAAAGTTCACCCCCTAAACTCCAACTAGGTAGAAAATACGCTTAGAGACCTAACCACACAAGTCAGAAGACTTACCTTACCTCAGTTCTTTCATGCACATCAGTACAATTTTAAACACTCAATCAATCAATCATTGCTCGCACAAGCATGCACTACTGACACATCTCGATTCATCAATTCTATCAATCCAATTGATACCATACAGTTGACATCATCTATCAATTCATACCATTTATTAAACCATACCATCTATTCATCCACCAGTACAATCACTGCTCACACAAGCTGAAATGGATGCAATGCTCTCACAAGCTGATACAAATGGTAGCTCACACAAGCTAATAAATGGATCGTTGCTCTCACAAGCTGATAAACGATCGTTGCTCTCACAAGCTAACATACAATGCTCACACAAGCTGACATATTATGCTCACACAAGTTGACAACGATGCTCACACAAGCTGACAAATGATGCTCACACAATCTGAAAATTCAATGCTCACACAAGCTGTTATGGTACTTAAAACCACTTTCAGTATCGAAACTTGACACTCGATACTTTCGAGTTAAATACCAAAACTTCACAATCATCACTCAATTGTACAATTTAACAATCAATTTGTATAAACTAATCACACCACTACGATTAGTACAAAATTCTAACGATCGGCCATCATGGCATAATTTCCCGAAAATATTAATTAATTAATTAAATTCCGAAAATTAAATTTATTTAAATATAAAACAATATAATTAAATAATATTTAATTTAAATGAATAATTAAATAAATGAAATAATTAATTAAAAGTCTAATTAGGCTTACACTAATATAATTGCCCACTTAGACTAATTAATCCATCCACTAAACTAATCAAGCACAAAATCTAATTAACATTTAACTAAGCTAATCTAACCACATAAACATGCTTAGCCTAATCTAAATACCCCTTAAGCATCATTAAGTCCCTAAGTAGAGTTTAGTGAGTAAACTCACCGGTTTAGCGATTCGGTGAGTCCACAACGACGACAACGCAAAGACGAGGGATAAACTCTGAAACGGCGACACCCGACAAGGCACGGAAGAGCATGAAAATGGGCCTCGAAGCTTCGAAGCCCTTGTTGGCTCCGGTTTCTGTCCAAGGACCGCAAGGACCGCAGGGCTGCTCGGCTTGGCTGAAACGAGCAAGGCGAGCTAGCGGAGGCTGCAGCGGCTTAGGTGGGCGACGCCGGAGGCGGGCGGTGGCTGGACGGCGGCCAGGGGGCTTCGATGGCAGCTGGACAATGCTGGACAGGAGCTCGGGAGGCTGAGACGCACGGCTGGAGGCACGGACGGTGCACGAGCGGCAGGCGTACGGCGGGCCTAGTAGTGGTCAGATGGGCATACGACAGAGGAAGGGACGGCTAGCTTGGTTTCCTATGGTTTTTGGGAGCTTCAAATGGCTTGGAAATGGAGAAAGCAAGGCTGTTGGAGAGGAAGAAGTGAGCTGGAGAGAGGAGGTCCCCAAAGTGGTTTCCAAGCCCAACACTTGTCCAATTTCTATCTCACAAGCCCCCACCACTTTCAGCCCTCCATCCTCATCCATTTCTCTCTCTCAAAGCTTCCTCAACACACCACCCAAGTGGTCCAAAAGTTCCATCCCCCATGGCATACGAATTTGTGACATTTGCTCATCAATTCCATTCAATTCCTCTTCCTATCCATCCAATTTGATGCCCATAAATTCAACCAAGGTATCCACACTTAAATTCACATTTTTCCTTGCCCAAAGATCCCACTTGATAGCCAAAAGTGCGATAAAAAATGGTCCCTCGAAGTCCCCGTTCTAAAACGGCTTAACTTTGATTTTTCGCAAAAATCTCAGTTTGCAGAAAAATCTTCTAAGGATGAGTTGACATTCTTTAAAAGACTTGTGACATGACAGAACTTCCAATTTCTGAAATCGGTTTCAATTTCACAGTTAATTTCAATCTGACACGATTTTAGCGGTATGTAACCTATCAGGTAGCTTTGAGGAATTTTTAGTGCAATTAACCCATGGTCGATTATTTTTGAGCTACAATGTACATCTTCGACACATTGGTGACCCCTTAGTTGTCATGAAAATTTCGAGATTTCAAATGCGGACATAGGGTACCAAAACGACAGAGAAATTGGTCTAGTGTTGATCAACAAGAATTATGCGATTAGATGGAATCACCCACACTTAATCACACACCTTTGTCAAGTCGACCTATCTCCAGTCTCTAATCGGTCTGTGCCGTAATGACCCTTGCAGATTAGCACGATTGAGTAGTCGATTCCTAATCGAATTCTCAAGTCTATTGCGTTTAGATTCCTTAATGGCTTCACCTGATAGGCTAGTTATCTCGTTAGTGGCCAACTCAGAGAAAAGAACTATAGGCGCGTCGATGAAAAACCCGACTCATTCAATTGAAAACATAATTGAAAAATCAGGATGTCACATGTTTATTGTCCATGGTCAATGCGTGAGAACACTCCGAGCCTCCGAGACGGGATATACGATGCTTCTTGGATGTACGTGAAAGCACATCGGGTCAAGTCTCTCTCTTGGATCAGCGATACTAAGGCGTATCATTCCCGAACCAAGTTTGGTACTAAATCGGTGATCATGTCATGACGAATTGGTTTTTCTTAGCCTCGGTGCGATATTGAGACGTATCATTCTAGAGCTAAGTTTGGTACTAGGCCGTTGATCTTGTCACGACGGATTGGTTCTTTCTTGGTCTCGGTGCGATTTCGAAGTATACCGTTTCTGATTCGGATTGGACTTAGGCTAGTGCTCAATGTATCGTGTTAAACCACAGACTTTCGCTTCGTGCTCGGCATATTTTATTGATGTAGTTTTGATAGATCATGAGACACACTCAATCTGGCATGCCATTGATGCATTCATACTTGGCTGATGAGAAAGATAACAATGGATGTAAGTTTTGTGATGGTATGCTCGTGTGATCACTTAAATACCCCGATGCATATGATTACGCGGGGTGATGGCCGTCCTGATGCTTATGATTACAAGGGACAATGCCTAATTAAGTTGGAGTGTTGTATGCTCGTGTGATCATGTAAATACCCTGATGCGTATGATTATGTGAGGTGATGGCCGTCCTGATGCGTATAATTATGCAAGACGATGTCTAATTAAGTTTGGAGTGTGGTAGGCTCATGTGATCACTTAAATACCCTGATGCGTATGATTATGCAAGGTGATGGCCATCCTGATGGGTATGATTATGCGGGACGATGCCCGATTAAGTTTGGATGCCCCCAAGTCAACGGGATGCCATTCGCGGATGGATTTTGGAATGAAGGTCTTTATTAGAATGTTGTCCTGAGGCATATGCATACATGGGATTATGCCGTGCCCGATGGGGCGGGGCGATGCCAGGTTAAACCGATTGACTGCGAACCTGTGGGTTGGCTTTGGGTCTTGAGTGACCGTAATAATCTGGACATGGTCGTGTGAAAAGTGCATGAGTGCATGAATGCATATTTTAAGAATGATGCCATTGTCTGTACATGTGTAGCATGGATATATATGAGTTACATGAGAAAAGTCCATGTGTTAGATGTCATTTTAGTGACTTATGTGCCATACGCATGCTTTGATCGACCCTGTTTATGAATTGAGAGACATGAGGAAGTCTGCAGGTCGATATTTGACTCAGAAAGGCACAAATAAGATTGTTGATTTGTACATCTTTGATTAGGACTCGTAAGATTTAAGTTGCTGCATTGTGCATGGAATTATTGTTATTCACACTTGGATTATTAAATTGTGAACGTCGTATGCTTAATGGAATGGTGCACTCATGTAGTGATTATTATGCTATAATTGGACACGTGATAGAGTGTTGCATGTTGAGTGACCTAATTCATGTTAATAGATAATGCAAAGCAAAGGCCTTGCTATAGATTTGCTATCGATAGATAAGTTGCATCTTTAGGGTGTCTTCAAGGTGAAGAACCTTGCTACGCGAGGTTTAGGGAGTTTACTGGCTGAGATATTTATATCTCACCCCGTTGTGGTTTAATATTTTTTAGGCCCGGAATATGGAGACCCACTGTTGGTTTTGTTGGTTGGTTGGAAGTTGCCGGTGTAAAGGCTTGTAATCACTAAACTTCCTAGGGTTAACATCAAATTTGTAAAGGAAGTTTTTGGCTTGATGTTCTGATGTATGCCTTTTACTATCCTTATTATTTGTTAATGGTTGGGAGATGTTTGTTCTGCTTCCGCTTGCGTATAATCAAAAGATAGAATGGGTCGGCGACACGTCCTGGGACGTCACACTTCTATGACCGAAGAGATCTTGGGATGCCGCGTGCTCGAGGGTCAGGGTGTGACAATCATGCAAATTTATTTACCGTCGTCTAGACTCGACCATGCCCTCTCAGCTCGACCGGGGCTTCCAGCTTCTTGCTAGGCTTCCTGGCTCGACTAGGGCATCTCAGCTCAACCGAGGCTTCTCAGGGCTAGCTTTCCAGGGCTTTCGAGTTCAAAACCCAGGCATCCCAGCTTAACTAGGGCATCGCGGCTCAATCGAGGCATCCCGTTCAATGAGCAAGGCATTACCGCCAATGGTGTGTGGCAACAAGTGCTTTTCCTCTTTAAATGCTTGTATAAATGCATCACATAAGCCAGTTCTTATATTTTCTTTTAGCCGACACATGCATGGCCCAAAGGCGTGCTTATTCGATTGTGTCTACCATAAGTTCTCGCACTACTCTAATAAACATGCAGGGAACAATCCTTGGTCCATAACTTGAATCAATCACTTAGCACCGATCCTCGCATCAGACAAGGCTTGGAAATAGTACACCTCAATATCGATCCAAGACCTCTAGGCTTTGGTACACCTCGCTTTAGTGAAGATCCTGAGCTTGACGGACCTCGGCTACAACCTGATGTGAATACACATGTATAGAGAATAACCCTCGGCTCACGGTTTGATTCAACGTAAAGCACAAAGTCTCCGCACCAATTCAAATCCCTAGAATCGGCACCCTTTAGTGCCTTACCAAGATCTTGTGGATTTGGGGTGATCCTCATACCAAACAAGGCAGAGAATCGACATGCCTAATTGTCAATTTAAGACATTGCGGCCTTGGACGATCCCCGCTCTAAGCAAGACTTGGAACTGGTACACTATTCATGTCGATTCAAAGCCTTATGGCTTGGGCGGCCTTGTTTTGCGATGAACTCAACCCGAGTGAACCTTGGCTTTATTCCGAATGTGATTAACTCAAGCACACGTTCAAACAAAATCATAAGTAAAACCATGCAAAAGATCCAATATCTTACCCATGGCTTAACAGGTGAGCACCTAACTAGAGTTGACAATGGTGACTATCGCCCTAGAGGAGAAATAGGGATCTTACTTACCTTGGCAAACCTCGAGGACCAACTTATATAGCTTGATGGAATGAGGATGCAAAGGTGAGAGAAAGGAGAAGGGGGAGGGGGAAATGGATAACAAGGTGAGGAAAATGAGGAAGGGCTCCTCCTATTTATACTAGTTAGTGTCATCATTATCGAACCAAGCGGTCCATTCCAAATTTTCCAAGTGGCCCGCCTAGAGTACTTAGGTGGCAAGCCTAGGATCCTAAGAGAACACTTGCCATCTTCTTATTGGACCACCTATTGAATTGCTCTCCAAGGCTCAATTTAGGCTTATGATATGCCTATGATCCTAAGGGACACATAAGCCCATTTGATACCGAATGACCTCTCTTGATTGGTTGGCATTTGTCTTGTTTGCCAAGGCTATCTTTTAGGCTCATCATAACCTAAGATTCTAGATGACACCTAAGCTTATGAGTCACCAACTTCTTCTCCAAGGCAAATCTCAAGCCATCATTACCAAGCCAAATGGTCCACTCTAATTTTTCCAAGTGTCCGACCTAAAGTCCTTGGGTGGCAAGTCTACTTGCTTCAAGATTACACCTAGGAGATAAGTTGGCATGGCTAATGGTCTTGCTTGGCAATCTAAGCTCCTAGGCATCATGGATGATGGCTTGCTTTTCCCTTTTCCATTGGTCCACCTACATGACGCATTTAATAGACATATAATGAAGTTTGACAATAATTGTACCATAGTTGTCAACTTGGGAATTCTAGAATCTTCGGTCATTAATGAGTATTCATGTATCACTTTCCAATTGGTCCACGTATACACCGCCATTTTCTAGAATATCTAAAGATATCTTGGCTGCCAATATGACTTTTGAATATTCAAAGGACAACTCACCCCTTCATTTAGTGAAGGGGTTCTAGAATTTTCTTTATTTTGTCCTTTTCTTCACTAATAAGGCAAAGGGATCATCACACATCAAAAAATCGAATTACGTACACTCGAGGTTTGGCCATTATGTCCCATATTTGCCCAAACCGTTTCTTTAGATAGTCAGTCGACAAAAAGGGTCGGTTGTTTTTTGATTCGTTCAAGACCAATCCTAAGGCTACCCATGGCCTAGCACTAAGCCAAGGCACTCATGGACCTTAGAATTAGTGACAGACTAGTCGGATCTATCCCTGGGCTCATTCCGGTCGACACCCGATCCACTGGTAGGGTTCATGGTCAGTGCATTACCGATCCATGATTGGACATCACCAATTCAAGATTCTTTTCTGATCACTAAGAATTAAATAGGGAATGATGTATTTTTGGTCAGAAGATGGTTGCATTCGATCAATTCGGATCATCCGTGTATCTGTGAATAACCGGGCGAGAATCACCCGCGACCATAAACTGTGACCATTCGGATCGACCCATGACCATCTGCCGATCCAAAATCATCCCGTGACCAATTCTCGTGATCAAAAAGTCATCTTATGAGCTGGTGATCCTATCCCATCAGTATGGTTGATAGAAAATTAGAGGCCAACACCTCAATCTACTCGTGAATGGTCGGTTGGTTGGTTGGTCGGACCATGGCCAATCCATGATTCGTTGCTGATCGAACTTGTCGATTTATGGCCAATATCTCATGATCAATCTATTTAGGACCTTATGGCCGATCCTTACACGGTTAGAATCGAGGATATTACTTAAGTTTGTGATTAAGTGTGAGTGATTCCACTTGATCACAAAATTCTTGTCGATCGGCACTAGACCAATTTTCTCTGTCGTTTTGATACCCTGTATCCGTATTTGAAACCTCGAGATTTTTAGGACAACTGAGAGTTACCAATGTGTTGAATATGTACATTGTGGCTCGAGAATAATCGACCACGGGTCAATTACACTAAAAATTCCTGAAAGCTACTCGGTAGGCTAGGATGCACTAAAATCGCGCCAAATTGAAATTAACTGTTAATTTGAACCCAAATTTAGAAATTAAAATTTTTTTCATGTCACAAGTCATTTTAGGAATGTCAACTCATCCTTAGAAGATTTTTCTGCAAACGGAGATTTTCGGCGAAAAAATCAAAGTAAGGTTATTTTGGATCGAGAAATTCATAGGCTCATTTTTTATTGCATTTTTTGGCGTCAAGTGGGATCTTTAGGCAAGGAAAAATATGGAATTAAGTGAGGACATCTTGGTTGGATTTAGGGGCTTCAATTTGGGTTGATTTGAAGAGGAATTGAATGAAATTGATGAGCAAATGTCCAAATTCGGAGCCAAGGGACGGAGCAACCTTTTGGACCATTTGGCAAGCTTGTTAGGGAAGTTTGGAGAGAGCGAAATGGCTGAGGATGATGGCTAAGCTTGGTGGGGGCTTGTGGGTTGTAATTTGGACAAGTGTTGAGCCTAGAAAGCCTTTAGGGACCCCCTCTCTTCAGTAGCCTTCTTCTCCTTCCTTGAGGCCACTTTCCCCATTGTTGTGGCTGTGTTTGAGCTCTAAGAACTAGAGAAAACTGGCAGCGCCCTCCCCTTAACCATCGACCGCTGGCCGTCCGTCACAAGCCGCGCCGTCGCTGCTCGCATCCCGCGCGCTCACTCCGTGCCTGTCACTATTTCGCAAGCCTAGCTCATTGCTCGAACTACATCATAGCTCCACCTGACCTCCACCGCCACCGTATGTCGCCGTCCAGCCCCACTGTCGATCGCCACTATAGCCACTGTTTCGGCCCTAACCAGCCGCCGGTTAAGCCTTTCTTGGCCAAGAACAGAAGCTGAAGACCAGCGAGGGTCTTGGACTTCAAGGCTCATTTTCAGGCCAGTTCGAACCTTGCTTAGTGTCGCCGCACGGTCGATTGTCACTTGCCTTCGTCTCCACGTCGTGGTGAACTCATCGGATCGCTAAACCGGTGAGCTTACTCACTAAACTCTTCTTAGGGAGTTAATAATGCTTAAGGGGTGATTAGATTAAGTTAAGTATGTTTAGGTGGTTAGTTTAATTAAAGGTTAATTAGATTAAGGAATTGATTAGTTTAGTAGGTTGTTTAATTAGCCTAATTAGGAGGTTAGATTAGTGTAAGCTTAATTAGGTATTTATTTAATTATTTGCATTTATTTAATTATTTAGCAATTATTCATTTATTTTATATTTATTTATTTATTTTTTGGAATTAACTAATTACTTAATAATTCTGGAAATTTTGCCGAGAAGGCCGGTTGTTAGAATTTCATGCCGATTGCAGCGATGTGGTTAGTTTGTGTAATTGAATGATTATTTGTGCAAGTGAGTGATGATTGTGAAATTTTGATATTTACTTAGAAAATCTCGGGTGTCGGGTTTTAACACCGAAAGTGGTTTTAAAGACTATATCAAACCATGGGATTTTAAAAAGGAAGGATATCAATTTTCAAGGTTCGATCTGACCATGTACGCACACATGATTATTTTCACAGAGTGTTTTTAATACGAAGAAAACAGGTTAGGGTCGTTATCTTAATTGAGGCATGTGAGTGCAAAGCACAATGTCCTTGCCCGGAATTGAATGATCGTGTGCTAGCTAAGAGGACCCGTCCCCAGTGTGTGTCGGTGGACGTTACCCCTATATGGGACGCCCCTGGTCAAGGGAAGCCGGTCATAGTAGATTATGGACCAAAGCTCCTTCGGGAATGCCGTAAGGAATGTTGTCCCCGATCTATGTCGGAGGATGTAGCCATGCTCAAAGAAGTGAGACGAAGCCTAGCATAGCTAGAGGACCGATGTGTGTCGGGTAAAACTGCCTGTGCAAGTAGTAATAATCAATTGGAACGCATGATTGATTGAGATAGATGCGCCGGATTATGGGACAAAATTGTGTGACATGGAATGGGACATGTCATAACGATTTGGCCCTATAGTTGGGACCCTTGTGGTTGTTTGAGAAATGCATTGTGGCGTTCCAATTGATTGAGTGTGAACATTGCTTATGGTTGTGCTATGAACTGTGCTGACGTGCAGGAAGGAACTGAGGTGAGGTAAGTCCTTTGTTCAAATTGTGTAGTTGTGTGGCTAGGATGCCCTTAGGCGTATTCCCTTCCTAATGAGGGTTTAGGGGTGAACTTGTTAGGACATTGTCTCACCCCATCGTGGGCTTAAATTTTCAAGTCCCTAAAGGACGAAGCGGCCAGTTCGTTTTACTTGGCCTCGGGGAGTTGCAGAGGTGAAGTCCGAAGGATCGGTGAACGTGTTCGACTAGTAGGTCGTAGGACAGTTCCTTTTTGAGAGCCAGTCTTTTGTAGACTTCTGGTTGTAGACCTCTATTTGTAAACTCAATTGGATTATAAAAGTGTTTTGGTTGTGTATTTGTTGTCCTGCCTGCTTTCTATTCCATGCTATTTGTTGTCAAGGGTATTAATTGTTCGCTTCCGCGTGCGTACTAAAATGAATGGGTCGGCGACGCGTCCTGGGACGTCGCAAAATTTTATGAACCACCGAGGGATGGGCACACGCTCGAGGATCGAGGCGTGACAAAAGCCCTATTAAGATTTTGCTTGCTCCTACTAAGATTCGGGAAAGTGATATCAGTAGAAAACGTTTCATGCAATCTTTCCCTTGTTAAACCGTAAACACGCAAATTTATGTGGTCATGCTTAATCAAGCTTGTCTAAGAAGATCCAAATACTTCAAAAATCAAATGGAAAAAAAAAAAACCGCATCAAGTAAGTTGCAATAATGTCCAAGCAATGAAAATGGAGCAAGTAAATCTCCATCCACATCGAGTAAAGAATATACATCGCCTCGTTATCGAACCCCGGGAAATGACCCCACAAGCTATGATTAAAGTGAAACACGTTAATGCCCTAAGTCATGAATGCAAATTTTCTAACGTTAAATAACGACAATGAAATATGAAACAAAATTGACTACGACAAAGCACGAATCTAGTATAGCCCTAGGATGCAACTCCTAACTAAATGCAAACCCGATTTCTTCGTTTATCTTTCTCGTTTCTGTTTGTGATAAACAAGATTGAAATCCTAAACTTACCGAGTATACACTAACATATTAAACTAGGCACGAGGCTAGGAATTAAGTTACGATGTGATGCTCACACACGAATACCTCATATAGAGATGGCGTACTATGTAAAAGGGTCACTTTAGGAACTTTCGAGACCCTTGGTAAGGCCATCTCTAAATGATCTCAAATGAATTTTAAAATGTCGCAACACGTCCACAGATCATGGGGACCGCTATTTTTTGTTACAGTTCAATTATTGAATTCGCAACTAAGTTTGGAATAAATATGACATAAATGTAACAATTTTCAATTGTCCTAATCCAACCAAATCAATCATAAGGGTTTTGGATTTGTTTTCTCGCCGTTCTTTTGGTTTGGCGGCCCTCACAATCCATGTTCGCGGAGCACCCGTTAGAGAAAGCGCATCTATTGCACCGAGGGGAAATGATTTCCCCCTTTTTTTTAAAAAATTATCACTTATAAAAAAAGTTCCAATAGAATTTTTGTAATAAAAATTGGAAGATCGATTAGTGTTTAGAGCTGTCTTCTCAAACTAAATCCGCTAACCATATAGACTCGTACTACCTTTACCTAAAGGGAAAAAGCCACCAAAAGCCCCCAACTTTGCCTGGAGTGACACATTTACCCCGAACTTTGTTTTGTGACGTGAAAAATCCCGAAGTTTGCTAACTGTGACATATTTACCCCAAACTTTTATTTGTGACATAAAAAATCCCGAACTTTCATTTGTGCGACACATTTACCCTAAATCATAAGGATATTTTGGTCTTTTTACTTTTAAAAACTTTTTCTTTTTTTTTTTTTTTTTTTTCTTCTTCTTTCTTCCCTCCGCCGGCCATGGCGGAGGGAAGCCGGCGCCTGCCCTCGCCGGACGCCGGTGAGGGCACCCCTCGCCGGATCTGGTGAGGGCACCTTCGCCCGACGCAGCGACGGTACCCCTTGCCCGACGCAGCGAGGGCGGCCCTCGTCGGCGTCGGGCGAGGGCACCCTTCGCCCGACGCAGCGCGGGCGGCCCTCGTCGGCGTCGGGCGAGGGCACCCTTCGCCCGGCGCGCGGCGGGGCGGCCCTCGTCGGAGTCGGGCGAGGGCCTCCTCGCCCGATCCGGCGAGGACACCCTCGCCCGACGCCGCGAGGGCACCCCTCGCCCGAGTCCGGCGAGGGCACCCCTCGCTAGGCCCTCGTCGATGTCCGACGAGGGCCTCCCTCGCCCGACGCCGCCCGGGGCACCCCTCGCCAGATCCGGCGAGGGCACCCCCGCCGGCGTCGAGCAAGGGAGGCCCTCGACCGGTCGGTCGGCCGAGGGCCTCCTTCGCCCGACGCCGGCGAGGGCGGCCCTAGCCAGCCCAGTCGAGGGTGACCCTCGCCCGACGCCGGCGAGGGCAGCCCTCGCCCGACGCCGGCGAGTGCAGCCCTCGCCGGACGCCGGATTCCCTCCGCCATGGCCGGCGGAGGGAAGAGAGAAGAAGAAAAAAAGAAAAAGAAAAAAAAAAAACAGAAAGAATAAGACGAAAATACCCTTAATGGGTAAATGTGTCACAATTAGCAAACTTCGGGGTTTTTCACGTCACAAAACAAAGTTCGGGGTAAATGTGTCACTCTATGCAAAGTTTGGGGTTTTTGGTGGCTTTTTCCCTTACCTAAAATTTATTTTTATATTACAAAAAATCCCACAACTAAGATACATATACTATATTTATCCCAAATTATTTTTTTTATCACAAAAATCTCAAATCAATACACATGTGTCATGTTTACCTCCAAACTAATAAAATTGTGCCACATTTAGCCCGACTTTTGAAATTTTTGGAAACAAACTCTTTGAGATGAATATAACACAAATGTAACAATTTGAGATTTTTTTTTACGACACGAAATTAATTTCAATTAATTTGGCACGGATGTATTAATTTGATATTTTCTGTGATTTTTTGTTATACTAAAATTAATTTAAGGAAAACATGACATGAGTGTATTGATTTGGGACTTTTTTATATTAACTCTATAAAAATAACAATTTATCCACTAAATAAGGATCGTTATACCCCTTTTCATATTCAAATATTGGAACCGTTCGAAAAGTCTGAATCCTAGATGAGGAGATTCTATAGACAGAATGAGAGGATAAAAGAACAAGAATGGTAGGTGCTAGATGCTAGTCCTAGCCCTTTAGAGGTGTTGGACAGCAAGATTAAAGTGTTCATTCGCCTACCAAATGATCCCGAATGAATTTTGAAACGTCGAAACACGTCCAAAGGTCATGGGGACTACTATATTTTGTTACGGTTCAACGCTTGAATTCGCAACTAAGTTTGCAATAAATATGACATAAATGTAACAATTTTTAATCGTCCTAATCCAACCAAGTCAATCCTAAGCTTTTGGCTTCGTTTTCTCGCCGTTCTATTGGTTTGTCGGCCCTCGCGATGCATGTTCGTGGAGCACCCATTAGAGAAAGCGCATATATTGCACCGAGGGGAAATGATTTGTCCCTTTTTTAAATAAATTATCACTTATAAAAAAAGTTACAATAGAATTTTTGTAATAAAAATTGGAAGATCTATTAGTGTTTAGAGATATCTTCTCAAACTAAATCCGCAAACCCTATAGACTCGTACTACATTTACCTAAAATTTATTTTTATATCACAAAAATCCCAAAACTGAGGTACATATACTATATTTATCCCAAATTAATTTTTTTGTCACAAAAATCTCAAATCAATACACATGTGCCATGTTTACCTCCAAACTAGTAAAATTGTGCCCACATTTAGCCTGATATTTGAAATTTATGGTAACAAACTCTTTGAGATGAATATAACACAAATGTAACAATTTGAGATTTTTTTTTACGACACGAAATTAATTTAAATTAATGTGGCACGGATGTATTAATTTGAGATTTTCTGTGATTTTTTGTTATATGAAAATTAATTTGAAGGAAAACAAGACATAAGTGTATTGATTTGGGACTTTTTTATATTAACTCTATAAAAATAACAATTTATCCACTAAATAAGGATTGTTATACCCCTTTTTATATTCAAGTCTCGGAAAACCATTCGAAAAGTCTGAATCCTAGATGAGGAGATTCTCTAGACAGAATGAGAGGATAAAGGAACAAGGATGGTAGGTGCTAGATGCTAGTCCTAGCCCTTTAGAGGTGTTGGACAGCAAGATTAAAGTGTTCATTCGCCTACCAAATGATCCCGAATGAATTTTTAAACGTCGCAACACGTCCAAAGGTCATGGGGACTACTATATTTTGTTACGGTTCAATTCTGGAATTCGCAACTAATTTTGCAATAAATATCACATAAATGTAACAATTTTTAATCGTCCTAATCCAACCAAGTCAATGATAAGCTTTTGGATTTGTTTTCTCGCCGTTCTTTTGGTTTGTCGGCCCTCACAATGCATGTTCGTGGAGCACCCATTAGAGAAAGCGCATATATTGCACCGAGGGGAAATGATTTGTCCCTTTTTAAAATAAATTATCACTTATAAAAAAAGTTACAATAGAATTTTTGTAATAAAAATTGGAAGATCTATTAGTGTTTAGAGCTATCTTCTCAAACTAAATCCGCGAACCCTATAGACTCGTACTACATTTACCTTAAATTTATTTTTATATCACAAAAAATCCCAAAACTGAGGTACATATACTATATTTATCCCAAATTAATTTTTTTGTCACAAAAATCTCAAATCAATACACATGTGCCATGTTTACCTCCAAACTAGTAAAATTGTGCCCACATTTAGCCTGATTTTTGAAAGTTTTGGTAACAAACTCTTTGAGATGAATATAACACAAATGTAACAATTTGAGATTTTTTTTATGACACAAAATTAATTTAGATTAATGTTGCACGGATGTATTAATTTGAGATTTTTTGTGATTTTTTGTTATACGAGTATATTTGGAGGTAAACATAACATGAGCATATTGGTTTGGGATTTTTTAATATTAACTCTATAAAAATAACAATTTATCCACTAAATAAGGATCGTTATCCCCCTTTTCATATTCAAATATTGGAAAACCATTCAAAAGTCTGAATCCTAGATGAGGAGATTCTCTAGACAGAATGAGAGGATAAAGGAACAAGGATGGTAGGTGCTAGATGCTAGTCCTAGCCCTTTAGAGGTGTTGGACAGCAAGATTAAAGTGTTCATTCGCCTACCAAATGATCCCGAATGAATTTTTAAACGTCGCAACACGTCCAAAGGTCATGGGGACTACTATATTTTGTTACGGTTCAATTCTGGAATTCGCAACTAATTTTGCAATAAATATCACATAAATGTAACAATTTTTAATCGTCCTAATCCAACCAAGTCAATTATAAGCTTTTGGATTTGTTTTCTCGCCGTTCTTTTGGTTTGTCGGCCCTCACAATGCATGTTCGTGGAGCACCCATTAGAGAAAGCGCATATATTGCACCGAGGGGAAATGATTTGTCCCTTTTTAAAATAAATTATCACTTATAAAAAAAGTTACAATAGAATTTTTGTAATAAAAATTGGAAGATCTATTAGTGTTTAGAGCTATCTTCTCAAACTAAATCCATGAACCCTATAGACTCGTACTACATTTACCTTAAATTTATTTTTATATCACAAAAAATCCCAAAACTGAGGTACATATACTATATTTATCCCAAATTAATTTTTTTGTCACAAAAATCTCAAATCAATACACATGTGTCATGGTTACTGCCAAACTAGTAAAATTGTGCCCACATTTAGCCTGATTTTTGAAATTTTTGGTAACAAACTCTTTGAGAGGAATATAACACAAATGTAACAATTTGAGATTTTTTTTATGACACAAAATTAATTTAGATTAGTTATTACGACCCCTCGAGCCACGGCCAACACAACAGTTAGTGGTCATCTAGACCCCCACTAGGCATCTGATAAAATCGGGCATCGTCCCGCCCCATCGAGCACGGCAATGTCTAGGACCCCCGCCTAGATGGCATTCCACATAGGAGCATCATTCCGAAATCCATCCGCGAACGGCATCGTCTAGAATCCCCGCGTAGACAGCATTGTCCGAAACCCCTACCTAGACGGCATCGTCCTGCGTATTCATATGCATCAGGACAAGTTCACTACCCCGCATAAAGGCATGAAGGTACTTAGGTGATCACACACCAGCACATACTTGGCCAAGAACATCGTGTTTTGCACTCAATGCCTCAATTTCAAATAATGGACTTTGCCAATTTTCTTCATATTAAAAATCATCCCAGTAAAATAATCGTGTGTAGTCACACATTTAAATCGAGCCATGAAACTTGGTACGCTCCCAAATCAAAACTCAACAATTTTACATAGTACATAAGAATTAGAGTGCAAAAAACTGACACCGGGTATTTTTCCATCTGAAAGCCAATAAAACCAAGTTTTGTAACCATCATCGGTAACTACCATCCAACAATCAATTGCACAACAACACACGTACAAGCCATCACATAGCCAAGAACACCAAAATCCCTTTTCAAAAGCCACTTGGCACTCTTTTTTTTTTTCTTTAAACTTTCGGAAATAAATTCGTATGGGGTCACGTATTTGAAATTAACCTGCAAAACTTTGCACGCATCTAGTATAAAACCTCCTCATTTTATTGAGCCCATAAAACTTGGCGTCCAAACCCGACACCTCATTTATTTTCTATTTTCTTTTACAACCATCTTCTTTTGAAAACCATCTTTAGTAACCCCCACTTTTTTTTTTGTTCAAAACCTTTAGAAATAAATTCATAGGTGCTCACATACTCAAACTTAATCCGTCAAACTTTGCACGCACCTAGTTTAAAATCTCATTATTTTATTGGGCAAATAAGTTTTGGTGTCCAACCCGACACCTAATTGTTTTTCCAATTAAAAGCTTAAAAGGTCATCTTTTGTAATAACCATAAACCATCACCATAGAACAACCACTCACATATTATCACGCATAAGTTCTAAGCATGCCAAAAGTCACCCACATCACCAAATATACATTATCCAGCAAGCACAACATCAAGAACAACCACTCACATATTATCACGCATAAGTTCTAAGCATGCCAAAAGTCACCCACATCACCAAATATACATTATCCAGCAAGCACAACATCAAGAACAACCACAAAATCATAACCAGCCCTAACCAGTAGAAATCGGGCCACTCGCGCGTCTCCAAGTTTAAATCCAGAAAACTAAACAAACAAGCTCAGAAAATTCTCAAATTTGAATATGTTGTAAAGGAAACCTAAATTTTTTTTTTTTATGCAGACACCTTAACCCAGATCTTTCTATATTGAGTGCAGTAAATTGCCCAAACCGTTACAAAAATTGTGTACGTGTCTAAAAAGTCTATTTTCCAAAATCAGTTTGGTTTGAGGTCCAAAACTTGTCTGTTTGATCTGAAATTTGACTATGGTAAACTACAAGATGTGATGAAAAATTTTTGTGAAGGAACTCTTTCAAAAATCAAACCCTACGAGTTGATACAAATCCTTGGAACACCTAAAGGTCACAAGTTCGAACACAAACTGAGATTCTGTTTTGCAAATAATGAGGCTGAAACCTTATTCTTTTAATTCCCTAAAATCATGAGTGAAATAATGTCATAGCTGAAGATGTTTTGAGCTTTTTTCAAGAAGGAATCAACTTCAAAATCGAATCTGAAATTAAGCTAATCCACTTATCATTAATCTAACCAGGCTAGTTAACACTAATCTAACTAAGCTAATTAACACTAATCTAACCCCCTAAGCACAATTAACAAACTAATCAAGGATTAGGGAGTTGACTCACCGGATTAGTGAGGTAATGGGTTCACAACGATGGTGGCGCGACGATGGTGAGATCCTGTTCCTACAGTGTCTCTAGAGGAGGCCGGGAAGAGGCTAAAAACCACCTTGCAAGCTCAATGCTTGCTGCTGGAAGAACCAGTTCTGCTCGGTTCTAGACTAAAGGACTGAGGTGGCTGGACGGCTCGGGGATGGGCGGCTGATGGCGGTGAGGTGATGGCTATCCGGGGGAGTTTTGGTGGACGGTTGCTGGTGGAGTTGCATGGTGAAGCTGGAGACGCTGGGGTGTTGCTGGTTGGTCTTGGTTGAGCGGGCTGTGGCGTGGTTGGAACGAGTGGGAGGTGCTACGGGCGGTAGTGGTTGCTCGGCTGAATGATGGGCATGCGGGGATGCTGTTGTGAAATGGGTTGTGAAGGTTGGCGTGTCTGCTAAAGTTGGAAGGTGTGGCTGTAGAAGGAAGGGAGATGAAGATGGGGCTGAATGGTGGAGACAGTGGAGGTGTGCAGCAAAGATGAGGGGAAAGACCAGAACCAGAATCAAGAGGGAGGGCGACGTGTGAAAGAAAAGAGAGAATTAGAGGAGACAGGGGCTGTTCTGCTGGGGGATTTGTGCGTGCTTGAAATATCTAAACCATGATTGCCTAAGCCCCAAAGTCTTCATGCATGGAAGTCAATTGGCCCTCCAATCACCATTTAGCTTCGATTTCCCACAAATAAAGCTAATTTGGGCAGCCAAAACTCCTCTTCTTCCCTTGATCCGAATTTCCATTTCATTTTCCATTTTTTTGCAAAATTCTGAACTCGACGAAAATTCTCCGGAAGATGAGACGACCTTCTAAAAATGAATTGTGACATGCTCGAATGTCCAAATCCTGAAACCGAATTCAATTTCATGGTTAAAATTGACCGAACACGATTTTAGTACAACCTTAACCTATCGGGTAGCTTTTGGGGATTTTAGCGCGTTTGACCTGTGGTCGATAATTTTCAATCCACGTTTGTGCATCTCTGAGACATAAGCGACTCTCAGTTATCGTAAAAATTACAAGGTTTCAATTACGTGTACCGAGTATAATTTCGATAGGAAATCGAGTTAGTGCCGTTCAACGCAAATTTCGCAATCACGCGGAATCACCCACAATTCAATTACGTGTTTCTGTTGAATTAGCCTATATACAATCACTAATCGATTATAACGGTGTCGTATTGACCCTTGCCGATTATTATGGTCAAGCAGTCGATTTACGATCGAATTCTCGAGTCTGCCGCATTTATATCCCTTAACGGCTTCACCTAATAGATTAGTTAACTCATGAGGGACCCTACTCAAAGTAAAACGACCACAGGCACGTCGACAAAATGCCTATTTCATATTATCGAGATGGGGTCGACTTTCGGGATGTCACAGTCATGACCCTAATGGACACCACGGAGGCCCAGGTGGTGGTCATGGAAAAGGCCATTGAGGTCCAAGTGGCGAACCCAGACATGACCATGGTGGTGGACATGACAATCATGGTCCTGATGGAGGCCATGGAGGTCCGAGTGGTGGTCATGGTGGAGGCCACGGTGGTCTTGGCAAAGGCCATAGCGGTCCAAGCAGCGGACCTGGCAGCAAGCCTAGAGGAGATCATGGCCATGGAGGACCAGGCAGGCATGGCCTTGATGAACATGGCCCTGACAGCCACAATCCTAAAGGTGGCCACTACCACGACTGATGCTAGTTCTCCATTGCTTGTTTGTTATTGAGGACTAGACATGGTCAATATGTGATTTAAAGTATCTCCGTGGCATTTTAACCATCTTTTATTCGGGGAAAGAAAAGGACTAAAAAATAATAAGCACCATGTGGAGTCAGTCATGTATTTGAGCTAGGAAGTATCCCAATGAATTTCGAATTCCTAATTTGATTGCTAGCTTTGTGCATGAGATGTTGATGCATGTACACTTAGTGCACCAAAATTCTTGGATCATCGGAAAATCTCATGTTGGACCTATCAACGGTCGGATTTAAGGATATATTAGCCTGAGATGCACATACGTGCACATGCAAACAGTGCATCTCAGCAATTTTATTTGTGCGAGTAAATCCTTAGATAAGGCGATTGTAAGACATAAAAGACCAAACAAAGTGATTTCTTAAGTTGATGCACTTCAAGATTCTCCTCCAATAAATAGATTATAAATGAATGGAATAGAACTCCAATATGAGTAGAAGCATGTTTCCTCACAAGCAATGTTCACCTGACCAGTATCGATCAGAGACGATGGAAACACGAACGTAGGATTTCGCAACACGAAAATTGAAAGTGAACTAGGCCAGTCTCAATCAGAGACGATCCACGTGACTATATGAAGAGAAGAAGTCTCTTCTATGCCCCTTATTCCAACTTCTTTCATAAGTAGAAGTTTGTAGTTTGTGATCTTCCTCATGATTTATTGCCTCCATACAATGTCTGAGGTCCGTTACCTTTTGGGAAGCCTACACTATAGAAATGGTCTATGTGAGACCATCTATAGGTCATGACACAAGGATAAAATTCTAATTCTTCCAAAGTGGTATCTCAATTATGGCTTAGGTCCCCATAAAAGAAGGCCTTCTTTGCCTTCCACCTAAGCTACAAGCCAATCCCAAGGAACAATAATACTTCATGGGGTCTTTCTATCTAGTGTAGGCTGTCCGCATCTTCATGGACATGTTTATTTCACCGAGTTTCTTCCTTCGATTGTGCCTAGCTCATTAAGCCTTATAAAAGCAAAGAAGAAAATTACTTTATTTTTATTGTTTGGGACAATGATAATACCTATGATTGCATATGACATTCATAAAGCAGTCGATCTTGATGCTAACCTCACACCTCGGGTTGTCACTCGGCAGAAGAAAGTGGTAGTATCTCGGGGATAGAACTTCATCGATCCATTTGTTGAAATGCTTTTTAGCCTGTAGCCAATAAAAACCACCTTTTGCGTTTTGCCAGTAAAACCCTAAATTATCACATGGGGAAAAAAAAGAGGACATGGTGAAGTTGTTATTTCAATATTCACTTTTAGCTAAGAAAATTCGTCCATGCTGTGCAGCAAAATCTAGTTTCAGCAACTGCAATTCCCCTTTTAACTTTTTTTTACGTCCATCTCATTCATAGTAAGTAAAGGTTTGGTCAAGATGCCATTACACCTCATATTTTGAAGTAAATTTGACCAAATGTATCAGTTTAAAGTTTTTTGCAACATGAAAATTAATTTAGGGTAAATGTTGCACGGGTGTATTAGTTTGAAAATATTTGTGATGTTTTTTTTTTTGGTAAAAGGTAATAAATATATTGAGGAAATGCCAAATGTTCAAAAGATCTCGTCACCAGAGCTTACACTCCAAATGAAAGATCATAAGGAGTGGAAGGGTGCCGATATGTAAAAGCTAGCAAACCATGGCACACACACTACAACGCAAACACCAAAAGAGAAGCAAGGCATGGACAATCGGCTACCAAACAAGCCTCGGACGAGGAGGAAGGACAACCCCAGTTCCAAAGCAGTAGATGCCAGCCAACCTATGGGTCCCTTGAGAAAATAATCGGGTCTAGGCCCCAACTTCTCTGCAACCTTTTGTTTCAAAAATTATCTTCAACGTTCCTGAAGGTGATAGCCTTGTCTCGGACCACTTTGAAGAGGCTGGTCTCTGAAGATGATGCTATTCCTATTTTTTCAAATGATATGACAAAGAGCGCCAAAGGAAAAACGGGCAATGCACTTATGGAAATCTTTATCCTTCAAAAAAGTAGCGCCCCAGCGGAGGTTCTCCCTCCAAGTCCTGTTGCACCAAGGCAAATTGCCTCTGGAAGCCCAAAAGAAAGCAACGCCAGCCATGACATGGCAACTAAAAAATAAGTGATCAATAGAGTTAGGCATACTCTTGCAAAACGCACAGGCAGCACTTCCAATTCTACCATAAGACAGAAGGAGAGTCTGGGTTGGGAATTTGTGCTTAGCAATAAGCCAAAGATTAAGCTAATAGCGAGGCGCTATGGTATTGTTCCACATGAAGGCATGCCAATGGACCCAGGTTCTCTTCTTCCTGATGGAGTTCCACGTCGTTGCCACGGTGAACAGGCCCGTAGGGTTTTCTCGCCAGCACCAACAATCCGGGTCACCCGTAAGGATTGGAAAGGGATGACCCCACGATTCAAACACCGTCTTGAGAGCCTGCCCAGCATCTGAGAAGAGGTCAACCACAAAAGCTTGTCTAGAAAGCCCTAAGTTGTAGATAAGCGAGTCTGAAAAGAACAAGTTCAGGGGCCCCCTAAGGTGCTAATTATCAAACCACAAAGAGGTTGCTTGGCCATCGCCAATTTTTCAGCAGAAGGCCGTCTGGAAATCACTCCTTAGGTTCAATAGACTCTTCCAGGCCCAGGAGCTAAAGGTTGGCTTCCTAACAACCCAAAAGTTCTTGTTTTTTAAGAAAGTGGAATGAATCCACCTACACCATGGCGCTTCCTTGTCTGAGAACAAGAGCCAGATATGCTTCAGCATGGTGGCTTTATTGCAATCTCGGAGTCTCCTGATACCTAGCCGTCCTTCCTCTTTTGGAAGGCAAACTTCATACCAAGCTACTTTAGCACCACGCCTACCCAGATTCAGACCTTTCCATAAGAATTGTCTAAGGATTTTCTCTATCTGGTCCAACATAGCTATAGGTAAAACAAATACACTAGCCCAGTAGGCTTGTATAGCATGAATAACTAACCTGATAAGCTGAAGCCGTCTAGTAAGAAAGAGGAAGCGGTGAGTCCAAGAATGAACCCTTGTAGTGATATGGTTGACAAGGGCACAACAGTCTGCTTTGTTGATCCTCGAAGTAATAATAGGAGCCCCCAAGTAGCGAATCGGCAAGTTCTCTTCTTGGAAGCCAAGCTCAAAGAGAATACAGTTCCTTAAGGAAGGCGCGCCACCGGCCAAGAAAATTTCGCTCTTGCACGGGTTTGGACGAAGGCCACTCTAAGAGGAAAAGAATAGAAGACCTTCCTTGAGGAGAGCCACCCGATTAGCCAGCACCTTTGTAATACACTTGTAGATAGTGTTACAATAGGCGATAGGCCTATAATTCTCCACGGAAGTGGCATTCAGCACTTTAGGAACCATCACCAAGATGGTATTGTTAATCTTTCTTAAGAGTTTTCTAGAAGTGAAGAAATTCATCACTGCAGCAGTGACTAAGGGACCAACCGTCTCCTTGTTTTCCTTGAAGAACTTAGCTATGAAGTCGTTCAGTCCAGGTGCCTTTCCCTTGGGCAAGGAGAAGAAAGTGTCCTGAACCTCCAACTTTGTGACCGGCCTAGTTAGGAGCACAGCCTAATCATCTGAAGTGGATGCTAAATGACCTCCCTCAATTCCTCAAGTGAAGGCTTGACAAGCTCCCCTTGCGGTGCTAGGAAGTCATCAAAAAACTCCACAAAGCAACATTGCACCAGCCGTGTCTCGGTCACCTGGTTCCCCAAAGAATCGAGGATAGATAGGATTTTGTTTCTCAAATGTCTTTTTTTGACATACTAGTGGAAGACCTTAGTGCCTGGACTTTTGTCCGAAGAATGACTCCTCCAAGGACCGCAACTCTGCAAAGATACGCTTGTAATCCTTTTCCACCTCAGTAAGGTCAACAGAAAAGGGATTTTGTTGCAAGCCCGCCTTAGTGGTCTCCAAGGCTTTCCTTGCATCAAGAGTTCTCTGTTGAGCTGCTCGAGCTGACATTTAAGAGCCTTGAGCTTACAAACAAGCCTATACTTAGGGACCCCAACCCCGGAGCATCTCAAACTTGTGAAACAATCACGTAGAACTTCCGATGTTTCATCCAGAAGTCGAAGAACTTAAAGGGCTTCCTCCAAAGAGTCGGGCTAAGCACCTTAACCACCATAGGCGAGAAATCCAAGATTCCCGGCGCTAGGAAGGAGGCTTTCGAGTAAGAGAAATCCAGACTCCACTTAGCGTTCACCAGAACCCCGTCGATCTTTCTTTCCTTCATAGAAAGCCCCAAGGATGTAGTCCAAGTGTATGTAAAACCAACATACCTCAGATCTTCCAACTCAGCCTGCTCCATGCACTGCCCAAACTCATCAAAGCAAGGTATCCAATCTTCAGAGCCCCCGGTACGGTCCGACAGATCCTTAATAGCATTGAAATCCCCCAAGACAAACCAAAGAGTGTCCTGAAGATGAATGCTTCTAAAGATGATATCCTCCCACAGAGGTCTCTGAAGCAGAAATGAGTGATCCCCATAAATGAAAGAGATACAGCAAGCTACCCCAGAATTCAAGCACTTAAAGTTTCCATGAACCGCCTGCTTAATAATAGAGAAGGCTTCAAACTTAACCCTTAAAGAATCCCAACCATCCCAAATTCTACCCCTTAGGGAGTATTCGTAGTTTGCAAGCCAACACCAATCCCTGATCAGTCCCCTCAAAATGGAATCGAAGAGATTCTATGACACATTCGTTTCCAACAAACCAATATAGAACAAGTGGTTCAATAAAACAAGGTTATGGACCTCCGCCTGCCTAGAAGGGCCAACAAGGCCTCTAACATTCCAGCAACCTATATACATATGTACAAGAAGAGGAGGAGAAGAAGGGTTACCTCCTTTTCGGAGGCTTGCGTCGGCTTGGAGGAGGAGCTGCACGAGCTGAAGGAAGAGGCGGGGCTACAGAAAGAACCAAGAGCTTGTCCTTGATAGTCTCCTCCCTCGTCCTAGGCAAAGGAGCCTTCGATGAGAGACAAGGAGACAGAAGATCATCATCTGAGCTACCGAGTCGGTTGGACGAACCGTCTGACTCCTCACTGAGGCTGACTAGGTCTACTACCGAGGCATTAAGAGGGCTGATGGGATCTTCCTCTACGGTAGAGTCAGCAGCATCCACCTTGGTGAGGATCCGAAGCCCATTGTAGGCCCTACGGGTTAACGTTGAAGGCATACTCTTCACAGCTATAGCTTTTTTGCTTGAGGGAGCGCCCCTCCTCACCGAAACTAATCGAATGTGCCAAGACTGTCCCCTTAGGAAGGGGGGATTTCTTCTTCTTTCCCCTAACCTATTTTCACCCCGAATCAGGCTTGCTAGTGTCTTCCACCATTGTTGGATTAAGCTTGGGGGGGCGGGCCTCCACGAGTGGGGTGGGAATGGCCCGAGCTTGCAGCTGGCCCTGCACCGACTTCGGACCAACTGAGGAGACCACACATGTGTGTCCAAATGAGCCATACTTCAAGCATTCCACTAGTTTCCATTCATACTCAATAGCGATTGACCGAACCACTCCATTCACTCTCACCTTGACCGAAGACACCGTCGACTGATTGAATTGGAGCTCGGCACAAACCCTTGTGAAGGAAATCATTTCCGTTTGCTCTGTACGTTGATCCACATACAGAGGCTTGCCAATGGTGCTCACGATGGCACTAATTGCCGAGGCTGTCTAAGGTCAAGAGGAAGGTTCTTCAAACGAATCCACACCAGCACCGTAGTTTGCTTTTCCATCTTCAACTCTAGAAGAGGCTCCCATTGTTGCAAGATGAACGGAACCCTTGCAACTGTTATAGGTCCCTCTTCCAAAATCTTCTTTCGGAATAAAGGATTAGGGATACAGAAGAAAAAGAATCCCTAGTCATCCGCGAAGACCTCAACTAGCTTCGGTCCCCAACTATGCTTGAGTGAAAGCTCTGTCAGCTGGAAAGGCAGCCTCCTCCCCATATAATACCCAACAAGGCATTCATGCCATTTGAGATTCACCGCATCTAGCACCTCTTTAGGAAGATTCACCACTCGGACATCATCCTCATACGAAGGAGGAACAAAGGTGAGGTCATACCCCTTAGCTGCAAAACTAGTGACGTTCGCCCACAATCGAGCAGTAAAGGCCTTCGAGTTCCCCGAATGCTTTTACGAGGCCTAGGGCCGCTTGGAAGCCAATCTCACTCTACTACATCCTCTTAAATGTCTTACACGGGCTGAAGCCTTAGGAAGATCACAGTTTGCCATCTTCGCTACTATAGGGGCCTTGCCCATGAGCAAGGATGGCTAGGCCTCTTTGTTTTGAGAGCGAGGGCTAAGAACCTACTCAGCTCCAGTACTCAACTGGGGCGCATAACTTGGCTCCTCAACCACAGAAGATGGAATAGCCAAAAATACACCAACAGCAGTCCAATTACCACCCGAAAACCCTCTATAGTCCAGCCATTTAAAACCGTAACAAGTAAGAGGCTAACTAAGCTTAAGACAAGTGCTGAGGAGTCCAAGCTACCCCCACTAAAACCCCGAAGCAGCAACAGCAAGACGCACGAAAGATCCCGAGCAGACTGTAGTAGCAGCGACTCGTGAGGAGGTAGGGTAGCTCGACAAGGGTTCGAAGCAAGGCGGGGCTAGAGTGGGAAGAAGAAGGGTGCTGAGAAGACCAACTTCCCCTTCGAGGAACCTAGAGCTGTATTGACAGCCGCACCACCAGAATCCGGGTAGAGCAGCAGCAGGGCGATTCACGGAGAAAGAAGGCAGCTTCGATCTCACGATTAAGAAGGAGACGAGTGAAACCGTTCGGTGAGAATCAAGAGGCTTGCTAGAGGAAGAAAACCTCCAAATTTCATGCCAAACGGAGGGCTGAGGTGACCGGAGTGAGCAAAAATGCCGCCGGTGTGAACAGGAAGGAAATCGCACCAGTAAAGGGGAAATGTGAACAGTAACCGAGAAAAAAAACCAAATCGCCCCCGAAAATGTTTGTGATGTTTATTAACCTTATCTATTAAAATAACAATTTTTTTACTAAATGAGGATCCTTCTAGCACTTTTAACATTCAAATACAAATATTTAAAAACCACTTGACCAGTCTCAATACTTGACGAGAAGCATTTTCATAAAAGTTCGTGATTATATGGTGAATGAGAAATGGAATTTTCTGCTAGTACAAGGAATCTTACCAAAAGATGTAATTCTTAGAAGTCAGGCTATCAAATCGCCAATAGCCTCTGATAGGAAAGATATTCTATTGTGGAAAGGTAATAGCAATGGATCTTTCTCGGCTAAGTTAGCATGTGAAATTCTCAAAGGGATCAACAATCAAGAAACTGATAGGATATAGTCCCTTATATGGAAGTGGAGAGGATCTCAACATATTCAAACCTTCCATTGGCTAGCGGCACATAAATGCTTATTAACCAATGAATTGAGAATGTCTCACAATTTGGGAGGTAATCCTTATTGTATTGCATGTTTTGCGAGATTGTCTAGTTATTCGGAACATATGGATTAATCTCGTCCCACCACATTGTCTCGAAGAGTTCTTCTCAATGAATGTATCTCAAGGGTTCAAATTCAACCTGGCTGACTATGGGATATTTAATTCTCACTTTGATTGGAGTACTACTTTTGGTGCGAGCATGACTTTTTTGACAATGGCAAAACAAGTCATTGTTCTAGTGTGACGCTCCCTGACGGCCCCCGATTCATTAGGGTCGCCACATCGCTTCCTTGTCTTGGATATCCTTTACTCTGATACCAAAGGATTTTGACAAATCTGTGAGTTTGGGGGTCTATTATATTTTTCATTGGTCCTTGTGCAATAATATGGCGGAAGCAGATCCATCGACTCCTTTCCCAACCTTTTGAAATGATGCACACTAGATATACTCATAGATATCAACCATGCACTTTTTATTTACATATACTAGATGGACATCGTTTGTCGGTACTTCAAAAGCCAAAGTTTTCTATACTTGTCTATATCCAAAAATATGACCGACATTTCCATCAGCTATTCACATGTCATCCATCATCAAGTATCGGTGTCCCAAAATTCATTGTTTTTCTCTCGTCTATCCGCTACTTTACTCCACTCGAGCCTCCATCATCATCCTCTGGCGGCGGCAACTTTATCACTCTGTAATATGTTAGTCCCCAGGAGGGGTGAGTATGACTACTCGTCAGTTCAATTTCTACTAAACTATATTACGTAAAACTATCATCATATGATTCCATGCAATCAAAATAGAGCACACGGCCAAAGCAATTTCCGTCATTTTATCACGACTCACTACCACCATTTTCCGAAGGACTAGTGTCTGCATCCCTCCAGGCATATCGCACCCAATGTGGCATCACGAAGGGCCTCCAATTCTATATTTCAGTCACCGGGCATCTGGAGTGTGTTACATTACATCTCCAGGCATCTCGCACCCCACCTGACATCACGAGGAATCGCCTTGGCTCACCATGTCAATGATTGCCCCTACCCTCCGGAACACGTATCATCATACATCCGGGCATCCCGACTCTCACAGGGAACCTCTAGGGCTCACTTGTCCCCAGGCATCCAGAGGCATTGCCACTATGATCCTCCAAGCAACCTGTCTCCCGGGGTATCGTCATCCTGAGGGTCTGATGGCAGCAATAACACATCAACTATGGTGTAGAAGTCAAACCATTTCAAATGCCAAAATGTTCCTATGCCGACAATATGTGAAAATTGCTTTGATTTCAAAATCCCAAATCATGGTATGGGTCAAAATCCAATGAAATCTCAACGGCATATCAAATGCCTGTCGGTGAAAACTTTCATAAAGTCCAGAGTTCGAATACCAGAATAAATCGAAGAAGTTTTCTATACTTCCACCCTGATCAAAATCCGAAATTTACAGGCGTGGACTTAAAACATTTTCACGTTTCAAAACTTGGAATGTACAGGTGATGATTTTCACCAAAACCATAAGCATTTCTTGAAGTATTGGAAACCACAGTTCGGCAGGTCGATAAAATTGGTCCCGACGTGAAGAGTTTTAAAACTAAAAACTTTGAAATACCAAAACCGTAAGCCTTTCTTGAAATACCGAAATCGACACATCGACGAGTCATCAAACTCAGTCCCGACCTTAAGATTTTTGGAGTTAAAAACTTTAAAATACCAATATCAACACAAGTATGGTTTCAAACTCAAACCAACCCATTCAAGCACAAAATCCTTTCTCAAATAATCCGTGGTCAATCCGACAACTTTCAAGTTCACGAATCAACGCAAGTACTCTAGAATAGTGTTAGTTTACGGAACACATTTCATCAAACGATGACATAATCTACGCAATATAGGTTAGTAGACATTAACTTGCCTTTAATTTGGTGCGTCAACGGCAAGCGAACCGCAAGTGGTAGCTTCGAGCACGGTTAAGGAGACCGGTGGTGCAGCGGTCGTTAGTTGTGAGCGGCACGCAAAAAGTGAGGTTGGCAACGATGGAGCTGGTGCACCGCGTCAATGGTTGGCAGCCAAAACGCGGGCGAAAGGGTGAAGTTTTCTGGGTTTCTCTGTTGCCAACGCTGCTGGAACAAAGGAAATGTAGACACTGAGAGAGAGAAAGATGGATGTCAAGAGAAGTGAAAAAGAAAGGGAGAAAGGGTAAGGTCTTTTGCTTGCTTCGTTCCCTCTAGCCGCTGACTTCGTGAGTCAACCAAATGGGGATCCTGGTAGCCGCACGCACGCAAGGCAGCTGGTGAAGATGTGGCTCCTTGCATGCCGGTTTCTCTCCTTGCCGAGATAGCATGATTCCCCATGAAGGACGTGTCTTCGGCATGGCCGAACTCTTCCATTTGCTGTCCACCGAAGAAGGAGCTACGTAGCTGCTCGGTCAAGATCCCTTCTAATTGTTGACCCATGAAGAGGAGGGATGTGGCTCATTGGTGTGACTTCTCTGTATGTGGCTTCTTGATACGCGGCTTCAGCTTTGGTCGGAGGCCATCCCTAAACCTCCTCGCTTTTTCCTCAAGATCCTCGATCAATCTACGAGCATACTACGATAACTCGGTGAACTTCGCCTCATATTGGTCCATAATCATTAGACCTTGACGAAGGCATTGAAATTGTACCATCTTCTGTTCCTTAGCATAGCTGGACAAATACTTGCCATTGAACGCTCTAACAAAGGTGTTCCACACCAGATCCACACCTTCTGGGAAAACACTTTCTTGGTGGCCCTCCACCAAGTACTTGCATTACCCTGCAGTTGATATACAACAAGGACCACTTTATCTTCCTCTGTGCACCTCAGCAGTGCAAAAGCTTTCTCTGATTCTTGGATCCAGAGGGTTGCAGTATCGGGATATCCTGTTCCTGTGAACTTCGGCGAGTTCAACTTCGGGAACTACTCAACGAGCTTATGCATTGGTCTCTTGACAACCACGTTCCCAAGTGGAACCTCAGCAGGTGCGGCAACAGGTGAGGTAGTAGGTGCGGCAGCAGTGCGGTAGCGGCTGTTGTAGCAACAGCGGCAGTTGCAGCGGCATCAATGGTGGCATTAGTGGCGGCTACGGTAGCGGCTACTGAAGCAGCAGCACTGGCAGCTTGGTTCTGAGCCTGCTGCTCCATCCAATTCCCCATCGACTCTAGTGCCTGCATGATCCTATCGATTCTGGGATCACCAGGGGTTGCTACCCCAGCACCAACCATTGGTGGTGCTACTCCACTTGCGCTGGCCTCAGCCTGCGCTTTACTCTGGGCACCTCGGGTATCGACTCTTGTCGGCGTCCTACCCTAAGCAATAGGGCTTACTACCCTCTTCTTGGGATTCCTCTGCTCCTGGTTACTCATCTCGCAGATTCCTTACAGAAACCTACTTTCCAATTTCTCACGGAATTAGAAACTGAGTGACCATACAAATAAGCTACCGATAAGCTATCAACCACATGCATCAGCATATTAAAACGGTCTTTCCTACTAATTATCCCATAACTCACCGCACCTTATCACTCCAAACACTTACCTTACTCTGATACCACTTAAACGGGGATGTCATGCCCCGAACCTCGAGCTCGTGCACATCCCTCAGTGGTCAATACAAAATGCGACGTTCCCAGGACGCGTCGCCGACCCAAACGATTATACACATGTGGAAGTGAAACAATAAACCCTTAACAACAAACAACATGTTATAGAAACGCAGGGCAACTTTTCTCAAAAGCCACACTCTTATAAACAACTTGGTTTAGGTACAAAATGAGTCTAGTCAAAAGTGTACAAAAGATCGGCTCTCAAAAGAAGCTATCCTACGACATACTAGCCGGATACATACATCGATCCTTCGGACTCCACCTCCACAGACTCCAGGGCTTCGGGTCCTTCACAACCACCATCTAAGGACTTTAAAAGTTAAGCCCACGACGGGGTGAGACAATGCCTCAGTAAGTCCACCCCCTAAACTCGTATTAGGAAGAAAATATGCTCAAGAGCCTCCTAGCCACACAGTCACACAACACAGAGGACTTACCTCACCTCAGTTCCTTCTTGCATGTCATCACAATTCATATACATTGCATAAAATCGATGCACACAACAATTGAAACGCCTCATTCAACTCAATCAATCACATGGGTCCCGATTATAAGGCCAAACCGTTATGACACGTCTCATACCATGCCACATAGTTTTGTCTCATAATTAGGCACATCTAACTCAATCAATCATGCATTCCAATTGTTAATTTCACCCTTCTAGGGTACGGCCTACTCGTTGTTCGGCGGTCTACTGATGTTGCCAGGCATCATCTCACCCCATTGAGCACAATGACATCTCTCAAAGACAGCTTTCCCGAAGGAGCGTAGGTCCAGAATCTACTGCGACTCGAACCCATTGAATGGGTATCCCTTATAGGGTAACGTCCGACGTAAATGCTTGGGACGGGTTCTCTTAACCAACACACGACCAATCAATCTCGGCCTAGGACACCGTGCATTGCACTCAAATGCCTCCATTGAAATAGTGATCCTAGCCTATTTCCTTCATATTAAAAACATCCGGGAAAATAGTCGTGTATGGGTACACAGTCAATTCGAACCTTGAAAAGTGATATCCCTCCATTCTAAAGTCCCACTATTTGATATAGTACTTAAAACCATTTTTCGGTGTCAAAACCCGACACCTGGTATTTTCTGAATAAATATCGAAATTTCTAATCACCACACAATTGCACAAATCATCACTCAATTGTGCCATCCAACAATCAATTACACAAACCAACCACACCACAAAGAGTCGGCACGAAATTCTAATGATCGGCTATCCCGACGTAATTTCAGAAAATAATAAATAATTAAATTAATTACTAAATTAATTAACTATAATAGAAATTAATAGAAATTAATTAAATAATTTTGAAATAATTAAATACTTAAATAATGCAAATAATTAATTAAGTGCCTAATTAAGCTAATCTATCCTTAATTAATTAACCACTAAACTAATTAAATCTCATAATCTAATTAGCCTTTATTTAAACTAATCTAGCCACCTAAACCATGTTTAACCTAATCTAATCAACCCTTACATCATTAACCTTGTAAGCAAGGTTTAGTAAGTAAACTCATCGGATTTTAAGCCGGTCACCCATGGGAACGGCAACGCGGAGGTGAGTGACAAACAAGCTTGTGGCAATACCAGGCGAGGCCCGGAAGTGACCTAAAATGGGCCATGAAGTTCCAGATCTTGCTAGAACTTTTGCTTCAGCTTGCTGGTCGAGAGGGTCGAACCGAGCAACCACAGCGGTTGGAAACGGTGAGATGAGACCGGGCGGCTTGAACGGATGAGAGGGGAGCTCGACGGCGACGGCAGGCGGCTGGACAGCAACCACGATGGCTCAAGCGGCTTGCTGGCCAAGCGAGCAGGAGCGGACGACAGGCGGGAGAGGCGGACATGCTGGTGTGGCTCGCGGCTATGCGTGCGATGGCAAATGGCAGCCAAGGAGCTCGGACAAGCGTGCGGGCTGCTCGGTTGGCTTGGAGACTTGGCTGGCTAGTTCCTCTAGTTCTTTGAGCTCTCAAGACAGCAAGAATGGAGAAAGTAAGGCTAAGGAAGAAGAATAAGGGGTCTGCTGAAGCTTGAGGGGACAAGAGCCTTCAATGCTTTTCCTAAGGTCTTCAAAACACTTGAGAGCTGCCCCCACTACTTTAGACTCATCCACAGCAGCTTTCTCTCTCTCAAATCTTCCTTAAGAAGCTCCCCATATGTCCCAAATGTTGCACCCCACCATGGCCTACGAATTTGCACATTTGCTTCTTCAATTTCATTCAAATCTCAATTGCTGTCCAAAACATCCAACCAATGTACCCACATCAAATCCACATTTTTCCTTGCCAATTAATCCATCTTGGATGCCAAAAGTACACTAAAAAATGGTTCTCTAATTTTCTCGGTCCAATTTCTTCAATTCTTTATTTTTCGCCGAAAATCCAAACTTACCGAAAAATCTTCAAAGGATGAGTCGACGTTTCTAAAATAAATTGTGACACACCACAACTTTCGATTTTTGAAACTGACTTCAATTTTGTGGTTAATTTCAACCAGACGCAATTTTAGTGTGACCTAACCTACCGGTAGCTTTTGGGAATTTTAGCGCATTTGACCTGTGGTCGATTGTTTTCGAACCTCAACATGCATCTTTGACTCATAGGTGACTCTCGGTTGTTGTAAAAATCTCAAGATCTCAAATGCAGGCACATGGTATAGAATCGACAGAAAGTCGGTTTAGTGCTGTTTGACAGGAATTTTGCAATTAGGTGGAATCACCCACTCATAATCACATGCCTTTGTCAAAACAACCTATCTCTGGTCTCTAATCCATTTTGACGGTGCCGTAATGACCCTTGTAGATTAGTACGGTCGAGCAGTCGATTTCTGGTCGAATTCTCAAGTCAGTTGCATTTATATTCGTTATCGGCTTCACCTGATAGATTAGTTATCTCATGAATGGCCAACTCAGAGAAAAGAACTATATGCCTGTCGATGAAAAGCCCATTTCATCTCATCAAAAACAGGGTTGAAAATTAGGATGTCACACACACATCTCACATACTAACGTGAACAACACCATGTCCTTCAACAGCGTAGAAATACCAAGAGGCATATCCAGAGATTTGGTTCCTATTTCTCACAATCTTCTATATCTCTCAGAGACAATTGAATGCGTGTCACCCGTGTCAAATAATGCATATGCCTTCTTACCATTTATAGAAATCGTACCTGAGTCAACACATGTATGGTTTCAAACTCAAACCAACCCATTCAAGCACAAAATCCTTTCTCAAATAACCCGCGGTCGATCCGACGACTTCCGAGTTCATGAATCAACGCAAGTACTCTAGAATAGTGTTAGTTTATGGAACACATTTCATTAAACGATGACGTAATCTACGCAATATAGGTTAGTAGATATTAACTTGCCTTTGATTTGGTGCGTCAACGGCAAGCGAACCTCGAGTGGTAGCTTCGAGCACAGTTGAGGAGACCGGTGGTGCAGCGGTCATTGGTTGTGAGCAGCACACAAAGAGCGAGGCTACCGGCGATGGAGCTGGCGCACCGCATCGATGATTGGCGGCCAAAACGCGGGCGAAAGGGTGAAATTTTTTGGGTTTCTCTGTTGCCAACGCTGCTGGAACAAAGAGAAATGTAGACACTGAGAGAGAGAAAGAGCATTGAGAGAGAGAAAGATGGACGTCGAGAGAAGTGAAAAAGAAAGGGAGAAAGGGTAAGGTCCTTTGCTTGCTTCGTTCCCTCTGGCCATTGACTTCGTGAGTCAACCAAATGGGGATCCCGGTGGCCGCACGCATGCAAGGCAGCTGGTGAAGACGTGGCTCCTTGCATTCTGGTTTCTCTCCTTGCCGAGACAGCATGATTCCCCGTGTAGGACGTGTCTTCAGCATGGCCGAACTCTTCCATTTGTTGTCCATAGAAGGAGCTACGTAGCTGCTCGGTCAAGATTCCTTCCAATTGTTGACCCATGAAGAGGAAGGACGTGGCTCCTTGGCGTGACTTCTCTGTACATGGCTTCTTGATAGTTGACTTCCCTAGTCAACAAAGTTTCTTTCTCCCTTCTGTGGCCGCAAGACAAGAAGACAGCCCAAGGGACACGTTTTGGACGTGAGACATCTTGCATGTCTCATGCAAAGGACGTGCCCCCCTTGCATGCAAAGGCCTTCACTTGCTGGCCACGAAGGAGAGATAAACGTGGCCGTTAATGGTGTAGTCAAGGTCTTCTATTTTTGCATGAAGATGCATGGTTTAACGTAGCTATTGGTTGAGTCAACAAAGAAGAATGTGTAGCTGCAGAATTTGGAGATAATGGTCTTCTCATCTTTGATGGCCGTCCATGAAGAAAACGGGGGTGGCGGAAGTCCGTATGAGAGATAACTTGGCGACGTGCTATTTGGAATTCATAAAATAATATGTCGCCTTGATTGGAGTCAAGATGAGGTCTGTGATTTGTTTATAATAATACCGAACATGATAGTTCCACAATCATGTATGTCTATAAGATGCCGGATGCCAGTACTTAATTCGGTGCTATAGAAAACGAGTTGATATAGCACCGGAGCTAAACATGAGTACGTGAGAAGCATGTGACTATGTTTAGGCTAAGATCCATATAGTAAATATATTTAATAAATGACATACGCTATTATAGAAAGAGAAATCCACTATAGCATGTAATTCATACTACATGTGCATTGTTCGACCGACAAGGGGAGGTGAGTAAAATTATCCCTATTTACTCATCATGTGAGCCATTGAGGTAATTTATAATTTACCACATTTTGTGCCCTATGTTACTTCTGACTATGTTATCGAAGTGAAAGATCAATGTTGCTACTTTAACATGTTATCGGCGGTCATTAATAGATATGGCTTTATGGGACGTGTCTAGAAAAACAGTTATTCTGAAATGGAGAGAGACATGAGTGCAAAGGAAGACTATTGCTGTTTTACATATATCACATGTATTTACTGGTCAACCAATTATATCACCTTATGTGGTTATGGATATAATTGTAAATACATGGTGTTTTGAGAATAGTCAAGTATAGCCTTTAAGGGATAGGTATATTTGGATTGATGTAACAAAATATGTTTGGGGCACTATGAGACATCGATTGTTTATTTCTTTTCGAGGATACGAGATCTATAGTGATGCGTTGTTTAGAGGATTGGGTTGCGTGTTGATGCAACATGGTAGAGTTGTTGCATATGCCTTCCGTCAGTTGAGACCTCATGAGCAAAATTACTTGATGCATGACTTAGAACTCACAGTAATCATTTTCGCTTTGAAGATTTGGAGAAATTATTTGTGTGGTGAAAGATTTCAGATCTGCACTGACCATCAAAGTCTCAAGTATCTATTCTTTCAAAAGGAGTTGAATATGAGACAGCGTCGCTGGATGGAACTTCTGAAGGACTACGATTGTGATATCCTATATCACCCCGGGAAGGCGAATAAGGTTGCAGACGTGTTGAGTCGGAAGTGTTCAATCACACATATGATGGTTAAGGAATGGGTCTTACTCGAGAGAGCTCGAGATTCGATTTTCAAATTTGAGGTAAGCCATCTTTCAAATCTTATGGCCACTTTTAGAATTGAGCCTGATGTGCAGATTAGGATCAAATTACTTTAGCTGACGGACCCAAATGTTCAGAAGATTATGCAAGAGGATACCGATAGGAGAAAGGCTGATTTTCAGATTTTTTAGGATGGAACACTAAGGTTCCAAGGACGATTGTGTGTACCTGACAATGTAGAGCTTAGAGAGAAGATCTTATCAGAAGCTCATCGCAGCAGTTACAGCATTCATCCTGGCAGTACGAAGATGTATCAAAATCTACGTCAACACTACTGGTGGTCCGATATGAAGGCGGACATCGCCAAGCATGTCGCCAAGTGTCTGACGTGTCAGCAAGTGGAGGCACAGCATTGTAAGCCAAGAGGACTTTTGCAACCTCTCGAGATTCCCGAGTGGAAATGGGAGCACATCACCATGGATTTTGTGATAGAATTACCGAGAAGTCAGAGAGGTAATGATTCCATTTGGGTAGTCGTCGACAAACTGATAAAGTCAATTCACTTCATCGTAGTATGAAAGGACCTTGATTTGGATAGGCACGCAGAGTTGTACGTGCGCCAGATTGTTTGTCTGTATGGAGTGCCGGTAACGATTACCTCAGACGGAGACCCAAGATTCACAACTGCCTTTTGGAAGAGTTTGTAGATTGCCTTAGGAACAAAGCTACAGTATAGTACGGCCTATCATCCGCAGACGGATGGTTAGTCTGAGAGGACAATTCAAACCCTCAAAGACATGCTGCGAGCTTGTGTATTGGATTTCAAGGGAAGTTAGGAGGAACAACTTTATCTCGTCGAGTTTGCCTACAACAACAGCTACCAGCAGAGCATTCAAATGGCTCATTTTGAAGCGCTGTATAGCAGAGCGTGCATAACACCAATTTGATGGGATGAAGTCGGAGAAAGGAAGATCACAGGTTAAGAGTTAGTCCAGCAATCGATAAAGGCCATCACAATCATTAGGAACAGGTTAAAGACTGCTCAAAGCCGCCAGAAAATTTACGTAGATAAGCGTCGAAGGCCTTTGGAATTCCAAGTTGGTGATCACGTTTTTCTGAAGGTGTCACCCATGAGGGGAACTTTGTGTTTTAGCAAGAACGGAAAATTGAGTCCGAGGTACATAGGTCCCTTTGAGATTCTAGAGAGAAACGGGATCTTGGCGTATTGTCTTGCATTGCCACTAAGGTTGACACAAGTCCATGACGTCTTTCACGTGTCGATGTTAAGGAAGTATGAGCCTGACCCGACCTGCGTGCTTAATTTTAAGGAATTGGACGTGGACGATAGAGTGTCATACATTGAAAGCCCAATTCAGATTGTGAATCGGAAAGAACAAATTCTACGTACCAAGACCATCCCGTTGGTCAAAGTGGTCTGGCAACACCACGGTAATGAAGGAGCAACTTGGGAAAGTGAAGAATTGATGAGACAATTGTATCCCCACTTTTTTGTTTAAAGTATTGTAATGGTTTAAATTTCGAGGACACAATTTTTATAAGAGGGGAAGAGTTGTGACATCCTCGATTTTCAATTCTGTTTTCAATTAAGTAAATCAGACATTTCATCAACGCGCCTATAGTGCTATTCTCTGAGCTAATCACTAATGAGATAACTAGACTATCAGAGGAAGTCATTAAGAGATTTTAATGCAATAGACTTGAGAATTTGACTAGGAATCAACTACTCAATCGTGCTCATTTGGAAAGATCATTACGGCACAATTAAAAATCGATTAAAGATCAGAGATAGGTCTGTTTGACTAAAATAAGTGATCAGACGTGGGTGATCACACTAAATTGCAAAATTCTCGTCGACCGATACTAGACTGATTTTTCTGTCGTTTTGGTACCTTGTGTATGTATTTGAAACCTCGAAATTTTCACAACAACCGAGAGTCGCCAATGTGTCCAATAGGTTCATTATGGCTTGAACAAAATTGACCACGGGTCATTTGCACTAAAAATTTCTAAAAGCTACCGGTAGGTTATGTCACGCTAAAATCGCGCAAGATTGAAATTAACTACGAATTTGAATTCGATTTCGAAACGTCAACTCATCCTTCGAGTCATTTTGTCATATCACGAGTCAACGAATTTGAAATTAACTACGAATTGAAATTAACTACAAAAATGTTGTCATATCACGAGTCATTTTAGGAACGTCAACTCATCCTTCGAAAATTTTTCTACAAACCGAGATTTTTGACGAAAAGTCAATATAGGGCCATTTTCGACAGAGATATTTTGGGGACCGTTTTTCTTCACGTTTTTGGGATGCAAGTGGGTTCTAGTGGCGTGGAAAAATGTCAATTTGATCGAGGGCCAAATGGTGGGATTTGTGGGGATCGAATTGAACTAATTTAAGTGAGGATTGAAGAAGATTTGGGGAATTTATGCCCAAAATTCGTAGCCCCATGCCGCTCAACTTTTGGACCACATCCAAGGCTTCTAGAGGAAGCTTTGAGGCTGGAAAATTGATGAGGAAGCCAGCAGCCATGGTGGGGCCTTGGTCAAGGGGACAAGAAGATAGATAGGAGACCAAGGTGGCCCCCTCAAGCCTTGTTGTTCGCTCTTCCTTCCCCTTGCTGTCAACCCGTCATATTCGGACCAGAAGAACTCCAAAAATTCCAGAGAAACCGAGCTCAGCCCCTGCCCTAACCGTCGACCAGCCGTGCTCGGCCGTTTGTAGCCACCATGCGCCGCTTCGCCGTCCGCCAGTTGCGAGTCAGCCCACATGCTGCGAGCGCCCGTCTACCCGCATGTGAGCTCGTACAATTGTGTCCAGAGCCGCTCGAGCCACGTCGAAGCTCCTTGGACGCCGTTCAGCCGCCGCCGCCACTTGCCGCCCTGCTTGGACCCGTAGTAGCCCCGCTGCTTGTCCCTGCCCATTTCGTCCCCAACCAGCCTCTCAGCCTCCTCCTTCGTCCTAGCCACAAAAATTGAAGCCTTAGGTTTGCTATGCACTATTTGGCCCGTTTCCAAGCCCTTTCGGACCTCGCTTGGTGCTCCCACTTTGATGTTTGTGGCCCATCTTTGCATCTCCGTCGTTGTCGACTTATTGGATCGCAAATCCAATGAGTTTACTCACTAATCTCCGCTTAGGGGGTTAATTATAATTAAAGGTTGATTAGTTTAGGCTAAGTATGGTTTATGTGGTTCGTTAGAATGTATTCGCAATTTAATCGTTCGATATTGCATGTTAGGTGGTTAAAGTAGTGTAATTTGTAAGTAGATAAGCTATAGTATTTATCTAGATAGGTTCAGAAATTTTCCGAGCTCGTTCGGTATTTAATTAGGCTTTTCTGGCCTAATTGGCATTTATTGGTATTTATTAATTAATTTTTGTAATTATTTAATTAATCATTATTTTTCGGAAATTAGAATGGGATAACCGATGACTGGAATTTCGTGTTGATTGCAATGGTGTGGTTTGTTGAATTATTGAGTGCTATTTTGTACAATTTGAATATGAATTTAATATTTTGGGTATTTATCCCGAAATTTATTAATTTCAGTATTTAATTAGAAAAGTACTAGGCGTTGGTTCACAGCACCAAAAATGTTTTTATCGACTATATAATTAGTGGGAGTTTATGAACTAAATATATTATACTTTTGGCTGAGGCCTACCGTGTACCCACACACGATTATTTTTATCGGGTATATTTTAACATGATGAAATTAGGCCAAGTTCGTCATTTAATTGAGAGATTGGTGTGCAAGGCACAAAGATCTTGGCCGGGGTGAGTTCATTGTAGTTTAGCTTGTGTGAGCATTGGGTGTTCAGCTTGTGAGAGCAAAGATACTATATCAACCTATAAGTGCTCGATATGTCAGCGATGCATCTTGGGACCGTCGCATTTTTAATCGACCACCAAGGGATAGGCATGTGCTCGAGGGTCGGGATGTGACATCTTGCATGAGTGTCGAGCACACCCAAATGTCAAGGAATGGTCTTGGCGACTTTGGATGTGTGCCGAGGTGGGTGCATGACTCACACTTGAACCCGGGACAATATTGAGGCGTGTTGTTACTTGGAACAAGTCATAGGTTGATGCTGAAGCCGGAGCAAATAGTTCCAGGTCAAGACCATAAGGCCGAATCACATCTGGCATGAGTTTAACAAGGTATAAGAGTCGTTCATTAATTCACTTTGCATGGCACGCCTTCGGGTCTTTCATCTGACTAAAAGTTCAAAGATAAAATGAATTGATTGATGCTTGAAACACATGGACACACAATGGACTTATATGCCGACGTTAAGGGATACCGAGTAATTGCCTGGAGTAAAGCCCCAGATGCCTTCCCAATATTGAGATCGTGGACGATACCGGCCCGAGTGAGGCTGATCGTGGACGATGTCGGCCTGGATGTCATCCTAATAATGAGATTGGGACGATGCCGATTGCCAAGGGGGGACCAATGCTCGGTTGTTACTGGAAGAGTCGATTAATTTCGACTAATATGATACTGAAAAAGAAAAATGAAAGTCCATGTGTGATACTTGCAAAAGCTGGGTTTGTTTTGATATGTATTGTTAAGCCCTTACATCAAATTGAGCATATGTTTGAATTGAGTCACTTAGTGCTTGAACAAGTTTCATGAGATGTACGCATCCCTTTTTGTGACTGAAATGATGATAAGCCACGGATATTTGGAAAGCTTGTTCATATGCACTAACTCATTGTCTTTGATTCTTAAAAGCACATAGATGATTGAAAGCCTTTCATATGCATAAGCAAGGTAAGGCACGGCACGAACCTTGCTATTGATTTGTTATCGACAAGTGGGTGGTGATCTTGTATTCGACGCATGACGGCAAGATGTCCTCCTATAGGAGAATTAGGGATTTCTACTTACTGAGTCATCAACTCACTCTTGTTGTTTTCCCAACTTTAGGTGTGTGATGGGTGAACCTAGGTCAAAGAAGGGAATGAACCTAGCATGAGGGCCTTTTTGAAGTAGCTCGATAAAGGAGCTAGGCTACCCCAACCTTTTGATAGACTATATATGAAAACAAAAATAAGTAGTCCAGGACTAGGATGGGCATATAATCAAAATAGGTTTTGATATGTGAATATGTATATGAATATATGTTAATCTTATTTGCTTGGCTTACATATGTCTTGCCCGGCTTCCATGTTTGTTGATACGGGGATTGTTTATGATCGCTTTGCATATTTGCCTTTATTTAGGACTTGAGGGACTTATGTACGAGATTCAATTTATTAGTTGATACGTTTAGAAATTTTATGAGTAAGGGATACCTTGTAGTTTTGATAGGATGGATGTCTAGGTAGAGAACGGGTTTCCTCGTATATATAGCTAAGGCATAGTATAAGCTTTGCTATTGATTTGCCATCGACATGTTTGGGTTGGGTAATCATAAGGTTTTGATGTGAGGCATCCGCCTAAATGAGGTTTAGGTTCTTTACCAATTGAGTTTTTAACTCATTTATTGTTATTTAAGATTTTTTAGGCCTAGAGATATGAGCCTTCCACCTTCACGTTTTGGTCTCCCTATACATATGGAAGTCATGATGCTTGACATAAAGGACGCTATTACTGACATCCTCTTTCAGCACCACACCACAAATGTGTAGGTGGATGAGGGCATGAGGTACCTAGTGCCCAATTTTTTTGTGGCCTGGTTCACCTGAGTTGATGAAGACTTTTACAGTTCTTTGCATGGGTTTGACGGTTTGCCCGGCGACGCTAATAGATCGGTGTTGCCCCCTCTTGGTGGCATTGTGGATGACCCCAAGTCTGACCCCAACTATGACCTAGAGCCCGGGCCCTAGCCATGAAGACACTAGCTTTTGATGGTAACCATTTTTGGTAGGGCTATTGCTACAGAAGGAGCTAGGACTAGGCCCCCCTTATATCTTTTTGTGTGGGAGGAAAGATCGGAATGGCCTTAAAGTATTGGGGCTAACAATACAACTTAGAGAGGGGGTGAATAGGTTGTTTTCAAACTTTGATGATCTTTTGTGGAAATTAGCTAATCGTTGAGTAAAGATCACCTCAGCCTAAAGTTTAAATAAGTACTAACTAGTTGTATACCAATGTATATAAAGGGATGAAAATAGTGGGACATATAGAGTTATAGTGGTTCGATTTTATTCACAAGCCTACGTCCATTCTTCATACTAACAACCTCAAGATAGGCTAAATTCCACTAACAATCTATTTGGAAAGTTACAAATAGCTGGCATTGATCCTTAACACGATAAATCACACTATTTGGACTTAGTTGTTGCTTTTATAGTTATATACTTAATCCTTAGCACAATTACCAAACATCATGAATAAACATTATGACAAGGAGCTTATAGCTAAGAACAACAGTATGTAAGCTACTTAATCTTTTTTTATATTGCACACTTTCGCAGTTCCTTGTGGTCTTCTCTTTTATACTCTTCCCCAATCTAATTGTTGAAGATGAATTAGAGAAGGAGATGATCGTTACAGAGTTTTCGTTGAGCTATTGTCGAGGGAATGTATTGCCCATATAATTTTTTTCCTTGAACTTCTATAGGTTAACTAAAAATAGCAACTGCTATTATCTTTGCATTATAGTCTCTGATTAACCTATCAAACAACCTAGCTACTCTGCTGCATGCTTTATTTTGATTTTGCTGCCGTGCGAATCCAAGTCTTTCAATGGCTACTTAGTTGACCTAATGGACATTATCCGATGTACTTGGTTGTTATGTCACCATCAACTTGATCTTTACAGCTTTGACACAAATATCATCAATAGTTGATCATTTAGGTTGACTAGTGTTGTTATCATAATAGGACATTTGTGAACTTCTTTCAAGTGGAACACACCATGGAACACACCATGGATATTTTGGGCATCATCAAAATCACTTGAAGATATTTTCTCCAACAATCTCCACTTTTTTTTCTTTTTTTTATATGATGACAAGACTATCACACAAATTTGAAAGAATGATGAGGATTGTTTGAAATAATTTGCATAATTTAAAAAATTGGATCTCCTCAAGATGTTTTGCTATAACGCTTTGGAGATATGAACTTAGGTGATCTTTAATAAAACAGAGCATGATTGCACAAAAGATCTTTTCCCCAGAGTGGGTCATCATCTGTTTTGGGATTCACAGTGTAATAGTTGAATGCTCCCCCTATTTCGATGATGCACTCGCATGCTCCCCTTGTCTTAGTGAGGAGTTCAATTTCAAAAGTCAGTGGTTTGTATGCAAAACATTATGAGAGAATATTAGCAAATTATTAGTACCAAATGTTATGAGGAAATTCAAATATTGTGAGCAAATTCACATCAAGTAACTCTCCCCCCTTTTGTCATCAATAAGAAATACAGTAGATAGTGATAGTGATAAAAAGATTTGCTACATTGATGACAAGAGAATGATCGATACAAGAGAATGGACTTAAGCAACGAACTATGGTAATTGAAATAGCAGGAGCAAAACATGAGCACATAAAGATTTGAAGATGTTTAGGTGTGAGGGCGTTTGTGCTACTGAGATGAGGTAGGCTGCTCAAGTTCGACGGTCTTTGGTCTAGGCATATAGGGTTGTAGCAATCTAGGCTAAGGAGGGTATGCTCGATTTTCAATATGTATTGAGTTAGAGATAGGAGGGTGTTCTTGATTTCCTTGACATCTGCTTGAAGTTGGTTAAGGCTAGCAAAAGAGGCAGGTGCATCCACAGTAGGTGAGGGTGATTTTTCTAGTTGAGGTGAATGAGGAGCCTTAGATGATGCCAATGCCGTAGCGTGTTTGCACTTTTCTAGTTTAGAGAGCTCAACAAGTCATTCTTTGAGCTTTGCCACAGTCCTATCATGATCTCCGTAGCCAATGGGGATTATCTCTCCCGGATGATTGACCTATCCTTTTGGTATCATCCTAAGCATCAATTTGTCCCAGGTTTTTTTTTCCTAATTTCCACATTTGGCATGGCAATTTATGGTACGTTAGAGTAGTCAATCTTGAGATGCTTGAAGATGCGTGTGACCAAAGCACCATAAGGTAACTTCCGTATCTTTCTCTTGGCCATGCGATACATGTGGATAAAGATCATGTGAGGGAAGGAAAACTCATAAAACTTGTTTAGGATGGCCCAAATCACTCTTACGTCATAATGAGAGACGTTATTCATAGAAGATGTTTTCGGATGGAGGCAAAAAGTGAGGATCTTTTGAATGAAATTCATTTTGAGAGGGAGAAGACTTAGTGATACAATTTCTCTGGAATTGCGAGCAAAGTTTGGAGTTTCTAAAACAAAGCTATAGGCCTCATTAGGCTCTACTGAAATGCGTTAGAAAACATTGTATTTAGTTTGGATAATTTTAGCTAGTTCATCCAAAGTTATATCATGGTTTTGTCCTTGAAAAGTGAAAACAAAAAAAAAATTGTTTGGAAAGTGCAGATTTGAATAAAACATTGCCACTAGGGCAGGATGAACCTCCTCTTTCATGGAGCAGAAAAATTTGGGTCAAAGTGCTTCAAAAAGCTCAGAGAGAAAAATCCCATGATTTTCTAAAAACTTTGTAATCATCATAACGATGAAGAATAATTCCTCGATCGTAGAAGCGATGGTTTGCAAGTTCATGTTCCAATGAGAGAAGGAAATCGGAATTGAAATTTTCATCTCTTTTTTTTTTTTTAACCAACAGTGGGTTCAAAGTTTTGAAATACTTTATCGTCATCATCTTCTCGATTTGTCTCCCGGGACTTCTCAAGTTTCTTTTGTGGCTTCACTTTTCTTAGGCTATGAAGTGATCGGCTTAGGAATAATCTGTACCTCTTCAATAACCTATTTGCCTTTGTCTTTAGGGGCAACAGGTTTAGAGGTGTCTTCCTCTTTAGTTGAAGAATTTTAAGATGAAGGTTGAGAGAGCTGAGAGGGCTGAACAGTTGAATGTGACAGTTCAGCAGTAAGTTTTTCTTGAGCTGTCAGTGCTTGTTCGATTTGTAGGGCTTGCGACCTTATATGGCTTTGAACTTGATGAGTTTCTTTAACTCCGATCCATGGGTTTACATGAGAGCAGCTAAGCCTTTCAATAAGTCTCCGGGGAGAGTTTAGGCAGGAGTTGATGGCAATGGAGTTGCTATGATTAGTAGTGCCATAAATGGTATATTTGTATCCTTTTTTGTTGGCAGTCGAGATTTTGGAGTATTTCTTACGGGCATTTCCTTGTCTACTGTTGCGGACAATGGGGTGCTAGTGGTAGTTGACCCTCCAATTTGAGCCACACTCTAACTTTGAGTGACCTCCAGAGATTCTTCCTACTTAGTGACCTCTTCCTTAGAGGTTTTGGACATTCGACCAGTGGTACGTGAGCATTTCCTTACAACCTTGGAAGAAGGGCGAGCTTTGGGTGCCATGGTTTTTGAGTGTAGAGGTATTGTGCATAGAGTGGGTGAGAATTTTGAGTAGATAATGTAGAAGAAATACGAGAGAATAAGTATGAGCAGTATGAGTGAAAATGTGAATACCAACTCTCTATAAATATGAGCAGTGCATTTCACGTAAAGAGAGAGTTAGATGTTATCCTTCAATAGTAACTTTCTTATCCGTAATTGTTTGGTATCCAAATTTTTAATGATTAAACATGTAGTAAATTTGTGCTTACAAATTATGTTATCACGCCCTCGCCCCACCCCCGATTCGAGAGCGTGACCCAATGGGTTAGCATCGATGTCCTAGGCATGTTGATCGCCCCAAAAATCTTTAATCTTTTATTAAGTACATGCGGAAGCGAATTAAAGACAATCCCCATACACAAAAAATAGGGAAGTTGGGCAACACATATACAAGTCAAGCAAACAAAAGCAACATATAGTCAGACATATATACACATATCAAAAGTTATTTTGATTAGATGCCCACCCTAGTCTTGGGCTACTTATATTCATTACCACACATCAACAATCAAAAGCTGGGGTAGACTAACTCCCCTATGGAGCTCCAAAAATGGTCCCCATCTTAGGCCCTTCTTCTATGATGCTCCCATAGGATCCACCAAAAGGATGAGGCCTCAGATGGGACCTCAAACATCCCCATAAAAAATGAGGCACCAAGCCTCGTACACATGGGTAACCAAGGTGTCTACCCCTTCTTGGACCTATACAGTGGTCGTATACTTTCGGTAAATGACGTCCTCTTCTAAGTCTACTAAACTCGTCACGGTAGTAACTATATCAATCAAAAGATTGGGACAGATGGGCAGTAGGATTGGTTCACCCATTCCATACCTGAAATGATGAAAAAAGCAAAAGTGAGTCAATGACTCAGTAAGTAGAAATTCTTAATTCTCTAACAATAGGAAGTCTTGCCATCGATCTTGTGACATCCCGATTTTTCAACCCTGTTTTCGATTAAATGAATTGGGCTTTTCATCAACGCGCCTATAGCCTTTTTCTATGAGTTGGCCACTCACGAGATAACTAATCTATCAGGTGAAGCGGTTAAGGAATCTAACCGCGACAGACTTGAGAATTCGACTAGAAATTGACTGCTCGACCGTGTTAATCTGCAAGGGTAAATATGGCACCGCCAAAATCGATTAGAGACCGAAGATAGGTCGGTTCAATAGAGGCATGTGATTAAAGTGTGGGTGGTTCCACCTAATTGCAAAATTCTCGTCGAACGGCACTGAACCGATTTTTCTGTCGTTTCTGTACCTTGTGCCCGTATTTGAAACGTCAAGACTTTCATGACAACCGAGAGTCGCCTATGAGTCAAAGATGCATGATGTGACTCGAAAATAATCGACTATGGGTCAATTGCGCTAAAAATTTCTAAAAGCTACCCGGTAGGTTAGGTGATGCTAAAATCGCGTTCAGTTGAAATTAACCACGAAATTAAACCTGATTTCATAAATTGAAAGTTCTATCATGTCACGATTTATTTTAGGAACATCGACTCATCCTCCGAAGAATTTTTCGGCAAGCCTGAATTTTTGGCGAAAAATCAAGAATTGGCGAAATTGGACCGGGAAATTAAGAGGGCCGTTTTTATGTGGATTCTTGGCATCCAAGTTGGATTATTTGTTGAGAAAAATGATAGGCTTTGAAGTGGGCATCTACCTTGGTAAGTTGGCCATTTAATTGAGGTCATTTGGAATGAAATTGAATGGAAATTAAGGAGGAATGCTCAAAATTCGTAGCCATGGGGGAGGAAGATTGGTGAGGGAAATTGGCTGAGGATGAGGCTCATGGTTGGTGGGGGCCTTGTGATGATGAATGGAGATATTTCTTGAAGACTTTGGAGGCAATTGTCCCTCCTTTAGCTGCAGCCCTTCTTCTTCTTCCTTCTTGCCTCATCTTTCTCCATTGTTGCTATTTTTGGAGCTAGAAAACCAGAGAGACCAACAAAAGCCTTGTGTTGCTTTTTCTTCCTTCTTCTTCATCCTTTCACCTCCTCTATTGTTGAAGCAAGACCAGAGTACTAGCACCAGCCTTGGACAGAAACAGCAAGCCCCCAACCGAAGCCAGCTTGCCTCCTCCACGTCTGAGCCTACTCCACCCCTCACGCCGTCGCTGCTTCCACTCGACCAACTCCGACCGTCCTAGCCCCTCACTGCTTCACGATCCACTTCTCCTCCACCCCAGCCCCTCAGCTCATCGCCATTAGCTCGGTCCAGCAACCAACAACTTCAAAACGGAGTAGAGATAGAGCCAAAGCCAGCAACAAGCAGTGAGGCTTGCAAGGCTTTTTTGGACCCCTTCCGGACCTCCCTTTGTGCTGCCGTAGACACAGGTCTTCACCGCCTTCGTGTCGCCGTCGCCGTTACCATAAAATTGTTTGCTCATAAATCCGGTGAGTTAACTCCCTAATCCTAGATTAGGTTGTTAATTGCACCTAAGAGGTTAGTTCAGTGTTAATTAGCTTAGTTCGATTAGTACTAAGTGAGATTAGTCTTAAGATGGATTAGTGCTAATTTAAGATTGTTAGATTAGCCTTAATATGGATTAGTGTTGATCTAATTAGTGAGATTAGCACTAATGAGGAAGGATTAGTCTAATTCAGTGGACTTTCTTCACTTCGGATTTCTAGATCCTCGCCATTTACCATTTTTGTGGATCGAAATGTGTTACGATTTTGAGGTTGATTCCTTCTTGATAAATGTTTTAGACATGTTCATCCATAATATTTATTTTACTCAAGATTTTTAGGGATTTAAAAGAATGAGATATCAGCTTCGTCATTTGTAAATAGAACCTCTGTTTGTGCTGAAACCGGTGACCTTTTGGGATTCAAGGGACTTTTATCAACTCTTGGGGATTGAATTTCAAAATGGTTTCTTCACAAAAGTTGTTTATCACATCTTTTATTTTAACTTAGTCAAATTTTAGATCAAATATAAAATTTTTGGATCTCAAACCAAACTGATTTGGGAAAACAGATTTTCTGGAAACGTACTCAGTTTTTTGTACTAGATTGAGCGATTTACTGGGCTTAATATAGAAGGATCTTGGTTAAGGTGTCTGCATAAAAAATGATTTTTTATGTGTCCTTTACAACATAATAAAATTTTGAAATTTTCTGAACTCGTTTGATTAGATGTTTGGATTTAGACTCGGAGACGCGCGAGTGGACCGTTTCTGCCGGTTAAGACCGGTAGTAGTTTTGGTGATTGTTCTTGATGCTATGCTTGCTGAACCATGCTTATTTGGTGATGTGGTTGACTTGTGATATTCTTAGAATTTATGCATGATGATGCGCGAATGGTTGTGCCGTGGTCGTGGTTTATTGTTATTGCTTTATGTGGTGACTATTAAATGAGGATGAGATGTGTGAGAAAACCGAATGGTGTTGAGTAGGTAAAGGACTAAGTGTGTACGATAGTGAAACTTCATATAAGCCACCTCTAAAACCTTGTACCGTTGCTTATCGTAGTCAAGAGCTAAGTGCTACATGGTGAATTGAGTCACATGGGAGCCACCTCTAGAACTCTGCACTACTGTCTTGCATAGTCGAGAACTAAGTGCTACACGATAGCGTGACTTCATGGAAGCCACCTTTAGTATCTTGAGCTATTGATTATTATAGTTGAGAACTATGTGCTGCATGACAGCGTGACTTCGTGGGTGCCACCTCTAGTAACTTGAGCTATTGCTTATTATAGTCGAGAACTAAGTGCTACACGACAGTGTGACTTCGTGGGAGCCACCTCTAGTAACTTGAGCTATTGCTTATTGTGGTCAAGGACTAACTACCACACGATATCGGAACTTCGTGGGCCGGGGGGGCACCTCTAGAACCTTGAGTCTGAAATTGAGTTTGAGTATTGACTTGGAATGTGGAGTCAGAATATCGAGCTAGGATGTTGAGTTTGAATATTGAGAGTGAATATCGGGTGTGAATTGAACCACCGATATGAGTTACCCGCGCCTGATTATGGGACGAAATTATGTGACACGGAATGGGACGTTTCATAATGATTTAGCCTTATAATCGGGACTCTTGTGAATTGTTTGATGAGTAATATGATGTGTTCTAGTTCTTGAATGCATTTGTTGTATGCATAAGTGTTTATGTGATGCACTAATGTGCAGGTAGGTGCTGAGGCGAGGTAAGTTCTGAGTGGTGCATGTTTAGGACATTTCTGAGTGAATTCTCGTCGGGGTTTAGGGTGTTGACTCACTGAGATTTATTCTCACCCCGCCGTGGTTTACAATTTTGAACTCCCTATTGTGGAGAACCCGGAGCCCGAGGTTGAAGGGTTCGGAGTATAGGTGGCTTAGTAGTTTATTTCTAAAGACAAACTAGTGTGTATAAACCTGAGATGTTTTTAATGCATGATTGATGAAATTGGGTTGTCCTACTTTTCTATCCCACATTTGTTGTTGTCCGGGGTTTGTTTAATTTGCTTTTGCATGTGCATAAAATAAAAAGGGTCGGCAACGCGTCCTAGGAACGTCGCAAATTTTAGTCGACCGCCAAGGGGTGTGCGCGCGCGCAGGGTTCGGGGCGTGACAAATCCTCTGATATAAGATCATTACCCATTTATCGATGGCAAATCAATAGTAAGGTTCGTGTCTTGCCTTGTTTATGCATATGAAAGCCTCTCAATTAGCTATGTGCTTTCAAGCATCAAAGACAGGGGGTTAGTGTGTAAGAACAAGCCCTCCAAAGATTCGTGGCTTACGATCATTTCAGTCACTAAAAGGGGTGTGTGCCTCACATAAAACTCATTCAAGTACTAAGTGACTCGATGCAAACATATGCTCAAATCGATGCAAGAACTCAATAGTACATATCAAACAAACCCAGCTTTTGCAAGCCTCAATTTCGGTATCATTGCAAGCATCAATTCAAGCATCACACATGTATCAATCGTGGACCACACATGGACTTCTAGTTTATTTCAGTCAGTTCAGTTAGTCAAATTCCATCGACTCTTCCGGTATCAACCAGGCATCGGTCCCCCCTTAGCAATCGGCATTGTCCCAATTTCATTAATTAGACGGCATCTAGGGCAACTCCCAAGCATTAGCCTCACACGGGCCAACATCGTCTACGATCTCAATATTGAGATTATATTTGGGGCTTTACCCTAGGCAACGACTAGGCATACCCCAGCGTTGGCAGTAAAAGTCTATCGTGTATCCATGTGATCAAACATCAATCAATCCATTCTTATCTTGATTTATTAGTCAAATGAAAGGCCCAAAGGCGTGCCGTACAAAGTGAATCAATGACTTTTGTGCCCTACTAAGCTAGACTCATGTCTGAGGCAATTCAAGCTTATGGTCTTGACTTGGAATCATTCGTCTTGGCTTTAGTATTGACCCATGACTTGTCTCGAGTAACAACACATCTAAATGTTGTCCCGAAATCAAGTGTGGGTTGTGCATCTACCTCGACACACACCCAAAGTCACATGAGACGTTTCCTCGACATCCAGGTGTGCTAGACATTCATGCAAGACCATGAATTTACTTCATGCAACAACAAACAAATAGAATCACAACAACCATAACAATACAAAGCCAACACAAGCAAACGATGACATGATCTTAAAATTGATATGCGTAGCATATGACCCTATCGAAGAGTTAGGAAAGTCTACTTACCTTCGATGAACCTTGATGAACGATAAGTGGTTTTATCAAGAGAAGGCCGTCCGATGAGGCAGTGGACGAGCAAGGCCGAAAGAGGAAGAGGGTGTGCAAGAAAGAAGGAAGGGAATAAGTGAGCCACGAGATGAGAATGAATGGGGGTAGTTCTCCTATTTATAGGCCAAGCTTCATTAATGGCCCTAACTTATTCTTCCAGGAAGATCCTATCATCATGATTACCGAATCTTCTCCTTACTACCTAGATTAGTGAGTCATACCTTCATTTAAGGATAAGCCTCCAAGGAACACATACCCACTCCTAATTGATCCACCTAAGCTTGTGAATCACCATTTTATCATTACTTGGCCTAACTTAATCTCCAAGGGAAATCCTATGCAATGATGATCAAATTCTCAAATGGCTACCTAAGCTAGTGATTTATTCCTTCATTTAATTCCTAAGATATGGCCATCATAAATTTTAGATTTTTGGCACATTTTTCATGACTTTTCTTGCTCATTAAGCCCAGCATTGTAGAACCTTCCATGGTATGGTTCACTTAAGCCGTAAATCATTAACTTATTTACCAAGGTAAATCTTTTGGCATTATTACATATTTTTAAGATGGACACCTAAGATGTTGACAATGCTTCTTACATTTAATGCTTTCTTATCTTCAAGCTAATAAAACTCTAAATTGGCTTCCTCCTCAAGTTGGGCGTGTAGCCCCTCCCACTCCAAATTTTGGGTGTGTGGCTCTCCCATTCCAAGGTAAAAATAGTTTTGAGCAACTTTTGAAATCAGTGCCATTACTTTATCGAATGGGCTTGAAAAATTATAAAATTGTAATATGTTATAGAGAAGATCTTACATAACATTTTTCATGAGTAATTCAAGCTAAATTCGTTCTATGGAAAGAGCAGCAAATCATTGAACACAACCCAAAAATTAGTCCGTCAAGCAGATTCAATGGTCCGGAGAAAGACTCATTTCAAAATCCAAATATTCACAAAACTCTTTGAAATTTTAATATGTTGTATATATGAATGTCATTTATAAATTTTGTGGAGGAAGAATGTCTAAATTCAAAAGGAAAATTTTATAACAATTCGAGAAAACAATGGTTACCATTTTCACTATACTGGGTAGGTTCTATATGGTAATTGATTAGGCCTTCGTCCCAACTATTTTATCTTAGAAAAATATGAAATTTAAATATGGTGTAGCTTAAGATGTTTTGAACATCTGGGATGATTCTCCAAATTCGAAGCACAAAAAGTTATATAAAATTGGAAAGTAGGAAAGGTCCACCCGTTTTGAAGGTGGCATATCTAATTGGAGAGAGGTAGCACCCTACTTGGTCAAGAAGCATTAATTGTTGGACATCCTTATCCTCCAAGTTTCCAACTAGATCCTAGGTTAGCTTAGACACTCCATCTTGCTCATTGAATGGCTAAATTTCAATAGATATTAATGTGAACTTATCTCGAGTTCAAAGTTTGAACTTGACTTGGCTTCTCTCTCTTTTCCTCTTGGGTGTGTGGCCCTTTCCTTGTGGGCTCCAAAGTCCACATTTCACACTTAGGTATTTAGGGTATGATTAGGCCTAGGCTATTGGGACGCCCTTTTCCACACATCATTTAATGCATTCACATCAGTTCACTTTTGTTCACACTTGTTTTTCTAAGAAAGTTTGACTAGTTGAAGTTTCATACTTGTCTTCCAAGGCTAAGGCCTAATGTGCCATGTGTCTATCTCAATCGATGCTCCTTAATTAACTACACGATGAGGGTGTTAAATGCAACTTGGAATATCTCAGTTTTGAAGGCCTTATCATCAAGTAGGGACTAATCAAGTTTGACCACAATCGACTATCTAATTTGGCCCAATATTTGGGCCTAAGACATGATCGAAAGAAGCAAACACAACCAAGCTTAACCAATGAAACCAAGTTTGGACTTCTCTTTTACCATGTAAAGGGCTTGAAGTTAGGGATGTTACAATAGGAATACATTCCCCATCTTTTCCGAAATCACTTAGTTGTTGCTTCATTTAAATAAGTTGAGCACAACAACTTCCCAAGGCAATATATTCAACCTTGGTGGTTGAAAGGGCGACTGAGTTTTGTTTCTTCAAGAACCAATAAATTAGCATATTACCTAGTAGTTGGCAAATACCTAATGTACTTTTTCATCTATCCTACAACCTACAAAGTCAATATTCGAGTATCCACACAATATAAAGTTTGTAGTTTTGGGATACTAGATCCCTAATTTTTTAGTGTATTGAATGTATCAAATAATTTGTTTAACAATTGATAAGTGAGATTCTTTTGGATTAGATTGAAAGCGAGCATGCAGACAAGTGCTAAATAAAATATCAGGTCTAGATGTTGTTAGGTATAGTAGTGAACCTATCATACTTTTATACGGCTTGGAGTCGATAGACTCATCTTTCTCATCTTTGTCCAACTTAATAGAGCATGACATGAGTGTTTCAATTTTCTTGCATCCCTCTAGACCAAATTTCTTTACTATTTCCTTTGCTTACTTCTCTTGATGTATGAAAGTGCCTTTAGGAGTTTGCTTGATTTGAAATCCAAAAAAAAAAAAGGTTTAGTTCTCCAATCAAGCTCATCTCAAACTCACTTTTCATCATATTTGCAAAATCCTTGTACAATACATCGTCAGTGGCTCTAATAATTATATCATCAACATATATTTGAACGCTGAGCAAATCTTTATATTTTCTCTTGATAAGGAGAGTAGTGTTTAAATATACCTTTCTCAAATTCATGACCTATAAAGAAGTTACTTAATCTTTCATACCAGACTCTAGGTACTTGTTTTAGTCTGTAGAGCACCTTTTTGAAATGATAAACATCACCAGATCTTCTTGATTCTTCAAAACCTGGTGGTTGCTCAACATATACTTTTACTTTGATATACCCATTGACATCCATTTGATATAGTATAAAATCATGGAGTTAAGCAAAGCTAATAAAAAATGTATAGTCTTACCTTCCTCTTGTAGGCATTCTTTAGCGACTAGTCTTGCTTTGTTATGTACAACATTACCTACTTCCTCAAGTCTATTTTGAAATACTTGTTTGGTTCCTATTACTGTCTGATCCTTTGGTCTTGCAACTAGTTCTCATACATCGTTGACTTTGAATTGATGTAATTTCTCTTGCATGGCTTTAGTCCAGCTTTAATCTTTAAGAGCATTTCCAACTTCCTCAGGCTCAACTTAGGATATGAGACCAAGGAATTTAACATACTTTTGAGAGTTGATCTAGTTTTGTTTCCTTCATTCACCTTTCCTAATATTTGTTTCTTAGGACGCTTAAACTTAAATCTCTAATCTTTGGAAGATTGTCCTTGATTCAATAGATCAGTTGATGGTTGTAGTTGTTGTTGTTTATGAGCAACTGGTATAGATATATGTATGATGTCTTTGCAGTCATCGGTTTACACTTCTTTTTTATCATCCATGAACTTCACATATGTGGATTCTTCTACTACCTTTGAATATTTGTTAAAGACTCGATAGGCCTTACTTATAGTTGAGTAACCAAGAAAAATATCTTCACTGACTCATGTACCAAACTTCCCAATATTGTCATTTGTATTCTTGAAAATGAAACATTTACATTTCAATACATGGAAGTAATGTCAAGTAGGCTTCCTTCCGTTGAATATTTCATATGGAGTCTTTTCTACTATAGGTCTCAATAGTAATCTATTAAGTATGTAACATACAGTGACAACAACTCCAGCCTAGAAATAAGTAGGTACACCACTTTCGATCATCATTATTTTAGGCATTTCTTGTAGTGATCAATTTATTCTTTCTACTACCTCATTCTATTGAGGAGTTAGTGTAGAAGTTGGGTTCTACTCCATTTCCATCATAATGCTCAGCAAAAATTTCATTATCAAATTCTCCTCTGTGGTTAGTTTTGATGGTGATGATGCTGTAACCTTTCTCATTTTGAACTTATCAAACAAATTTCCTAAAAGGATGAAGTGCTTCATTCTTATGTGATAAGAATATTACCCATGTGAATCTTGAATAATCATCAATTATAACCAGACAATATTTTCTTCCTCCTAGAATGGTTGTTTGAGTTGGTCCGAACAAGTTCAAGTGCAACAGCTGCAAAAATCTATTAGTGGCAATAGCTTTGATAGATTTGAATGAATTTCTTACTTGTTTTCCTAGTGTGCATGCATTACAAGAGTCACACTTGTTGTACCACGAACTAAATCTTTAGATGATATCTTTTGGATTTGCTTCGCATTGATATGACCTAATTACTTGTGCCATAGATCACGTTTTTCCTTGATAGACATTAAACATTATGATTCATCAAAGTTGATATCAAGCAAGTAGATGTTATCATACCTATTCCCAGTGAAAGTTTGTGATTTGTCCTTGTTGATGCCAATACATTTACCTCTTTCAAATTTTATCTTGTATCCTTTGTCGCAAAGTTGGCTGATGCTTAGGAGATTATGCTTTAGCCCATGTACACGTGAGACATCTTCAATAACTAGGTTTCCTGTCATGCCCCCAATCCTCCGAGCGCGTGCCCATCCCTCTGCAGTCGATTAAATAGCGACATCCCAGGACGCATCACTGACCCATTCATTTTAATACGTATGCGGAAGTAAATAAATAATGCCCAAACAACAGCAAAATGGGATAGGAAAGTAAGGCCATAATTTTTCAAAACCAAACCACACTTATATATATATATAGAGCAAATCATATACAAATCAAGCCTATATATAGAAACAAAGTCTACAAAACAAGGGGGATTTTCAAACAGCTTCTAATCTTCCTCCTGCTCCACATCCTCACTAACATTGGAGCCTGTAGCCAAGTACACCGAACTTCCGAGGTCTTCAAGATCCCGGCCTACCGTGTCTACAACCAAGCCTTGAGGAGGATCTGTTATGCCTTTCCCAAAAGCAACCATGAGCACATACAGTGGTATCTCAGATTTCGGTATGGGACCCTATCTCTAGCCATCCTAAGCCTAGTGGTACCATGATTTGTATCAGTAGGGTACCTTTTTGGATAAACCCGCATCGACCCAGACTATGGACCTCACCAACTCATAGGTCCAGCCCCTAGGGCTCCCATGCAACGGAATGTAAGACGTCTGTTCTGTGACCTTCTTAGGCTATCCAAAATGCTCAAGAGGAGCTGCCATCTATAGACCTGAAATGTTATCCCACAATGGGGTTTGACGACATCTCAGCAAGTTCAACCCCTTAAACCCTAACTAGGAAGAAAATACGCCCCAAGGGCTGCTTAAGCACAAACACGACTCAGAGGACTCACCTTAGCCTCGGTCTTTTCCTACAAGTCAGTATAATTTGAATAATCAACTCAGTTGATTCCATGTCATCGAGACCCTTCCCCGACCATCTCAATCAATACTATCTATAAAGTCCGATCATAATCAGGATTGCTCACTCTAAGCTGATAATAGATAGTGTAGCTCGCACTAAGCTGATAAATAGTATACAGCTCGCTCTCAGCTGATATATCACCTGTAGACTGATATAGTATACTAATAATGCCCACTCTAAGCTAATAATGTATACTGCTCGCGATAAGCTGACATATCAGAGCCCGTAGGTTGATATAGTATACCATCCCGACCATTTAACATTTTTGTCATTTTTATTATACCCGATAAAAATAATTGTGTGTGGGTACACGGTCGGCCTTAGCCAGAATACAATATTTTCACCTTTGAAAATCCCAAAAATTTCCACTGTCCAAAAACACATTTTTGATGCTGTAAACTAATGCATGGTGAATTTCCAATTAATTTTTTAAAAATAAAAAATTTTGGGATAAATACCGCCAATCACTAATCACACTCAATTTGCATAAAATAACAGTCAATTAAATAAACAGATCACACTATTGTAATCAGCATAAAATTCCGGTAAACGGCTATCCCGGTCTAATTTTCGAAAAACAAATAAATAATTAAATAATTACGGAAATTAATTATTAAATACTAAAAATGTACACTTAGAACCGTAAAGCCTAATTAAAAGCCGAGACGGGCCCGAAAAATTTCTGAACCACTTCAGATAAATATTAAAGCTTGTCTACGCTCTAATTACACTACTCTAACCACCTAATGTGCAATAATGATTAATTAAATTGCTAATCTACTCTAACTATCCACCTAATCCATACTTAGTTTAAATTAATCAACCCTTAAACATCATTAACTTACTAAGTAAGGATTAGTGAGTTAAACTCACTGATTAATGATCCGTTTGGATCAAAATGATTGGGACACGGCAAGGGACGAGAAACTCCAAAGCGGGCTCGCCAAACAAGGTTGGGACGGCCCGAAAACAGCCCAAATAGTGGCTGTGAGACCTAGAGCTTCGGTTATGTGGTGGCGTTGATAGGGGCTAAGAGAGGTGGATCAATTGGCTGGCTGAGGCGGAAACGATGAAGGAAGGGGCGGACCAGCTGCGACGAAGCTTCACGGCGGCAGGCGGGCCACCAGGTAGCTCCGGCAACGACGGGGGAGTTGCAACTAACTCGGGGAACTCCCTGGGGGTACGGTGGAGGTGGAACGGCGGCCAGGAACGCTCGGGCTTGGCGCACGAGCAGATGGAGGGCAATCAGGCTCCGGGGCGCAATGGTGGCGTGAGCAGTAGTCCAATGGGGCTTCAACGGGCTGGTGGCTTGCTAGTTCGTTCCTCTTGCTTTGCTAGGGAGTTTCGGTTGCTGAACTGGAGAGGGGATAAGGTCGACGAGAGCAAGGGAGAGGAAGGAGGGGACAAGTTTGGCTTGGAAGGGGCCACCATGTCTTCATCCTATCCTCTTTGTCTCCCTTGATTGGTCCTACTTGCCCAGCTAGATTCCATGGCCAAATTCCAGCCACCAATTCCCTTCTAGATGCCTTTGAGATGGTCCACAAGTTGTGTCCATGGGGGCATACGAATATGACTTGATTTCCCTCAAATTGGACTTCAATTCCTCTTTGAATTCACTCAATCCGACTCTATAAAATCAACCGACATACCCTCGATCAAATTGGTATTTTTCCTCGCCAATAGATCCCACTTGCATCCCAATTTCTCGATAAAAAATGGTCATCTGCATTTTCTAGACAAAAACGCCCCTACTCGGCTTTTTCCCAAAAAGTCTCGGTTTGCATAAAAATCTTCGGAAGGCAAGTCGACATTCTTAAAATGACTAGTGGCATGACAAAACTTTCAATTTCTAAAATTGGATTCAAATTTGCGATTAATTTTGATCCGACGACCCGGTAACTTTTAGAAATTTTTTGTGCAAATGACTCGTAGTCGATTTTCTTCGAGCCACAATTAACCTCCTCGACACATTGGTGACTCTTGATGGTCGTGGAAATCTCGAGGTTTCAAATACGAACATAGGGTACCAAAACAACAGAAAAATCAGTCTAGTGCCGATCGATAAGAATTTTGCAATTTAGTGGAATCGCCCACATTTAACCATATATCTTAGTCGACCTAACCTATCTCTGATCTCTAATCGATCTTACTGTGCTGTAATGATCTTTGTAGATGAACACGGTTGAGAAGTCGAGTCCTGGTCGAATTCTCAAGTCTATTGCATTAAAATCCCTTAATGATCTCCTTAGATCTTCTAGTAATCTCATGAGTGATCAACTCTGAAAATAACACTATAGACGCGTCGATGAAATGTCTAATTAATTTAATGGAAAACATAATTGAAAATTTAGGATGTCACAACTCTTCCCCTCTTATAAAAATTTCGTCATTGAAATTTAAACTATTACAATACTTTAAGCAAAAAGGTGGGGTTATAATTGGGCCATCGACTCTTGGCTCTCCCAAGTTGCTCATTTAGTGTCGTGGTGTTGCCAAACCACTTTGACCAATGGGATGGTCTTTGTACGCAGAATTTGTTCCTTTCGATCCATGATCTGAACCGGGCTTTCAATATACGACACTCGGTTGTCCATGTCCAATTCCTCGAAATCAAGCACGTGGGTTGGGTAAGGCTCAACACGTAGAAAACGTCGTGCACTTGCACTAGTCTCAGTGGCAACGCAAGACGATATGCTAGGGTCTCGATTCTCTCAAAAATTTCAAACGAACCTATGCACCTCAGACTTAGTTTCCCTTTCTTACCAAAGCGCGAAGTTCCCCTCATTGGTGACACCTTCAGAAAAACGTGATCAGCAACTTGGAATTCCAAAGACCTCCGACGCTTATTTGCGTAACTCTTATGTTGGCTCTGAGCGGTCTTTTTTTTGCCTCTAATAACTGTAACTACGTTCACCGACTGCTGAACCAACTCTGGGTCTATAATCTTTCTCTCCCCGACTCCATCCTAACACATGGGCATTCTAAACTCTCTGCCATACAATACTTCGAAAGAAGCCATCTGAATGCTCTGTTGATAACTGTTGCTATAGGCGAACTCGACCAAATGAAGTTGTTCTTCCCAACTTCCCTTGAAGTCCAATACGCAAGCTCGCAGCATGTATTCGAGGGTTTGAATTGTCCTCTCAAACTGACCATCTATCTGAGGATAATATGTTGTGTTATACTGCAACTTCATACCTAAAGCACTTTGCAAGCTTTTCCAAAAAGCAGCTATGAATCTCAAGTCTCGGTCTGAAGTTATCGTCACTGGCACTCCATGCAGACAAATGATCTAATGCACATACAACTCTGCATATCTATCCAAACTAAGGTCTTTTTGTACTGCAATGAAGTGAGCCGACTTTGTCAATTGGTCGACCACTACCCAAATGGAATCGTTTCCTCCTTGACTCCTCGGTTGGCTGGTCACGAAATCCATCATGATGTGCTCCCACTTCTACTTTGGGATCTCGAGAGGTTGCAAAAGTTCTCCCGACTTACAATGCCGTGCTTTGACCTGCTAACACGTTAGACACTAGGTGACATGTTTGGCGATGTCCGCCTTCATACCAGACCACCAATAGTGTTAACGTAAATTATGATACATCTTGGTATTACTAGGATGAATGCTGTAACTACTACAATGGGCTTCCGACAAAATATCCTCCCTAAGCTCTGTATCGTCAGGTACACACAATCTTTCTTGGAACCTCAGTGTTCCATCATCAGAAACCTAAAAGTCAGCTTTCCTTTTATTAGTATCCTCTTGCAGAATTTTCTGAACATCTGGGTCTATCGGCTGAAGTAACTTGATCTTGATCTGGACATCCGGCTCAATTCTGAGGGTGGCCATAAGATTCGAAATGTGGCCTACCTCAAACTTGAAAATCGAATCTCGAGCTCTCTCGATTAGGTTCCACTCTTTAACCAGAATATGAGCGACTGAAGATTTTTGGCTTAAAGAATCGGCAACCTTATTTGCCTTCGTGCATGATATAGGATATCACAATCGTACTCCTTTAGAAGTTCCATCCAACGGTGCTGTCTCATATTCAACTCTTTCTGAGAGAATATGTACTTGAGACTTTGATGATCAGTGAAGATCTAGAATCTTTCTCCGCACAAATAATGTCTCCAAATCTTCAGAGCGAAAATAATTGCCGTGAGTTCGAAGTCATGCATCGGGTAGTTCTGCTCATGAGGTCTCAACTGACGGGAGATGTATGCAACAACCCTACCATGTTGCATTAACCCACAACCCAGTCCTCTGAATGATGCATCACTGTAGATCTCGTATCCTCCAAGACCAAATGGCATGGTCAGCACAAGTGCGGTAGTTAGCTTTGCTTAAGCTCTTGGAAACTACGCTCGCACTTGTATGTCCACACGAACTTTTCTTCCATCTTCAGGAGTCGAGTCAACAACGATGCTAATGTTGAAAATCCTTCTACGAACCATCTATAATAACCTGCCAAACCCAGAAAACTTCTGATCACTATCACTGTAATCGGTCTTGGCCAGTTGATCACTGCTTCGATCTTGGACGGGTCCACGGAGATTCCTTTGCCAGAAATCACATGACCTAAGAAAGCAACACGAGTCAACCGAAACTCACACTTGCTGAACTTGGCGTACACTCCATGAATCCTCAGAGTCTGCAGTACTACTCTTAGATGACTCTCATGCTCTTCAGCACTTTTCGAATACACTAGTATATTATCAATGAACACTATCACAAACTAACCTAGATATTCCTTGAACACTCTGTTCATCAAATCCATAATTGCAGCTAGAGCATTCGTCAACCCGAATGGCATTACAGTAAACTCATAATGACCATACCGAGTACGAAATGCTAACTTTAGAATGTCCTCATTCCTGATCCTCCGCTGATGATATCCCGTCCTTAAGTCAATTTTAGAAAATATCGACGCTTCTTGTAACTGATCAAACAAGTCGTCTATCCTCAAGAGTGGATATTTGTTCTTGATTGTCACCTGATTGAGTTGACGATAGTCAATGCATAGATGCAACGAACCATCTTTCTTTTTCACGAACAGAACTGGTGCTCCCCAAGGTGATGCACTGGGACGTATGAATCCCTTATCCAACAATTCGTGCATCTTTACCTTCAATTCTTTCAACTTAGAAAACGCCATCTTGTAAGGAGCCTTAGAGATTGGCTCCGTCCCAGGTGCTATCTCAATCACAAACTCGATCTCTCTCTCTGGTGGTAGACCTGGCAATTCCGTCGGGAAAACATCTAGAAATTCTTGCATTACTGCGATATCTTCGACCTTCAGCTCCTCAACTGTTGTATCCACGACAGTTGCCAGGTAACTTTGAGAACCCTCATCTAACAAACGGGTTGCTTCAAGCGACGAGATCAATGTAATCGAGGGTCTTCCTCAACTTCCAATAAACTCAAAGCTCTCACCCTCTAATGGGTCAAACTAAATCGCTTTACAATAACAGTCCATCTTAGCTCGTTGCTTGGTGAGCTAGTCCATGCCAATTATCAAATCAAAGTCATACATGGCTAGGACTAACAAGTCTATTTTCCCATCTCGCTCACCAATCACTAACTTACAACTAGAACAACCCAATGCAAATAACACCTTATCCTTTATTGGTGTAGATATGCTAACCATTAATTCCAGCAACTTAGGACTTAACCCTATCAACTTAACATATTGCTCGACAATAAAAGAATGAGTCACGCCAGGGTCGAATAAAGCATAAGCAGCATGGTCGTTCAGCGAAACCGTACCTGTGATCAGATCAGGCGCATCCTCAGCTTGACCTCGGGTGATGGCATACACTCTTCCCTAAGCTGGGGGTCTCATATGTCCACCCTATGGTGCGTTTTGAGGTGCGTACCCTCTGATCTGCCCCAACAGTGGTGACGGCGGTAACTGCGGTTGTCCTCTTGGTCTCCTAGGACAATCTCTAGCCATGTGACCCTGCTAGCCACATTCAAAATAGCCATCCATCCTTCTAGGACACAGGGTGGTACCATGTCGCCTTTCACAAGCGTGACACACATCATTCCGACTTGGCACTGACTTGCCAACTCTACCCTTCCTATTGGGCAGGACTTGAAATCTTCCTCTGATCATGGGCCTTTTCCCATGTTGGATCCCTTCTCGACTCGATCCAAACCGCGATCCAGATGTGGCAGCTCTTTCATTCTGATCTCTCTTGATCATCTGGACCCACTCATACAGGTCATTATAATTCCTCAGATTAAGCAAAATCAGTGGACTTCTCAGTTCTGGCTTGAGTCCATCCCTGAATCTCCTAACTCGATTCATTGGATTCTCCACCTATTCAGGAGTGTACTATGATAGCTCAGCGAACTTCGCCTCATACTGATTTACAGTCATCGAGCCTTGGCGGAGGTGCTAAAATTCTGTCATCTTCATCTCTCTAGCAGTCTCAGAAAAGTATTTACCGTTGAAGACCTCAATGAAGGTGTTGCACTCTGGGCTACAACTTCTGGAAATATTGCTCCTTGGGTGGTTCTCCATTAAGTACTCGCGATTCCTTGCAGTTGGTAGGTTGCAAGGATTACCTTCTCAATCTCAGTGCACATCAATAGTGCAAAGGTCTTCTCCAATCCTTGGATCCAAAGAGCTGTACCTTCGGGGTCTCCTACCCTAGTAAACTTCAATGGGTTTAATTTCAAAAACCGTTCCACCAGTTTATGAATCGGTCTTTCGGCGACCACGTTCCCTAGTGGAACTTCAGCAGGCACGGCGGCAAGTGCGGCAACAGTAACAGTATTGGTAGCGGCAGTAGCGGCGACTACAACGGCGGCGGTAAAGGCGGTAGCTTAGTTCTGGGCCTGCTGCCCCATCATCTCTCTCCTTGCATCCATCACTTGCATGATCCCAATAGTTCCTGGATCATCTAGGGCTGCTCCCCCAGCACCAATAAGAGATGGTGCTACACCACTTGTGCCAGACTTAGCTGGCGCTCTACCACGCCCTCCTCAGGTACCAACCTTTGCCAGCGTCCTACCCTGAGTTGCATGACCGATGGTAAGCTTCTTAGGAGTCCTCTGCTTTTGATCACTCATAATGTAGCTTTTCTATAGAACCTGTTCCTAATTCCATACAGAATTAGAAACTGAGTGATCCTCAAAACAACAATTCTATTAATCAACTATCATAGACATGCACTGGCATGAATTAAACGTCATTCCTACTAACTATCCCATAGACTATCGCACCTTATCACTCTAATTCCTAACGACCATGCTCTAATACCACTTAAACGGGGATGTCACGCCCCAATCTTCCAAGCTCGTGCCCATCCCTCTGCGGTTGATTAAATAGCGACGTCCTAGAACACATCGCTGACCCATTCATTTTAATACGCATGCGAAAGCAAATAAATAATCCCTAGACAATGGCAAGATGGGATAGGAAAGTAGGGCCATAATTTTTCAAAACCAAACCACACTTATATATATATATATACTATATATATATATATAGCAAGTCATATACAAACCAAGCTTATATATAGAAATAAAGTCTACAAAACAATGGGGGTTTTTAAATATCTTCTGATCTTCCTCCTACTCCATATCCTCACTAACATTGAAGCCTGTAACCGAGTACACTAGACTTCCGAGGTCTTTAAGATCCGGGTTTACTGCGTCTACGACAGAGCCTTGAGGAGATCTGCTGTGCCTTTCCCAAAAGCAACCTCCAGCATATACAGAGGTATCTCAGATTCCGGTATGGGACCCTCTCTTTGGCCATCTTGAGCCTGGCGGTACCATGATCTATATCGGTTGGGTACCTTATTAAGTAAACCCGCATCAACCCAGACTATGGACCTCACCAACTTATAGGTCCAGCCCTTAGAGCTCCCATGCAATGGAATGTAAGACGTCTATTCTGTGACCTTCTTAGGCTATCCAAAATGCTCAGGAGGAGCTGTCACCTATGGACCTGAAATATTATCCCACAACGGGGTAAGATGACGTCTCAGCAAGTTCAACCCCCTAAGCCTTGACTAGGAAGAAAATCCCAAGGGCTGCCTAAGCACAAACACGAGTCAAAGGACTCACCTTAGCCTTAGTCTCTTCCTACAAGTCAATATAATTCGAATAACCATTTAATCATTTCAACCAATCAAATTGAATCATCGATCAATCAACTCAATCGATTCCAAGTCATCGAGACCCTTCCTTGGCCATCTCAATCAATACTATCTATAAAGTCCGATCATAATCAGGACTGCTCACTCTAAGCTGATAATAGATAGTATAGCTCGCACTAAGCTAATAAATTGTATACTGCTTGCTCTAAGCTGACATATCGCCCGTAGGCTGATATAGGATACTAATAATACTCACTCTAAGCTGATAAGGTATACTGCTCGCGCTAAGTTAACATAACAGAGCTCGTAGGTTAATCTAGTATACCGGTATACAATTCACTCAAAGCTGACATATCAGAGCTCGTAGGTTGATATATTATACTATCCTGACCATTTAATATTTTTGTCATTTTTATCATACCCGATAAAAATAATTGTGTGTGAGCACACGGTCGGCCTTAGCCAAAATACAATATTTTCACCTTTGAAAATCCCACCAATTTCCACAGTCCAAAAACACAATTTTGACGATGTAAACCGACGCTCGGTGAATTTCCAATTAATTACTAAAAATAAGAAATTTTGGGACAAATACCCAGAATCACTAATCACACTCAATTTGTATAAAACAACAGTCAATTAAATAAATAGATCACACTACTGCAATTAGCATAAAATTCCGGTCACCGACTATCACGGTCTAATTTTCGAAAATTAATTATTAAATACTAAAAATGAACCCTTAGGCCCGTAAAGCCTAATTAAAAGCCGAGACGGGCCCAGAAATTTTCCAAACCACTCTAGATGAATACTAGAGCTTGTCTAGGCTCTAATTACACTACTATAACCACCTAACATACAATAATGATTAATTAAATTACTAATATAATATAACTATCCACCTAATCCATACTTAGTTTAAACTAATCAACCCTTAAACGTCGTTAACTTACTAAGTAAGGATTAGTGAGTTAAACTCACTTGATTAATGATCCGCTTGAATCAAAACGGCGGGGATGTGGCGAGGGATGAGAAACTCCAAAGCGAGCATGCCAAACGAGGTCGGAAACGGCCCGGAAATGGCCCAAATAGTGGCTGTGATACCTAGGGCTTCGGTTATGTGGTGGTGTCGGTTGGGGCCGAGAGAGGTGGATCTATTGGCTTGCTAAGGCAGAAATAGCGAAGGATGGGGTGGACCAGTTGCGGTGGAGCTTCACGATAGCAGGTGGGCGACCAGGTAGCTTCGGCAACGGCAGGGGAGTTGCGACTGGCTCGAGGATCTCCGTGGGGTCACGGCAGAGGCGGAATAGTGGCCGGGAACACTTAGGCCTCGGCGTGCGAGCAAACGGACGGCAATTGGTCTCCGGGGCACGAAAGTGGCGTGAGCGGCGGTCCGACGGGGCTTCAACGGGCTGGTGGCTTGCTAGTTCATTCCTCTGGGTTTGTTAGGGAGTTTCGGTTGCTGAACTGGAGAGGGGATGAGGTCGACAAGAGCAAGGGAGAGGAAAGAGGGGACAAGTTTGGCTTGGAGGGGGCCACCATGTCTTCATCCTATCCTCTTTGGCTCCCTTGACTAGTCCTACTTGCGCAGTTGGATTCCATGGCCAAATTCTAGCCACCAATTCCCTTCTAGAAGCCTTTGAGATGGTCCATAAGTTGTGTCCGTGGAGGCATACAAATTTGGCTTGATTTCCCTCAAATTGGACTTCAATTCCTTCTTGAATTTACTCAATCCGGCCTCTATAAAATCAATAGTCATACCCTCGATCAAATTGGTATTTTTCCTCACCAATAGATCCCACTTGCATCATAATTTCTCAATCAAAAATGGTCCTCTGCATTTTCTAGACAAAAACGCCTCTACCTTGGCTTTTTCCCAAAAAGTCTCGATTTGCATAAAGGTTTCCGGAAGGTGAGTTGACGTTCCTAAAATGACTAGTGACATAACTGAATTTTCAATTTTTGAAATTGAATTCAAATTTGCGGTTAATTTCGATCTGGCGCGATTTTAGCTTGACCAAGGCGAGCTAGTAGCTTTTTGAAATTTTTAGTGCAAATGACCTGTGGTCGATTTCCTTCAAGCCACAATGAACCTCTTCAATACATTGGCGACTCTCGGTTGTTATGAAAATCTCAAGGTTTCAAATACTAACACGGGGTACCAAAACGACGAAAAAATTAGTCTAGTGCCGATTGACGATGATTTTGCAATTTAGTGGAATCACCCACATTTAACCACATATCTCAGTCAAACCGACCTATCTCTGATCTCTAATTGATCTTACTGTGCTGTAATGATCTCTGTAGATGAACACGGTCAAGTAGTCGAGTCCTGGTCGAATTCTAAAGTCTATTGCATTAAAATCCCTTAATGGTCTCCTTAGATCTTCTAGTTATCTCATGAGTAATTAGCTTTGAGAATAACACTATAGGCGCATCGATGAAAGGCCCGATTAATTTAATGGAAAACAAAATTGAAAATTCAGGATGTCACATTTCCTAACGTAATGTTTGCTTTTTTAATGATTCTTCCTTTATCTTTTCCTCAAAAAGTGTCTGTGCCGCTATCTATGGTTGTAAGTGTTACAAACTTACCATTTTCTTTAGTCATATGTCTTGAACACCCACTTATCCAAGTACCATTTGTTTTACTTCAAAATTACTTTAAATAAAAAAGAATCTCATTTTTTCTTTGGTACCCACATAAACTTGAGTCCCTTGTGGTTAGGTCTTAATTTAGGATTAAGAGATTAGGTAGTCATCTTGAATCTCTTCTATTGTTTTGGACAGTCCATTTTGAAATGTCTATATCCTTCATAGTTTGAACCCTCTGGAAGTTTCTTGCCAGTAGCTTTAGTGAGCTATTTAACAAAGTTAGACTTGTAATATTGTACAAGAGCTCTATGCTTTAATCTATCTTTTATTTTTGGAAAAGGATTAATCTCATATTCATTTCCTTCATGTCATAGACCACTCTTGTTATAGTGAGGGATTAAAATAGAAAGAATGTATTGTAAGGTTTTTAAACCAAGAGAAAATTTGGTGCCGATTTTTGAAATTTCATCCTTAACATTTTCATTTTCAACCTATAGGAGTTTTACCTGATTTATTTGAAGGTAGTGCTCTTTCTTAAGGTTGTCAATGAGAGTTTTGCTAGTGAGGTTTTCGATGATAAGATCATGAACCTCCTTTTTCAAAGTCGAAATTCTTTTTGAGGCCTTTTGGTGTTCCTCAAGCATTTCTTTCAAAAAATCTTGTAATTCATCATAAGACTTGTGACATCCTGATTTTCAGGTTCTATTTTCGATTGAATAAGTTGGGCTTTTCATCGACGCGCCTATAGTTCTTTTCCCTGAACTAATCACTCACGAGATAACTAGTCTATCTGGTGAAGCCGTTAAGAAATCTAGACGAGATAGACTTAAGAATTCAACTAGGAATTGACTGCTCAACCGCGCTAATCTTTTAGGATCATTACGACGCCGTCAAAATCAATCAGAGACCAGAGATAGGGTGATTTGACAGAGGTATGTGATTAGTGTGTGGGTGATTTCACTTGATTACAAAATTTCTGTCAAACGGCACTAGACCGATTTTTCTATCATTTCTGTACCATGCGTCTGTATTTAAAACCTCGAGATTTTCATGACAACAGAGAGTCGCCAATGTGTCGAAGATGTACAATATGTCTCAAAAATAATCGACTACGGGTCAATTGCACTAACCACGAATTTAAACATGATTTCATAAATTGAAAGTTCTATCATGTCACGAGTCATTTTAGGAACGTCGACTCATCCTCCAAAGATTTTTCTGCAAACCCAAGATTTTGGCGAAAAATTCAAAGTAAGATTATTTTGAACTAGGAAAATTAGAGGACTATTTTTTAGCACACTATTGGCCATTAAGTTGGTTCAATTGACGAGGAAAAATGTGAATTCAAGTGTGGGCACCTTGGTTGATTATATGGGCACCACATTGAGTCCAATTGAAGAGAAATTGAAATGGAATTGAAGAGGGAAAGTGGCAAAATTGTAGGCCAAGGGAGTGTGCAACATTTGAGGCATCAAAGATTGAAGGGGAATTAGCTGTTGTGGATAGGGCAGAGCTGGTGGGGGCCATGAAATGAGTATTTTGCTTGATATTTAGGCCATTGGGACCCCCCCTCTTCAGCCAGCAGCTTCTTCTTCCTTATTGAGCCACTTTATCCGTTGTTGAACCTTTAAGAGCCTAAGAGAGAACCATAAAACCGGCCAGTAGCTCCCCTTCACCGTTGACCATCGCTGAAGCCATCGGAGCAACCTGCTCGCGCCCACAAGCTGCTGCACCACCCGCTCATCCGCTTGCTCACCCCGCTCGCTCGCACCTTTGTCGCACCCAGCCGCGTCTCTAAGATGCCTCAAGCCACCATCGTAGCTCACAAGGCCACAGGAACCGTCGCCGCCGCTGTCGCCCGCTTAGCTTGCTGTAGCCTCCATCAGCCATCCCGAGCCGTTTTAGCCGCTTGTTCCAGCCTTTCTCTGCCCAAGCAAAGCCGTCTAGCAACTCGAGCAGTGAGTTGTTGGGCCCATTTTTAGGCCCGTTTGGTCTTTCGTTGGTGTCGCCACTGGCTCGGTTGTTGCTCGCCTCTGCATTGCCGATGTCGTGGACTCACCGGATTGCTAAATCGGTGAGTTTACTTGCTAAGCTCTGCTTAAGGAGTTAATGATGCTTAGCGGTGATTAGTTTAGGCTAATTAGGGATTAAGTGGTTAGTTATCATAGATTAGTGATTTAATTATTCAATTGTGCATGTTAGGCGGTTAGATTAGATTAATTAAGGACTAGATAAGTTGTGCTATTTATCTAGATAGGTTCGAAAATTTTCTACGCCTGTTTAGGTGGTTAATTTAGCATTTTCGGCATAAGTTAGTATTTATGGTATTTAATTGCATTTATTTAATTATTTTTTGTATTTATTTAATTATTTAATATTTTCCAAAAATTAGACAGGGATAGTCGGTGAATGGAATTTCGTGCCGATTGCAATGGTGTGCTTAGTTTATGCAATTGAATGCTAAACTGTGCAAATTGAGTAATAATTGTGATTTTGGATATTTATTCTAAAATTGTGAAATTTTGATATTTAATTAGAAAAATTCCGAGTGTCGGGTTTTGACACTGAAGATGGTTTTAAGGACTATATTGAATCATGGGATTTTGAAAGTGTGGATATCAATTTTTCTGGTTCAAATTGACCGTGTACTCACACACGATTATTTTTATTGGGTGTTTTAAACACGAAGAAATTATGCCAAGTTCATTATTCTAATTGAGGAATTTGTTTGCAAAGCACAATATCCTTGGTCGGTATTGATTGATTGTGTGATGGTTAAGTGAACCCATCCCTGATGTGAGTTGGTGTATCAGCTTGTGTGAGTAATGATCGATGCATCAGCTTGTGTGAGCAATGATCTGTGTCAGCTTGTGTGAGCAATGATCTATGTCAGCTTGTGTGAGCAACAATCTATCTCAGCTTGTGCAAGCAGCAATTATATCAGCTTGTGCGAGCAGTAATCCCTGGCTACACCAGTGGACCGATGTGCATTGATAGTTCATGCTTGTATGAGCAATAATCGAATTGGAATCCATTGAATTAATTGAATGGATTGATTGATTGAGTATATGAATTGTACTGACGTGCAATGAGGAACTGAGGTAAGGTAAGTCCTCTGTCGTGTGTATAGATTGCCTCTAGACGTATTTTTTTCCTAGTCGGAGTTTAGGAGGTAAAATTGTCTCACCCCGTCATGGGCTCAATCTTTTCAGGTCCTTAGATGGCGGTTCCTTTGGAACATTTTGGTCGGCCTATGAGGGTTATTGATCGGAGTTTTGACTACCCTGTCACCAGGAGTCACTGGTCTATGAACTCGTGGTGACCACTGTCTGGGTCGATGAGGGCCTACCTCAGAAAGCACCCTATCGATTCAGAGCATGGTTTCGCCACGAATTCAATGGATACAGGGAAGGTCCCTCTAAGGTTTTGAGATCCCCACGGTGGTAGTTGACGCCACTCTAGGTAAAAGTACAGCTGACCCTCCTGATGGTGCTATGGAGAACTCGAAGCCCCCGGAGCCTGTGGAGACTGAAGGATCGGCAAATATATCCGACTAGTAGGTCTTAAGACAGCTTTTTTTTAGAGCTGGTCTTTTGTAGACTCTTGTCTGTAGACTAGTGTCATATATACACCAGGGTGTTTATAAAAGTGTTTTGGTTATGAATATGTTTCTTGTTTTTCTATCCCGTGTTACTTGTTGTCATGGTTATTGTTTCTCTTTCGCATGTGCATTAAAATGAATGGGCCGGCGACGTGTCCTAGGATGTGGCAAATTTTATTGACCACCAAGAGATGGGTACGCGCTTGAGGTTCGAGGCATGACAAGACTACTCAGAATCTTTTACCTCATCTTCTTCTAGTTTTGAGTCAACCATGAGATAAATATGTGGTTCTTCTTCACCAATTGACTCATATTCAATGTCACTCCATATTTTAGCTTTCAGCGTCTTTTTCTTCTTTTCAAATTTTCTTTTTTTATTCTTGATCGATGTATATTATGGTTTTATGTGTCCTGGTTTCCTGCAATCATAGCACATGATATGCTTACCTTTGGATTCTTCCTTGTTCTCGTAAGGCTTTTTCTCATTAGGATGTTTAGATGATCTTTTCCCTTTGTAGTTTCCTCCATTCGTCATGAAGCTCTTAAACTTCTTTGTTAATAATGCAATGTCTTCATCACTCTTTTCCTCATCAAAGGATATTTCTCCACCTATACCATCATGGTTAACCTTAAATGCAATGACTTTCTTACTTTTGGAGCTGCTTTCTTCATTTTGGAGTTCAACTTCATAGGACATGAACGTTCCTATCGGCTTGTCCATTATAATTGGTTGAATACTCATGGTTTCTCGTAGTGAGGTCTTCATGGTACTCCATTCTTTGGGAAGGGCTCATAGTAGTTTGTTCACTTCCTTAGCATTTGAGTAAATTTTTCCTTGAAGAGCAAGCTTGTTCACTATTTTAGTGAATCGTGTGAACATCTATGTCACTATTTCATCAAACTTCATCTTAAACAACTCATAGTTCCCGAGGAGGATGTTTAGCTTTGTTTCTTTGACTTTTTCTATTCCTTCAAATGTCAGCATGATATGATCTCAAATTTCCTTTACTGTATTACAAGAAGAAATTTTGTTAAACTTAGATGGTGATAATGCACCACACAGGAGGTGTGTAGCTTTAGCATTAAGAGGAGCCTTTTTTTTTTTTAGCTTCTTCTGTGTTGTTGATAGCTACTGCTTCTAGACCATCTTGTCGAGCAAGAGCTTGATCAAGAGCTGGTACTTCTAGACCATTTGCAGCTACATCTCACATATCTAAGTCTGCAGCTTCGATGTATGACTTCATTCTTTACTTCTAATAGCCACTGTTGCTCCCTTAAAAGTACGATAGCTCATCAAGAGTTTGAGCATCATTAGTAAAGAAGCTACCAAGGTTAGCCCTAATAAAGGATCTTTATATTCAAAAGAGATGCACTTTAGATAATGAGCAACAGAGCTCTAACACCAATTGTTGGGGCTAACAATACAACCTAGAGGGAGAGTGAATAGGTTGTTTTCAAACTTTGATGATCTTTTGTTGATATTAGTTAATCCCTAAGTAAAGATCACATCAACCTAATGTTTACATAAGTACGAACCAGCTATATGCCAATGTATATAAAAAGATGATAACAGTGGGACATAGAGAGTTATAGTGGTTTGGTTTTATTCACTAGCCTACATCCACTCTTCAGACAACAGTCTCAAGATGAATTGGATTCCACTAACAATCTGCTTAGAAAGTTATTAATGGTTAGCATTGATTCTTAACATGATAGATTCCATTATCAGACTCAACTACTACTCTTACACTTGTACACTTAATCCTTAACACAATCGCCAAATAACATAAATATCAAAACAGTACGACAGAGAACTTATAGCTAAGGACAACAATATGTAAACTACTTGATCTTTTTTTTTTTTTTTTTTTTTATGTTGCACACTCTCACAATTCCTCGTGGTCTTCTTTTTTACACTTTTCCTCAATATAACCGTTGAAAATGAATTAGAGAAGCAAATGACCGTTGGAGAGCTTCTGTTGAGCTACTGTCTAGGGAAGGTACTGCCCATACAATTTCCTTCCTTGAATTCTTGTAGGCTAACCAAAAATAGCAATTGCCGTTGTCTTCTCACTATGGTCTTTGAATGACCTGCCAGACAACCTAGCTACTATATTGCATGCTTTATCTTGATTCTGCTGTTGTGCGAATCTAGGTCCTTCAATGGTTACTTAGTTGACCTAATGGGCATCATATGATATTGTTGGTTGTTACATTACCATCAACTTGATCTTTACAACTTTGACACAAAACATCATTAGTAGTTGATCTTTTAGATGGACTGGTGCTGTTTTAGCCCATTTGCGAACTTATTTCCAGTGGATCACACCATGGATGTTGCATAGTCCTTTGGTCCAAACATTTGCAAACAATATATTAAGGATAGTTTTGGCATCATCAAAATCACTTGAAGATGTTTTCTCCAACATAAAGAAACAAGCTTGTAAATGAATCATATTAATTATATAATAAAGCATATAAATTGTGTAGTATACGTGTGTTTTCCTTACTATCCGTTGTTGATGTTGATTGGCTGATTGAGATTACATGCTTCCACATGTACTTAATGTAAAGATAAAATCAATTAGATGGCGATGCCTCCTAAGATGTTGCAAACTAATCCCAACATAGTGGATGTTGCGACCTCGTGGCGAGGCTAAGGTTTTGGGCGTGATAGATGGCTTAAAAATAGGAGCCAACATGTTTTTTCTAAGGATTGTATAATCGGGACATAGAGAAGGCTTGCCCCGAGCTGTTCGATCTTGTCAAGAAATTAGGGCTGTTCGTTCCACCTTTCTTGAAACCTCATGGGTCTTCTTCCAGAAACCCTAGATGAAGTGCCCCTTGGCTCTTTGCTTATGTCTTCCCATCGAACCCTTTTTGTTGGGTGTTCATTTGGGCTACGAGCAGAATGCCCTCTCTAGTCTTGCCAACTTCGATGTAGCAAGGCATTGGCTCTTCTCCTAGATGGCAAGCTAACAGATCCAACCAAGGGACGACATTGGATCCATGGCCAAAATCTGGAAATGAAACGATAGGCAAGTATCCGTTCAAAATCAAGAGAAATTGTGCTACCTTTTCGCTCTCTTTCATCGCCTAGTACTGTTGTAAAGTGGAGTTCAGTCCTCAAGCTTTTCCTTATCTACCTTTGGTTCATTCTATGGAGTGGAGAGCTTGTTGAAGCAAGTCGCTATGGTCATGTTTCCTTGCTTTAGTTCCGAGAGAGCTTGAGTTAGTGAAAAAATATTTGCTCGATCAAGCTTCTTGTACATCTCTTTAATGTTTTTCCACATCTTTTTCAAATCCTCAATGGGAGGAAGTCCGGCAGCGACATTTGGAGTGATTCAATTTCCGATTCACGTTCGGACTAATTGGTTGCATTTTCTCCAATATTGCACCAGATGCTTGTTGGATGGAATCGAGATGGTTTCGTCTAGAAACCCATCCTCCTCTTTGGTGATTAGTGCTCTCTAGAACTCTTGCAACCAAATGGAGTAATTGTCGGGGTCAGATAATTACTTGGTAATGAGTCGCAGCTCTAGCTTGTTGGGCGTGGAGGAGTAGAGTGGCTCCCCAGGCTCCGAGCGACTGCTGACTGCTAGAAGAGTGATTGGCATGTAGCCAGGTTGAAGAATTGAGTAGGGATTTGCTCCCAAACCTGGATTCGTTCCCAAACCTGCCGTACCTGAATCGGGAACTTGAGCCGCATGTAAAAAATTTGGTTTGGGGACTATGCCTGCCCTGATCATGGCTGGTGGGCCTTTCCAGGTTTGGACGTGCTCCCGGTTCCCTTGATTCATGGACTCTTGAAAATTCTGAGCCTGATCTGGTTGTGAATTAGCCTATGTATTGGCTTGGGCTAGCCCATAAAACCATGGGCTGGATAGAACTTGGACAGATAGCCACTAGATGGGCTGGCCCGGAATGGGTTGCCCCTAGTTTGGCTGGGCCTGTAAGGTTTGCCATTGAATGGGCTGGGCTTGGACGAATTGCCCATGACTTGATGAGGGCGGTATGGCTCAACAGGCAGATCCGATCTAGGTTCTGTACGTGGAGATAGGTTCTTCACGACCATAATGCAGAGCCCGGTTCTCCTCTGGTAGTTGAGGCTCTGCCTGGTATTGGTAAGCCGGTTGGTTTCGTTTTCTTTGTTTTGGTTGCAAATGCTGATTCCTATACCGGAGCACTAACCTAATTTTGCAGGTTAGTGTTTTCTATAAAAACAAGGTAGAAGGCTGGATGGAGAGGAAAACACCGACAAGTGCGCGGAAGTTAGGCCAAAAAATACCGTTCGGATACCATCTCACCAACTGGAAAGAGAAGAGTGAAGAAGAACCGAGAATGCATAAAGGACTTTGAGCTTCCTTTACATGTACAGCGCTCTTTATGTAATGCAAAGGATGAATAGTAAAAGGAAAAAGAAATCTCCTAGACGAATCTTACAAAATCAATTCTAATCCTAGATCGATCCATTTAATCAACTACAATTCTGGATTGATTTGATGTATTAATCGTAATCCATAATTGATTCCCGCATATCTTCCAACACTCAAGAACAAGACTGGGTTCTTCAGTGTGCTGCCTCGAAGTTCATAATTCTTGTATATGTCGATGGGTTAATAAGCTAAGGGCCCAAAAATTGACAGTGATCATAAATTTGTTCTTCCTGGAAAATATGATATACTTACACAGCAAAGCCGCCCCAGAATTCTATGTTAGAAGGCGTTAAAGGATGGAGTAATGGCAACTTTTTTCGGTATTTCACTTCTTTATGGAATGATTGAAGGTTTCCTTTGACTGTAACAATGAGATTTTCGTCTTAGCTGGACACTTGCTTGAAAGATATTCAGAAACGAGTTCTCTTCCTGCAGACCAGTCAAAAAATGCTATACACCGAAGCGAGCTAGCAGAACTATTGTAGCAGGAGATTACCCGAGGTCGTACTTTAGCTTTGTTTTTCCAGTGAACTTGGGTGACAAGAGATTGATTCACGATGAACTAAGTGACAGAGACGAGCCAACTTCGGCAGAGCAAAGTTGAACTTGTAGAAGAAGCATCAATCAGTATATAAACCACCCCCCTTGATCTGATTGATACTGGAAACTACAATCACTTCACCATCTCTGAATGTTGCTCCAGCAAATCCGATTCGCTCCTCCTATTGAATGATTTCTCCTTTATTGGGTCCAAATTTGGCCTCCATGACCGGGCCCCACTAGACCTCTGCGCACCGCTCGTCGTGAGGTCTGTCTCAGTCTTGAGAGGCCGAACAGGACTCCTGCTCGGGGAAGAAGAATTGGCCCTGCCAGGGCTCGAAGCATAGCTCCTAGCCGGCGAGCTGCACATCGGGCTTGAGACATAAAGCCTCTCCGACAGACTAGTCCTAGGAGGATCCGCCATCATCACACGCTGTGTGCGCTTGGCCTGCGCGCTGAGCTTCCCAACCAGGACGGCCAGGTTCAATGGGGAGACATCGGCTTGGAGGGCTGAGAAGGGCAAGAGGAAATAGAGGTGGCCCGGCTCGAGGGCCTCGCCAGGCCTCAAAAGCTTGGACTTGGAGCTTGTTGTGGTGGAGAGAAGCTGCGAAGCCGTGCAGAGGAAGTGCCTGCTGGAGAGCTTATTGCCATTGCCAGTGACTTGGCCCACCGTGACAGGTGGTTCAAAGTACTCAAGCAGCCATTCAGATGGACCACACGTACGTAATTCATCAACCCCTCAGCTGATGATCTGCTAGAGAGACAACCACCCATCTCTCTCTCTCTCTCTCTCTCAATTGAAGATGGAGATCAGACGGAGACTCTCTCTCAATTGAAGATGGAGATCAGACGGAGACTGAGGCCACTTAGCTGTGTTTAGTGCATATATATACAACATGACTTGGACAAAAGACACATTGGGAGACTTGATCTGCAATTTCGTCGCCGTGTTCTCCACCTTCTTCGTGGGTCGTTAATGGATTTTTCTGATTCGGGACTGCTTCAAGCTTGACTTAGTAAAGATTCCATTCCAAGGAAGCCAGAGTGATACCAGTGTGGAAAAATTGGGCATATCTTGATGGTCTGTCTCTGTCCTCGACTCGAGAGAGAGCGACCATGACTGAGATTGCCGTGTCCGGAAAGGTTTGAAAGTAAAGGTCGCCCCTTTGGATGTTGCGGAGGAAGAAGGAATTTGGCATTGAAAAGGGCAAGGCGTGAGGTGAAGCCGAGGAAGACTAGACTCGGTCGTGGTGTCTGAAAATTCAATCCATTGTATCTGGGCAAAGTCTATCTGGTCACTTTCATGATGGTCCATCTGACTACATACATATGTCCAAAAGGCTACAAAAATTAAAGGTCCACACTGATGGGGACTGAGAGACAGTGTCTTCTGCTGGAATATATAGAAGATAAATTATGTAGTGGAAGAAGGATACGTAAGGTGATTAGTTCTTGCCAACGATGCTAAGGACTTGTTCGGTAACCGGCTAAATAGTAATTATTTTTGATCTTTTGTACAGGAGACAAAATCAAGAAATAAAAAATGCTGCTCTTTCTTCTCGAAAACAACTCAAGAATCAAGCTCAAACCATTTTTTCCCTCTTTTTTTTTTCTTCTTTTTCTTTTCTTTCTTTTTGTCTTCCTTGGCCAAACGAGGCTCAGCGACCTCGCTATGGCTGGGCAAGGCCAAGCCTTGCCAACAATCAGCAAGGGTCAACCTCGCCAGATCTGGGTGAGTCGAGCCTTGGCTGGTGGGGCCATGACCATGTAGAGAAAGAAGAAAATGAAAAAAAAAAAAAAAAAAAAAAAAAAAAAAAAAAAAATAAAATTATTAAAAGAATAAAAGAAATTCTAAGGGGCAAAAAAATTCGAGAGTCGTACCAATTGCATTTCTATTATGAGAATATAATTTTTCTACAATCACCAAATGTTTTCAAATGTTCGAAACTCGTCCAAGGAAAAGATTCAGAAAAAACCATTCATGAGTAGAAATTGTTCATAAGAACAAATTAGTTATCAAACACACCCTAAGCAACTTCGTAAATTATACCTTCTAAGATACAACACCTTGAACACTTCTTAAAGCTGACACTCTTAGAGAAAATTGAATTGAGGAGATGTAGGTGTTTACAGTTATGTTTGGAATGAAGATTTCAAATCTATTTATAAAGTTTGAGAAGTCATGTACTTAAGAGATACACGAACTAAAGAAATACATGAATTAAATAGATACAAGAACTTAAGAGAAACATGAATTAAGTAGATACATGAGCTCGAGAGATACATATATTAATAGCATACATGAATTAAAAGACGTATTTTATTTTGCTCACTTTCGTTGATCTATTAATTTACCATAACTACAACACCTTCTTGGGATTTTCATTTGGATTGTTTTCAGAAACACCAAGGAGGAATTGGTCCTGGCGGATCGAATGCCAGGGGCTAATGACCGCCCTATCGTGAACGAAGGCCCCGAGCTTATCATGTCTTTTTAAAAATTGTTTTGACATCGGTAACTATTTTCTGTAAATACAATCTTAGATTTTGAGAAATCCAGTATCATACGTATGGTCGAAAGGATGAAAATAACCCTGTCGAAAATGCCAAACGTTAACTTTAGCTTCATCATTTTTAAAATTATTCATGCATCATTTAATATCTTGTTATCTTAAGATTCATGCATATTTGACACGTTATCTTATGTTATTTCAAAAGCACCAAACATAAAGGCACCCGAATTCGTGCATGGATGTAAAGTGAGATTTTCACTAGATTACGTCTTTGGTAAAACAAAAATAGCATTCGTAACTTTAGAAAGTTAATTTGATAACTGCATTCCACGACTCAATTGAAAAATGTCGTACTGAAATGGTGTCGTGCGAGTGCTAACCCTTCCCCACACGTAATCGAACCCCTTGGACCGTAGTGCTTTAGTTTTTTGATGACTAGTGCCTTCACACGTGCACCTAGTCTCCAACCATCCTAGGCTTTTAAAACATGATTGGGAGCAATTCTATCGATTTGCTATTATTTCTAGATAGATTTTTGATTCTCGGTTTTTCCTTCATGATGGTTTTAATTATTAATGTGATGGGCCTAAGTTGGCCCCCGTCCGCCCATGTTGGGCCTAAAAGCCCGGCCCACAATATTAGGGCCCATGGATAGAGGATATGATGAAGGGACACGTTTCTTTTTGGAGGGGGACGTATATAAAGGGAAATAAAGAGGGAGAAAGGTACCTTTTGAAGCAACGTATGTTCCTCCTCCTGCTCTCCCTCAAAAACACTTCCAAAAGAAAGAATAGTAAGCAAGACGCGACACCCTTCTTCCCTTCAAGGCGAATTGGCATCATCGAATCAAATAGGGCCAAATTCTCTTCCTCATATCGGCGTCGGTGCTTAATCTGTGGCTAATAAGGTACGTTCGATTCTGTGATGTACCTTAGGATCGGTGATACATGTGTTTTTCCCGAGCTCGTCTTCCGCACAAGTTTAGGGGTTCGATTTAGTGTCGAATCCGGTTTTTGGGAATCCGACAATCCCAACATTGATATCAGAGCCGTAGTTCTTGTTTCTCGATCCTTTTCCATGTTTTTCCCGACCCCTTTCATGTTTATGGATGATTTCTTATTGATTTTTCATGAAATTAATCGGCCGACATCGATCGGGGTGGAAAAATCCCGACACCCGAGTACTGTTCATCCATTTTTTCGAGTTTCTGTAAGTCGAAATCCATTTCTGATGGCGTTGGATGGAAGGTCTCGCCGAGACGAGTGCGACGAGTGGCGGAACGCCACCAAAGGCCGTCGAACGTGTCCCCACGCACAGCCGGAGCGAAAAGACGACTTGCACGGGCCGATTCGCAGGGGCAGGCGCGTGCATCGTATGCGCGTGCGCGGCCGACGCACGCATGTGCGTGTGTGTCGTCGCTGGCGCATGTGAGGCACGTGCCAGCTGACGTCATCGTGACGTCAGCTGCACACGTGCCGCACGTGCCGGGTCGGTCCCGTCCCCGGCTCGGCTCGGCCCGACCCGACCCGACCCCGACTCGGCTGACCTCGAACGTTGACTGTTGACCGTTGACGACCGTTGACGACCGTTGACCGTTGATCTTTGGCGACCGTTGACCGTTGACTTTGACCGTTGACTAAAAAAAAAAGAGGAAGATTGGACAAGAATGTGTTTCTTTTTCCAATTAAGTCTATGTGGATTATATGTGATGCCTTATTTGTTCTGCATTTGTTGCAGGAATAATGCCTCCCCTTAAGTTGCGCACACCTATTCGCGCAATTACCGATGAACAAAAGGAAATGCTTTCTAAGTTGATAGCTAAGGCGGCGATCATCGATGGGAGAGTGGCAACTTAATTGATCACGTTCTTGAAGTCAACGGAAAATTCAAAAGGTTATATGGAATGGTCGTCCCATGCCACGATCTAAGATGGTGCGATTTTTCATAAACACTCTTCCACCAGAATGGCAAGGAGTGTTGAATCGCATATGAGATGTCAACAAAGCCGCTTCATATAGGAAAATTGTGATGGATTTTATAGATGATTATTACTGGATTGTTACAAGGGAAAAGATCATGAAATTGAACGAAAAAGAGCTTTCCTAGTTCATATATTGACTTGGGTTTAGATATTTCGAGTTGTCTTTCTTTTACTATATTTTATGGATACCTTATGTAAACGTTTTAATACCTGGTTGTTGTTGATGTAGCAACTGATATGTAAAGTTGTATTATGTGAAAGCATTATTATTCTATTAGATGTCAAATATTATTTGATTTTTGTTATTGTTGACTCTTTGTGGGTAGTTCATAGAAGTTTTTCTAGCTTCATAGAATTTATTTTGCATGGACAATTATATTAATGATAGTTTTAAGTTAGGATTTTTGGAGGATAATTGGAAACATAGTGACATTTTGATTCTGAAACCTTACTTGAAATTGTTCATTAATATGATGGGTCTCAGTGCAAAGTGGATGCATAAATGATAGGCATTAATTATTCGTGCATATATGCCTGATGTGTTCAGATCAATGGCTTTAGCCACAATTAGCATAGTTGCTGAGCTGAACAAAGGTGAAAAGCTCAATGGCGATAACTATGAAATCTGGCACATGAAAATCCAATATGTCTTTGGAAGAGCAAGAGGCACTAGAAGCTCTTAACCTAACCATGGAAGAGCTTGAAAATGGGAACACTGCACAACACAAGAGAAATAAGGATGCATTTGCTGCCTGGAAAAGAAAGAATTCTCTTGCTCGCATTACGTTGCTGAGTAGCATGGAAAATGACGTCATGCGAGAGTTTAGGCGTTTTAAGAATGCCAAGGAAATGTGAGAAGCATTGGCATCAAGATTTAGTCATACTTCGGTGACCAAACTGAGGCAGCTCACTATTAGGTTTGACTCTTATAAGAAGCCTCATGGTCAGACCATGAAGCAACATCTTAGAAATATGTCAAACATGATTAATGAGCTAAAAGATGCTAGCCATGTCCTGACTAATGAGTAGTAAGTGCAAGCAGTGATTTGTTCCTTGCCTTAGAGTTGGGAGCATATGAAGGTGCACCTGACCCATAATGAGAATATCAAAACCTTTGAGGATGCAGTGCGTCATCTTAAGCTGGAAGAGGACCGCCTCTTGGCGGCTAAGCCGGAAATTGAAATTTATCATGCTGGTTCCAGCTCACATGGAGCTTCGAGCTCCAAGCACAAACGTCCCAACTGGTTCGATAAAAGGAAAAGTAAGGGAGCAACCTTTTCGGGAAGAAACCAAAGGTTGACCAACATGAAAGAGGAAAGCGTCCTCGAATGAAGAAGGCGACAAGGGTGAAGTGTTACAAACCGTGACCAAAGGGTCACTATGCCTGACTGTTGCGAGCTAAAGAAGGTACACACATCTTGTACTTTTGAGAACTTTGCTTATGTGTCAAGTTTTGTATTTTTAACTGAGTCTAATCCTTTGTGGACTGTAGATTCAGGAGCGACAGACCATGTAGCGAAGGATAGAGAATCCTTCGTGGAATTCCGATGAGTACCAACTGGAACTAAGTGGATCTATGTGGGAAACAACTCCAGAGTTGAAGTAAAAGGAATTGACACTTGCCAACTGAACATGCGTCGTGGACGCACTTTGTTCCTACATGATGTATTGTATGCTCTGGAAATTCGTCGGAATTTAGTGTTTGTTTTAGTGTTGGTCAAGCTAGGTTTTAATATGAACTTCCATAATAAAGGTGTGGATTTGTTTTTGGATACAAATTTCTATGGTTGTGGTTATTTTCTGGATGGTTTCATTGTATTAGATATTGACTATGTTAATGCAAAAGTTTGTTATTCCCTTCTCACGTCTTCTAATTCATATGATAATGATGTGAATGTGTGGCAGGCTAGACTTGGTCATATTGGCTAACAACATATGAATAGACTAGCCAAAGAGGGCTTGTTGGGCAAAATTGAAAAAGTCGATTTGCCCATATGTGAGCATTGCCTAGTGGGGAAAACGACAAGGAAATCATTTGGAAAAGGTAAAAGAGCTTAATTTCCTCTGCATTTAATCCATTTTGACATCTGTAGTCCAATGAATGTGAGAGGAAGGCATGGGGCTGTTTATTTTATCACTTTTATAGATGATTATACTCGATTCGGATATGTCTATTTGATTTCTCAAAAATCTTAAGCATTGAGTTGTTTCAAAAGGTTTATGAACTTGGTAGAAAATCAATTAGACAAGAAAATAAAAACATTGAGATCCGATCGAGGTCGAGAATATTTATCTGATGAGTTTAGAAAATTATGTGATGAAAAAGGAATAGAAAGACAGTTGTCTATTCCCTATACTCCTCAACAAAATGGTGTTGCGAAGAGAAGAAACAGAACCCTACTGGAAATGGTTAGGTCCATGATGGCGCTTGCTAACTTACCTATCACTTTTTGGAGTGATGCATTGTTAACTGCTGCCTATATACTTAACCAGGTGCCTTCCAAATTAGTTACTTCCACTCCATATGAGTTATGGACAGGTAGAAAACTGGACTTAAGTTTTCTTAAGCCATGGGGTTATGCTGCCTATACTCATGAGCCCTCTCACAAGTTTGGGAAATTGGGTCACAGAGGAAAGAAGAGTATTTTCATAAGATACTCCGAACACTCGAAAGGGTATGTGTTCATAAGTAAGTAGGAAAGTGGGAGTATAACTGAATTTGAATCACGGGATGTCACATTCTTAGAGAATGAATTTCCTAAGAAGGGCGAAATAGGTGAAGATTACTCCCTATTTGAAACCTTGGATCAAGATAATGATATTAGTAGAGTTCGTCCAAGTGGGAGTAATATGAGAAGTGATGAATTAAATTCTACTCATTCTCAATTACAACCACATGATGAGATGACATCATCATTATCTAATCACAGTGGGAGCATAATGGGGAATGGTGTGCAAAGTGTACAATCTCCTATACGGCGAATAAGTCACGAAAGTATTCCCCATCGACGTTTTGACATTGAAGGGGAAACTTTTATGATTGCTCCGCAAGATGAGGATGAGCCAAGAAATATTAATGAGGCTCTAAATTGCCCTAATAAGGAAAAATGGATTCATGCAATGGAAGAGGAGATTGAGTCAATGAAGTCAAACCAAGTTTGGGAACTGGTTGATCTTCCAAAAGAACGCAAAGCTATTGGGAACAAGTGGGTTCTCAAAATAAAGCAAAAAGTTGATGGCTCGATAGAAAGGCATAAGGCTCACCTTGTGGCGAAAGGGTATAATCAACATGAATGAATCTTGAGTTACATCAAATGGATGTAAAGACTGCTTTCCTCAATGGAAAATTAACGGAAGAAATATATATGGAACAACCTGCTGATTTCATTAAAAAAGGCTAGGAAGGAAAGGTATGTTGACTTTTGAGATCGATATACGGCCTTAAGCAGTCATCGAGACAATGGTATATACGTTTTCATAATGCCATAATGGCATATGATTTTACAATGATAGATGAGGATTATTGTATATATATCAAAAGATCCAAAAATCAATTTGTGATCATATCATTATATGTTGATGATATACTAATTGCCGGAAGCAATATGGAGTTTGCAAATACTGTGAAGAGTTGGTTATCTTCCAACTTTGAGATGAAAGATATGGGTGAGGCTGCATACATTCTTGAGTTAAGATTTCAAGAGATCGTTCGAAGATGTCGTTATCTCTTTCGCAAGAAATATATATAAATAAGGTTCTTGAACGATTTCGTATGCAAGATTGTAAACCCATAGACACTCCTATTGCAAAAGGTAAAGGATTGAGCCATAGACTGTGTCCAAGGACTCCACAAGAGAAGGAACAAATGAAACATGTTCCTTATGCTAGTGCTGTTAGGAGCTTAATGTACGCTATGATGTGTACAAGACCTGACATATGTTTTGCAGTTGGAATGGTGAGTAGATACCAATCCAATCCAGGTCAAGCACATTGGAAAGCCATTAAGAGAATACTGAGGTATCTGAAGAGAACTGCTGATTACAAGCTGAATTACCAAGGAAAGGATCTGCGACTTGAAAGCTATTCGATGCTGATTGGGGAGGAGATTTAGATGAAAGGAAATCTACCTTTGGATTTGCTTTTTACTGAACAATGGCGCCATATCATGGAGCAGAAGAAGCAAATGTGTATAGCCTTGTGCACGATGGAAGCTGAGTTCGTGGCATTATCAGCAGCGTACAAGAAGGAGTTTGGCTTAAGAGATTTTTGGATCATTTAGGTGTTATTGAGAAAGCTGCACATCCATTATTGGTTAACCGTGATAACCAAGCAGCTATAGCGTACACCAAAGATCCAAAATATCATGGCAAGACCAAACATATAGATACCAAGTATAACTTTGTCAAAGATATGGTTGCACAAAAGGATGTGAACTTACAATACATATCTACGCATAGAATGGTAGCAGATCCTATGACAAAGCCAATACCTAGAGATGTGTTTTGTGGTCATGTAAAATCTCTAGGACTGCGTAGAGGCTGATGTACTAATATTGTAATTTCCCTGAAGTGTTCACATTTAATGAATTTATGTTTTTCATCATTAATGCCTATGAATCTTTGTTTAATCTTTATGCATCTTAATGCTCAGTGCATTACTTTAAGTTGAGAAAGTATGTCGGATAGATATAAGATTAGCCCACTCACACGAGTAATCGCCTCTATTTACTATGTGATAAATAGAGATGAGACGGTTTTTAAGCTTATTATCTAGGTGATAATTGAGAGCTCAAGCTTAAAATATATATGTCGCCTTAACTAAGTGTTAAGATGAGGACATGATATGTACTATGTTCGAAAGTAAAATAACTCACATATTTTACTTTATCTGTCTATGATGCCAAATGTGAGTTCGATGAATTTTGTGAATGAGTAGATACGTGAACTCAAGTTAGACATTAAATATGTTTGAACTATCATCTGTACGGTATTAAAGGTGTAGACATACGCTCCATGGGAAAGGAGTTAAATATCGTAATACGTATTTCATACTACGTATGCATGAGACGACCAATAAGAGTGACAAAAGTTTGATCTCAACTTTTATGCCGTGTGAGACTCTTGAGGAAAAGAGTTCCTCAATTTTAGTGCCCTCATGACTTTTACTTATTCTCAAGATTTCTATTTAGTGTTTGCTATCTTAGGATGTTGCCAATGGTCATGAGTTGATTCGATCTAATGGGACATTTCTAGAAAAGCAAGCTGAACTAAAATTGAGAGTTTGAAAGAAAGAGGAAGATCGAATTTGGAGAATCACATTGTAGTTTTGTATTCATTGGTCGACCAATTATGACTGTCTTTGGGATAATCATAATTGTAAATACAATATATATATATATATATATATATATCATTGTTTAAAAGAGATCAAGAGAGATATAAATGTGATCGATCGATCTAGGGTACTGCATACTAAATCTACTCAGAGTGTGATGCCCATTATGAGTTGCTATATATTCCTAACAGATGTATGGCAATGAGCTCTCAAAGTATGCTGATCGCACAGATTATTCACCGGTATGAATGTTGAAGAGAGGTAAAGAGGATCCTGTTCGGCCTACCATGTGCGAGTGGGAGATGATGGTTTTAATTATTAATGTGATGGGCCTAAGTTGGCTCGTCCGCCCATGTTGGGCTTAAAAGCCCGGCCCACAATATTAGGGCCCATGGATAGAGGGATATGATGAAGGGACACGTTTCTTTTTGGAGGGGACGTATATAAAAGGGGAAATAAAGAGGGAGAAAGGTACCTTTTGAAGCAACGTACGTTCCTCCTCCTTCTCTCCCTCAAAAACACTTCCAAAAGAAAGAACAAAGCAAGAAGAGGCGACACCCTTCTTCCTTTCAAAGCAAATTGGCGTCATCGGATCGAACGGGGCCAAATTCTCTTCCTCATATCGGCGTCAGTGCTTAATCTGTGGCTAACAAGGTACGTTCCATTCTATGATGTGCCTTAGGATCGGTGATGCATGTGTTTTTCCCGGGCTCATCTTCCGCACAAGTTTAGGGGTTCGATTTAGTGTCGAATCCGGTTTTGGGAATCCGACATTCCCCCACTTCATACCACTTTACTTTTAGAGAAATGTTTACTCGATTGTCTTTAATCTACTATGAAAATAATAGTTTATTTTAGATTATAAAAAAATATTTAAAAATTATTATGGGATCTACTCCTTTAAGAATTTGTAGTTCTTTATTAACTTTCTAGGATAACAATCCAGAGGAGAAGCACTACAAAGTTTTCGAAGCATGTTGGAGTTACCTCTTGTGTGCCTATTTTTTCTCAAAGGTCATTTTCATATATTTTCGACAAAACTGAAGACTTGGTTTTCCTCCCCAAAATATATATCAAAGTCAAATTCATTCATTTTTAGACTAGCAATTTCCAAAAAAAAAATTGGAATCAGATTTCTCAAAATATATCTTGGAACCTAAAAAGAAGGGAAAAATAAATCATTAGCGTTCATGGAACATATTATTAGTGCATCTCTTTTCCATTTTTTCCATCCTTTCCACATGCATTTAATTAACGAGTGGTTATGATGATGAATCTATTTAGAAGTTCCCGAATTTCCTTGAGGCACATAGCAGCTAACACATGACATCAACTATAAAAATATATATTAGGTGTGTTTGTTTCATGAAAAACGAATGGTTCGGAAAACATTTTTCTAAAATGATTGTTTATATCACTTTACAAAAAAATTAATGAAAGATATTTTCATTGTTTACAAAAATATTTAGAAATAAATTATTGTTGATAATGAAAACATTTTCATGAACTACTTAGTTGATTATTTGGAAAATATTTTTCAAATTATTCATTTTCCACAAAAGAAACAAGTCTTCAGTAGATCTGGTTGACGAGCTTGTAGAGAACTTTCAGTATATGGCAATGTACGTCATGATCTTTGATTAGCAATCAATCCGATTAGTCATAGAATATTTTGAACAAAATTGGATCTAGTAAAATATAAATTGAAACATCCAGACAAGATCTTCTGCAACAGTTATAGATCATACATTTCCGCACTTCTAATCTTCAAAATATATCAAACTAGATCGAAGCATGTCAAAGTCATGTTGTGTGTTCATGTGTTCCCTTCCTTTTTTTCATACTTAAAGATGGATGTAACATAATGTCATGAATATCTCCATAGATTCTGAATACGTGAGATGGCATAAACTTGTAGAGGAATTTTAACCTACGATACTTCTTCATTATTCGCTTAAAGAACTCAATTTCATGGATTCCAACATTGGTTTTCAAATTATCCAACATTTGCGATTCCCTTTTTGAGACACTTCCAGCTTAAATCTTCCTTTCGAGGACGTACAAAGGAGATTTCTCTTTTTTCAAACTATACAAGTGACTTTAAAGTCATCCATCTTTTCGAATTTAACCTTTCAAACTTTGAAAAGAGAGAGGAGAGGAAATTGAGATTTCCTTTTCATGTAATACGTCTTCAAAGTTATTTCTCGAATGAAAAGCGCTGAATATGTCGGTTGTCTTCTTCTATGTGTATGTTCTATTGTGGTATGATATCGGTAAAAGTAGGGATGTCAACGGTTTAGTTCGATTCAGAATTTTAGGAAATTCGAACCGAACCGAACTAATAGGGTGAGTAGTTGACCCTATCACAAATTGAGATGGAAGCAAGAAGAAGAAGAGATATCGTGCAGGAAAAATTGTATGCTATACACTACATTAGTGTATTCTCGATGTACAAGAGGTTCTCGATGTACAAGAGGATCAATATATAATACAAAAAAATTCAATATAAAGGAAAGGAGAGAAGGATACCTGGAGTGCTAAAACTTGGCACAGGAGGACACTTAAGTGCCAAAAGTTAGGAAAGTGACACTTAAGTATCAAAATCAAAGCAAAATGGATCAGTTAAATGACAAGCAACAAGACAATCCGGCCAAAATACTAATCTGGCGATTGTTTGGCGAGGCAAGTGCAAAATGATGTCGTTTTGCACGCTAATGTGGCTATATAAATGCAAAAATGATGTAGTTTTGTTGCTGACGTAGGTAAATAATTAATATAAAATTAAAACTAAATTTGAAACGAAATATATATATAAAAAAAAAAAGGGAAGGAAGAAAGCCCTCTTGTTGCCGCCTCCCTATTGTTGTCAAGAAGGACCGATGATGGTGGGGAGAAGGTTGGCCGGGGTCGCCTGTCACGCCCCAAACCCTGAGTACACGAACATCCATCAACGGTCGATTAAAAATGCAACGTCCCAGAACGCATCGCCAATCCATTATGTTTATCTTTCGATTATACGCATGTGGAAGCGACTAAATTAAACACCCAGTCAATCACCAATAACAGGGATAGTAAAACACAACAACGATTTTCCAAAAACAACGATTTATTTATCAACTGGTTAACCCAAGGAATTTAATATGTACATGCCTACAACAAAACGAAACTCCTATGCGACCTACAAGCAAAAAAGGTCAGAAGGTCAGGGTTAACTTCTAGCTATACAAGCTCCAACCACCTGCCCTAATATCCAGGTGCAAAGTCGAGCATGTAGCTAGGCGGGTACGGCTCCCCGGGCCCATCCGGATTGGAATATGGATTCATAACGACACCATTAGGATGTCGATGTCCATGGGGTCACCCACTTGCCCTTCCACGTTTCTGACGGGCGGTCCATCAAAACCATGAAACGGACCAATCTGATCATCGTTCGCCTCCCTAACAAACCATGCGTTGAAATTGTGGGGCACCACATGTACAAACCCCTTGTCTACCCATAATGTCATAACCACCAGCTTGCGAGTTCGGTTGGTCCTAGGGATAGGATATAGAGTAGTCTCCACTTCTATGTCCCAAGGGACCCCAAAACGCATAGGGCGACACTCCATACTACAAACCTAAAAATATTTGATAACGATGGGATGAGATATAATCTCAGCGAGTTAAATCCCTAAGCCTCGATTAGGACACGAATTCATCTCGAAGGCGGGCTAAACATGCACCACACATAAACTTACCTCGCCTCGGCACACCCTTGCATATTAGCAAGTATTGCATAGCAATAATAGTGCAATGTGCATTAATAACAATTGGACACATGCTAAAATTTCATGCGCATTGTCGACACACGTGTTCAAATTATTATGACCCCTCGGGCCACAGCCAACACAAGTGTCGGCGGTCCTTCGGTATGACCGGGCATCGTCCCGCCCCATTGGGCACGGCATCTTCTAGAACCCCCGCCTAAACAACATTCCATAAAGGAGCTTTGGTCAAGCCTCAAATGCAACTCGGCATCCGGACCCCTGCCGGACATCCAATAAAATTGGGTATTGTCCCCAAACTTTCGTTGGGTGATGGGTTCGATTAAGTGACCACTCAAGCACACCATCAATCAAGCCAACTTTTATTGTCGTTATTTAGCCAAGAACACAATACTTTATTTTCAAATAATAAACTTGGCAATTTTTCATATTTAAAAATCCCGGTAAAATATTCGTATGTGGTCACGTATTCAAAATCAACCAATCAAACTTAGCTCACTTCTATTTTAAAACTCCATTGTTTTATCTAGAACCTAAAATTTGGCATCCAAACCCGACACCTCACATTTTTCTATCCTATAAAACCATCTTTTATGATAATAAGCAAAAATTACCATAGAGTAATCAATAACATGATATCGCTTGTGCAAACAATCAAAATCACGCATAATCTCATCCAAGAAAACGAGCATAAATTTCTATTTAACGACTAGTCCGTCACTAATTACACTAATTGCAATTAATAAAATAAATCACAATTAATAACAACTAAAATCAATTAATTAATCTAAACCATTCTTAATCAACATTAAGAATAAACTAAGATTAACTAAGACTAATCACCATTAGTACTAACTAACCACCCCCTAAACTCAATTAATGCCATAATCCATGATAAGGAAATTAACTCAAGGGTTTTCGACGGCGGCGGGCTCATGGTGACGGTGACGCGACGGCATCGAGAACATGATGCTTGCGGCTCAAATGGGGGCAGTGGCAGATCCTCAAGCTCTCGGCCACCTAGGGTGGCTCGGCTTGTTGGTGGCCGCGGTGGAGGTGACGGATGCCACGAGCGGGTGGCAACAAGAATGGCGGTGGTGATCGACGATGGTGCAGCCAAGGTGGTGGTGATGGTGGCGGTATGATGGATGTTGGGTGATGGTGGCGTGGAGATGAATGGTGCTGGTGGTGGTGTGGGGGTGGCGTTGGATGGTGATGACGTGAAGATGGGGTGATGAAAGTGCTGGTGTTTTGATGGGGGTTGACGGCAGAGGGAGGAAAATGAAGGAAAGTGAGGAAGAAAGGGGGTTGAGGAGAGAATAGATGAAATGGAGGGAGAAGTGAAGGTCGGCAGAGACGAAAGAAATGGGAGGGAAGAAAAGAACGTGGGAGAAAGGAAGGGAAATGGGCAGAAGGATCGGCAGCGGGGGTTGCACGCGAGAGAGGAAGAGAAGAATAAAAGAATAAAACAAAAAATTAAAGGCTTCTAAGATAATATCCCAAAACCCATCATCACATTCTATCTACTCGGCCCAAAAGTCTTCTAAGCCTATCCTTACCCCCCCCCCCAAAAAAATATCTCCTTAATTCTAATTTCTCAAAAATAAAGCTTTTGGGTAGCAAAATTCCAATTTGGCCTCTTCATCCGAATTTCTTTTCCCATTTCTTCTTGTCCGAAAATCCTTTCTTTCGAAAAATTTGGGACTCGTCGAAAATTTCACAAACGATGAGATGATATCCAATAACTAAATCGCGAAACCCTCGAAAGTCCGATACCCGAAATCGAATTAAATTTCATGGTTAAAATCGATCGAGCGTTACGCCTAATTTATCGGGTAGCTTTTAGGGGTTCTCGCATGTTTGACTTGTGGTTAATAATTTTCAACCCACGTTTGTGCATCTTCGAATCGTAGACAACCCTCGATTGTCATGTAATCACGAGGGTGCAATTACGTATCCTGAATATAATATCAATAGAAAATCAGTTTATTGCCATTCGACGCGAATATCGTAATCATGTAGAACCACTCGCAATTCAACTATGTACTTCCATTGAATCGGCTTATATCCATTCGCTAATTGATTTATAACAGTGTAGTATTGACCCTTGTCGATTATTATGGTTGAGCGATCGATTTCTGATCAAATTCTCTAGTTTATTGCGTTTATGACCCTTTACGGCCCCACCTAATAGATTAATTAACTCGTGAGTGATCAGTTCGAGTAAAATAACCATTAGCGTGTCAATGAAATAACCATTTCATATATTCGAAATAGGGGCCAAATTTTGGGACGTCATAACTTTTCCTCTTACAAAAATTTCGTCCTCGAAATTTGAACCACTACAACTCTTTAACAAAAAGGTGAGGGTATTAACGTCTCATCAACTCTTCACTTTCCCACGTGCCTCCCTTCATTCTGTGGTGTTACCAAACCACTTTAACCAAGGGAATCGTCTTGTTGCGTAGCACTTGCTCTTTTCGATCCATTATCTGAACCAGTCTCTCCACGTACGACACTCTCTCGTCCACATCTATTTCCTCAAAATTCACCACGTAGGTTGGATCGGGTTCATACTTCCTCAGCATCGACACATGGAAGACGTCATGCACTTGAGCAAGTCTCGGTGGCAACGTGAGACAATATGCTAAAGTCCTAATTCGCTCCAAGATTTCAAAGGGACCAACGTACCTTGGGCTTAACTTCCCTTTCTTGCCAAAACACGAAGTACCCCTTATCAGTGACACTTTGAGGAATACAAGTTCACCTACTTGGAACTCTAATGGTCTATGCCGCTTATCTGCATAGCTCTTTTGACAACTCTAGGCGGTCTTGAGCCTTTCTCGAATGACTTTGGCGGCGTCGACTGACTACTGAACCAACTCGGGCCCATAATCTTATGCTTTCCAACTTCATCCCAACAAACAGGAGTCCTGTAGGCCCTATCATACAACGCTTCAAAAGGTGTCATCTTGATACCTTGCTGATAACTATTGTTGTAGGCGAATTCAATTAGATGAAGCTGTTCCTCACAGCTTCCTTTGAAGTCCAATACGCAAGCTCGCAACATGTCCTCGAGGGTCTGAATGGTCCTCTCGGCCCGACCATCCGTTTGTGGATGATAGGTCGTGCTGTAGTGCAACTTCGTTCTCAGGGTAGTTTGTAAAGTTTTCCAAAAAGCTGTCGTAAACTTTAGGTCTTGATCAAACGTGATCGTCACTGGCATTCCATGAAGATGAATTATCTGTCGAATGTACAATTCAGCATACATGTCTAATGCAAAGTCCTTTCGTACGGTGATGAAGTGAGTAGACTTTGTCAACTTGTCAACTACAACCCAAATGGAATTGTTACCTCACTGACTCCTCGGCAATCCCATCACAAAATCCATTGTGATATGTTCCCATTTCCACTCAAGAATCTCGAAGGTTGCAAAAGTCCTCCAAGCTTGCAATGTCATGCTTTCACTTGTTGGCATGTCAGACACTTGACAACATGTCTAGTGATATTTGCCTTCATAATGTTCTACCAATAGTATTGGTGCAGATTCTGATACATCTTTGTACTGCCCAGATGAATGCTATAACTTCTACGATGGGCTTTTGGCAAAATTTCCTCCTTAAGCTCCACATCGTTGGGTACGGACAATTGTCCACGAAACTTTAGTATTTTGTCCACAAAAGAACTTGAAAATCAACTTTCCTCTTTTCTGTATCCTCTTCCAGAACTTTCTAGATTTCAGGGTCCGTCAACTACAATGTCTTAATCTTCACCTACACTTCCGGTTCAATTCTGAGGGTAGCTATGAGACTTGAAAGATGGCATACCTCAAACTTGAAATTCGAATCTCGAACCCCTTCGAGTAGGATCCACTCTTGAACCATTGTCTACACAATCGACGACTTCTGACTTAACACATCTGTGACCTTATTGGCCTTTCCAGATGATACAAGATGTTGCGCTCATAGTCCTTGAGAAGCTCCATCCAACGACGTTGCCTCATGTTCAACTCATTCTCGAGAGAATAAGTACTTTAGGCTTTGATGGTTCGTAAAAATCTGGAATTGTTCTCCACACAAGTAATGCCTCCATATCTTCAGGGCAAAGATGATCACTTTGCCAGCCCAAGTCATGGGTTGGATAATTCAACTCATGAGGCCTCAATTAACGGGACGTGTATGCAACAACTCTCCCATGTTGCATTAAAATGCAACATAGTCCTTTGTACGACGTATCATTGTAAATCTCGTATCCTTCGAACTAGATGGAATGGTCAATACGGGTGTGGTAGTCAGCTTGTGCTTAAGTTCTTAGAAACTACGCTCACACTTATATGTTCATTCAAACTTTTCTTCCTTCTTCAACAATCGTGTCAAAGGCATGGCTATCGCAGAAAATATTTCCATGAATTGTCTATAATAGCTTGCCAATCTTGAGAAACTTCGGATCCCATCACCGTTATTGGTCTTGGCCAGTTCATAATAGCTTCAATCTTGGTTGGGTCCATGAAAATCCCTTTGCTAGAAATCACGTGACTCAAGAAGCTACACGAGTTAGCCAAAACTCACCTTTACTAAACTTGGCGTATAGCTCGTGTTCTTGCAAGGTCTGAAGCACCGTCCTTAAGTGTTGTTCATGCCCCTCCGGACTTCTCGAATACACCAATATGTCATCGATAAACACAATCATGAATTGGTCCAGTACTCCTTGAGCACTCAATTCATTAAGTCCATGAAAGCAGCTGGGGCATTAGTAAGATTGAATGGCATTACGGTGAACTCATAATGGCCATAACGTGTACGAAAAGCCGTCTTCGGTATATCCTCCTTCTTAATTTTCAATTGATGGTAACTTGTCCTCAAGTCAATCTTGGAAAATATTGAAGCTCCCTGCAGCTGATCAAACAAGTCATCTATCCTTGGCAATGGATATTTGTTCTTAATTGTTACTTGGTTGAGTTGCCGATAGTCGATGCAAAAGCATAACAAATCATCCTTCTTCCTTACAAACAAAATTGGCACTCCCCAAGGCGATGCACTAGGACAAATAAATCCCTTATTCAACAACTCTTGCATCTGCACCTTTAGTTCCTTTAACTTCGATAGCGCCATGTGGTAAGGAGCCTTAGAAATTGGCTTCGTCCCCGGGACCAACTCAATCACGAACTCTATCTCCCTTTTAGGGGCAAACCAGGAAAAACGTCAAAAATTAAACTACTTAAGTTAACCGGTTGATAAATAAATCGTTGTTTTTGGGAAATCGTTGTTATGTTTTACTATCCCTATTATTGTTGATTGACTGGGTGTTTAATTTAGTCGCTTCCGCATGCGTATAATCGAAAGATAAAAAGAATGGGTCGACGACGTGTTCTAGGATGTCGCAGTTTTAATCAACCGCCAAGGGATGTTCGTGTACTCAGGGTTCGGGGTGTGACATCCCCGTTTAAGTGGTATCAGAGCCTAGTCAAGACTTGGAGTGATAAGGTGCGATGGGTTATGGAATAGTTAGTTAAGAAAAACATTTTCCTTATGCTTATGCTTGTGATTAATTGATTATTTTGTGCGGGTTGCTCAGATTTCTAATTCTTTGTTAGACTTGGAAAGCAAGTTTTTGTAAGGACCCTACGAGATGAGCGATCCTAAGCAGAGAACTCCTTAGAGAAGGGTTGTAATGGCTTTATCAGGTGCCAGGGGAAGGGTATCGAGACGAGCGGATGCTAGAGAGAGAGTGCCGACTTAGGCTAGTGCTGAGGAAAGAGTACCGCCTCAGGTTGGTGCTGGAAGAGGAGCACCAAGTAATCCTAGGTTGGATGGGATTGTGCAAGCGTAAGAGACTTTAGGGAACATGATCGATTAGCAGGCTCGAACTAAGCCGCTACTACCGCCGCCACCGCATCGCCGCCAATGCTATTGCCGCTATTGCCGCTGCACTTCTGAAGTCCCACTTGGAAATGGGAATGGTGAATGACTTATGCATAAGCCGGTGGAGCAGTTCTTGAAACTAAAGCCGCCAAGGTTCACTGGAGCGGGCAATCCTAAGGCTGCAACCCTATGGATTCGAGAATTAGAAAAGGTTTTCGCACTACTAAGGTGCTCTGAAGAGGACAAGGTAGTCCCGGCTATCTACCGCCTGCAAGGTAACGTGAGTACTTGGTGGGAAGCCACTAAAAGGAGAGTGTTTACCAAAGGTACGGTCCTGGAATGGGATGCCTTTGTGGAGGCCTTTTACGGAAAGTAATTTTCAGATTGTGCATGGGAACATAAAATGGCTGAGTTCCACGTCTCCGTAAGAATTAGATTTCCGTGGACCAATATGAGGCAAAGTTTGCCGAGTTGTCAAAGTATGCATCGAGGTTAATTGAGGACCTAATGAATAGGGCAAAGAGGTTCGAGATGGTTTGAAGCCAAAGATTAAGGACCCACCGGTGCCGTTGAATCTCAAGGACTATGATGAACCGTATGAGAGGGCCCGGCTGATTGAGAGAAACTTGAATGAGCCGACCGCCGCATCCGGGTCGCGGTTTGTGCACAACAAAGATAACAACCGGTTTAGGAAGAGGCCAATGATGAGAGGAAAGTATTCCATTCCTCATAATCGAAAGGGTGGAATTGGAAAGTCGGCACCCAATGTGAATGGCGTATGCCGATTCTGTGGAAGGAAGCATGGACTAGCGGGGCATTTTGAGTAGGCCTCCAATGCAAGGAGGGGTGTATGCTGTCACCCAAAGGGAGGCGGAGGACTCGCGAACGCCATTACGGTAGAGTCTCATTGAACGACCATGCTTCTTATGCTTTATTTGATCCTGGAGCCACACATTCATTTATTGCTGAGCAATTCGTTAAGTTAGTAGGGTTAAGTCTAGAACCATTGGAAGCAGCCATTAGTATATCCACCCCGTTAAAGGATAAAGTGTTGGCTACGATAGGGTGTCCTGGTTGCAAGTTAGTGATTGGTGATCGAGAGGAAAGAATAGATTTGATTGTGTTGGCGATGTTTGATTTTGATGTGATTATTGATACGGATTGGCTCACCAAGCAATGAGCTACCATAGACTGTTATTGTAAAGCGATTCAGTTTAACCCGTTAGCGAGGCGAAAGTTTTGAGTTTGTTGGAAATCGAAGAGAACCTTTGATTACCTTAATTTCATCACTTGAGGCAACCCGATTGTTAAATGTGGGTTGCCAAGATTATTTCGCAACCATAGTCGATAAGTCAGTTGAGGAGCCAAGGATGGAGGACATCGCCATAGTGCAAGAATTTTCTGACGTTTTTCCTAAGGAGTGATTGTGGCAACTCAATCATGTTTGTGCATCTTCGAATTGTAGATGACCCTCGGTTGTCATGTAATCGTAAGGGTTCAATTACATATCCTGAATATAATATTAATAGAAAATCAATTTATTGCCGTTCGACGTGAATATCGTAATAATGTAGAACCACTCGCAATTCGACCACGTACTTCCATTGCATCGACTTATATATGTTAACTAATTTATTTATAACAATAGTATTGACCCTTGTTGATTATTATGGTTGAGCGGTCGATTTCTGATCGAATTCTCTAGTCTGTCGCATTTAAAACCCTTTACGTCCCCACCTCGTAAGTGATCATTTTAGAGTAAAATAACCATAAGTGCATCAATGAAATAACCATTTCATATATTCGAAATAGAGGCCAAATTTCGAGATATCACATCGCCGAACCTAAGCTAGGAGCCGGCGACCTCGAACGACCAGCGATGAGGACTTGCAAGCCCTCACCTTGGGTGCCGATGGTGGCCATTGGCTCGGTAGGGCAAGGGTGGGCATCCCTTGTTGGATCTAGGGGAGGGCCGCAACCCTCGTCCTAGATCTGGCAAGGGCTTGTAGGCTCTTGTCGTTGGTCAACTGGAGTCGCCAAGCTAGCCCTACCTGGTGACGGCGGGGAGTTAGTGGCGGTGGCGAGGGCTGAGCCCTCAACCACCTCCAACTATTCATCTTCTTCCTTCCTTCCTCTTTTTTTTTTTTTTTTTTGGTTCTAGATTTAATTAATTTTTATATTAAAATTCAAATTCACGCCAAAATGACATCATTTTTGCATTTCTTTACTGAGTTAGCTCTCCGATGAGCCACGTGGGCTAGCATAATTAATAAAAAATTGCCGTGTAAGATTTCTAGTAGGGTTTGTCAGAGGTGAGACTCAAGTGTCCGATTTTTCAAAACAAGTGGCACTTAAGTGTCACTTTCCTAACTTTAGGCACTTAAGTGTCTCATTGTGTCAAGTTTGGTACCTTGGCTATTGCCAAAGGAAATACTATATTCTTCTAATCTAGGAATATTAGAAGAGACTCAGTGGAAGAAATGACTAATCCTTTCAATCCGCAATAAACAAATTACCAAAGGAATGTACATGGAATCACGAGCGAACAATAGACCATACGACTTCACGATGGTCCAAATATGATCACTAGAAAAGTATTCACATTCCACAACGTTAATGCCGATTATCTTCTCAATCGCCTTTAGAATTGCCTTTAGTTTTCTGATGAAGAGAGGTGAAGAAGACAGAACCATTTATCAGAATGTTCTTTTTGCAAGTAGTTATGATGGTTATCTTCAGAAGTTATTTATATAACTGTCTTCACACTCTTCCAAAAGGTGTCTCCCCATTGTTTCTCATTAAGATGAGTCGGTGCATCTTAATTGCACCCCATCATGAATGCATCAACAATATATAACATCTCCCACTTGAACATGATGAAATTGATAGTGCTCTATCAAGAATATAAGGCATTTAACATTTATCTACTTTAAAAAAAAATTCACACTAGCAAGAAAGCCGTGCAACCAGTAAATATACCTTCACTTGAGAGCTCAAATTATGCACCTATTAGGGATAACATAATGGCTACAACCCCACAAAAATAAACAATTGACGTCTCACAGTGCCTTGACATATTTTGTTACATCAATCCAAGTATACCTATTCTTTAAAGGCTATATTTGACTATTCTCATAATACCATGTATTTACAATTATATCCAAAACTATAGAAGACAATAAAATTGATCAACTAGTAAATACATGTGATAGATATAAAACAACAAAAGTCTTTTTTTGCACTCATGTCTCTCTCCATTTCGGAACAATTACTTTCCTAAATACACCTCATAAAGTCATTTCTATTCATCACCATTGGTAACATGCTAAAGTAACAACATTTATATTTCACTTTGAGAACACAATTAGAAGTAACAAAATAAGGTAAATTATAAATTACCTCATGGGCTCACACGTTGAGAAAATAGAGATAATTTCTCTCACATTCCCTTGTCAGTTGTATAATGCACATATAGTATGAACTGCATGTCATAGTGGATTTCTCTTTTCATAATAGCGTATGTCATTTATTAAACACATCTACTATATGAATCTTAGCTTAAACATAGTCATGTGCTTCTCACATATTCATGTTTAGCTCGAGTGTTATATCAACTTGCATTCTACAGCACCCAATTAAGTACTCGCGTCCGGCATCTTTCAAGCATACGCGATTGTGGGACTATCATGTTTAGTCTTATCATATACAAATCACAAGCCTCATATTCACTCCAATCAAGGTGACGTAAAATTATTTTATGTACTAAACCTACTCTTCCAGCATTTATAGTCTATGATGTCTCATCTCAACATGCTTACTATAACACTTGAGGTGATTTATCGTGTGAGTGAGCCAATCACTGCCTACTAACATACTTTTCAACAATATATATGTGTTTGTGCTAGTCTCATAATGGCTTTGTACTTATTGATGAAATAGCATGTCACTAAAGACAAACAAGTACAATACATATGGTCACATATCCATAAATAAATGGTCCTCAATAATATTACATATCATATTCTATGTAACCCTAGAGACATCTTATGGGTCAAGAACATGTAGTTAGGAACAGCCCTCATAAGCGGATCAGCAACCATTCTATTGGTTATAATGTATTATAAGATCACTTCTTTCTACGTTATTATATCTCTGACAAAGTTGTTCTTTATGTCAATGTGCTTTGTCCTACAATGATACTTGAGATATTTCATATAGACAATGGTTGCTTGACTATCACAATAACCTGTCACTAATCTTGAAACCTCAATGATAGTGGCTAAATTTTCCAAGAATCGTATTAGCCATATGGCTTCTTGGACTGCCACAAAGCACATAATAAATTTTGCATTTATCATAGATAAGATTGTGTATGTTTATTTCTTGCCATTCTAAGAAATTGTACCTTTATTGAGCAAGAACACTTATCCATAATTTGATTTAAGATCATCTAGGTCTCCTCCCCAATCAGTATATGAGTAGCCTAATAAGCATAAATCATTCTCTTGAAAACAAAGTTGATAGTCCATGGTGCCTTTCAAGTATCCTAGAATCCTCTTCATTGCTTTCTTGTGTGTTTGATCACGATCTAATTGATATAGGCTCACCAATCCCATGGCATGACATATGTTGAGTTGAGTACACATCATAGCATGCATCAAACTTTTGAAGGCACTAGTGTAAGGAATAGTTTCCATTTCTTTCTTTTCTTCTGGAGTCCTTGGACACATTTTAGTACTTAGACATTTGCCTTGCATGATAGGGGTATCAATGGGATTATAATGCTATATGTTGAAATGCTCAAGAATCTTCATTATATAAAACTCTTGTGACAGAGTAAGGAGTTTCCTTGATCGATCTCTTTCGATCTTAACTCTCAATATATAAGCAGCTTCTCTCATGTCCTTCATTTTAAAATTGGAGGACAACCATTTTTTTATGGTGATAATCAAACCCTTGTCATTCCTTGCCAACAAAATATCATCTACATAAAGTAATAAAATGACAAATTTATCTTCGAACTGTTTGACATATACACAATGATCTTCTTCGATTATCGTGAACCTAAAAGACATTATGACTTGATGAAAGTAAAAGTACCACTTTCTAGATGATTACTTAAGGCCATATATCGAGCTATGAAGTTTGCAAACTTTACACTATTGACCTTCATATATGAAACCTACTAGTTGCTTCATATACATTTTCTCATCTAGTTCTCCATTGAGAAATGCCTTCTTTATATCCATTTGATATAATTCTACATCCAAATGTGCGACAATAGCTAGCATAAGATGTATATAGGCAAACATTATAGCTGGTGAAAATGTTTTCTCATAGTCTATACCCTCTTGCTGAATACATCCTTTTGCCATAAGAAGAGCTTTATACTTTTAATGGGTCTATCTAACCTTCGCTTAATCTTGAAAACCCATTTGTTTCTAATAGCCTTGTGATTAGGTGGCAGATCAACCAAGTCTCATATGTGGTTTGCCCTTATTGACTCTATTTCATCTTCAAAAGCTTTTCTCAGTTCTTCCTTATCAGAGGATGAGGGAGTCTTTTGGACAGTCTTAGGCTTGGCATTGTCTTGCGTATTAACCATAAATGCTTCCCTCTCAATCATAAAACGACAACAATGAATATTTTTACAATTACATTTACATAACTGAACTTTTTCTGAATTCAGTTCGTCAGACGATGTGACACTTTTACTAGGTCTTGTATATTGAGGTAAATCTTCATTTCCCTCGACAACATTAGTGGGTGTGTTATCAATATCTTCAATCTCATATAATTGAAAATATTTGTCAATCTCATCTCTACTAAGAAAATCAATCTCTAGGAAGGTGACATCTCGTGACTCAATTTCAGTCACACTTTCATTAGCTTGTTCACCTAGGAATATGTACCCTTTGGGTGTTTAGAATATCTTGTAAATATACATTTCTTCCTTCTATGGTCTAATTTGCTATATTTATGGGAACAATCATGAACATAAGTTGCACATCCCTAAGGTCGTAGGATATTTAAGTCTAGTTTTCTACTAGTCCAAAATTCATAAAGGGTGGAAATGACTAACTGAGAAGGCACACGGTTAAGTATATAGATAGTAATCAATAATGCATCTCTCCAATATAAGATAAATAGATTTGCTTGCACCATAATAGGCCTAACCATTTCCAATAAGGTTATATTTATTTTCTCAGCAACTCCATTTTGTTGCAGAGTACCAAGAATAGTCAATTGTCTTACAATTCCATTTTCATCACAAAGAGTCTTGAATTGCTCAAATAGATACTTATGTTCATGATTGGTTCTCAACGTCGTTATTGTTTTGTTCAACTAATTCTCTACCACAACTATATATCGTCTAAAATAGTCTAATGATTATGACTTATGAGAAATCAGAAAGACATAATCGAAACATGTGAAGTCATCTATAAAAGTGATGAAATATGAGGCTTCATACCTCACCCTCACATTCGATGGACCACAAATGTTAGAATGTATGAGTTGCAACGAAAGTTCTGATCTGGTTCCTTTACTAAATGGTTTTTTAGTTACTTTTCCCATTAGACAATGTTCACATACAAGTAGCTCAACGTTAGCGAGTGACTTTAAAAGGCTTTCTCTAACTAACCTTTGTATTCTTTATAACCCAATGTGACCTAGTCTAGCATGCCAAGTACTTGCATTAATCTCAACATTACTACAATATGCAATTAAAGAAAAACAACCATCAACATTAACATTGTATACATTATAGTCAATATCTAACACCATAAAACCATTCAATGCATGATTAGAACTATGATAAACTATTCTAAACAAAATGTCAACACAATCACCATGGAGATTTAATACATAACCTAAGCTTAGAAGAACCATTACAGAGACCAAGTTCCGTGGAGCATAGAGACGTCATTAAGAATACATTTTGACCACCGCATAAGATAAATTTGAGTTTGGGACACCTGGAGTGCCATAACTTGGCACGGAGGGACACTTAACTGCTATAATTTCGGAAAGGTACACTTAAGTGCCGCTTTTGGAGTAAAGTGGAATATTTAAGCGCCACTTCGTTAAAATCCGGCCAAATGGGCCGACGTGGCAATTTTCCGATGAGTTGGGTGCAAAATAGCATTGTTTTGCACAACGACGTGACGAGAAAATGCAAAAACGACGTCGTTTTATATCCGATGTGTAAATAATTAATATAAAAATTAATTTTTATTTAAAATATTCTAAAAATAAAAAACTTAAAATTAAAAATACTTAAAAATTAAAAAATTAAAATTAAAACACTTAAAAATTAAAAACTTAAAATTTAAAAAATTTAAAATTTAAAAAACTTAAAATTAAAAAAATTTAAAATTTAAAAAACTTAAAATAAAAAAACTTAAAATTTAAAAAACTTAAAAAATTAAAATTTTAAAATTTAAAAAAATTAAAATTTTAAAAAGCTTAAAATTAAAAATCTTAAAATTAAACAAAATTAAAAAATTAAAAAATTTAAATTAAAAAATTTAATTTAAAATTTTAAAAACTTCCATATTTAAATTTTAAGTTTTTTTTTTTAAATTTTAAGTTTTTTAAATTTTAAGTTTTTTATATTTTAAGTTTTTTAAATTTTAAATTTTTTTAAATTTTAAGTTTTTAAATTTTCAATTTTTTTAAATTTTAGTTTTTTTTAGTTTTTTAAATTTTAATTTTTTTAAATTTTAAGTTTTTAATTTTAAGTTTTTTAATATTTAGAATATTTTAAATAAAATTAAGTTTAAATGTAATTTAATTAATTTTTATATTAATTATTTACACATCGCCACAAAACGACATTGTTTTTGCATTTTCTCGCCACGCGCGTGCAAAACGACGCCGTTTTCCACCCAATTCCGCTAGAAAATTGCCACGTCAGCCATTTGGCCGGATTTTGGCCAGAGTGGCACTTAACTGTACAACTTTACTCCGAAACTGGTATTTAAGCGTACCTTTATGAAGTTATGGCACTTGGATTGTTCTTCTACCAAATAAATTTACATGTGTCGATACCCTTCTTTTCAACTGTTGAGTTATTCCCAACATATATCCATATTTTTCTAAGCTATATTTGACTATATTCCACAAATGCTCCTCGGTCTTTAGTTACATGGTTTGTTGCTTTTGAGTTTATAGTCTACATGGGATGCGATTCAGTAAGTATTACAATGTTAGAAATAAAAATATTATTTAAAGTAATGAAGTAATGTGGTACCTATTTCAACTTAGTGCATTCACGAGAGAAATGACCTAGTTTACCACAATTGCAGCTCTCATCTTAGCCTTGTCCTTCTTCCTACCATGCTTCTTGTGTCGAGGGTCTTAGCTCGCTTGGGTACCTAATCAGTTTCTTTTTTTGTTGTTGTTGAATTTATGGTTCCCTTTGCACTTGAAGCCCGAAACTTTGTGCGAACCCGATTCAACAACAAAAGCATGGGTAAATGATCTCATAGCCTTTAGGCACTTATCCTTTAATTCCAAATAACACGCTATATCGTCAAAAGTGACAATATTCTCATTGTGCGTCAAGTTGATTTTCATATGCTCCCAGTTATTAAGAAGAGACCTTATAATAGCCTAAACATTCTGTCCATCAATAAGGGTGTGACCTTCCAACTTTAGCTCATGTATTATGTTTGACATCTCTTGAAAATGTTGCCTTATCATTAGATTTTGGCACTTTTTTTTTATATATCAAACTTGATTGTGAGTCCCATCAACTTAGTTGCAAACGTACCCTAAACATATCTTTCAAGGCAGCCAACATTACTTGAGCTTTATTATAATCTTCAAACACACATGAGATCATCTTGCATAGAACTTAGTAACATGATGTAAGCAATGCTATTTTTTTTTTCCCAAACTTGATAAGCTTTTTGATCTCTTCTGTGGTAAATTGAGATTCCATGCTTAGGTTCATCCATATTATGGTGAAGGGTTTCTAAAACTTCTTGCTTTTTAAGGATGTACTGAACTTATTGATGCCAAATATCATAAGTGTTACTATTTAGTTTCTCACCCTTATTGAGATTAGTCATAATGATTTTGGATACTGAAACCATAATCAATTGCCACTATACATTGACATAATAAATGCAGAATCAATACTAGCATGTTTTTCAAAGTAATACACATATTTATTTTGTAGCAAAGACAAAATAAATTAATGTTAATTCAACAAAAGACACATAAATGAAAGTTCATTATGTTCTCAATCAGCTTTTATACTATTGTTCTACTATTATCAACTAGTTTAATTTGTGCAAATTTTAATCTCTAGGTGAGAATTCCTTTGAATTCTACTAACCTATGTTCTCTTACTAGAAAAAATAATTATATGACCTCATGTAATTTCCACATTTTTCTATTAATAGGCATAGCATGACGTGAACCAACATACAAAACAATCATGTAGCAACTATAATCGAAAGTAGAATTCATAACAAAATGAAAAGGTCAAGGATCTCCAGCCATTGTTCGAGTTTGCCTAGAACTAGGAAATTGCAAGCATGTCAAATCATATACATGCTATCATCGAACCAAGCTCTATACAACACATATGTGGTTATTTGAATATAGGCTAGCTTTTGTATGTCTAAAATCATAATGAAATGCATGTTAAAGGGAATAAATAATTCATTTATACCTCAAAAAATACATTTATTCAGGGTTTTGTACACATTTTTATATCGTCGACAACCTCAAACATGTAAAATAACTATACTATAATGTAGAGCACATTTATACAAACCAAATGCCACAAACCACTCTCCGATCGGAGCTCATACACACCTACATGCACTGCTTGAGTGCGCGGCGCATGTGCCATACACGCTGAGCCAAAAAGGCTCTATTAAGTCGGTTTGACTAGTTAGACCAGTCCAACTAGTCTAGCCGGCCGATCGATCAACCCGGTCCGACCATTGACTAGTCAACTAAGTCTGGTTGTTAGGTTGGGCCTTTGAACAAGTTGGGTCGTTGGTTGGGTTGGGTTGTCAGCTTGCGAATAGTTGGCGTATGATGTCATCGCTAACGTCAGCACATGTCAGTTTGTCGTTGTGCCCATGGTGCTCAAGCATTGGGTAGCACGTGTCAACTTGTGGGGTACATTACTGGTGGCACCGCACTTTTTGGCTATGCATGGAGGCATGTGTGGTGTTGGACATTAGCATTTGAATCGTCATTCTACTTTTCTCAATGAGTCCTTCCATCTCGTATATTCAAAAATTGAATTTTCCAAATTTTTTTTTTGAAAATGGCAAAAATAGAATGGACGTTCGCAACCTTCAAACCCGTTTTTCGCTTTGGTTCGTTTTTGATCATTCATGTTGCAATTTTTGGACAATGAACATCTAGATGAAATGAAGTTCAACCTTATGATCCACATATCAAATAGCAAGCGAGAAAATTTGATGGAAAAACAAGGCAGAGATCATAGCACAAGCTTTAATACCAATGTTGGAAGAGAGTTGGTTGAAGAAACGACTAACCTCTTCGATGTGCAATAAATAAATTACCCAAGAATGTATATTGAATCACAAGCAAACAATGGACGATACAACTTTATGATGGTCTAAATACATTCATGAGGAAAGTATTCATATTCCATAGCATTAATGCCAATTGCCTCCTCAAAGTAATAATGGAATTGCCTTTAGTTCTTCAACGGAGAGAGGAGAAGAAAAGAGAACCGTTTTATCAAAACATTCTTTTTGCCAATAGTTATGATGGTTATCTTTAGAAGTCATTTATATAACTTCCCTCATGCTCTTTCAAAAGGTATCTCTCCATTGTTTCACATCAAGACGAGCTGGTGCGTCTTAATCACACTTCATCATGGACATACCAACAAAATATAACAAGGAATATCAAATCTAATCTTAGATTAATTCAAATAATCAATTACAATCTTGAATATATCAACCATAATATGGATAAATCTCCAATATCTCGAGCATATTTGCAAACACTCCCCCTTAAGCTGGTGGCTTGTATATGTCCAAGACACCCGGCTTGCAACATCCACGATTTCAAGCCATTGGAAAAAAAGGTTATAGGATCGAGCATCGATAGTAGGGATTGGCTTGAGACATGTGGCACCCTTCGACGGCCCCCAATCTGTTAGGGTCGCCACAAATCACTACCTTTTCTCTTGACCCGATAGTCTCATTACTCGATACCATAGAATTTCGGTAAGCCCATGAAGTTTAGGGGTCTATATTGTTTCCATTGGTCCCTGCGCAAATATGGCGGAAGCGTATCCAACATCTCCCTACCCATAATAAAAAACAATGCACACCAACTAAACTCTTTTATATTGATATGTAAAGGTCAAACACTTTTATTTACATAAGCTAGATGGACAATGGATTGTCAGTACATCAAAATGCCGTAGCTTTCTATACACGGCATACTCAAAAGATATCGACATTTCTAACAACTATAAACACAGAGTCCATCAGTTAGTGCCGACATCCAAAAATTTCATTCCTTTGCTGTTCCTATCCCACAGTCACACCTAACCACCTGGCCCATTTACTGGTGGCAGTGGTAGCGGCTCCAGCGTGCGCCCATCTCGGCAGACAAACATGGCTACAAAATCCTGGAGCACAGGGCCAATGGGAAGACCGACATCAAACATCATAATCACTGTCACCCGTACAAATATCAGTCCTCGAATCTCAAGGTCCTGGTACTTCGACCGCTCCCACTGCAGGTCGATCGGGAATCCATAGTATGTGCCAGGAGGTACGGGTAGCAGAGGCATCTTGTCTAGTCTGAAATGTTAGTCATCAAAAAGGGGTGAGTACAACCACTCAGCAGTGAAAGATCCACTAAACTATATTGTGCATAACCATCATAATCTAATTTCATGCAAGATAGACAAAACATATAACCAAAGGAATGAGTATGCATCAAATCCATGGAAATTTTCAAAGTAATATCAAGTGCAGTTTCAAAACCAGAATGCACCAATTTAGTCACACGGGTCCCGATTATAAGGCCAAACCGTTATGACATGTCTCATTCCATGCCGCACAATTTTGTCCCATAATCGGGCGTGCGAGTCATCGCTTTTAATATTCAAAAGATTTTTCCACCTAGAGGACCGGTGTTTGCGTCCCTCCGGTGTATTCGCACCCAACTCCGGCGTCGCGAAAGCCTCCAATTTTCACTTACCGGCATCCCGGAGCGTGTTACATTACACCTCTTAGGCATCTCGCATCCCACCTGGCATCACGAGGAATCTTTGGGGCTTGCCATGAAAATGGTTACCCCTATCCTCTGGAATTACGTACCGACATATAACCGGGCATCCCAACACTCCCGACGAAACCTCTGGGGCTCTACGGACCCCAAGCATCCAAAGGGCATCGACTCATTTGAACCTTTGGGCCTCCCAACTCCCGAGGCATCGTCGACCCGAGGGTCCGACGGCAGCAATAACATCTCACATTATTTTAACATCAAAAACATTTTCAATGCAATGACATCGGAAGTCCCATGACTTTTCATCGAAATCTTAGTGTTGAATAATATGCTGAGTGCCAAAACAATCATATCAAATAATAACCAAGATGCATTCACCTTTGGGATAAATTGAGCAAATTCGGAATAAAGACAACCCAAAAATCAGAATGCACAGTTTGAGTAATAATTTTGGAATAACCCATAAACGAACTCAGAAAATTCTAAATTTTGGTATGTTATAAATAAGATTTAAAGGAAAGAATTTCATGAAGAACACTAAGCCAAATTATTCATGTATAGAGAGCAATAAATCACACAACTCGGTGTCAGATTCCTTTCATCAACAGAATTTACATTTCGGCAGAAAGCATTGCACATTAAAAGAGGTTTATGTCACTATATAGATTCCAAAAAATCTGACCAAAAACGTATGTCCTAGTTTAAACAATCCCTCACAACTTTCATGAAGAAATCGGGACCAAAATCGCACTAGAGCTGTCCCTAGAAAATTTACAAAATTGCTGAGTTATACACGATTTATTTTGGACAGTGCGGACTCAGTAGGATCTCGCACCTATACCACGACTATCTCACTTCCAAAAGTCCACCACAAGTCGGTCTTTCGATCATAGTTCAGCAGAATCGAAATTGCATAGAGAAAACCAAAGCATTTCCTCAATTCCTTAATTTCAATCTACTTCAATCACCCAATAACTCAGCTTTCAGCATCCAACTCAAACATTTTCCAAATCTAACTGCACTACATCAGACAATAACAGCGTTGCATTATATAGGCTAGTAGACTTTCACTTGCCTTAAATCCGATGGTGTCAATGGCGAGAAATCAAGAAGCTCGCGGTCACGGACACGGCTCGGCAACAACAATTGCGAGCGGCGTTGGCGTCGGCAGCGCGTGTGCATGGGCGAAGGGGCGGTCCTTTCCCTTCTTTCTCTCTGCTCACTCTCTCGCCGGTTGCTCTCTCTCTGTTTCTCTCGCTCACCCTCTCTCTCTTTCGCTCGCTCGCCCGCTGCTCACTCTCTCTCTCTCGGCTTGCTCGACTGTTTTCTCCTCTTTGTTAGTTGACTTTAAGAGTCAATAAACGTGAAGCTCGGTGGCCGCACGCGCAAGGGTTAGCTTTTGAAGACGTGGCCTCTTGCATGCGGATTCATCTCCTTGCCAAGCCAGCAAAGCCACGCTCTCCCACTTGCTGTCCACCGAAGGAAGTGCTACGTGGCTTGGTCAAATCGGCTTCTTTGGTTGACTCCAATTTATCGACCAAGAGGAGAGAGGGCTCGGGCAGCTTGGGCCAACAATTCGTGGCTGCATGGCCTCCCTGCATGGCCCAACTTCTCCCAAAAGTTGACCATTAATTTCTACATGTACATGAGTTGCATGGGCCATTCGTCTGGCCGTCTAAGGGAAGGATGGTGGTGACGGAGCGCATGAAAAATTCGAGGTCTTCAACTTAGTTAATTGGCGAGACGGCTCGGGGTTCACGCTTGTTGATGATACAACGGGGTCCAAAATCGGTGCCGATGACGAAATCCAATAACAATTTCATCAATCCGCGACATATCATTATTTTTCCGAGGTTGGTAAAAATACGGATGCCACAAGACAAGGGCATCGTGCCTTGTCTTGTGTCCATGAATGAAGTCATCGTGCCTTGTACCATGCCAATGCACAAGAGCACCATGAATTGGTTGCTCGACCATAAAGGTTGGTCATGGGATGGTCACATGCTACCATGGAGCCAGGGGCGTTCATGGATCGATTTTGCGCGACTCGTGCACTAGTTGTTGGTGATTCCGCTCGGGCACATACAGATCATGGATGACCATGACTCGATCCCGTTTGATCATGTGTTTGCCGCGAATCGATCAATTCCACGTAACCGTATGGCAATCAAGGGTCAACCCTGGATCGATTGCAATAAATCACGGATAGGCCAGGGTCACTATGGGCCTGCTAGAACCAACCTTGTGCTAGGCACAAAGCTAGTTAGGCCAAGCCACGATCTGGCTGGGTGCCAAGCATAGAGCCAAGCCAAGGGCCCGGTTTACCAAGCTACAAGCCAGCTAGGGCCGGCCAAGGAGCTGCTCACAAGACCCACTCAAGGGGCACTAAACTAGCCAACACAAATAGGATAGGTTGCAACCAGCCTTACTTGAGCATAGAACGGCCCCACGTCTTGAGCCAATTGGTATACTCGACCATGGATAAGCCTAAAAATCTCTCACCCAATGATATCGACACTTCTATCAATCTTATTCTCATGATTGCCTTAATAATTTTGAAAGCTTGTAAGTGAAGTAGGCTTGGTCAAAAGTTCTAGATAACCAAACTTAGAGAGCAAGTCGTGGAAGCTTGTAAGTGAAGTAGTCTTGGAAGCTCGTAAGTGAAGTAGGCTTGGGGCAAGGTTCTAGAGAATCAAAATTTGGAAAGCAAGTTAGTAAATGAAGAAGGGATGGCCTATCAGTAGAGGCACCCTCCTCACATTTTTTCACCCCACCTTTTCTCCCTCACTTCCTTTCTCTCTTTCTCTCACGCCCTCTCATCACTACCCCTCTCTCTTGGCTGCACTTTTTCTACCGGCGTATAGTAAGTGAACTTTCTAACCCTTGCCTAGGGCAGAGTGCTATGTTGGTTGAGCGGGTTATGTTCCGAACCGTGCTTGAATGCATGTTAATATTGATGAATACTTGCCTATGACTTGTTCATGTGCAATTTTACATGGTTTGCTCATGTTCCTTGTTGGTAAGTGGGCTTTCTAACCCTTGGCTAGGGTGTTATGTTGCATCGGCAGAGCAGATCGTGTTCGCGACCATTGTTTGTAATTATATGTGTTGCTTGATTGAACTTCCATTGCTTATTCCTATGAGGTTTTTATGTTTTGCTCATGTAAGATTTTTTATTATTTGCTCATATGTTTAAAAGCATGCCTCGAGCTATGGATGGGTCTTGCTCGGTTTGAATTGACGTCGAGGCGTATTGGAATGAACCTTGCCTAGTGGGTCAAGATTGAGGTATACTGATCCAGGGCCTTGCTTGGTCTAAGTTGGCACTGTAATTGGTCGATTCAAGCCATGAACCTTGTGCCATGCCTGGCATTGTGTAAGATTGTGGAGAGGTAAGACATATTACTCACACCTACCATGATTTATGCCCTTGAGCCTTACTTGTATTGGCTAACGAAATAAAAATAAGAAGCTAGATTATGATGTTTGTTTGCATGGTTACACAAGGGAATAAATCTAGCCGTCACCCTTGGATTAGGGTATGTTGCCCGATTAAATTTAGATGCCAACGAATTTGTCGGAGGAGGATCGTTGTCACCCTTGGATTAGAGGACATTGTTTAACTACATTTGGATGCCCAATGGATTTCGGATGATAGTCATTACCCTTGGATTAGGGAATGTTACCTACTGATTTCGAAAGAACCATGCAAATGGATATGATGATAAATCAACCCTCTCATGCATGCAAAGGTTGATGTTCTTGAATTGTGAGGGCTGCAAAGGTTGGAAGAGCTCTTTTCATGCACATAGTTGAATTGATGAAATATATTTGTTATTGACTTGCCATTGACATATTGATGTGGTTATGTTCATGTGCTTGTTCTGTCACGCCCCGAACCTTGAGCGTGCACACATCCCTTGGTGGTCGATAAAATTGCGATGTCCCAGGACACGTCGCCAACCCATTCATTTTATTGCACATGCGGAAGTGAATAAACAAATCCCCGACAACACAAATATGGGATAGAAAAGCAGGATACCATTCTCACAAAACACTTTTCATAAACAAGCTAAGTTTATATACAACATTAGACTATAAACAAAGGTTTACTTCAAAAAGAAGAGCCACCTAGCTAACTAAGCATAGGACTCCTCAGCCGAGACCTCTGAGACCCCTCAGCCGAGACCTCTGAGACCTCTGGGGGATCTGGGTCTTCCACAATACCATCAAGGGGATCAGCTACCCCCTCACTTGCCGCGGTGTTGACCATAACGGCAGGGATGTCGGAACCCTACAGGGGACCTTCCTTGATCCCATTGATCCCATGGCGAAACCACGCCCTAAATCGATGAGGTACCAATTATGGTCGGCCTTCATCGACCAAGATAGTGGTCACTATGAGCTCATGGAGCTAGGGACTCTCGGGGACATGGACGTCAATACTCTGCTCTGTATACCCCCTCGGCTTCCCAAAACATATTGGAGGGACCGCCATCTACGAACCTGAAAATAATTAAGCCCACGACGGGGTGAGACAATGTTTTAGCAAGTTCACCCCGTAAATCCCGATTAGAAAGAAAATACACCTAGAGGCGTCCTAACCACACAACCACAGAGACTCACATCTTCTCAAATCCTCTCTGCATATTAACACAGTTCATATCACAGACATATATAGTAATCAAGCTCAATCAATTGGAACACCACATCTCATATCTCACACAGCCACGAGGGTCCCGATTATAAGGCCAAATCGTTATGACACATCCCATACGTGCCACGCTATTTTGTCCCGTAATCAAGCGCATCAATTTCAATCAATTATGCGTTCCAATTTTATCACGGCACAATGGGCATAGCCTACTCAACGTTCAGTAGTCTTCTGGCATAACCAGGCATCGTCTCACCCCATTGAGCACGGCAGCATCTACTCGAGACGACAATCCCGAAGGAACATCAGTCCAGAATCTATTGCGACTGGCATCCGTTGACTTGGGGTATCCCATACAGGGGCAGTGTCCACCCGACTCATATCGGGGATAGGTTCTCATATCCATACATGCACCCATCCAATCTCGGCCAAGACATCGTGCTTTGCACTCAAATGTCCCAATTAAAATAATGTACTTGGCTCATTTTCTTCGTATTAAAAACACACGGTAAAAATAATCGTGTGGGTACACCGTCGCCTTGAACCGAGAAAAATTGATATCCTCCCTTTTAAAATCCCACTATTTGATATAGGATTTAAAATCATTTTCGGTGTCAAAACCCGACACCCGGTAATTTCTAATTAATTACCCAAATTTCGTAATTTTGAAATAAATACTCAAAATCACAATCACCATTCAATTTGCACAAATTAACACCCAATTGCATAAACTAAGCACACCACTGCAATCGCACAAAATTTTGGTCACCGACTATCCCGATATAATTTTCGAAAAATATTAAATAATTAAATAAATTACAAAAATAATTAAATAATGCAAATTAAATCCAATAAATGCTAACCTAGGCCGAAAATGCTACTCTAACCACCTAAACGAGCCTAAAAAATTAATGCACATATCTAGATAGATAATACAATCTAATTAACCCATAATCAATCTATTCTAACCACCTAACATGCATAAATAAACAATTAAATCACTAATATAAACTAACTAACCACCTAATCCATACTTAGTCTAAACTAATTATTCACTAAACGTCATTAACTTCCTAAGCAGATTTTAGCAAGTAAACTCACCGGTTTTGCAGGCCGATGAGTTCACTACGACGGCGACGCGAAGGTGAGCAACACTCGAGCTGCGGCGACACCAACGGAGGTCCGGACGGGCTTGAAAAGCCTCACAAAGCCCACAGCCCATTGTGAGGCTCGGCTTCTATCCTTGGGCTGAACTGAAGGAGCTCACGGTCGAAACAGGTTGGGCTAGCGCGGGTGAGGGCTAGGTGGCTGCAACAACTCTTGGCAGGCTCGATGGAGGTGGACGGTGGTTGGAATGGCGACAGAGGCTATGACATCCTGAATTTCAGGTTCTGTTTTCAATTGAATAAGTTGCGCTTTTCATCGACGTGCCTATATTTATTTTCTCTGAGTTGGCACTCACGAGATAACTTGTGACATCCCAAAAATTCACCGATCCTATTAGTGTAATTGGTTTGTTAAGGGCTTGGATTATTTTAAATCAGGCCAAAAAGCAAGCCCAATGGGCCATGAGGATTTTGTGGGCTTAAGCAGTTAGCGGGCCACACGAGTTATCGAGATGGGCTTGATTAGCTGAAAGATAGGTTATGGACTTGGGCTTGGCTTGGAGCGGGCCAAGAATCGGATTCGTTAGAATGATAAATTAAGTTTAGTGGGCCATGATTGTCGTAGGATAAGCCCGGTGGGCCAGAGACGGGTATTTAGGCCCGAGTGTTTGCACTTTTGATTAAGTTTATAGATTATAGTCATGAGGATTTAATTAGTGATTGTAATGCTAATATCGATTACTAACTTTAGCATATCTCGCGATAGATTCTTCATAGATTAACTCTGAGTTGTTAATGTGTCATGTGATTTCATAAATTTGTATAATTACAAGGTCATTGAAATTTAGTGGATTCGGAATGAAATTAAGTGAAAGGCATTAAAAACTAATAAATCGACTAACGACACGGATTAGAAACTAATCGGTATCGAATGCTAGACGTCGAGAAGGAATCATGCATGAAGGCCACTACCCCCACTCTTCTCTCTTCTCTCTCTCTCTTCCTGCCCTTGATTTTTCTTCTTCCCTTCTGAACCGAAGCTGTGAGGGAACATAATCATTAAGTTTGTTAATGATTAAGCTACTCTAGGGATTAGACCTATAGCCTATTTCCCTCATAACTCACGTCATTTCCTCCTCTCTCTCTCCAAGACAAACCGAAAACTCTCTTCTTCTTCCCCTCTCTCTCTCTCTCGGTTCGAACAGAAGCAAACTAGCAGCAGCTCCGGCAACTTTGCTTCTTCTTGCGCGAGTTTAGGTGCAGATTCTCGAAGGATCTTGAGTCACCAACGAAGCTAAGCAATGGTAAGGAAAAGATAAGTCTCTAAACTAGAAGTTATCTGCTGTTTTGTCGAGGGAACTCGCGGAACTAGCCGAATGGTGGAGGATTAGGTGTGATGGTTCTGTTTTGTGTTGAAATGAGCTAGATGAACTCTAGATTGAAGCTGTGAGTCCTTGTATGTCATGTTAGAGCCTTGCATGTTTCAAAAGTTGAGTGTGTGTAAGCTGAGTTGGTCGAGTAAGATGGAAAGGTGGCTGTCGAGTGAGGAAAAGTGCTGCATGTTGCTGTAGATGAGTCGAGATGCAAGTATTTGCCTTGGATCTAGTTGTGGACGGTTGTAGGTAAGTGAAGACCTGCTGTGGCTACCTTTAGATGCTGTGGAGAAGTGTCAGAATACTAAAAGAGGAATTTTTAGAGAAATTAAATGGTTTAGTTGAGCTGAAGATGAAGAAAACGGTGCAAAGCCTTCTGTTCTAGAGAAACAGAGATAGAAAAACCTTTTGTTATGTGTCGCCTTGAATTTTAATGATGTAGTTAAGGAAAAGAACAAGTTACTTAAGAGTATACTAATTAAGTTAGGTTTCTATCTCAAGTTAAATTGAGATTCATGTGAAAATGTGTTGGCGAGAGCAATTCTCCTTGAAACAGTAAGCTGTTCTGCTAAAGATAGCAAAACCTTCGATAGTTCTACAAATTTTCTGTAATTTTCTAGAAATAATTGGACCTTAAACCCATCATGAAAGTTATATAACAAATCTTTAGGAATAACATGTCAAAATTTGAGAACAAATGGACAAGGTTCAGGTAGTGAAATGATCTTTCTTCTGTCGGTACTAAATCTGGAAGATGCTGCATAATTTTAGAAAGAAGACAGCAAATTACTTCTCTTTATACATTGAGATATAGGCTTAGGTTTCTGAACGGAAAATGTTAATATATGTCTCTTCTATAACATACTAAAATTGCGTAATATTCCAATAAGAATAGATTTACTTTCTGTGTCTATGTTCGAAACTGCCCACAATTGCTCATATACTGCCTTGATCCGAGAATGTGCATTAGTTGTTGTGTCTTTTGTACTTGACTTTCATGACATATATGGAGTCTAATGATCTCATGATAGTAGCATGAGCATGCCTCTTCCATCATTTGAAGTGAAGTCCTTGTATAGTTACCAAGAGTGACATGCGCATGCAATGAATGCAATGCGTTGCGCTTGATTATGGGGCAAAACTGTTAGGCATGGAATGGGACGTGCCAAAATGGTTTTACTTTATAATGACCTATGTGGATGTTTGGCACACGTGTGGCTCCCCTCGACGGCCCCCAATCCGTTAGGGTCACCACATTGTTTCCTCTACCTAGATATCCCTTTTCCTTTAGCAATGGACTTCCGAGAAGTCATATGGGGGTTCTTTCATATACTTGATTGGTCCATGCGCAAAAGTATGGCGGAAGCATATCCAACAACTCCCTTCCCTATATTAAGAAATGATGCACACCAACTAAATATTTTATAGGTAAAAGCCGAACACTTTTATTTACTTAAACCAAATGGACATCACGGGTCGATACATCAAAATGCCAAGGTTTTCTATACTCGGATATACTTCAAGAGATGACCGACATCTTTTCCAACAGTCGTATACTTAAAGTCCATCGATCAGTGTCGGCGTCCAAAAGTTCCTTCTGTTGCTGTCCTCCTCCTCGCAATCATATCCAACCACTCTGTCCATCAGCTGGTGGCAGTGGCAACAGAGGTATCTTGTCTAGTTTAAAATGTTAGTCCCCAAAAGGGGTGAGTACAACCACCCAGCAGCAAAAGATCCATTAAACTATACTATGCAAGCCATCACGATCCAATTTCATGCAAGATAGACAAGACAGGTCATTAAAGAATGAGTATGCATCTAAACTCTATAACTCTTCAATGTAAGGATCGGTGCAGTTTCAACAAGCAAGATGCATCATGTCCAAATCACACAAGTCCCGATCATAGGGCCAAACTGTAATGACACGTCCCATTTTATGCCATACAATTTATTCCCATAACTAGACCACACGCACACTTAGTAGAATATCAGTTTTAATATTCAAAAGGTTTCATCCCCTAAAGGACCAACGTTTGCATCCTTTTGGGATTTCGCACCCAACCTGGCGTCGCGAAAGCCTCCGGCATTCTGCCACTAGGGCCACCGGGTATCCAAAGCGTGTCTCGCCACACCTCTAGGCATCTCGCACCCCACCTGGCATAACGAGGAACCTCCGGGGGCTCTCCATGAAAATGGTTACCCCGACCCTCCGGATTTACGTACTGACAAGCATACAACCGGGCATCCCGAAGCTCTCGGGGAAAACCTTTGGGCATGTATTCATAATACAACCAGGCATCCAAAGGGCATCGACTCATTCAAACCTCTAGTTATCCCAACTCCCGGGGCATCGTTGACCCGAGGGTCCAATGGTAACAATTAACATCAAATCTTCATTTCCAAAAACACTTTTGAATGCAATGACCAAATGTCCCATGATGTGGCACCCCTCGACGGCCCCGATCCGGTTAGGGTCGCCACGGTTAAACTTACCATTCACTTTTCCCGATAACATGTCACTCGATACCATTTCAATTGCAACGGGTCCATACAACCTGGGGGTTTACATCTTTTAGATCGGTCCCTTGCGCAATTCATATAACGGAAGCATATCTAAACAACTCCCTTCCCTATATTCAGAAAACGATGCACACCTACTAAACATCTATAGGTAAAAGCCAAACACTTTTATTATTATTTAATTAATGGCAATGACGTATTTATTCATTTGTCCAATTATTTTATATTTATGAATGATTCCATAAGATCAGTTGCAACTGGACCTATTCTTGAGACGTCAAGAATATATGTGACAGGTTCATAGTTACACTGAATCTTTAAACCGTTCCTGGTCAATGGATTATTGAGTGGATATTTATAATCTTGTTGAGACCGGTGTGTTCTTAACTTCACCATTAAGTATTGGATACTTAAGGGAATGATGAGTCACATGTCATTAGGTATTATGATGCCTGAGTTAGAACACAGGTCTTTGTATGAGACAAGTTCACTGAATGTGACGCATATGGAACGATTAGCGACATAGAAGCTTTTAGCGTGGTCAATGTCTAATTGTTCATGCTTTGGTCTTGTGTAAATAATCCTTAGACCTGAGGCACAATGTTAACTTGTGTGTCAAACAACTATGGTTCACAGGTGCATATAATGCTCGGTCGTTGATCCATCTTTATACCCGATGGTCATAGTTTGTTCATATACGAAGTTGCATGTGTGCGGAATATGAAATCTGTCTTCTTGTTAAATGCAAGGTATAATAACGATTTCCTTGTTAAATGTGATCTAATTATGACACTGCATTGAAATCCTCGGCTGGGGTTATAATCGAGAATAAATTATTTATGTCTCAAATAAAATGCATGTCAATTAAATTTGTACATATGATCGAATTAGTGACTTGACAAATATTCCATGGTCTTTATTTGATCGGGACATAGTAAGACAGAGGGATTGAATTACACTTTGTAGCCAAAACTGATAGGTTTATTATGTTCTTAAAGCATTCACATTATCTGGGTAGTCATGACATATTACTGGATGTCAATCATGGCTTGTAGGAATCAAAGATTAGTCGGGACAATTAATTTTTTTGGGAGTACTATTGTGTTAGTAGTATAAGTCTTACTACCAGCTTAGTGATGAACTTAGAAATGTCACACACCATAAACAATTAAGATAACGTGGAACAAAAGAGAGAAATATTGTTGCAAATGTGTTTGCAATTACAGAAATCGAATTCAGTCTATTTGAAATTAAATTAAATGAGATTTAATTTAATTTGTAGTCACGAGCCTACTTGCATATGATGCACATGATGCACATGCATGCCCAAAGTGGATACATTTAAATGTACCCTAATTGCACACACAAAAATTATGTTCCTTTTATTTTTGTTTTAGAAATTGATTAATTAATTATTTAATTAGATAAATTATGCACACGGTCAGCAATTGTTGCTGACCGTGTGCAACGCACACCATGTGCGTTCCTTTTAATAAAAAAGAAAAAAAATGAAGCTTCGTGCACTTGCACGAAGCCTGATGGTTAGCGGTCATGCACAAGATCGTGCATGAGCATTCGCGTGCATGCGGATGATCAGCAACAGTTGCTGATTTAAATATATATATATATATATTTTTATTTATTTAAAATGCAGTTAAGGGACATAACAAAGGGTTACTGAAAAATAGAGAGAAAGGTGTGTGCGTGTTCTTGTGTTTTCGAGACATGAGAAAGAAGAGTGTTCTCTCATTCGAGCTGTGACTAAATCATCAAGGATATGACAGATTGTCTCCACGAGATTGTTAGCACGATCATAGTGGTGATTATCCGAAAGTTCTCTCTTCCATTCAATGTTCTTGTTGGTGTGTCTGAACTAGAGATTTGACAATTGTAGGGCTCAAACTGTAGAACATCTGAACCAATTCGTTTAAAGCACACTTCAAGAGGTAATTCGTTTAACTCTCTTTTTATATTTAGTTTTTTTTTTATTAAAATGCACGAACAACGCCTTCGGAAAATCATGTATAATATATCATTTTTGTTTCTGCTACGTTCTTTTTGTTAATTTTACCTATACATGATTCATGAAACCCAACAGAAAGACGCAATAGAAGTTGGTTCAGGTGTTGTTTGGATTAAAATGAGTTGTCGTAGTAGCAAGCTTTCCTAAGTGTGGCTAAAGAATTTAGGTTTCGACGGTTCCCATAAAATAGCGAGCTGACCAGTATGAAACCGAAGTACCTAGGGACAATCTGAGAATTTTCTGCACTTTTAAGGAATTAATTGGAATACTCTCCATGAAAGTTGTAGAGCACATTCTTAGGGATAACATATCAAATTTGAGAACAATTGGTCGAGATTTCGATAGTGAAACGATCTTTCTTTAGTAGACGCTCAATCTAGAAAATTGCTACGGAATTTAGGGGTTGATACAGCAAGTTGCTCCTCTTTTTATGGTGAGGAATAGGCTTAAGTTCCTCCACGGAAAATGTTAATCTACATCTCTTCTACAACATATTATAATTTCATAATTTTTCAACAAGATTTAATGCGCTTTTTGCTTCTGTGTTTAAAACTGCTCGAATCAGTCTATGTTCTGTCTTGGTCCGAAATTGTGCATTTGATAGTACCCTCTTGTTTATTATTCTAGTGACTTTTAGGAGGTCTAATAGTCTTTCATTTATTATTAGTTGATCCATATATATGTATTTTCTATATTCGAAGTGAGACAATAGAGTGGTTGCAAATTGTGTCACATGAGGGCAATGAGTGTGGCATGTTTTGAGATAATCTGTATGTGGATGGAATTTATACCTTGAAGTGGCATATGTGCACCTAAATAGATATGCATGCTATTGCGATGATGTGATTCAAAAGTGTGATGCTTGAAATGTGTGAAATAAAATGAGTTAAGAGATTTCCATTGGTCTTGAGATATCGGTGATGCCCTAGGGAGTGGGATGCCTGTGCTGTGTGATATAGGATGCCTCAATTGAGTGAGATACCAAGATGCCTTAGAGTGAAATGCCCCTGTGTGTGATTAGAGATACCTCTGTTGTGGGATATCGGGATGCCTCGAGTGAGATGTTCTATTGTGTGATAATGGGATGCCTCAGTTATGTGATACCGGGATGCTTTGGAATAAGATGCCCATTATAGTGATATTGTGGAAGTCCAGATGTTGGATTTTGAAAGTGACTCGATTGGGCAGACTTGTGATCTGGTGGATAAACTAATTGAAGGTGGATTTGATATACACACTATAAAATGATTCAACTTGGCGTGTGAATTCGCTTGTTGTTGTTGCATCTCATCTTAGTTTTCGTTAGTAACATAAAGTATGTATGCATATTTAGCGAGTTTAGTATGAGATGGTTAATTATTGGACATCATAGTGTCTATTTAATCATACCTATGATAATTCTGTCTTAGTACGCATGAGCTATTTAGTTGCGTCTCTTACATTCTTTGGCAACTATGGATTGTGTAGTTTAAAACCTTATTATTTCTTTATTGGACATTGCTCATTCCTTTTTATTTTTTAGATCATTGGTATGGATGTACCACTAGTTGCACAATACGGGGTGATAGCCTACATAGATGTTTCCTTCCAAGATGTGTATGACCCCTATATCATGCTGACATACATGGGCTATGAAGCTACACTCTGAATGGATGACGGACAGGTAAATTGGATTCCAATGAGATTCGTGGCATGATTTATAAAGCATGAAGGGGTGCTATTTGGTCTTCTTTCAATTTAATGCTGGTGGACTTGGAGCCGAGGCGGGTGGTGCTTAGGCACCCAATTCTTGATGAAACTGGAGAAGACATCCTAGTTTTTTGATAGACGTGAGCTAGTTAGGGGGTAATGATGTTAGGAACACCTTTTACCCTTTTCCCTAGTTAAATACTTACATTTGTTTTAGCATAAACTTGTAAATACACTATGTACATAGGCGCAAAACTTGTAAGTATTCCAAGTCAATGCATGTAAGCCTGAAACATTTCAACAGGAAATGTAACAAAATCCATGATCTTTGTATACGTTCTTAGTTGGATTTGACTAATGCGAAGTGATAGGATTGATACAATATGATCATATTCTAGAACAATTTCAGATCATGTAATATCCATGTTATACATGCTAACCAATTAGGTCAGAATACTTTAACAAAGATAATTAAGTTGAACAAGTCCTATCATGACACTAAATTATATAGTTTCCGCTTGCACCTAGTATGTGACGTTGCTGGAACGTCACAAATTGTCCATGCTTAAGATAGTCTAGTGCATTCAAATTGACCTAAATTGATGACACAACTCTTAGGCCAAAAATGGACCGAGGTCGATTTTCTTTTATTCAAGAGAGCGAAATTCCTCAAATTGGGAGGCTCTTGAGTGAATTTCTCAAAACGGATCTCAAATCGAGACTTATCTTAAGAAAATAAGTAAAATACAAGTATCCATTTGCAAATCACGAAGGATCGATTCAAACCCCTAATTAGGGCTAAAAAGGTAATTTGCCTTTCGACATGACCATTCTCGAAATTGAGTGAACAAGTGAATAAGAAATAGTCCCTAGACTAAATGTCATCAAAGGAACTAGACCTAATTATAACTAAAACAAAATTAATTTTATTTTTAGTCGATTTTGAACCTAAAACTGAAAAGTTCATAAAACAAGGTTCTTAATCAATTTTTGCAAACTTTTCAACAATAAAGTTAAATTGACACCACAACAAAGTGCGTGTGGATTTTTTATTTTTCCAAATTTTTGGTCAAAGGTTTGATCGAGAGTCAATCATTTAGTTGACTTTTCCTAAAATGTTGATTTTTTAGTCAAATCTTTGAAGTTTTTGAAAATTAACTAGGCTAAAATGAAATTGAAATCATTTGACATATTTTTGTGCAAAAAGCCAACGTTTGACTTGGGATTGATTCTTGGTCAAAGAGTTGACCGAAAGTCAATCCAAGAGTCGACTGTTGATTTTTCGGTTTTTTTATTATTTAAAAATGGATAGAAAATTGCTTAAAAACGATTAATCAACAAGAAGAAATTAAAAGTGAAATTTTTTTTTTTATCAAGAAATGGGCTCCATCGCGATCAAAAACCCTAATATTGATTTTCACATTTTGTGGCGCATCAACTAAAAATCTGATGCTAACAACTAGCCTCAAGCTTAGCATATGGCCGAGCTCCTAGCATAGTCCATGGTCCTTGCTACTAGGTCCAAGGCCTAGTCCAAGGCTAGTCTATGGCTTGGCAAGAGGCCTAGTTCATGGTTCGACACCTATCCTAGTGGTGGGGTGGCCGAGCCAATTCGAGAACTATCTAGGGTTGGTCCATGATCCATTACAAGGGGCTTATGGCTAATTCGCGACTAGTCCATGGCTGAGCATACTTGGTTTGTGGTCCACTCTCGATTGTAATGTTGATTGCTTGGGATTGGTCGATTCATGACCAACACGCGATCACACTAAATAGACTCATGGTCATCCATAATTGGTACATGATCAAGCAGAATCACTTGCAATCAAAAGATGATTGTTATGTCAATCCGTGGTGGTATGTAATTGCTCCACAACCAACTCTTATGGTCGAGTAGCCATTCCATGCTCGAATAACTCAGGTCCACTTGCGTGGTCACAAGATTGGTTCAAAACCTATGAAGCACGAACACATTGCCAAAGCTTTCGTGTTGTGTCGGATAAGGGTGATTGTGTCCAAGGTGGGTAGGGTCTAGAACTTGACCTTGTACCCAACCCTATTATAACTGATTCCCCTTTTTTGGACCCTGTACCTGACCCACCTTGTTTTTCCGGTCCAATTCCAGAGTTAACCCTGTTTTCATTGGAGCCTATTTTGCAATCTCTCGATATCCTATACGATTTCGAATTTTATATTAATATGCGAGAAAATAACGTAATCTTCATAATTTGTATCAAAATATTAAGCACTTGTAATAAATAAATACATGAACTTTTTGACTAAACGAAAAATTAAGGATCCATGGGGCTAGTTATAATAAATAAAATCATAAGGCAAAGAATTAGCAACAAACATGAGTCTAATATTGGTCTTATTCCCATAACTACTATATGGAGCTACTCATTTATCAAGCATAAATCCTCCAACAAAAGAGAAATTAGGCGAGCCAATCAACGTGGTACACAAGAATTTGGTGGCGACGAACATCGTCCATCCATCGGATGGTGCAAGAGGGAGCCAATGAGGGAGGAAAGCAAGTGAGAAAGATGAATGACGAAGGAGGAGTGCCGTGCGTGTTTGAGAGAGCCAAGAGGAAAAACGCCATGTGATTGTGGGAGTAAGAATAGAAATAAGGGGAAAAATAGAGTTTTGGACCTATACTTACAAAACTGATTCCCAAGCCCGTTCCAAAATCGGACCTAGTTCCCAAATCGGTTTATACCGATTCCGAATTTTGGGAACATGTTCTCGGACTGGTTTCAACGGGAATCGGTTCCCGACCCTATTTTTCGGGTGGGCTGGTCTGGTTCCCAGGTATACCCGGTCCGGTTGCACACCCCTAGTGTCCGAGACACTCCAACATGCTCGACACGCAATCAACATGTGTCCAATTTTCTGACACGTGGTCAACTCTTCTCAACATATTCCGACACGTATGTCCAGAAGATAGAATTGTTGAAGAAGATGATGGAGGGCGGAGGCTCAGGCGAGGGAGGGCTAAAGGAAGAGTAGAGACCCAAGTGACCCAAAGGGTCGTGACTGTGATAAAGGGCTAGCGGCGAGGCTACGGTTGCAAAGGAGGAAGCATCAGAGGTAAGGTGGTGAGCGATTGTGATGACTGATAAGGTGACCAAGAGAGAGCAGAGATCAAGAGGAAGAGGGTCATGTGATGAGGAGGAGGAGGAGGAGGAGGCTATAGCTAGGGTTTTTGAGGGAGAAAACTCAAAAAAAAAAAAAAAAAAAAAAAAAGGATTTTGCTGGTACTTTGGCATGGTTTTTCTTTCCGCAGGGGTGGGTGGACGAGAAGGTGACTTCTATTTTTAATAAAGGAAGTGAAGCCTGACAGGTGGTTAGGGGGAGGGGGAAAGAAGAAACGAGGGAAAGATATGAGGGAGTGAAATAAATTTGGGCGTGACGGCTAGGGTGGACCTCGAGGGGAGGAGAAAAATAAATAAAGGAGGCTACGTGATTTTGGAAAATAAAAATACTAATTGTTGAATAATGATAATTCTTTTATCATTGTAGAAGATCATAGATTTATTTAAACAAGTTAATTCTAATTTTTTATTAGTCATTAGTTTCATCAATAACTTTTATTAGAGTTAAAAATATGTCCCCAAACATGGATACGCATTAATTATGAATATGTCTTTCGAATTTCCTATTAATAGATTTATTAATATTATTAGTATAAATTCATTGTAGGCTCTTTTGTTATTATTTATTTAATTGTGAATTTATATCAAATTAATTAAAAATAAAAATATTTATTTAATATACAGCGAGTCCCAATGTATTGAAATTCTCTATTTTTAACAAATGACGTGTTGCCGTGTCGTGTTATGTCGTATCACGTATCCATGTCTCGTGTCATGCTACTTAGTCCACAATCCATTCCCCAATCTATTCATGGTCAATTCTTCGATTGGATCATGACTAATCCCTTGGTCACTCTTTCGATCTGGCCAATCGGTCTAGTACTGATTCTTGTAGCAGTTCATGGCCAATCCTCACCATTGGCATACCAAACTCATAGCCAATTGTCATGAGATCAGAAATCATGGATGTTACAAGGACACAAGTTTCATATCAAATTGGGAACAAAAACCAAAAATCTCTAATTTTGGTTGATTTCCTTCATCCTTAGTTCAAAATCTTTAACTATTTTTTTTTTGTCGGTCCTACTCTATTCCTATGCTAACTCTTACTCTCAGACTTTTACCCTACCTCATTGTAGGACGTGAGAGTCGAAACCCACTCCTGAAACGAAATCATCCCCACCCCAACCCTGCCTGAGAAGGTGGGGATTCGAAACCCCCACCTCCCCTTTCCATGTTGAAAGTCTCGAAATCAATCAATGAAGTCACAAAAATCTCTTCCTTTATTTATGCTTCACGGGTGCTACAAATGACTTAGCAATTTTGGCTAAAGGTGCATTAATAGCACCAAAGAACTGTAGAATCAAGTCCTTTCGATATCAAACAATTCAAATGGCTAGACTCCTTCAAGCATACTGCCCCCACTTTGTCGTTTTCATGTTCACAAGTTATATTTTTCCCCTTGGTAAAGAGAAGATCTATGTTACATCTATTTCCTCAACAAGCATAAATGTGGGGTTTCTAAATTATCTGCCTTTTTGTTTCAAAAAGCGGGATCCATAATCAAGACAACCGTGGTGAAGGGTTGCACTGAGTATCTAGGAGTATGTAATGCTAGAGGCAATGATTGCTAGTGAAGGTGCTATACATAGTTTGGGGTCTCAGCGCACCTGCTACACCTCCATGTGTCCTTCGTGCATCTATTCGTGCCCTCCAAGCGCTTAATCGCATGGCAAACAAGTTCTTGCCATGGATGTCTAGGTTGCGATAGCAACATTGAAACAAGTGCTTGTCCCAACTTGCAAGAATGTTATTTCGTAGTTTCTAGAAGCTCTATGCAATTAACTACAAAACAATGATAAGTCATGGCTAATTGACAATCCGGTTGATGAGTACATCGTGTCCTTTCATAGTTTCATGGTTATTTACATTTAACTTGTGTGCCATCTAGTATTATCTTCTTATCTAAATATTAGCATGATAAAATCAATCCTTCCTACATTGTTGGAGATTAATCAAGCTCCAATATGGATTATTTCTGTTAACTCTTGCAACTCTAAATTGCTCTAATGAAATCAACTTCAGTTAAATTCCTCCCACATTGTAATAATTGCAATGGTCGGTTTTTATCACTTAACAATCACATATTTCTCAAGGACTCAAAACAAATGACGACTTTCTGTTGACCCAAAAAAAATAAAATCAATCGAATTTTCATTCAATCAAGAAAAATTTGGGTCCGTTCTTATTGACCAAAAAAAAAAAAAAAAAAAAGCCAAGCCTAGCCAATAGAATTGTTTAATGAGTGGCCTGATCTGACCATGACCATGGCATATCCACGTGGAAACTCAGAAATTGCCTCTAGACAAACTGCTGGAGCAGCGTCCAATATCTACTACTTGAACTTTAATTAACCACTGGGGTTTACCTCAATAGCCACCCTTTCAACTTCGAAGGGAGAGGTGGGGGTTCGAATCCCCACCTTCTCAAGGGGGAGGGGGATTGGAGTGGGGATGAATTAGTTTTAGGAGTGGGTTTCGACTCCCAAGCCCTGCAAGGAGGCAGGACAAAAGTTTGAGAGTGAGAGTTAGAATAGAAATAGAATAAGACCGACCCAAAAAAAAAAAACTTTAATTGGTTTAATTAATGAGGTGCTAAGAACAACTTCCAATTCTACCTCTTTTAATTCAATAGTAAACCGACCAAAAAAAACAATTCAATAGTAAATGCAATTGATATCTCAAGCATCAAGACCCAATGCCAACTTTAATCAAAATCATTTTCTTTCACCTATATATAAAGATCACATCTCCAAGATATCACAAACAAGAACCTACAAAAGCAAAAAAAAAAAAAAAAAAAAAAAAAAAAAAAAAATAGATTTTCTTTCATATTCTTTTTTTTTTTTTTTTGGGTCGAACATTTTCTTTCAAATTCGTTTGATCATCTTTGCTTTTATTTTTTTCTAAAAAACCCCATTCTCCCCTTCTTCCTCGTTCTTCTTCTTCTATGGCCTTCAGGTTATTTGCCACTGCTCTACCGAAGCCTTTGCCAGACTTCCCGATGACCAAACTTGGCCAATCAGTATGTCACTCCCCCCTTTCTGTGCTTGCCGTTTCGTCAATCTCCTTTGTCTCCCCAAGGGATTGTCGGCCATGGAGGTTGCGAAGCATGGAGGCCAGGGCCAAGGAGGTCAAGGTTGCGCTTCACGGCGACCTCAATCTCCATTGCCACGGGAGAGAGAGAGAGAGGGAGAGAGAAGGGTAGAGATGTGAAGCGCAGGAGACCGATCGGTGAGGGTGATGGTAAACGTTTATGGAACAACGAAGGTGGGGGCTCCTCGTCTTACTGTGGTTGCTAGGTTTGGACTTGCAGAGTAAGTGATGAAGATTAATAAAGATCAAATGAGAGAGAAAGAAGTGAAAAAAATCAAAGGTGAGAGATTAGAAATTATGCCTATGAATGCAAGGATATATTAGATAACATACACAAATATACGTATACATACCTTTTGATATTTCGCAAGCATTTTATTTTAACCATATATATGTATTTATATTCATGAAAATAGAATAATCTATTTCTCCTTTAATTGGTAGAGCACTCGTATTTTTGTGAAGTCATTTCATTCAACATATAAGCTTGAAAGGATTAGGATATCTCCACATGTGGATACAATGCAATCTATGTATAAAGCATCCACTGATTTATTTTCAGAAAATTATCAACAAAGAACAACCTTTGCAAGATTTATAATTGATACCAGTTTTAATGAATGCATTTGGTTTGATTATATCTTTACCATGTGTCATTATATTATAGTTCATGTATTTTGACTGCACAACTTTTATTTAATGTGGTAAATCGATTATGAAAATTTTGATTTACTTTATACCACTACTAAAATATATTTTCTGAAAAAATTAGAAATATGATAAAGTTAAATACATTAACAATACTAAACATCCATTATATACCATGCCAATTTAAAGCTAAAAAACTCCCTTAATGATCATTATTTGGAATGTTATCTTTGCTTGATTATATTGAATAATTAGTTGTTGACAAAAAAGTTGTTGACAAAAAAGTTGTTGCAATTGTAATTGCATTATAAGATAACCCATTCAAAATATTTGCGAATATAATTACTTTTGTGCCAATTCTAAATGCATCAAAATTTCCATATAACCATTAAAGAAGAAGAAATATGATCTTCAAATCAGGAACGTAGTGCGATAGGAGCAAGTTGCATTGGCAACTTAAAAACATTCTCCATTTAGCTACTTAACTGCCCTTTTCAAAAATTACTCTCTTGTAAAAAGATATATTAGCTAAATCAAACAAATACCATCTAATAATTTTGAATGTTATAATGCGAAAGACTCAAACCCTAGAATTGGCCATGCAAGTTAATTTTTGCGTTTATGAATCCTCTAGCCTCTCTTGTGGAGAAGAGAGACAGCAATTTCTTATCAAAAGGGAGAAGAAAAAGAAAACAGAGATAAGAAACCAAGAGAAGAAAAAAAAAAAAAGATAATAAATAATCTTAAATTAGGACTAGACCCCAAATTTCACCTTAGACTTGTTTTGCAAACAGATTGTGGTCCTAATGCGTGTCTGATTATATTTCCTTCATCATTATTCCAAAATCTTTAATTGCTTGAAAATCTTGAAATCATTTGAATGAAGACACAAATAACTCTTCTTAATTTATGCTCCACGGGTGCTATAAATAACTTAGCAACTATAGATAAAGATGCATTAGTAGCTTCATAGAACTATTGAATCAAGTCATTTCACTATCAAAACAATTCAAATAGCTAGACTCCTCCAAACATATTGCCTCCTCCTCATCTTCTGCCTGCTCACAGGTTATATTCTTCCCTTTCAGAGAATAGAGAAATCCATGTTACATCTACTTTCTCATTAGGCATGAATGTGGTACCAAAATTATTTACTTTTTTGTTCAAAAAGCGGGATTGATGATGAAGACAACTATGGCGAAGGATTGCATTGAAGATCTAGGAGTATGTAATGCTGGAGGCGATGATTGCGAGGGAAGTTGCTATGCAAAGCATGGTCCGGGGTCTCAAGGCACCTCCGACACCTCCATCAGTCCTCCATTTTGTTCTTGCATCTATTCGTGCTCTCCAAATGCTTAATCACAAGGGTAGACAAGTACTTGCCATGGATGTCGAGATTGCGATAGCAACATCGACACAAGTGCTTGTCACAACTTGCATGAATGTTATTTCATAATTTCTAGAAGCCCTATGATATTACCTATAAAACAATGATAATTCATGACTAATTGACAATCCAATTGATGAGTATATCGTATCCTTTCATAATTTCATGTTTATTTACATTTAACTTGTGCGCCATCTATTATTATTTTCTTATTTAAATATTAGCATGATAAAAGTCAATCCTTTATGCATTGTTGGGGATTGATCAAGCCCAAATATGAACTTTTTCAGTTAACTCTTGCTATTCTAAACTGCTCTCACGAAATCAGCTTCAATTTCAATTAAATTTCTCCCATACTGTAATCATTGCCACGGTCGGTTTTTATCACTTGACGATCACACTTTGTCGAGTGCTCAAAACAAATAACGACTTTCTTTTGACCAAAAAAAAGTTCAATCGAATTTTCATTAAATCAAGACAAATTTGGGTCTGTCCTTAATGACAAAAAAAAAAAAAAAAAAAACTAAGCTTAGCCAGCATACATCTCCCAGATATCACAAACAAGCACCTACGAAAAGCAAAAACAAACTTAGACTTCTTGTACAAATGGCCCTATTCCAGGGTTTGGCCTTAATGCGTGTGTGACTATATTTCCTTAGTGATCAGTCCAATCTTTAATTGCCCAAAAATCTCTAAGTCATTCTAATGAAGACGCAAATATCTCTTTCTTAATTTATGCTTCAAAGGTGCTATAAATAACTTAAAAACATGCATTAGTAGCATCATAGAACTATTGAATCAAGTCTTTTCAATATCAAAACAATTCAAATGGCTAGACTCCTTCAAGCATATTGCATCCACCTGGTCTTCTTTGTGTACTGTTATACTCTTCCCTTTTAGAGAATAGAGAAGATCCATGTTACATCTACTTTCTCATCACGCATTAATGTAGTACCAAAATTATTTACTTTTTAGTTCAAAAAGCGGGATCAATGATGAAGACAACTGTGGCATAGAGTTGCACAGAAGATCTAGGAGTTTGTAATGCTAGAGTCGATGATTACGAGCGAAGTTGCTATGTGAAGCATGGTTCGGGGTCTCACGACACCTGCGATACCGCCATCAGTCCTCCGCTATGTTCGTGCATCTATTGGTGCCCTCCAAGCGCTTACTCTCAATGGTAGACATGTACTTGCCTTGGATGTCGAGGTTACGACAACGACATCGACACAAGTGCTTGTCCTAGCTTGCGAGAATGTTATTTAGTAGTTTCCGAAAGCCTTATGCAATTTGCTATAAAACAAAGATAAGAGTACATTGTCCTCTTATTACTTTATGAATATATATACTCGTCTTGTGCACCATCTATTATTGTTTTCTTATCTATATTTTAGCATGATAAAGGCCAATCCTTCCCACATTGCTGGAGATTAATCAAGGTCACATATGTATAATTTTGGTTAACTCTTGTAATTCTAAACTGCTCTAACGAAATTCACTTAATTTTCAGTCAAATCACTCCCACATTGTAATCATTGCAATGGTCGGTTTTTGGTCACTTGACAATCACGTTTTCTTGAGTGCTTAAAACAAATAATGACGTTCTTTTGACCCAAAAAAAGAAGAAGAAGAAAACAAAGAACTTGATCTAATTTTAATTGGTCTCATTTAAAACAAATACGCGTTGCATCATACATGTTTATAACTCATACAAACATAAAAAAGAAGCTAAAAACCTCAATCCTTCCATTTATTCCTCGATTCTTCTTCTTCTCTCGCCCTCAGGTTGTTTGCCACGGCTCTGACAAAGCCATTGCCAGACTTCCCAATGACCAAACTTGGCCTATCAGTGCGTCTCTCTCCCCCTCTGTGTGCTTGCTGCTTCGTCACACTCATCCATCCCTCCATGGAAATGATGGCCATAGAGGTCACGGGACATGGACGTCGAGGCAATGGAGGTTGAGGTCGCCCTTGACGGCTGCGGGTCATGACCTTGACCTCCATGGCCATGGGAGAGAGAGAAAAGGGGAGAGATGTGCAGCGGAGGAGATTGGTCTGCGAAGGCAACGGAGCATTGGCCTACGGAGCTGCGAAGTTGGGGACTCCTCGTCTTACTTTTGTTGCTGGGTTTAGACTCGCAGATGAAGTAAAGAAGAAGAATAGAGACCAAAGGGAGAGAAAGAAGTGAAAAAAAAAAAAAAAAAAAATAAAAGAGATTAGAAATTGTGCCTGTGAGCATAAGGGTATATAAGATAACATATATAAATATATGTATATATACCTTGTAATCTTTCCGCATGCATTTCAATTTAATCATATATATGCATATATTCGTCAAAATAGAATAATCGGATTTTTCCTTTGACTGGCAAAGCACTCGTATCTTTGTGAGGGCATTTCATTTAACACAGGCCAGAAAATATCACGAAATCTTCACATGGACACAATGCAATCAATATATAAAGCATCTATTGATTTACTTTCCTAAAATTATCAAGAAAGAACAACCTTTAAAAGGTTAATAATCAGTACCAGATCGTCATTCCTAATATATCACCATTATGTCTATATTGCCATCGCTATAAATGTGCGGGTGATGCTGTTTTGCGACAAAATAAGAAGCAATTGAAGCCAAATCCGTGGAAAACAAATAATGGCCGAAGTCTTCCGGAAGTGTTGCCTTCTCATCGTCCTCGTTGTACTCGCAGGTTTGTCTCTCGTCCTTTTGCTTCATGACCATGGTGAGACAAAGACATTGAAAAGCATTTCCTGCTCTCAATCAAACCTTGTAATGTAGGGTTCTAACAGTGATACCATGTTTTCCTTTTTTCTCTTTTCTATGTTTTGGAGGAAAGGCGGGGTGATAGAGATGCTTAAGGTGGATGCATATTGCAGTGAAGGGATAGGGCTATGTGGGAAGGGCAACGAGTGCGAGCAAAGATGCGACGCAAGACACGGCCCAGGCTCGCAAGGATCGTGCGACTACATCATCAAGCCTCCACTTTGCACTTGCTACTACGATTGTCCCACACCGCCGCCGCTCCCAAAATTGTGCAATGGTGGCGGGGGTTTGTGCAGCTACGCCTGTGAGGACCAGTGTTGCAGCGATCGATGTGCCACCAAGTTCAGTCAAGGCCGAGGGTATTGCGATGATAGTGCTGGTCCTTGGCTGTGTCAATGCCAATACCCTTGCTAATTCTTGTCCCTTATTATTGCTATTATTAGTATACTTGCTATTTTTTTTTCGTTTCTAGTACTATTATTATTTTTTTCTATTGATATTTATTTGGGTTTTTAATGCTCGTGTGATTCTAATGAGAAAGGATCAGAAGTTACATAGTGGACTTGGTATGCAATTTCTTTTTCAATTTGAAGGAATAAAATATGCCTTAATTGCTCATAACCGTAGTATTGTTTATTGGATACAATACCCATTTAAGAAAAGACCGGTTAAAAATGTGATGTATGTTAGAAAGTAAATACAATCGTGTATATGAAGAATAAAAGATGACCACTCATGTTTAGCGGCGGGTTGTACATTCGAGGAATAAGATAGATTCAAACACAATGCACGTACGAGAGCATTTCTCGGATAGGTTTCTTTCACCCTAATTTTGTTTCAAGCAATTGGATCCAAACTGATAAATGTGCTGATAAGGCGCATAGATACTTATAACTGTTACTGTGTTTAATGAAAGTCTCGCTTATCCTAAGTCGTACATATTTATATTTTTAGATTATCTTAGCTAATTACTCAAGATACAACCCTAATTATGATACCAAGTCAAATAATGTTTAGTGTTAGCTGTTTCACCAAATTCTTCACCATGAACCCCATTCTATGTGGGTGCATGTGAATCATTATCATATTGATTTTTTCACAATAACGATGTGCTTTAGAATACAACTAGCGTAGTCGTAGTTTAAAGATAAATTAATAAACGGAAACACGTCTGGCGTGTATATAAGAAATCAAAATTTGAAAGATGAGGCAAAATCATTCTATTAAAACAATATTTAATCAACGAACCCGTGAAAAGTACACCATAGATAGAAAGTGATAAAGATACACAATGGATATAAACGGATTACATATAAATAGAAAGTGAAAGATATTTTAGGGTTCGGGCTTTTCTTGGAAGGTTAGTGTAAGATACGAAAGATCCCAAGTGTAAAAATAAAATATGCGAGAAATAACACAAAATTATTAGCCTCCACATTTATCCATTCACATAATAATTGTAATATAAGTATTTGAGGATATTTGAGAAAGAAAAAAGTAATTTAGACCCTTGAAAGTATGTAAGGGTCACTTCTTTTCTTTTTACTTTTTTATAAAGACTCTTGCCTGAAATATGTAAGAAAAAAAACCTTGGTAATCTAGCTTTTTTGATGAAAGTAATTAGTCAAATATAAAAAAAGAAAAATACAATTATCATACAGCCACAAAATGGCAAACTTACTATAATTTTTTCCTGTCGGGCAACTTGTTACGTATCACTATCGTATATACTACAAAGTACTAGTCCCAAAACTGTAAAATGCATTCCATTATGACCATTACTAATAGTATAATAGCCACTCGGGAATAATAATTACAGGTGGTAATTATATTTTTAGACCTATAACTTATGCCAATCGTGCAATCGGTCCTTCAATTTGTATAAGTTGCGCAATCAAGCCTTTTTGTTATTGACATACTTAATGATGTTGACGTGGCGGTATGGAATAGGAAAGTTTGAAAACCAAAATACATTAAACAAAAAAAGTAACAAGCTTTTTCATTCTCCCTTTAACTTCCGCACTTCTTAATACAGTATTTTGACTATATTATCTTTTATGATCCCACCTTTTTAGAACATTACACCCACTGACAACAATTAATACAGTATTTTGACTATAACTCTTACAAACATAAAAAAGAAGCTAAAAACCTCCATCCTTCCCTTTATTCCTTGTTGATGGAATTCATGTCAGCGGAAGACGACTTACCTGATTTCGATGCTCAAATAGCAAATGGCCTCGGAACGAACGTTGAATTGCCGATGAAACACGAACAACACTTCCTCACGTTAGTCTGGATGCAATCACAAGGAAAACACCCGATTTTCACGGCGTAAATAACGATTGTTCTTGTAAAAGTGAAAAATGGAATGCCTTCTTCTATTGATGGAAAGGGAGAGAAAATTGTGGTGCGAATGATCTGAAAAAAAAAAAAAAAAAAAAAAAAAAAAAAAAAAACTCCAACAGTTGTGTTCGTGAGGCTTTTATACGTCTCCCTTCGTACCCCTCCATAAGTGTCTTTCCAACGTAACCTATCAAGTCGATACAGTGCGATCCAATCGCACCCCATCATGGACGTACCAACTAGCTAAAGTACAACATCTCCCACTCGGACATGATGAGCTTGATAGCGCTCTATCAAGAATATAAGGCATTCAACATTCATCAACTTTACAAAATAATTCATATTGGCAAATAAGCCGTGCGACCAGTGAGTACACCTGCACTTGGGAGCTCAAATTATGCACCCGTTAGGGATGACATAATGGCTACAACCCTGAAAAGAAATAAACAATGGATGTCTCACAGTGCCCCAAACATATTTTGTTACATCAATCCAAGTATACCTATCCCTTAAAGGCTATACTTGACTATTCTCAAAACACCATGTATTTACAATTATATCCGCTACCACAAAGGATGATATAATTGGTCGACCAGTAAATACATGTGATAGATGTAAAACAACAATAGTCTTCCTTCGCACTCATGTCTCTCTCAATTTCATAATAACTGCTTTTCTAGACATGTCCCATAGGCCATATCTATTCATGACCGCCCATAACATGCTAAAGTAGCAACATTGATCTTTCACTTCAAGAACATAGTCAGAAGTAACATAGGGCACAAAATTGAGGTAAATTATAAATTACCTCAAGGGTTTACACGATAAGTAAATAGGGATAATTTTACTCATCTTCCCTTATTGGTCGTACAATGCACATGTAGTATGAATTACATGCTATAGTGGATTACTCTTTCTATAAGAGCGTATGTTATTTATTAACCATATCCACTATACGGATCTTAGCCCAAACATAGTCACGTGCTTCTCACGTACTCATGTTTACCTCGAGTGCTATATCAGCTCGCTTTCTATAGCGCCCAATTAAGTACTCGCATCCGGCATCTTACAGGCATACATGATTATGGGACTATCATGTTCGGTCTTATTATAAATAAATCACAGACCTTATCTTGACTCCAATCAAGGCGACATATCATTTTATGTACTAAACTTGCTCCTCAACATTTATTTGTACATAACATCTCATCTCAACGTACTAACTATAGCACTTGAGGCGATTGCTCGTGTGAGTGAGCCAATCATTGCCTACTAACATACTTTCCAATAATATATGTGTGTAGTGCTAGTCTCATACTGTATTCATACTTATTGATAAAATTTCAAGTCACTAATAAACAAACAAGTACGATACATATGTTCACAAATACATAAACCAATGATCCTCTATAATAACACATCACATTCTACGCAATCCTAGTGACATCCTGTGGGTCAAGAATATGTCTCTAGGAATAGCCTTCGTAAATGGATCAGCAACCATTCTATTGGTTGAAACGTATTGTAGGATGTGGCACCCCGAAACACCTAAGATCACCACAGATACCAAAGAAGAACCTTAGTTCCTAGGCTAATATATATATAAATATATATATATATTTATAACGGTCCCAGCGCATCTTACTTGCGGAAGCATAATCGAGTCTTACTAATTCTCCCTCCAACCATCATTATACAATTGCACACCACTAAACATCATAAGAAAAGATAAAGCCAAGACACTTTTATTTACATATTTTCGGGATGGATTTTCTCGGGTCGGTACAACAAAAGAAAGGCCAAGACTTTTAGCTACACTCGGCCATAACCCTAGAAAGAGACAACTCGACCCACTACGTTGATCATGCAAAATTCTCCATCCACTAGTGTCGGCTATTGTCCAAAAAGTTGCAGCTCCTACTTGTCATGCACGGGCCGTCACACCCATCCCAGTGCATCAGGCGGTGGTGGCGGCAACATTCCCCTCATCACTCCGTCTCGACGAACGTGAACGGATATGAACTCTTGAATGATCGGGCCCTCAGCCAGGCCCACGTCATACATCACTAATGCACGAACCCGAATGTACGTCAGACCAGGGATGGTGGGACAGTCGATCTCCACACACTCGACCTCTACATCCGAAGGAAGGCCGTAAAAGACGCCCCGCGTGACAACAGGGAGTGGCATCTTTCTAATCTGAAATGTTGGTCCCCAAAGGGGTGAGTACAGCCACTCAGCAGGTAAAGGACCCAATAAGCCACTCAATGCATCACACAATACAATCATGGCAATCATAGCATAACACATGTCATTCATGCATCCATGCATAACTTACCTTGAAGCCATGCATATATCATTACACCACTTGTACATACATCATCATATAACCTTCACCATCATGTCATACATTTACCATCATGCCATAGATGCACATATATCTATGCACTCACCATCATCGTATCACATATACCATCATGCCATAGGTGCACATACATCCATGCACTCACCATCATCATGTCACATGTACCATCATGCCATAGGTGCACATACATCCATGCACTCACCATCATCATGTCACATGTATTATCATGCCATAGGTGCACATACATCCATGCACTCACCATCATCATGTCACATGTACCATCATGCCATAGGTGCACATGCATAATTCAATTTCAATTTCTCAATTTTATTCTTTCATTTTGAGCCACCACATTTCTCTTTCCCAGGACCATTATTTGCATCCCACATTTATCGCTCGCGTCCCACCTGGCATCGCGAGGAACCTCCGGCACAAACCTCCGGGCATCTGGCACAATACCTGCCAGGCATCTCGTACCCCAATTGGCATCACGAGGCATTCCCCCGGCACAATACCTGCCGAGCTTCTGGCTCCCCACGCTCCGGGCATCTCGAAAACTCCCGAGGACCCTCCGGCATTCAGCCATTTAAGGCCACCGGGCATCCGGCATTTACACTCCTTGGCCAGGCATCTTGTACCCCAACTGGCATCACAAGGTATCCCCTGGCACAATACCTGCCGAGCTTCCGGCTCCCCACGCTCCGGGCATCTCGAAACTCCCAAGGCATCATCGGCTCACACCTCCGACGGCCTTCTCACTTATCATAGTTCACATTTACAATTATGGCTCAATCTCAACATAGCATATGATGTGATGGCAAACAAGATCATTTTCATCATTTGATCCTTACATGCATTTCCAATCATCATCATACATGCAGCAAGATACAATCTCTCATGAAAATTACAATTCATGGTGTCCATACAACTTAGAAAAATCCATACATCTTGACTTTTTGAGATTTAGCAAATTCCAGCTTACACAATTTCGGATAATGTATAAATTAAATATCCATATGATCTTCAAAAATCATGAAATCATAACATGTGATAGAAAAGACAAAAAGGTAGCAATTCCATGAAGAACACATGCCCAAAAGAGCTTCACACAAGAAGATATAGTTCACACAATACATTATGCAAAATTCGGATAAAATCAGTTTGCGCAGTTCTTAAAATATTTCGATTAAAATACCCGAATGACCTCCAAAAATTATGAAATTTTACCAGATCATAGTCGAGACCCTAAGGTATATTTTGCATGGAGATATTTAGGTCAGATTCGTCCTAGATAATCTACTATGGCCGGACGAAGCTACTGTTCCTAGTACCGAACAGTCCAGTTTAGCTGTCTCCGAAAAATCGAGGTTTCGCCTACTTATCCTCCTTCGTTTCCTCTGAATTTTTTATTTGTTTTACCTCAAGATGTCCACTACAACTTTAATTAAGGGATCTAAGTGAGATTCTCAAAGGATAGTCACTTTACAGTTCACGAAGTCGCTGGAGTCCAGTACAATACTTCCAGATCTACCGTCTTCAAAAGAAAATCATTTCACTAGGCTAAACTTGCTCGTTTTACCTAAAATTTGAGTATTTTTATAATTAGGATGTTCTCTACAACTTTCGTGAAGAAGTCGAAGTGAAATTCTTAGTAAAAGTGACATGCAACACACAAAACCACCAAGAGGTCGACGAAACAGTTTCAGATCTAGCGTTTTCGTAGAGGACGGGTTCACCCCTTAAAACTCAGCCATTTTGTCTTAAATTTTAGTATGTTATACTATGAGATATTGTTTACAACTTTCATGAAGAAATTGAAGCCAAAATCCAACTCAAAACCCACATGCAAACTCCTACAACGTTCGGGGTCAGGCAGCACCCACGAAAACAGAATATATTTTCAAGAACAACACACTCTAGCGTCGGTTTTGCATACCCTAAACATCCGAGATCTACCACCAAACAATCACACATGCACGACACACATGCAAGAGCAGAATATGGATCCCAACTTGCCTCCAAAATCGAGCAAACAACGGCACACGGACGGCGACGGACGAGCGGACGGACGGGCGAGCGACTCCTTCCTCCTCTCTCTCGGTTCCTCTCTCTCTCACAACCCTCTCTCTCTCTCACTTGGCTTGGACGACAGTCCCCTCAACCGGCCACTCTCTCCCTTTTGTTTCCCCTAAATCACAATCATTTGCAATGATTGAGAAGCCACCCACAATGGCCAATGCATGGAGTCTCCTTTTTGCCACTTGGCAAGACTCATGCAAAATGGGCTTGGATGAATTGGGCCGGCCTCTCCCCCTCTCTCCTTGGTCGACGGCAGCCCTCTCCATGGGCTTCATGGGCCAAGCCAATTTGGCTCACTTTAGGTCCATACTCTTGGGCCTAAAGTTTAACCCTAATAAACCCCAATTTCACTTTTAATTATTCATCTTTAATTCTTTCTTTTATAGATCTCAAGTTTTAAATTTCATATGGCCAAAATCTTGTAACACTTAATCTATAGGGATTAAATCTATGAGGTGCATAGCCAAGAATAAATTCTTCTCATTAATTTATCCTATAATACTAACTTTAATAACTCATGAACGCAAATATAAATAACACTTGGTCTTAAAAGAAAACCAATGGCTAAAGCATAAACCAAAGGAAATTTCATTACCTAAGGCTTTAATACATCTAGAGGTTGTCTTGGATTTTGGGATGCCACATAGGATCACTTTTTTCTGCGCTACAATATCTCTGATGAAGTTGTTCTTTATGTCAATGTGCTTCGTCCTTCCATGATACTATAGATCCTTCACATAGACAATGGCTGCTTGACTATCGTAATAAACTATCATCGGTCTAGGAACCTCAGTGACAGTGGCTAAATTTTTAAAGAAACGTTTTAGCCATACTGCTTCTTGCACTGTAGCAGAACATGCAATAAATTCCGCCTCCATCGTAGACAAGGCCGTGCATGTCTGTTTCTTGCTATTCCAAGAAATTGCACCTCCATTGAGCAAGAACGCATATCCAGAAGTCGATTTACGCTCATCCAGGTCTCCACCCCAATTAGCATTTGAGTAGCCCAATAGGCGTAAATCATTCCCTTGGTAACAAAGTCAATAGTCCATAGTGCCCTTCAAGTATCTCAGAATCCTCTTCACTACTTTCCAGTGTGCTTGACCGGGATTTGATTGATATCGGCTCACCAATCCCACGGCATAACATATGTCGGGTTTAGTACACATCATAGCATACATCAAACTTCCGACCGCACTAGCATAAGAAACAGTTTCCATTACTTTATTTTCTTCTGGAGTCTTAGGACACATCTCAAAAGATACTTAGGCCTTAACCTTGCATGATAGGGGTATGAATGGGATTACAAAGTGCTGCATATTGAATCGTTCAAGAATCTTCATAATGTAAGACTCTAGTGATAAAGTAAAGAGTTTCCTTGATCGATCTCTTTCGATCTTAACTCCTAATATATAAGCAACTTCTCCCATGTCCTTCATTTCAAAATTGGAGGACAACCATTCTTTTATGGTGATAACTAAAACCTTGTCATTTCCAGCCAACAGAATATCGTCCACATAAAGTGATAAAGTCACAAATTTATCTTTGGATCGCTTGACATATACACAGTAATCTTCTTTGATCATCATAAAACCAAAAGTTGTTATGGCTTGATGAAAACGAAGATACCATTGTCTAGATGATTGCTTAAGGCCATATATGGAGTGATGAAGTTTGTAAATTTTATGCTCTTGACCTTTAGCTATGAAATCTATTGGTTGTTTCATATAAATTTCCTCATCTAGTTTTCCATTGAGAAATGCCGTCTTTACATCCATTTGATGTAATTCAAGGTCCAAATGTGCAACGAAAGCTAGAATAAGGCGTATTGAGGCAAACCTTACAACTGGTGAAAATGTTTCCTCATAGCATACCCTCTTGTTAAATATAATCTTTCGCCACAATGCAAACCTTATACTTTTCAATAGATCCATCCGCGTTTCGCTTAATCTTAAAGATCCATTTGTTTCCAATGGCCTTACACTTGGGTGGTAGATCAACCAAGTTCCAGACATGATATGCCCTCATTGACCCCATTTCATCTTCCAAAGCTTTTCTCCATTCTTCCTTATCAGAGGATGTGAGAGCCTCTTGAACAGTCTTAGGCTCGGCATCGTCTTTTTAAGCGATCATAAATGAGTGTTATTAGGATTACTTTTACGCAATCTCAAAACGACGACGGTGAATACTTTTACGATTACTTTTACGCAATTGAATTTCTCTTGAATTCAATTCGTCAGGCGATGCAACACTCCCACTAGGTCTTGTGTGTTGAGGTAAATCTTCATTTCCCTCTATAACATTAGTGGGTGTGTTATTAGGATCTTCCATCTCATATAATTGGAAATCCTTATCAATCTCACCTCTATTAGGAAAATCGTTCTCTAAGAATGTGACATCTCGTGACTCCATTTCGGTCACACTTCCATCAGCTTGTTCACCTATGAACATGTACCCTTTGGACTGTTCAGAATATCTAATAAAGATACATTTCTTCCCTCTAGGACCTAATTTGCCATATTTATGGGAAGAATCATGAACATAAGCTGCACATCCCCATGGACGTAGACTACTTAAGTCTGGTTTTCTACCGGTCCATAATTCATAAGGGTTGGAAGTGACCGATTTTGAGGGCACTCGGTTTAGTACATAGGTAGCAGTCAATAACGCATCTCCCCAATAAGAGATATGTAAATTTGCTTGCGTCATGATAGACCTAATCATTTCCATTAGGGTTCTATTCCTTCTTTCAGCTACTCCATTTTGTTGTGGAGTACCAGGAATAGTCAATTGTCATACAATTCCCTTTTCATCACAAAGAGCCTTGAATTGCTCCGATAGATACTCACGTCTGTGATCGGTTCTCAATGCCTTTATTGTTTTATTCAACTGATTCTCTACCATCGTTATATATCGTCTAAAGCAGTCTAATGCTTCGACTTATGGGAGATCGAAAGACATAACCGAAACGCGTGAAGTCATCTATGAAAGTGATGAAATATGAGGCTCCATGCCTCGCCCTCACATTCAAAGGACCACAAATGTTAGAATGAATAAGTTGCAATGGAAATTCGGCTCTAGTCCCTTTACCGAATGGTTTTCTAGTTGCTTTTCCCGCTAGACAATGTTCACATACAGATAGACTAACATTAGTGAGTGACCCTAAAAGGCCTTTTCTAGCTAGTCTTTGCATTCTTTGCAATCCAATGTGACCTAATCTAGCATGCCACGTACTTGCATCAATCTCAGCATTATTAGAAGATGCAATTAAAGAAAAAAAACCATCAACATTAACATTATACTGATCATAGTCAATGTCTAACACCATAAAACCATTCGATACATGACCTGAACCATAATAAACTGTTCCATACAAAATGTCAACACAATCACCATGGAAATTCAATACATAACCTAAGCTAAGAAGAACAATTACAGAGACTAAGTTTCGTCGAATATCTGGAGCATAAAGGACATCATGGAGGAATAGGTTTCGACTACCACGTAAGATTAATTTACATGTGCCGATACCTTTCATTTCAACTCTTGAGTTATTCCCAATATATATCCATCTTCTTCCAGGTGGTATCCGACGATACTCCACAAATGCTTCTCGGTCTCTAGCTACATGGTCTGTTGCTCTTGAGTCTATAGTCCACATTGGATAAGATTCAGCAAGCATTACAGTACTAGAAACAAAAGCATTACTCAAAGTAATGGAGTAATAGGGTACCTTTTTAGGCTCAGTGCATTCACGAGCAAAGTGACCTAGCTTGCCACAATTGTAGCACTCCATCTTGGCCTTGTCCTTCTTCCTACCACGCTTCTTGCGTTGGAAAGTCTTAGCCCTCTTAGGTGCATGATCAGTCCTCTTCCCTTTGTTGTTGAATTGAGAATTCCTTTTGCGCTTGAAGCCTGAAGCCTTGCGCAAACTCGATTCAGCAACATAAGCATGGGTAGAGGATCTCGCAGCCTCTAAGCGCTCATTCTCTAATTCCTAATGACGCGCAATATCATCAAAAGTACAATATTTTCATTATGCGTCATATTGATCTTCATATGCTCTCAATTGTCAAGAAGAGACCTTATAACAGCCTGAACTTGCTGTTCATCAGTAAGGGAGTGACCTGCCGACTTCAGCTCACGAATCATGTTTGACATCTCCCGAAGATGCTACCTCATTGTTACATTTGGGCATTTTCGAAATGTGTGAAACTTGATGGTGAGTCTCCTTAGCTTAGTGGCAGATGTACCCCCAAACTTATCCTTCAAGACAACCCACATAGCTTGAGCTTTATCATAACTTTCAAACTCACACATGAGATCATCTTGCATACAGCTCAGCAACATGATGCGAGCAATGCTATTTTCTTTTTCCAAGCTTGATAAGCTTCTAGATCTCTCCTATGTTGAGCTGAAGTTCCATGCTCAGGTTCATCCATGGTATGGTTGAGGGTTTCCAAAACCTCTTGCTCCTCAAGGATGTACTGAACCTTTCGGTGCCAAATATCACAATTGTCACCATTCGGCTTCTCACCCTTATTGAGGTCAGCCACAATGGTCTTGGATGCCAAAGTCATAATCAATTGCTATAACACATTGACATAATAAATGCAGAATCAATACGAGCACACTTTATAGAGTAACACACATATTTAATTTGCAGCAAAGACAAACTAAATTAGTGATAATTCAACAAAAGACACAAAAGCAAAAGTTCACTATGTTCCCAATCAACTTCTATGTACAATTGTTCTATTATCATTAATTAGTTTAATTTGCGCAAATTTTAAGTTCTAGGTGAGAACTCCCTCGAATTCTACCAACCTACGAACACCCACTAGGAAAAATAATTACATGACCTTATGTAATTTCTACATTTTTCCATTAACACAGAAACATAGCATGATATGAATCAACTTACAAACAACAATCATGCTTCAACTATTAATTAAAATCGCAATTCAACATGTAATAGATTTCCTACCATTGTTGGAAATTTCTAGCAACTAGAAAATTACAAGTATATTAAACTATATATATGATATCATCGAACCAAACTCTACACAGCATTTATGACATCACTTCTATATAGGCTAGCTACTGTATTTCCTAAAGCATAAGAAAATACAAGCCAAAAAAAAAAGAATGACTAGTGCATTTAAATCACCAAAATACGCGTACTTAGGATTCCTTACACATTTTCATACATTTATAAAATTCAACATTGAAAAATAATTACACCACAGTGTAGACGACATCCATACGAACCAAACGCCACCGACCACGCTCCCATAGGAGCTCGCACGTGCCCCCATGCGCCGCCTGAGTGCACGGTGCATGTGGCGCACGCGCCCGGCGAGCCAAACAGCTCTGGCCGGTCCGACCAATCCAATCGGAGACCGGTCCGACCGGTCCGACCGACGACCGGTCCGACCGGTCCGACCGGTCCAACCGACGACTAGTCCGACCGTTGACCGGTCAACGGGGTCAGGTCAACGGGTTGGGTCACCGGTCGGGTCGGGTCACGAGTCGGGTCGCCGGTCGGGTTGGGTGGGTGGCCGGCCGGCCAACAGCCGCCGATGCTGACGTCATCGATGACGTCATCCCAACAGTTACCGACCGTTGGATGAGGTCATGGATGACGTCTTCCGTGACGTCATCACGCGTCGCGTCACTCCGCGCGAAGCGCGTGTGACGCGCATGCGTCGGTTCGCCGATCGACGCGTGCTGCTCACGCGCTGGCGTAGCCAGCGCTTCAGGCGCGTGGCGCCCATGCGCAGCAGCTTCTGGCCGCACGTGTAGGCGCGTCCAGCATCTTCCGGCAGTGCTCGACCCATTGCCGGACTCGTCTTGACAATCTCTATCATCTTGTATATTCAAAAGTTGATATTGGCCAAAAAAATAATTCGAAAAACGGCCAAAACCTCACGGATGCACGCGACCCCAAAATCATTCTTTGCTTCGTTTCGAATTCGAGTTTTTAGATTGCAATTCCGACCAATAAATATCAAAAATAGTGTAGAATACAATCTCTTGATCTCAATTTCAAATGGTAAATGAGAAAACTCGATGAAAAACAAGGCAGAAATCACGACCGGGCTCTGATACCAATGATGGAATTCATGTCGGTGGAAGACGACTTACCTGATTCTGATGTGCAAACAACAAATGGCCCCGGAACGAACGTTGAATTGCCGATGAAACACGAACAACACTTCCTCACGTTAGTCTAGATAAAATCACAAGAAAAACACCCGATTTCCACGGCGTAAATACCGATTGTTCTTGCAAAAGTTAAAAATGGAATGCCTTCTTCTATTGATGGAAAGGGAGAGAAAATTGTGGTGCGAATGATCTGCAAAAAAAAAAAAAACTCCAACAGTTGTGTTCGGGAGGCTTTTATACGTCTCCCTTCGTACCCCTCCATAAGTGTCTTTCCAACGTAACATATCAAGTCGATACGGTGCGATCCAATCGCACCCCATCATGGACGTACCAGCTAGCTAAAGTACAACACTCGTTCTTCTTCTTCTCTCGCCTTCAGGTTGTTTGCCATGGCTCTGACAAAGCCATTGCCAGACTTCCTAATGACCAAACTTGGCCTATCAGTGCGTCTCTCTCCCCCTCTCTGTGCTTGCTGCTTCGTCACTCTCCTCCATCTCCATGGAAATGATGGCCATGGAGGTCACGGGACATGGACGTCGAGGCAATGGAGGTTGAGGTCACCCTTGATGGCTGCGGGTCACGACCTTGACCTCCATGGCCATGGTAGATAGAGAAAAGGGGAGAGATGTGCAGCGGAGGAGATTGGTCTGCGAAGGCAACGGAGCATTGGCTTATGGAACTGCAAAGTTGGGGACTCCTCGTCTTACTTTTGTTGCTGGGTTCAGACTCTCAGATGAAGTAATGAAGAAGAATAGAGACCAAAGGGAGAGAAAGAAGTGAAAATAAATAAATAAATAAAAGAGATTAGAAATTGTGCTTGTGAGCATAAGGATATATAAGATAACATATACAAATATATGTATATATACCTTGTAATCTTTCCGCATGCATTTTAATTTAATCACATGTATGTATATATTCATCAAAATAGAATAATCGGATTTTTCCTTTGATTGGCAAAGCACTCGTATCTTTGTGAGGGCATTTCATTTAACACATAGGCCAGAAAATATCACGAAATTTTCACGTGGACACATTGCAATCAATATATAAAGCATCCATTGATTTACTTTCCTAAAATTATTAGTACAAGTTCATCATTCCCTAATATATCACCATTAGGTCTATATTGCCATCGCTATAAATGTGCGGGTGATGCTGTTTTGCGACCAAAATAAGAAGCAATTGAAGCCAAATCCGTGGAAAACAAATAATGGCCGAAGTCTTCCGAATGTGTTGCCTTCTCATCGTCCTCCTTGTACTCACAGGTTTGTCTCTCATCCTTTTGCTTGATGACCATGGTGAGACAAAGACATTGAAAAGCATTTCCTGCTCTCAATCAAACCTTGTATTGTAGGGTTCTAACTAGGGGTGTGCAACCGGACCGGATATACCTAGGAACTGGACCAGCCCACACGGAAAATAGTGTCAGGAACTGGTTTCCATTAAAACTGGTTCGGGAACCGGTTCCCAAAATTCGGAACCGGTTTAAACCGGTCCGGGAATCGGGTCCGATTGATTACCCACCCAGGAACCGATTCCCGGACTGGTTTTGGAACCGATTTTGTAAGTGTAGGTCAAAAATCCTATTTTTTCCCCTTATTTCTATTGTCACTCTCGTAATCACATGGCTTTTTTCCTCTTGGTTTTCTCAAACATGCACGGTACTCCTTCTTCGTCGTTCCTCTTCCTCACTTACTTCGCTCCCTCATCGACTCCCTCTCGCACTGTCCAACGAATGGATTGTCATGCCCCGATCCTCAGGCACGCACCCATCCCTCACCTTGGTCGATTAAATAGCGACATCCTAGGACGCATCGCCGACCCTTTCATTTTAATACACATGTGAAAGCATATAAAATCCCTAGACAATAAAGCAATGGGATAGGAAAGTAGAATTTCAAATTTCAACTCTGAAAACAACAACACTTATCTACATTGCAAATCATAGTACAAATATATACAAATCAATTTGTTAAGTCAGGTTCTAAACCACAAGTTAGAAAGAAGTCAACTTCAATCAAAAGAGTCTTGTCCTATGACTAACTAGTCAAACAGGACTGTCATTTCTTCAAGCTTCACTTTCTACTCTTCGGGCCTCTAATCCTTCACCAACGCCATCTAAGGACTTGAAAATGGTTATACAATAACTAGTGAGACAATGTCTCAGCAAGTTCTACCCCTTAAGACCCGATTAAGAAGTCAATACACTTTAGAGGTTGCCTAAGCGCAACACGAGTTAGAGGACTTACCTTGGCCTTAATTCCTTCCTGCAAGTTAGTATATATATCAAATATACACAATCACATCACATCACATCAATCAGATCGAACTATCGATCAATCGACTTAGTTGATTACATGTCACCACGACCCTCCCCTAGTCGGTACATTCAATATCATCTACTTTCCAAGATGGTATATCTATTCATCGAGTTGATGTGCATTCTCTAGGTTAACGTACTTAGTCACCGAGCCCACGTGCATTCTCCAAGTTGGTATATCTAGTCATCGAGCCCATGTGCATTCTCCACGTTAGCGTATTTAGTCACCGAGCCCACGTGCCTTCTCCAAGATGACCTGCGTAATCACCGAGCTCATGTGCATTCTCCAGGTTGACATACTTAGTCACCAAGCCCATGTGCTTTCTCCAAGGTGATATATCGAATCGATGAGCCAACAAATTATGACGTCTTTCTCTAAGTCGACATCCTTAGCCATCAAGTCGACATAGTATGGCATTTTTTCTCACATTCTATTATACCCATTAAAACAGTCATGTGTACCCACAGTTGGCCTTAGCCAAAATATAACAATTTCACTTTTCCTAATTCCCACCATTTTCAATAGCTCATAACATACTTTTGGCGCTGTAAACCGACACTTGGTTAATTTCCAATCAATTACCAAAATTGATTAATTTAGGAATAAAATCCGAAAATCAAAATTAAATCAATTCAGCACGATTTAGCACTCAAATGAATAAACAGACTACACCATGATAATTAGCATAAAATTTCGGTCGTCGGCTATCCCGGCCTAATTTTCGGAAAATAATTAATTAATTAAATAATTACGGAAATTATTAAATAAATGCAATAAATCTAACTTAGGCCCGTTATAGCCTAATTGGAAACTGAGACGAGTCCAAAAAATTACCAAGACTCATTCAATAAATACTATGACCTATTTCCTTGCTAACTACACTAACCATTTGCCTAACATGCATCAATAAAGTCACTAATTTAATTACTCCACTCTAATCTATCCACCTAATTGCACTTAATTAAATCTAATCAATCCCTAAGTATCATTAGCATACTAATAAGGGATTAGTGAGCAAAACTCACTTGATTAACACGCGGGTCGGATCAAACCGACGGGAACGTCGCAGGGGACGTTTTTCTCCAAAGCGGGCCTAGGCTTTGAGGCTCGAAAGCACCTCAAAATGGGCCTAACAGCCGCTGTGAAACCCACAAAACTTTTGTTCTGTTCTTGTTGAAATAGAGAGGAAACAAGCTCAGTTAGGTAAAGCAAGACCGGTGGAAGGCTTGGTGAGGCAACCGGAGGCTGAACGGCGAAGAAACGGGTTGATCAAAGCTCCGGCGAGTGGGTGATCGGCAACCGATGGCTCTCGGGGTCAAGGGGGATGTACTGGTGGTTGGGACGGGCAAATGAAGGGTTAGAATTGAGAGAAACTTGCGAAAAACACGAAACAGTTCAAGCTGGTAGGGGACTAATGGACCGGCGACCGGCGGCTTGTGGCGGCCATACGAGACGGCTGGCGGCTCCGTTCGAGGTGAGGTTTGGCTCGTTGGGATGGTCTGGATGTCCTCATCATGGCGATGGGTGGCTCGTTCACTAATTCATCCATGAAGTCAACTTTTTACTCGATTCTTTGGCAAAAGGTCAATTAGAGCAGAAACGGTAGAAGTGAAAACAGAGGGGAAAAACGCTTTGGCGAATGTGCAATGGTTCTTAGCCGGCTGTTGGCTTCCGCTGGCTTCTCTCCTGGCTGCTGGTGCATTGAGCAAGGCAAGAAGGAGAGAGAGAAGTGGGTGGACGGCAACTTGTGGAGGAAGAAAGGGATGGGATAAGGTTTGGGGGCTACCATGGCCATTTTTTCCACACTTGTTCTCCAAGACTCCTCCTTGGCCAAGCATATCATTCTTGGCTCTTAATAAGCCACCAAGGCCTCTGCATGGACACTTGAGATGGTCCAAAATGCTAGGCCATGGGGGAGCTACGAATTTCCTAGACTTCTCCTTCAATTGACCACTTACCGGTCCTCAAATCGACTCAATTCGGCATCGAGAAATTCCGTTATCGAATTCTTGGTTCAATCGATATTTTTCCTCGCCATTAGATCCATCTTGCATCCCAATTTTGCGATCAAAACGTTCATCGGCTTTTTTTTAAACAAAAAGGTCCTACGACGACTTTTTCCCAAAAAGTCTCGGGGTGCAGAAAAATTTTCTAAGACTGAGTCGACCTTCCTAGAATTTATTGTAACATGACAGAATCTTCGATTTTTGAAATTGGACTCGAATTCGCGGTTAATTTCCATTCGACGCATTTTTAGTGTGACCTAGACTACTGGGTAGTTTTCAGAAATTTTTGGTGCAAAAGACTTGTGGTCAATTTTCTTCGAGCCACAATGAACCCACTCGACACATTGACGACTCTCGATTGTTGTAAAAATCTTGAGAATTTAAATACGAACACAGGGTACCAAAACAATAGAAAAATCAATTTAGTGCCGGCCGACGAGAATTTTCCAATTTAATGGAGTCACCCACGATTAGCCACTCATCTCAGTTGAACCGACCTATTTCAGATCTCTAATCGATTTATATCTGTGCCGTAATGATCTCTAAAGATGAGTACGGTCGAGTAACCGATCCTTAGTCGAATTCTCAAGTCTATTGTATTAAAATTCCTTAATGGCTTCCCCAAATAGTCTAGTTATCTCGAGAGTGATCAGCTCTGAGAACAGCTTTACAGGCGCGTCAATGAAAGGCCCGATTTATTCAATTAAAAACAGGACTGAAAATTCAGAATATCATAACTCTTCTCCTCTTATAAAAATTTCTTCCTCGAAATTTAAATCTTTACCAATCTTAAACAAAAAGGTTGAGGTATCGTCATCTCATCTAGTCTCACTTTTCCCAGTTGCTTCTTCAGTCTCGTGATGTTGTCAGGCCACTTTGACCAAGGAGACTATCTCAGTTTCAATTTTTCCCTTATTGCCAAAGCGCAAGGTATCCCTCATTGACGATACCTTCAGAAGAATGTATTCACCAATTTGAAACTTTAAGGGCCTTCAATGATCAACAACACGACCTTTTTGGCGTCTCTAAGCGGTCCTTAATCTGATTTCGATCATGACGACTGTAATCATTGACTGCTGAACTGACTCTAGGCCTGTGATCTTTCTTCGCCTATTTTCCTTCCCATGACTAAAATTCTGCACACTCTGCTATGCAAAGCTTCAGTAGGAACCATCTGAAAGCTTTGCCAAAATTGGGAACCTCTGATCTAGATTTGAAATAAATTTGTCACTAGCATTCCATGTAGACAAACTTTCTGACACCCATACACTTCTGTATGCATATTCAAATCAAGATATTTTCGTATTGTACTGAAGTGAGTCGGCTCCATCCATCTATTGACCACAATCCTAAATAGAATTAGTACTCCCCTGACTCCTTGATAAGTCTGCCACAATATCCCATTGTGATATACTTCCATTCCCACTCGGGACTCTTGAGTAATTGTAAAAGTCCTCCCAGCTCGCATTACTGAACTTTCACTTACTAGTACATCTGACACTTGCAACCTATCTGACAATAACTATCTTCATATCGGTCTACCAATCGAGCTAACGTTGATTCTGACCTACCTCGCACTGTATGGTCGAATACTGCAACTGCTACCATGAATTCCTGACCAAGTCTCTCCCCTGAGTGTTACATCGTCAGGTACACCCAATCACTCTCGGAACTTGAGTATTTCATCCTCAGAAATTTGAAAGTCAGCCTCTCCCTTATCAGTATCCTCTTGCAGGATTTTCTGAACATCCCGGTCTGTCAACCGAAGCATCTGGTTCTAACCTGATATTTAGTTCAATTCTGAGGGTGGCCATAAAATTCGAAAGGTGGCCTACCTCAAATTTGAAAATCGAATTTAAAACTTTCTCAAGTAAGATCCATATTTTAACCAGTATATGAGTCACTGAAGATTCCTGACTCACACATCTGCGAACTTATTCACCATTTTGGGGTGATACCAAATATCACCATCCTAGTCCTTTAAAAGTTCTGATTCATAGTGCTATCTCACATTCAATTCCTTCTAAAACAATAAATATTGGAGACTTTGTTGGTTCGTGAAGGTCTAGAATCTTTCTCCACACGACTAACACCTCCAAGTCTTCAGCACGGAAAATTTATACTGCGAGTTCCAAGTCACGCGTCGGGTAGTTCAACTCATGAGGTCTCAACTAGCAGGATGCGCATGCAATACTCTTACCATGTTGCATCAGCACGCAACCCAGTTCTCTGAACGACACACCACTTTAGATCTTGTATCCTCCAAGACCATATGGAATGGTTAGCACAGGTACGGTAGTCAACTTCTACTTAAACTCTTGGAATCTACCATCTCACTTACCTGTCCATAAGAATTTTTCTTCTTCCTTCAGATGTTGAGTCCACAGCGACACTGATGCTAAAATTCCTTCACCTAAATTCACATGGCCTAGGAATGCAACACGAGTCAACCAAAACTCGCGTTTGCTAAACTTAGCGTCCAATCCATGAGTCCTTAGGGTCTAAAGTACCATCCTCAGATGACTCTCATGCTTCTCAGCACTCCTCGAATACATCAGAATATCATTGATGAACATGATCATGGACTGATCTAGGTATTTCTCAAATACTCGGTTCATCAAATCCATGACAGTAGCTGGAGCATTTGTCAGACCAAATGGCATTACAGTATTCTCATAAAAGCCATATCGAGTACGAAATGTTGTTTTCAGTACAACCTCCTTCTTGGTTCTCAACTAACAATAGTCTATCCTTAAGTCGATCCTTGAAAACATCGACATTCTTTATAACTAGTCACATAATTCATCGATCTTTAGCAATGAACACTTGCTCTTGATCGCTACTTGATAGAGTTGGCGATAGTCGATGCACAAACGCAACGAACCATCCTTCTTCTTTACAAACAAAACCGGTGTCCCCCAAGGTAGTGTACTAGGACATATGAATCCCTTATCCAACAATTCCTGCATCCGTACCTCCAGTTCTTTCAACTCGGATAACACCATCCGATAAGGAGCCTAGAGATTGGCTCTGTCCTGAGTGCTAACTTAATCACAAACTCAATTTCTATCTCTGGCGACAATCCTGGCAATTCCTTCGGGAATACATCTGGAAATCCTTGCACAATTGAAATATCTTCAATTTTCAGTTCCTCAACTATCGTATCCACGACAGTCGCCAGGTAACTTGACAACCCTTGTCTAACAAATGGGTTGCCTCTTGCGACGGGATTAGGGAAATCAAGGGTCCTCCTCCACTTCTGATAAATTCGCAATTTTCCTCTGTCGACGGATTAAACTATATTGCATTGTAACAATAATTCACTACAACAAAAGCTCCTCGAGCCAAACCTTTTTATATGTGGTATCAAAGTTATACATAGGCAAACCCGTCAAGTACAACTATAGTCAGAGATTCATCTTTCTACCACTTTAATACAACAACGAAAATTTTACAACCTTCACTCAAAATTCTGCTGTGCTACTCTGATAAAAACACCTCAAAAACATTATTCCTTTGGTCGGTGCCTAGTCAGTCCATTCTTGTTCCTTTCGTCATCCTAGTGGTGTTGTATCTGCAGTGTTTTCCCTTTGTCCTGTCCTCCGGTGATGGCGTACACTGTGCCCTAATTTGATGGTCTCAACTGACCTCCTTGCGGCGCATTCTGAGGCGCATATCCCCTAATCTTGCCCATCGATGGTAGTAGTGGCAACTGTGGTTGTCCTCTTGGCTTTCTAAGACAATTTCTATCTAGGTGGCCTTGCTGGTCACATTCAAAACATGCACCCGGCCTAGTTGGGCATGGGGCTGACTCGTGTCGTCTTCCATAAAAACAACACATTTCATTCCTATTGGGCATTAACCGGCTAAATCCACCTTTCTTGTTGGGCGGGGCTTGGAACCTACCTTCAGGCATAGGCCTCTTTCCTTGGCAAATTCCCTCTCGGTGAGCATTAAACCTCGATCCAGACGAGGGAACTTGCTTAGTCAGGCTCCTTTCAAGCAGTTGTACTCGATGATAAACCTCTTGATAATCAATCAAATCAAATGGCACCAACGGCTGTTTCAACTTGCGTCGAAGGCCATCTTTGAACCTTCGAGCTTTCTCCTCAGGGTCTTCGATCAATCTCGGAGCATATTGAGATAGCTCCACAAATTTGACTCCATATTGGTCAATAATCATTGGCCCTTGACGGAGTCGCATAGATTCTTCAATCTTCTACTGTCTCGCATTCCTCGAGAAGTATTGTTCATTGAACACTCTGAGGAATGCATCCCACAATGGGACCACTCCTTCAGGAAACACGGTCTCTCTGGTGGCTCTCCACCAGGTGTTGGCATTGCCCTACAATTGATATATTGCCAGGGTTACCTTTTCTGCCACTGTGCACATTAGGAGTGCAAAGGCTTTCTCCAGATCTTGTATCCACAGTGAGGCGGCCTTGAGGTCTCTAGTACCAGAAAATCTTGGCAAACTCAGTTTTAAAAACTACTCCATTAGCTTGTGGATCGGTCTTTCTCTCTGTACCTCTACGTTCTTAGCTGGAACATTAACAAGCACGGCAGCAAGTGTGGCGGCAGGTGTGACAACGGCTATAGCCTCAACAGCGGCGACAACAGCAGCAGTAGCGGCGGATTGAGCGGCAGCTGCAACAACGGTAGTAAATGCAGCAGCTTGATCCCGAGCCTGTTGCCCCCATCAACTCTCTCATGGCATCTAAGGCTTGATCAATCATTATGGTTCCCTTATCACCTGGGGCTGCTACCCCAGAACCAACAGGAGGTGGTGCTTCGCCACTAGCGCTAGCCTATGCTGGCGCTTTATCGCGGCCTCTTCAGGTACCGACCCTAGTCGGCGACCTAACCCGAGCCATAGGCCTAACGGTTCTCTTACTCGGAGTCCTCTGCTCCGGCTCGCTCATGGTTCAATCTTTTCTACTAAAACTTGTCTTCCAAATCCAAATTGGATTAGAAGATGAGCGACACACAACAAGCAATATTATCACACAACTACCATCGACATTCACCAACATGAATTTAAATGTCTTTCCAACCACTATCCCATGGTCCATCGCACCTTCTCACTCCAATCCCTAACCATTGCTTTGATACCACTTAAACGGGGATGTCACACCCCGATCTTGGGGCACGCACCCATCCCTCACTCCAATCCTTCACCAACGCCATCTAAGGACCTGAAAATGGTTATACAATAACCAATGAGACAACGTCTCAGCAAGTTCTACCTCCTAAAATTTCGGTCAAAGGCTATCCCGACTTAATTTTCGGAAAATAATTAAATAATTAAATAATTACGGAAATTATTAAATAAATGCAATAAATCCACTTAGGCCCATTTTAGCCTAATTGGAAGCCGAGACGAGCCCGGAAAATTACTAAGATTCGTTCAATAAATACTAGGACCTATTTCCTTGCTAATTACACTAACCATTTGCCTAACATGCATCAATAAGTCATTAATTTAATTACTCCATTCTAATCTATCCACATAATTGCACTTAATTAAATCTAATCAACCCCTAAGAATCATTAGCATACTAATAAGGGATTAGTGAGCAAAACTCACTTGATTAACGTGTGGGTCGAATCAAACCAATAGGAACGTCGCGGAGGATGTTTTTCTCCAAAGCGGGCCTAGGCTTCGAGGCCCGGAAGCACCTCAAAATGGGCCTAACAGCCGCTGTGAAACCCACAAAACTTTTGTTCTGTTCTTGTTGAAATAGAGAGGAAACAAGCTCGATTAGGCAAAGCAAGACTGGTGGAAGGCTTGGCGAGGCAACCGGAGGCCGAACGGCGAAGAAATGGGTTGATCAGAGCTCCGGCGAGTGAGTGGTCGGCAACCAATGGCTCCCGGGGTCAAGGGGGGATGTGCTGGTGGTTGGAATGGGTAAAGGAATGGTCGGAATTGAGAGAAACTTGCGAAAACACAAAACAGTGCAGGTGGGCAGGGGACCGATAAACCGGCGACCGGTGGCTTGCAAAGGCCGTACGGGATGGCCAGCAGCTCCGTTTGAGGCAAGGTCGAGCTCGTTGGGACAATCTGGATGTCCTCGTCATGGAGATGGGTGACTCATTTACTTATTCATCCGGGAAGTCTACTTTTTACTCAAATCTTTGGCGAAAGGTCGGCTAGAGTAGAAACCGATAGAAGTTAAAACAGAGAAGAAAAACGGTTCGGCGAGTGTGCGACGATTCTTGGCCAGCTGTTGGCTTCCACTGGCTTCTCTCCTGGCTGCTGGTGTGCTGAGCAAGGCAAGAAGGAGAGAGAGAAGTTGGGTGGATGGCAGCTTGTGGAGGAAGAAAGGGAAGGGATAAGGTTTTGGGGCCACCATGGCCATTTTTTCCACACTTGTTCTCCAGGACTCCTCCTTAGCCAAGCATATCATCCTTGGCTCTCAATTAGCCACCAAGGCCTCTCCATGGACACTTGAGATGGTCCAAAATGCTAGGCCATGGGGGAGCTACGAATTTCCTAGACTTCTCATTCAATTGGCCACTTACCGGTCCTCAAATCGACTCAATTTGGCATCGATAAATTCCATTATCAAATTCTTGGTTCAATCAATATTTTTCCTTGCCATTAGATCCATCTTGCATCCCAATTTCGTGATCAAAATGATCCTCGGCTTTTTTCTCTAAACAAAAATGGTCTTGCCACGACTTTTTCCCAAAAAGTCTCGGGTTGCAAAAAAATCTTCTGAGACTGAGTCGACCTTCCTAGAATTTAGTGTGAAATGACAGAATCTTCAATTTTTGAAATCGGGCTCGAATTCGCGGTTAATTTTCATTCGGCACGTTTTTAGAGTGACCTAGCTTATAGGGTAGTTTTTAGAAATTTTTGGTGCAAAGGACCCGTGGTCGATTTTCTTCGAGCCACAATGAACCCACTTGACACATTGGCGACTCTCAATTATCGTGGAAATCTCGAGGATTCAAATACGGATACAGGGTACCAAAACGATAGAAAAATCAGTTTAGTGCCAGTCGACGAGAATTTGCCAATTTAGTGGTGTCACCCACAATTAGCCACTCATTTCAGTCGAACCGACCTATCTCTGATCTCTAATCGATTTATATTTGTGATGTAATGATCTCGACAGATGAGCACGGTCGAGTAACCGATCCCTGATCGAATTCTCAAGTCTATTGCATTAAAATTCCTTAATGGCTTCCCTAGATAGTCTAGTTATCTTGAGAGTGATCAGCTCTGAGAACAGCCTTATAGGCACGTCGATGAAAGGCCCGATTTATTCAATTGAAAATAGGACTGAAAATTCAAGATGTCACATGGATGGTGTTCGTCACCAGCAAATTCTTTTGTACCGCGTGGATTGGCTCGCCTAATTTCTCTTTTGTACAACTTTTATGTTATGTCATAGCACCATGAAAAAAATAGGAGAAAAGGAGGCACAACTCAACTCTAAATGGTAACACAAACAACTCTTGTCTGCTTAGCACACCATAAAAAGCATAACTCAAAAGAAGGCAAAGCAGAATAAATGACATAAGTACTAATTCAATTGGTTCATGTTCAATGAAAAAGAGAGAAATTCCAATGCAAGAAATCTTCAAATAACATACATATACATAACCTTACTTTAATAAGCTCCATAGATTGACCTATACAGACCCATCCATTTAAACTAAAAATTAAAAAGAAAAAAAAAATTGTTTGTTGGCCTTGTTGCTCTTGCATCTCAAAAAATTGCTCGTGTTCCACCACTTTCTTGTTGAGGTTCCTTACATCTCTTTACCTACAATTGAATAAAATAAACAATTTAGTTAAGAGAAAGTCAAGTGCAACTAAGAATAGTTTTAGCACAAAGTCTAGGGCAAATTGATACCTACATCTTCTCTCTTTCCATGGATGACGATGGACTTGAAATGTTGCCAAGAAATGAAGCAAGCTATTCAATCGTCTTGGATTGTGATGCTGATAAGATTGAAGGAGTTCTTTTGATTGCATCATGTGAGCATGAGGCGAATGTAGAAGCTATGGGGTGTGATGCTATTGTAGATGTTGTTGTCACTGCTACTAATGTTGGTGTTGATGTTATTGATGAATTTTGAGTGATTACTATTATGGCCTAACTCACCACATTTTTCACAAGTAAATATTGTATTCTGTCCCTTCAACTTAATTCCAACGGGATCTTGCACAATTTTCTTCTTCCTTCTCTTCAAATTGTTGTTAGCCGTTTCATTCACTAACTTCGCTCTTTGTCTCTTCTTTCTTCTTCTTATCCGACGACTATCCATGCAAATGGATACATTTGATTGCTAGTTTTATCTACTCCTGACGCTTTTCGGTCAATGAGACTTTGTTCAACACCCTATCCCTATGAGCACATATAACTGTCATTTACCTTAACCAGTTAAACAAACATTAGTATCCCTTTATCTACATTAAATCAACTTGATACAAATGCCTCTTCTTTCACACGTTCAATGGATGTGGTTGAATTTTGAGCGCCAGAAGTTAAACAAATATTTTACACATTTTAGGTTGGCCCATACATTTTTCATACCTTGTTTACCATAGACACTTCCTACCCTAATTGACCAAATTATCCATTGTGGGTCCCACTTTAGCATACATTTCAAATTGAAAAAAATTTCAATGACAATTCTACACCACAAAATGAAGACTAGATGAAACGTAGGAGTACTCTTTATTTAAGATAATTTCTAACCTTTTGTTCTTTTTTTTCCTTCTTTTTTGGGATTATTTCCCCATTTGGGGCAAAACCTGTCCCTCTTTCAAAAAAAAATGTAGTTTATTTGGTATATAGCCAACTAATTATTGTGTTTGTGAGTTGTATATTTCTCTTTTATTTTCATTTTGTTACAAGAAAACTATTACTCTAATAATGATCAAAGCACAAGTTAAAGCGAAAAGAATGATCCACCAATTTTATTGAGTGCGTTTGGTTTAATCATAACACTACTATGTGTCATTAAATTATAGTTGCATTTTAATTACTCAACTTTCATTTTATGCAGTGACTCTAATAGACCAAATTTTTTTTTTATGCTACTACTACGTGACTTTTTAAAGATATTTTCTGAAAAAAAAAAAATTAACAACATGATATAGTGAAGTGCATTATTTATTCTAAACATCCATCATTATCATGCCAATTAAGTGCTTCATGGCGACCACAACCTCCATTGCCAAGGGAGAGAGAGAAAACGGTAGAGATGTGCAGCGTAGGAGACTGATCAGTGAGGGTGACAGTGTGTTGGCTTACGGAGCTGCGAAGGTGGGGCTCCTCGTCTTACTATGGTTAAAGTAAGTAATGAAGAAGAATAAAGATCAAAGGAGAGAGAAAGAAGTGAAAAAAAAAAAAAAATCAGACGAAAGAGATTAGAAATTATGCTTGTGAACGCAATGATATATAAGATGACATTCACAAATATATGTATATATACCGTCTAATTGTTGACACCCAAATTTAATTAGGTTTTTTAAATTAGGCCTTAATCTATCTTTTAACCCTTATTTTATTTTATTTATTTTACTTTTTTTGGATAATAATAACAACAATAAATTAAAAGATAAAAAGATAAAAAGAAATAGTAGCCGTTGGGGCTAGGCCTTTTGCACCCAGCTCCCCTTCTTTCCCCCTTTCCACGTGAGCCCCTAGGGCCCAGCCCTTTTCTATCAGGCCCGACCCCCTCCTCTTGCTTATCTTCTTCCTCGCATTGTCTTCTTCCCTGAGTAGCATGCGCTAGAGGCCAGATGCCCGTGATGCCAGAATGGAGAGGGGACGGCGACGTACGACGTAGCAAGCAGAAGGGACGTGTCTTCAATGTGAGGCGGCCTAGCTAGAGCCGTCTTGACGGATGGGACATCGGTTCGGTCAGTGGAGGTTGTTCGGTGTGCGAAGGACTAGCGACCGAACCTCCATCAACCGACCTTCCCCTCGCCTATAAATAGGGCGTCAGGGGAAGGCCAAACCATGGCGAAGAGAGTAATTACTAGCAACAAGCTTCGAAAACCTTCCCTAAGAGACTTTGGGGGAGGCCCAAGGGCGAGCCACTAGAGATCTCAGATCTGGCCGAAGGAGGCTCAAATTTGGCAAAAGAGGGTCAGATCCGGCTGGAGAGAGGTAGATTCGGCAGAGAGGCATCCAACAAGAGTAGTCGAGGTTGGAGGGAGAGAGATTCGAGAGAGGCTAGCTAATTCGGAGAAGGGAGGTGAAATTCGAGCGAATCGCACCCCCCATCTCGCCGGACTTCTGCCGCGTCAACACCGTCCTCGAGCCCCACTATGCATGCGTCGTCGTTGTGTCAAGTGGGAAAACCGTCACTCGCCCATTTTCCTTTTCTTTACGTCTTGTTCGGCTTCGGCCTCGTTGCATCCAGGGTTCCTAGTGTCGCCATCGCTGCAGCTCAGAAAAACGCCGAAGCTTGAGCCGCCCCCTGTTCGTGTTGCTCCAACCACTAAGCCCCCACCAATCATTGTTGCGGCCTTGCCGGCGCACTTGCTGACGTAAGCTACAGCCGCCCCCGTTTAGGTCGGAGGGTGAGGAGTAGAAATCCCGTGACCAACTTCGCTGACCGACAACAACGATTAGTGACGATGATGGTCTGCCTTGCTGGAGGTCAAGTTGTCAAGCCGGCGCAACGCCAACGGAATCGACGGCCGAGCGTGGATAGGCAGCGTCGTCCATCACGCCCCCGGATCACGAAGCCAGCTATGGCCACAAAGCTGGGTCGGTCGAGCTAGGCGCATGACACGGTGCCCCTAGGGTCGTCGGGTCGAGCTTGGGTTGCAAACCAGGTAGGGTTTTGACCCGAGCTAGGTCGGACGTGGATTTTGTGGGCCTTGAATTTTTAGAGACAAAGGAGTAAGCTCGGTCTGGGTCAATGCTCCAGGCCCAGTCGAGCTAGCCATGGGCAACTCGAGTCAGACCCAACCCAAGGATCCAACCCGGGGCATTTTTAATATAATAAAAAAAATAATACAATAAAAAAAATTATTTTCCAAAAAAAATCAAAATATCCCATGTTTTCCTAAAAAGTCCAAAAAAGGGCCAAAAAAATTATTTATATTTGCAAAAAAGATAAAAAAAAAATTCAATATCCCTTTTATGTTCAAAAAAATAGAAAAGATCAAAAAGTGCTTCGCCCCACAAAATGCATGGAAAATCCCCTGAAAATCCAAAAAGTCTCAAGGTTTAAACAAGATTAGGTACTAGAAGAACATTAGTAATTAACTAGTATAATAAAGTCCCCAAACCTAGTTTCTCTAGTTTTGTAGGAGCGAATATTCCTCTCAATATTTCGCTTGAGTTTCTAATCGACCCACCCTAAATTTATTAGTGGCAACTCCTTAACTTATAGGGAAAAAAATATCAAATCATTAATGTGACAGCTTGATTTTCTGATTCTGTTTTCGATTGAATGAGTTGGGCCTTTCATCAACTCGCCTATAGTCTAAAGGCAATAAACTTGAGAATTCGAGCAAAAATCGACTGTTCGACCGTGCTAATCTGCAAGGGTCAATACGGCACCATCAAAACTGACCAGAAACCAAAGATAGGCCGTTTCGACAGAGGCATGTGATTAAAGTGTGAGTGATTCCATCTAATTACAAAATTCTCGTGGAACAACACTAAACCAATTTTTCTGTCATTTCTGTACCCTATGCCCGTATTTCAAACCTCGAGATTTTCATGACAATCGAGAGTTGCCAATGAGTCGAAGATGTAAATGTGGCTAAAAAATAATCGACCACGGGTCAAATGCGCTAAAAATTCCTAAAAGCTACCCGTTAGATTAGGTCACGCTAAAATCGCGTCCAGTTGAAATTAACCGTGAAATTAAACTCGATTTCAGAAATTGAAAGTTCTGTCATGTCACGATTTATTTAAGGAATGTCAACTCATCCTCCGAAGATTTTTTTGCAAACCCATGTTTTTGGCGAAAATTCAAGTTTGGGCTATTTTGGACCGGGAAAATTAAATGGCCGTTTTTGTGTGGATTTTTGGCGTTCAAGATGGATTATTTCACAAGGAAAATCATGGAATGGATGTGGATGCCTTAGCTGGAATTTTTGGGCTTCAATTGGATTGAAATGAAGAGTAATTGAGATGAAATTGGAGGGGAAGTGAGCAAAATTCGTAGGTTCTTGTGGGGTGCAACATTTGGACCACTTGGGAGGCTTGTTGGGGAAGCTTGTTGAAGGGAAATGGTTGAGGATGAGGCAGCAACAAGTGAGGGCCAAGTGATGAGTGATGTGGATATTTTTCCAAGACTTTTGAGGCATTTGGTGGTCCCCCCTCAGCTAAGCTCTTCTTCTTCTTCCTTGCCTTTGCTTTCTTCATTGTTGTTGTAGTTTGAGAGCTCAAAAACTAGAGAACTAGCCAGCCAAGCCGCCAGTAGCTGTCGACCACCCACCCGAGGTCCCCCACACTCGTCATGCGCCATTGCTACTGCTCACGAGCCGAGCCCGCGCGTCCTTGCCGTTCCGCGCCCGCTCGCTGTCCACGCGAGCCCAAGTCATCCCGAGCCTTCGTCCAGCTAGCCGAGACTCCTACACTGTCTGTCCGAGCCACCATCACTCCCACCAAGCCCCGCTGTAGCTGCTGCCGTCTCGCCTGGCCGTGTCCCGTTGTTCGAGCTACTCGACCGATCCCTTTCGGCCCAAGAGCAGAAGCCAAAACCTTAGCCATAGCTAAGGCTTGCGAGTTGTTTTTCGGGCCCGTTCGAACCTCCCTTGGCATCATCATAGACCCGAATGTCACTCGTCGTTGTGTCGCCATTGCCGTGAACTCACTGGCCTGCTAATTCGGTGAGTTTACTTGCTAAACCTTGCTTATGAGGTTAATTATGCTTAGTGGGTAATTAGATTAGCTTAAGTATGGCTTAGGTAGATAGTTTATATTAATCAGTGATTTAGTTGCTTAATTATGCTAATTACATTGTTAAATTGGACTAGTTAAGGGTTAATTAGGTTGCTTGATTTATGTAGATAGATGCATTATTTTTCTAGGCCCAATTAGGTAGTTAATTTAGTGTTTTAGGCCTAAGTAGGTATTTATTAAATTAATTTGCATTTATTTAATTAATTTTGCTATTTATTTAATTATTTAATATTTTCCAGAAATTGTACCGAAATAGCTCATAGTTGGAATTTCGTGCTGATTACCATGGTGTAATTAGTTTATGCAATTGAATGATAATTTGTGCAATTGAGTGGTGATTGTGATTTTTGGTTTATTATTTCAAAATTGTGAAATTTTGGTATTTGATTAGAAAATACCGGGTGTCAGGTTTCAACCACGAAAATGTTTTTAAATACTATATCAAATAGTGGGATTTTAAAAGGAAAAATATCAATTTTTAAGGTTCGATTTGACCGTGTACCCACACACGATTATTTTCACTGGGTGTTTTTAATACGAAGAAAATAAGCCAAGCCCATTATCTTAATTGAGAAATTTGAGTGCAATGCACGGTATCCTTAACCGAACGGATGCCGGTCGCAATAAAGACTGGAGCAATGCTCCTTCGGGATTGCCATCTAATGTAGACATTGCCATGCTCAATGGGGTGAGACGGTGCCTGGTTATGCCAAAAGACCGCCGTACGTCGAGTAGGCCGTGATAAAAATTGGAACGCATGTCTAATTGAGATAAACACGCCTAATTATGGGACAAAATTGTGTGGCACGGAGTGGGACATGTCATAGCAATTTGGCCTTATAATCGGGACCCCCGTGATTGATTGTGATATAAGTGAGGCGTTGCAATTGTTTTGTGCATCTATCATATGCATTAAGTATATGAGCTGTGTTGACGTGCAGGGAGGAACTGAGGCGAGGTGAGTCTCTATGGTTGTGTGGTTAGGCCGCCCCTAGGTGTATTTCCTTCCTAATCGGGGTTTAGGGCGTGAACTCACTGAGACATTGTCTCACCCCATCGTGGGTTTTAGCTTTCAGGTCCATAGCTAGAGGTGAGGCCGGTTCGTTTTGGACAACCGCAGGGGTATACCAAGTAGAGTACCAACGTCCCTATCCTCGGGAGTCCCTGGCTCCATGAGCTCATCGTGACCACTATCTTGGTCGATGAGGGCCTACCACAATTGGTTCCTCATCGATTCAGGGCATGGTTCTGTCATGGGCCTAATGGGGTCTAGGAAGGTCCCCTAGAGAGTTTCGACATCCCCTCCATTACGGTCAACACCGCTACGGGTGAGGGGGCAGTTGACCCACCTGACGGTGTCATGGTAAACCCATATCCCAAGTAGATAGGGTCCGAGGTAGAGTCAGCTAGGGACTTCTTTTTTAGACCTCGACTTTTGTGTATATAACTCTGTAGACTGACCTTGGTTGTTTATAAAAGTGTGTTTTATGAAAATTTGTATCTTGATTTTCTATCCCATATTTGTGTTGTTTAGGATTATTATACTCTTCCGCATGTGCAATAAAATGAATGGGTTGACGACGCTTCTAGGGACGTCGCAATTTTATCGACCATCGAGAGATGTGCGCGCACTCGAGGTTCAGGGCGTGACAATTAAGTCATGAATTGGTGGGCTTGGGAGAACCCAAGCTAAGCCTAACAGACCTAGCCAAACCATTAGCCTCCACTGGCACCCGCTCTAATCGGGTGCTGAAAAAAGAGGTCGCGATAGCTTGGCGACTCCGCTGGGGATAATTTTAAGGACTTAGGCTGTTTTTCTTTTGTTTAAACACTTTACTAACTTGTGTTTTTTTTTTTTTTCTTTTTTCATGCAGGTTAGTAGCTTAGAGATCTATTTTAATTTTGTTAAAATAAAATGTCTTGTGATTATAAAATGCTATGCATGCTTTACTGTCTTAGCATTGCACATGGCACACACAACCCTACCGCCAAACCTGGGCCGCCATAGGATATTTAGGATGGTGTTAAGAAAGATACAACCTTAGATGTGAGACTGCGATATAAAGGTTGCTTTTCTTTTCCTCGAATTTCTTTAGGTAGAGCTGAGGTTAAGAAGGTATGATGCCATCATAAGACTGCAACAGGCAGACACCCTTTTAATTCAACAAGCCTTCTCAATTAGACATCGAACTGCACGTACCATGCGCATGTCTCTGTGCTTGCCATTTTCTTTAAAAGCAAAGTAATTTCTTGACTTTTTTACTTAATCCTTTTTTATTGGCCCATGGTAATTTAGGTAGGTTTTTCAAGTCCTAGTTTATATGCGATGGGAGGAGATGATATCCAGTTTATTCCCGCCCCCAAAACAGAGCTCTTTAGATGGTGGGTCAATTGGACCAATTTGCCCGAGAATGCGTGAAAGCGAGAGTTAGTCATCTCCTATCGTTATTCTAAATCCTTGTTCATCTCGAAGTCATACAAGCCATAGCACAATTCTAGTGTCCTAGGATATCCACTTTAATGTTTGGCACAATTCTAATGTTTGGCACAATCCCTGTTCTTCCCAACTTTGGAAGAATATAGCATCATCATCGGAATGCCTCTCGAGAATAAGCTTGTTAAGCCACAAACGGGTATTGATCTATTGCATGGGTTAGCATGACTTTTAAGAATTGAAGTCCATCTTATGAGACAACTTCTTGAAACCAACCATAATACCTGCCCCTTAGTGTTTTTTGACTACTTGTTTTGAAAATCAACCCATGACCCAAAAAAGTGAGATTTTCATTCTAGCCTTTTTCGAGTTCATCATTTTCCCCCATCAAAAGGGTGCCATAAGTCCTTCAATGGCATGAGTAGTTGATTAGATCTCAAGGGGGCAAAATTATGTCAACATGATTTTAGCTGAAATATTATTGTCCCTTAATCGTTTTAAAGAAAGCACGGAAAAAATCATGCGAGCCTCCCTAGAAATTTTGCAAGTCTGGTTCTTTTCTCACCTAAGAGAATTTCGATGCCTCATGCAATCATTCGAAATAAATGATTTCGAAAATCCATTACAAAAATTTGTGGTCCTAGGACCATACATTCTCAACCAAAGCTATTTTAACTAGATAAATTTCCTAAGAGACCCAGCTCTTGAGCCATTCCTATGGTGTGCTGGTTGGTTCCATGAAAAGAGAGCTCGACTTTGCTTACAAACGTTGCAATCCAATTCTGCTGCTCGGCCTTACCGGCGCCACTCCTTATTACCCATATAAGGCGGTACGACAATACAGAGGCCTGTAGGAGATCCCGCCGCCTTCAAGACGAAGATCCCTTCACTCTTTTTCACCCATCAAAGACGTGATTACGCATTCGAGATTGCCCTTATCGAGGAAACATGGAGCAAGTGCCATCGCAAAAGGATTGTGGTTACTGAATGGCTTGAAGGACAGGAAAAGGTTCATCATGCCTCTGAGTCCTACATTCACGGCCATCGATCTGTCACCCAATCAGCGAGATCAATCACGAGCAAACAGAGCATATGCAAAGGGATTTGGGAATAGGCTGGGTACACATCTCAGAGCTGGGAAGTAAGCATCTTCGCCAAAATAAGGCTCTCCATCGCATATAAAGTAGCAGTCATGTGCCCCCTAATGTTAATATTATTTTAGTCCCACTGTTTAGGGCCTTCTATATTTTGTTCTATCGTTTTAATTTCAAGTTTAGACGTCAAGAGTTTGTTGTTTGTGAAATCCTTTTTTGATAAATAAAAACAGTTGGACCGTTGCCTAGGGTCAATCCTTATTTTACTCTTGTGCTCATTCATTGTTTTTGTAATGTCAGGTAATTATGAACCATCAACCACCAATCGCCCATGAATGGCCTTAGGCAATGGGGCTCGATTAGAATGATGTACAAAATTGCCTCGCCAACATTAAAGACGGCATAGGAAAATGTCCATTTCCCTTCAACAACTCTCTAGGCAAATGGAGTCCACTCAAGCTAAGTGCAACTTTGTAGCTACTTTAAGCACACTCATGACACCTGTGAATTTGCCAGAGGATAACCAACAAGATAGACAACTCGTAAAGATCATGAAGAATGTGAGCCAGTTGCAGGGGCAAGACCCCATAGACTTGTTTAATTATGCCAGCGTTAAGATCCATGAAGAGCTCAAAGTGCCTGAATGTGAGGGGTACGCCAATACCTCTCTCCCAGAGGCCTACTTACAAGCCTACCTGGTCCAAAGGATGATTCAATCGTACCAACCAAACCTGACTGGCCCGCCTTACGGTGGTACATCATAAGGAGAATTAGTCTTCTTAAGACCTGGAGGGAACTAATGGAGGCTTTCCCCCAAGAATATAATGTTGACATCAACACTAACATCGCCCAACCTTACAAAGAGTCGATAGTCCCGAGGTATGAAGAGCCGATGGTTGCAAAGACGAAGGGTAATATGTTCTTAGAACACATGCCATGTCAAGGAAAAACCCAACCGTCCAGTCTGACTTGTAGCCCACAGAAGAAGGATCGATCGGACAAAATATCGATGTAGCCTTGCATAGTAAACGAATGACCGAGCAGTATCCTATTAGGAAAGGTAAGGAGCCCGCATATGAGGTCAATGCCACAAAGCCTATTCAAGATCGAGGCACGGCAATGCAGCTTCCCAAGCTTATCGAAAGAGCTAGGGTCCAAAGAATGCTGACCCCCATTAGTCTAGGGAGCAAAACTCCACTATTTCCCAGTCCCCTTGACAAAGTCCAGTTGGCAAAACGAAGAGCCTTACTTAAAAGGTCTGGACCAAGAGCCAAGAAAAAGAACTGTAGGCAACTTGAGCCAGCGCCTACCACTAAACGTAGGCAAAATCTGATAGCCAATGAGCCGTCATACCAAGACTTCAAGCATCCCCTAGGGTACAACCCTAAAGGTTACCAGTCCCTAGGATATAATCCTGAGGGCTACCGGTACTATACAGATGAAATCAACCATTCATCGTATGATTGCCTCCCACCCACACACAGGATTCGAGGCCTGTTAGAAGAGGGAACTTTCGCCTTTCATGACTTATCTCTCAATGAGCTGCTAAATTTGTCACCCGACCATGAGGATGACGTAAACACCACATCCTCGGTTGGAGACTTTAACCCGGAGGAAAGCCATGAGATGATCTTAGTGGAGTCCGGCTTTCTTGAAGCGAAAGAGTTCACCACCGCAATGAATATGCAATGGGAAAACCAGTTGCCCAACCAAGACTCAACAGGCCCATCTCGCTTTCATGGGATCATGACCCCTAGAGAAATAAGGACACCTAATCTCCACAAGTATAACGGCACGACTTGCCCCGTGGTTCACTTGCAATAATTCCACATTGAAATGAGTTGGCACTACAACCCGACATCATTCACAACTCAAGCCTTCCAAGAAAGTCTTACAGGGCCTGTATTGCAATGGTTTGTCATGGAAAATATCTACCTCATGAGGGATTGGAATGAGCTATCTTCCACATTCCTACATCAGTACCAAAACCAGATTAGAACTGAACTGCCTTGCGAGAACTTGGTTTTTTTCAAAACAAGACCAGTGGAGGATTTTTGAGCATATGCAAAAAGGTGCAAGGTTTTTTTTTATGCAAACCTATCTTTAATTGGCCGAGCAAGAAATGATGAAATTATTCATAAGAGCTTTACCCCGCAAGCATTGTTGTTGGTTGCATGGATTGCACTTCCGTAGCTTCAATGAAGTGATCCTCTCATGCAAATACTTTGAGTCTACTGGAGGCAAAGAACTCAAAGGCGCTTGATCGTAGAACCAACGCTATCAAAGTGCCCTTTTCATAGGAGTTTTCACGAGTTTTTGTTATTTTTATACTCTTGTGTTTTCTATATAGTCTAGTGTGTTACCGTTGCATTTTCCATTCCAATAATCTAATGTATAGTTCTAATATTTTGTTTCGAGAGCATGAGGTAGTACTCAAAACCAACCCGGTGATGCTATCCAACCATGAAAAGAAAATATCATCCAAGGAGAATACTGAGGGCTAGGCTTCTTCATGCTCCCCCCCAAAAAAAAAGATATATGCTTTTGAAAACACAAATATTTCATTACCAAAAGCTTTTGTTAAAATAAGATGTTAAATTTAATCCTGTTTTCTGACTTATTCACTTCGTGTCTTAGAATATCATCCCCATCCCCTTTGACTCAGTGTGACAATGGGCATTTGAAGCTGGTGCATCATATGAACTCACCAAATTCAAAGACACTTCTTCAAGAAAGCAGGGGTAAACAAAAAGGGTCACCTCGTTTCAAAATAAGGTAAGTTTTATTCCCTAAGCATAAATTTGGAAATGAAGTTTCTCTCTCTTCTATTTATAGGAAACAAAAGATAGGACATAATAGGCATAGGCATACGGTTAAACTCGAAGCATGCATACCAAGGAAGCTCAAGGCAGGATAACCTCCCCCATGCTACTCTTGGCCTTCCCATTTTATGAGCCATCCCCAGGAGCTCTATGCACTCCACCTCACTCCTATCCAACTCCTTCTCAAGCCGAAGCAATATCTTCTTTGCACAACATGCCCAAGCAACTAGATGTTGCGATTTCATTAATGGAATATCCAGCTTCGACAAACCAAGAAGCACGGGGAAGGAATCTCTTCTCTTCCTTTAAACCGGCTACTATCAACAAGGATGAAATCCAGACAGTTGATGTAATCTCTAGCCCCCTATTCCAGATGATGACGTTAAGACCTGCAAACCTCACTTCTTGTTCCAAACACATGCTCTCCCAAGAAGTGATTGTCATAAGAGAACTGGAGGTTTTGATTATCCATCTCAAATTCCATGGAAGCTTGAGGTACGTGACTTTGCCCAATCTGCTAATGGTCATATGGTTAAAGACGGAAGAAAAATTTCACAGAAGGAAGGCGTTGAAGATGAATCAATGGCCATCAATCGTGCACACATGGCCACAAATGAGGAGGGCTCATCAAAGAGACATTGAACTGTGTCAAGACAAAAAACTGTCATCGACATTCAAATATCCCTAGGAGTCAGCAAATACAAACTCTAGGGAAGGGTAATTTCGTATCGTTTCCAATACTCCCTCTCTCTGAACTCACTTTTGACATATTTTTCCCTTAATGACAGGAAGTATCGGGATTCGAGAACCAAAACTCAATGGTTAATTTGGGCAAATCAATATTGGCTAAGCTAGCACATGGAAATGACCTGTATCGAGTTCACATAAATGGGCGTAAAAGGACGTGTCATCCAGGAGCCAATTTAGTTAAATGAAAAATAAGTGCTCCATGAACGCCACCAGTGCCATGGTCTAGTGGTATGGGGAATCAAAAGATCCAGAGAAGTCCGGGGTTCGATCCTCGGAAACGGCAATTAGTTGCCATGGGTAAAAACTAAAATGTTTACTTCTCCTACAATTGCAAAAACAGGAGAATAATTGGCCTAACAAAACGAAAGATGCAGGGCTTCGTGTCCTTCTCATACTTCGAGTCTATTCAATCATCTACAAAACCGGTGAAGGCAAATGTTGTATCGCTTCTAGTTGTTCGACTCCTGAAAAGTTCATGACTGACATGTTCCTTCTTGTCTGTTACAGGATCACCTCACCATCCAAGGTAAGGATAACAAATCAAGGAGAGGCATGTCAAAATCTAATCCACTCTCCCAAGCAAAATGGCATCTCAAATATCGCCAAGGCAGATGAAAGAAACCCTTTAGGCCTCAATTCACATTTAATTTTGGCCCTGTTGATTGATCCAATTTCATCTTCTCTCCTGCAGGGGCAAAAGCAGAAGTACTCGTCAAATCAATGATCAAATTGCCAACCCTGGCTGATCCTTCTTGTGTCATCTCCCTATTCAATAGGGTCAATTCATCGACACCCATTTGTGGATAAGTCTTTTAGTGTTCAAAATTCAAATACAATTCTATTAAGTAAATACTTCTAGTGCTATTAGTAAACTTTTGAGTAAATTCAATTATACAAAATCTTTCATATTTAAATTGCTACATGCATTTTCTAAACGAATTTTGCATGATGATTTTGTTTGTCTAAATCATTTATTCCACTAAGGATTATCAAAATAGATAGTTGAATGAAGAATAGAAGATTGATTGAGCATGCTGGATGAGGCGCATTAGGATGATGAAAGACGAGCTATATCCTACACACAGTCCCCTATCTATACACTTGTAAGATGAGTGGAGAAAATTCCATGTCTGTAGGGTAAAGGGTTCTCTCACAAATGGTACGATAACCAAAACAATGAGGGGCATTTCATTGCTTACCCCCTTTGAGCCCCATACACTTGTGAAGTTTCTTTCATACCCCTGTCAAGAACCACCCCACAATGGAGCATATCGAAGACAAGGTGGCATCACAAGGTGAGAAAAGGGATAGAAATGTTCTTGCTTGTACTTGTATCAATCTTCGGGTGTCTTTATTGAATAATGAACACTCACGATAATTTAAGTGCCCAAGATATACGAAGAGCAATTCCTTCCTATGCACTTGTATCCATTGTACAACCCAATTAAGTCTGTAATTTCACCCTCACATTAAGGCAAGACAGAAGTTATTGCCATTTAAGCAGCATAACCCGAAGCGTTGGCAAAAGATGAAGACTCAAGAGTCTAACAATAGTGTTTTGTTCGAACTTGCCTAGGCTAGTTCCTTTAACGACAAGAATGAAAAATAGGAGCACGAAAAAGCAGTATACTAGGTAAAAGCAAGGTCAATGCCCATAAATGAGAAAATTGAATTGAAAGAACTCTAGGCATGAAAAAGCAGTGTGCCTGATAAAAACAAGGGCGATGCCCTAAGACAAAAAAAAAAAAATACAACCATTTCTATCCCCAAGAAAAGTTGCTATTAATAGAGTCTCCATCTAACAGTGAGAAAAAAGACCGATGACAAATGCCAATGCAATCACCAACTCTCACCATTTTACACATGAGCCAAGTCTACGTTGCATCCCTATTGTAAAAGTCTTTTCAGACTAGGGCACTTCAATTAACGTATGATTTCATATGTCTATAAGCATCACTTGAAGAAATATGAGCAAGATTATTCTTGACTGGTAAACCCGGAGATGATCATGCGGCAGTTCTTTCAGGAGCCTTAACTTGATGGTCCCCTTGGATAAGACATCGACCAAGCTTACATTACAGTCCCAGCAAAGACCTTTCATATTGGTAAAGTCGTACCGCTTGCAAGAATACTCGGACCCATGCTAAAATCATGACAATGAGATAGTGTGATCCTTATAATTCCTACATCAATGGTCAGGATAAAACAGTCTTTCCCATGAGGGTGAGCGGAAAGTCCTTTCAGACTGAAAGTCCCTCGTCTATTATGCTCAAGACATCCACATTCTAAATGAATACAGTTTTTCAAAATTTTCCCCAGTAGAACTCGGATGATGCAAAACTGACAAAATTGTCATGCATAAACCATATTTAAATTCATAAATTTACAGCATGTACAATCATATATGCATATTGTGCAAATCACAGACATACTTTCAGAGATCAAAAATACCGTCAGGTAAGCATATCTCTACCCTGATTTCAAAAATTCTGTCTTTAAGAACCGGCCACCGTTCGGATACTCCCTTTTCTTGACACTCAACACATTCGAATTGTCTTCATAGTAGGGTGCTTGCAACTATCCAAGTATCCCATTGTCTTTGAGTACTCCCAACTGTTTGGGTACTCCCCTTTATTGACACTAAATTTGTTCGAGCTGTCTTCTGAGTTTGGGTGCTTATAACTATCCAAGTATCCCATTGTCTTTGACTACCTATCACTGTCTGGGTACCCCCTCTCGCCGACACTTGACCTGTTCGGGATGTCCCCAAATTATATCATTAAATACTAGTTGTCACGCCCCGATTCTCGAGCATGTGTCCATCCCTCACTAGTTGATTAAATAGCGATGTCCTAGGACGCTTCGCTGACCCATTAATTTTAATACGCATGTGGAAGCATATAAATAATTTCCAAACAATAAAACAATGGGATAGAAAAGTAAGATCAAATTTCAAAATTTAAAAACAACCACACTTGTTTACAATGCAAATGATAATGCATATATATACAAGGCAAACTACCAAGTCAGGTCCTGAACAACAAGTTCTCAAACAAGTCTACAAACAGGGGGTGGGGTTTCAATCCTCATCCAGATCCTCCTCTGGGTCCTCCTCCGGGTCCTCTTCCTCTTCAACGATCTCTCCTTCTTCCATGCTCCAGCTGGAGTCTACGGCTGAGCACTCCGAAGAGTTAGGATCATCACCCAGCTTGGGATCCTTCGCGTCCACCACCGATCCACCTTTAGGATCTGCTGTCCCCTTCCCAAACACTACCTCTAAAACGTACAAAGGTACCTCAGATTCTAGTACAGGGCCCACCCTTCGTCCATCATCGTAATGGCGATACCACGATCGATATTTGTGGGGCGCCTTTTCGGGTTAACCCACATCAACCTAGACAGTGGATTTCACCAGTACATATTCCAAGCCTTCAAAGTGATGGTGTAACAGAATATGATAACTTGCCTCAGTAATTTCCTCAAGTATACAAAAATGCACGGGATGAGGTGGAGGTGCTGCCATCTAGAGACCTGAAATGTTGTCCCACAACGGGGTGACACTACGTCTCAATGAGTTCTACCCTCTTAAGACCCGATTAGGAAGCAAATATGCCATAAGGGCTACCTAAGCACACCACGGGTCAGAGGACTTACCTTGGCCTCAGTTCCACCATGCAAATCAATATCATTTACAGATACCTCAAATTACATCAATTCATAACATCATATCAAATAATTGATCAATCGACCTAGTCGATTACATGTCATCATGACCTCCCTCCGGTCAGCCAAATCAATACTATATAATAAGTTCGATCATATCATGACTGCTTACTCTAAGCTGATATATAGATAGTATAGCTCACGTTAAGCTAATAAATAGTATACTACTCTCGCTAAGCTGACATATCAAACCCTTGAGTTGATATAGCACACTAATAATGCTCTCTCTAAGTTGATCATATTGCTCTTGCTAAGTTGATTAGGTATACTGCTCTCGCTAAGCTGAAATATCAGAGCTCGTAAGTTGATATAATATACCGGTGTACTGCTCGCAATCTTAGCTGACATATCACCAGTAGGTTGATATAGTATACCACCACAACCATTTAATCAATTCATCATTTTTATCATACCCGATAAAAATAGCCGTGTGTGGATACACGGTCAGCCTTAACCAAAATATAATAATTTCACTTTTTGAACATCCCACCAGTTTCAACAGCCCATAACATATTTTTGGCGCAGTAAACCGACGTCCGGTAATTTTTCAAATAATTACCAAAATTAATTAATGTAGGAACGAAATCTTAAAACTACAATTAAATCAATTCGGCACAAATTAAAGCTCAAATAAATAAACAGATTGCACCACAATAACCAGCATAAAATTCCGGTCATTGGCTATCCCGATCTAATTTCCGGAAAATAAATAATTAATTAAAAAATTATGCGAAATATTAAATAAATGTTATTAATCGAACTTAGGCCCGTAATGCATAATTGGACGCCGAAACGGACCCAGAAAAATTCCAAGGTTCGTTAAATAAATAAAAGAACGTGTCTACTCGCTAAATATATTAACTAACCACCTAACATGCATTAGCAATTAATTAAATTCACTAATCTAATCTAATCTAATCTAACCACCTAATCCATCTTAATCTAAACTAATCAACCCCTAAGTGTGATTAACCGACTAAACAAGGATTAGTGAGTTAAACTCACTTCCGGCGAGCGAGTCGGTTCAAATCGTTGGGGACGCGACGAGGCTCGATTCTCTCCAAGGCGGGCCTAACTTTCGAGGTCGGGAATGACCTCAAAATTGGCCCAACAGCTGCTGAAATACCCACTGATCTTGCTTTTGTCCAAGGTTGGTTGGTGCGGCTTCGGTGGCTGAAATGGTGAGGCACGGTCGGCGAAGGCAGCATGGGTTGGTTTCGGGTCTAAGCGGAGCTTAGCGAGCCTCCGGCAACGGCTCACGGCGGTCCAGGCATCCACAGCAGCCTGCTGGACTCATAGCTGGGTTGGGACGATGGCGTGAGGGAGGCGAAGACGCGTGGTGAAGGCGGAGCAGTAGCAGCGTGTCAGTGAGGCAGAGACGGCGACGGGCGTCGTGTGGCAGGGACGGCTGGCTTTGGCTAGCTTCCACGGTGGCTGCTAGTTCGAAAATTGCACAATGGAGGAGGAAAGAAGCATGGCCGGCTAGCTCAAGAGGGAGGGGAGAGGATGAGGGGACCAAGGGGGCCACAAGTCTTAATTTCTCCCAACTTGTCCCCTTGACTTAATCTCAACCAAGGCTAACTTCCTTTGCCTCTATTCAGCCACCAAGGCACACTTGACAACCTTTGAGATGGTCCAAAATGGCTAGGCAAGGGGGAACTACGAATTTCCCTTAGTTCCTCTTCAATTGGTCTTCTTTTCCTTCTTAAATCAAGACAAATTGGCCTCAATAAATTCCACTGACACCTCAAAGATCAAATTGGTATTTTTCTTCACCAATGGATCCTGCTTGCTTCCCAATTTCACGATAAAAAACGGTCCCTTGCTTTTTTTGGGCAAAAAGGGCCCTATGCCAACTTTTTCCCAAAAAGTCTCGATTTGCAGAAAAATCTTTTGAGACTGAGTGGACGTTTTTAGGATTAACTGTGACATGACAGAACCTTCAATTTCTAAAATCAGATTCAAATTCGCAATTAATTTCAATCTGGCGTGTTTTTAGCGTGACCTAGGCTACCGGTTAAGTTTCAGAAATTTTTAGTGCAAATGACTCGTGGTCAATTTTCTTCAAGTCATAATGAACCCATTCGACACATTGGTGACTCTCGGTTGTTGTGAAATTCTCAAGGATTCAAATACGGGCACAGAGTACCAAAATGATAGAAAAATTAATCTAGTGTCGGCCAACGAGAATTTTCCAATTTAGTGGTGTCACCCACTATTAGCCACACATCTTTGTCGAACCGACCTATCTCTGATCTTAAATCGATTTTTAACTATCACAACCCGATCCTCGAGCACACGCCCATCCTTCACTGTCGATTAAATAGCAACGTCACAGGATGCATCACTAATCCATTCATTTTAATACGCATGCGGAAGCATATAAATAATCTCCAGACAATAAAATAATGGGATAGGAAAGTATGACCAATTTTTCACAAAATACATTTTTATAAACACATAGGTCTATACATAAAGGTTTACAAAAGGGATCGACTCCCTACAAAAGATAATTGTCCTATGACTAGCTAGCCGAAAAAGATTGCCGATTCTCTGTGCTTCACCTCTTAAACTCTAGGACTTCTGGTCCTTCACCAACACCATCTAAGGACCTAAAAATGATTAGACAATAGCCAGTGAAACAATGTCTAGACAAGTTCAACCCCCTAAGACTCGATTAGGAAGAAAATATGCCCTAAAGGCTGCCTAAGCACAATCATGCATTAGAGGACTTACCTTGGCCTCAGTTCCTCCTTGCAATTCAACACAATTCATAATCTCATCGAGTCACATTAACACATCAAATCATTCACTTAGATTGACTCGTCGATCAATCGACCTAGTCGATTACATGTTAATCAGACCATTTCCCGGCCATTCTAGTTAACACTATGCATTATCCAAGATGACATACCTAGTCACCAAGCCCACGTGCATTCTCCAAGATGACATATCTAATCACCAAGCCCACGTGCATTCTCCAAGATGATGTACCAAGTCACCGAGCTAATATAATACAACGTCTTTCTCCGAGATGACATAGTCATCGAGCTGACATAGTATAATGTCTTTCTTCGAGATGACATACCGAGTCATCAAGCCGACATAGCATAATGTCTTTCTCCGATATGACATATCAAGTCATCGAGCCGACATACTATACGTCTTTCTCCGAGATGACATACCGAGTCATCGAGTCAACATAGTATACGTCTTTCTCCGAGATGACATATGAAGTCATCGAGCCGACGTTCGTTCTTCAACAATTTCTCACTTTTTATCATACCAGATAAAATAGCCATGTTGTGGATACACGGTTGGCCTTAGCCAAAATATAATAATTTCCTTTCCATAAATCCCACTATTTCATATGGACCACCAAAATATTTTTGGCGTTGTAAACCGAACGCTCGGTTATTTTCCAATTAAATAATGAAAATAAATAAATCTAGGAATATATCCTAAAATCACAAACAAGCAAAATTAGCACAAATTAAAACTCAAATAAATAAATAGACTGCACCATAATAACCAGCATAAAATTCTGGTAACCGGCTATCCCGGTCTAATTTCCGGAAAATAAATAAATAAATAATTAATTATGAAAATTAATTATTAAATACAATAAATGCATACTTAGGCCCGTAATGCCTAGTTATATGCTGGAACATGCCCGGAAAATTTCCGAGACTCGTTAAATAAATACTAAAGTCTATTTACTCGCTAATTACATTAACTATCCACCTAACATGCATCGGCAAATAATTAAATTCACTAATCTAATCTAATCTAATCACCTAATGCATCTTAGCCTAAACTAATCAACCCCTAAGCATGATTAACCTACTAAGCGAGGATTAGTGAGTTAAACTCATCGGTCTATTGCGAAAATCGAACCACTGCGACGGCGGCCGAAACCCAAACTTTCGGCGACGTCACCGGACACTTGGACCGGGCTAAAAGGCCTTGCAAGGCCACAGCAAAATGCTGGGCTTAGTCTGGGCTTGAGGCTGCGCTTGGTCCTGCTTCGCGGGCTTCAATTAGTTGGACCAGAGGCTGAACTGAGCTAGCTTCTGGACTTCAATGGATTGAACTAAGTGGGCAGAGACTTGAGTGGACTGACCTGGGAACTTGGGCTGAAACGTGGGGCTAAGCTGCTGAAGTTCACGGGCTGGGCTGCTGGAAACACTGAACTGGGCTAGGCTTCAAGTGGGCTGAAAGTAAAATTGCTTGGAGATGGAAGCTGGGCTGAAGATGCAGGATGGGTTGCACGCGAACAGAACTAGCGAAGGAGTAGCTAGCTTCAAAGACACTGCCGAGCTCGACTTCGGACTCCGCTGGGGCTTCTCACGGACGGTTGGGTCGATCAAGAGACGCGCGAACAAAGGGCAGCTTTAGTAGGGGACGGCGTGCGGTTTACAGAGTCAACAAAGGGGAGAGTGTAGATGGGCAGCTGGAGTTGACTGAGCCAAACGGAGACACGCGGAGGGGTTGGGTTGAGCAAAGACAAATCACGAGGAAGGGAAAGTAAGCTAGTGTTTGGTGGAAGAGACAAGCGGTCGACGTGGGGAAGAGTTCACTGAGGATGGTGGGTTTTTAGTCTTCGATGGGATGGCATAGGGGACCGAAGATGGTGGAAGACGCTGGCAGATTCAGATGGGGAATTCGTGGGTGGAGGCTAGCACGCGGCAACTTAGAAAAAGATCGTGGGGCTGGCTTCGAGCGGGCTTCGGTCAATGATGGAAGGAGACTGACGCTGGTAGAAGTTGATGGTGGAGGCGTGTGTGATCTACAGTTGGCAATGGGGCGGCTGAATTCGTGGCAGAGCTGGGGAACGGCGAGGAGAGGCTTTGGTGAAAATAAAATGAAGCTGCCGAACCGAAGGGGATGAAGCTGGTGTGCTGTGAACAGCGAGAGAGAGAAGAAGTCGGTTGAAGAGGATGGGAAAGAAATGGGAGAAAAGTCAATAGTTATCTCAAATCTCATCATGAATTGGTCCCCTAAAAGCCTACAAGCATATCCTCTTGTCCCAATTACTTTCTTGCAATAATTTCCCACAAATATTCCAATTTGATAGCAAAAGTTGCAATCCCCAAGCCTTGGTCCGAATTTCTTTAATTTTGGACCTCAATTTCTTCTCAAATCTCTCAATTCGACGTCCAATTTTGTTGAAGAAAAAGCCCACATAATTTCTACAAATTCCCATCACCAAATGACTAAGTAAGGACGCCAAAAATTCCTTTAATTTGGCCCATCCGAATTTCCATTCGTTTCCAAATCGTCCGAAGTGATTTTCTGTAAAAATCCCGAACTCAACGGAATTTCTCCGAAAGACAAGACGACATCCCATAAATGAATCGTGACATGCTCGGACATTCGCTTTCCGAAACCGAATTCAATTTCGTGGTTAAAATTGACCGAACGCAATTTTAGTCCAATCCAACCTACCAAGTAGCTTTTAGGGATTTTACCACGGTTATATCCCTTAACGGCTTCACCCAATAAATTGGTTAACTCATGAGTGATCAGCTCAGAGAAAAATGACCATAGGCGCGTCAACGAGTTGGCCATTTCATTTTATCGAAAAAGGTCGAAAATTCAAGATGTCACATTAACTGTGCCGTAATGGCCTCTAAAGATGAGCACGGTCGAGGAGCCGATTCCTGGATCGAATTCTCAGGTCTATCATTTTAGAATTTCTTAATGACTTCCCCAGATAATCTAGTTATCTCAAGAGTGATCAACTCTGATAACAACCCTATAAGTGCATTAATGAAATGCCCGATTTATTCAATAGAAAACAGGATTGAAAATTTGGGATTTCACAACTCTTCCCCTCTTATAAAAATTTCGTCCTCAAAATTTAAACCATTTCAAAACTTAAGCAAAAAGGTGGGGGTACAATTGTCTCATTGACTCTTCAGTCTCCCATGTTGCTCCTTCAATACCGTAGTATTGCCAGACCACTTTGACTATCGGGATGGTCTTTGTACGCAGAATTTGTTCTTTTCTATCCACTATCTGAACCAAGCTTTCAACGTATGACACACGGGCATCCACATTTAATTCTTCAAAATTAAGCACGTGGGTCGGGTCAGGCTTGTACTTCCTCAACATTGACACGTGAAAGACGTCGTGCACTTGGGCCAATCTCAATGACAACACAAGACGATACACTAAGGTCCCAATTCTTTCAAGAATTTCAAATGAACCTACGTACCTCAGACTCAATTTTCCTTTCTTACCAAAGCGCGAAGTTCCCCTCATTGGTAACACCTTTAGAAAAATGTGATCACAAATTTGGAATTCCAACGATCTCCGACGCTTATTTGTGTAACTGTTCTGTCTGCTCTGAGTGGTCTTTAATCTACCTTTGATCATTGCAATGGCATCCACTGACTGCTGGACCAACTCTGGGCCTGTAATCTTTCTTTCCCCAACTTCATCCCAACACACAAGTGTCCTGCATACTCTGCCATACAACGCTTCAAAAGGAGCCATCTGGATGCTCTGATGATAACTCTTGTTGTAGGCAAATTCCACCAAGTGTAGTTGATCTTCCCAACTTCCTTTGAAGTCTAGTACACAAGCTCTCAGTATGTCCTCGAGGGTCTAAATTGTCCCTTTAAACTGGCCATCCGTCTGAGGATAATATGCCGTACTATATTGCAGCTTGGTAACTAAAGCACTTTATAAGCTCTTCCAAAAAGTAGCGGTAAACCTCGAGTCTTTATCTGAAGTTATCGTAACCGATACTCCATGCAGACGAACTACCTGACACACGTACTAATCTGCGTGTCTATCCAAATTGAGGTCATTTTGAACTACAATGAAGTGAGCCGACTTTGTCAGTCTGTTGACCATAGCCCAAATCGAATCATTTCCTCTCTGACTCCCCGGTAGTCCAGTCACGAAATCCATCATGATATGCTCTCATTTCCATTATGGGATCTCAAGAAGTTGTAGAAGTCCTCCCGGCTTGCAATGCTGAGCTTTCACTTGATGACATGTCAAACACTTGGGAACATGCTTGGCGATGTCCGCCTTCATACCTGACCACTAATAATGTTGACGCAGATTTTGATACATCTTGGTACTACCAGGATGGATGCTGTAACTGCTACAATGTGCTTCTAATAGAATATCCTCTATAAGCTCCACATCGTCAGGTACGACCAAATGTCCTCGAAACCTCAGTATTCCTTTATCAGAAATCTGAAAGTCAGCCTTTCTTTTCTCAGTGTTCTCCTGTAGAATTTTCTGCACATCTGGATCTGTCGGTTGGAGTAGCTTAATTCTAACCTGGACATCCAGTTTAATTCTAAAGGTTGCCATAAGACTTGAAAGGTGGCCTACCTCAAACTTGAATACCGAATCTCGAGCTCTCTCGATTAGGTTCCACTCCTTAATCGATATATGAGCAATTGAAGACTTTCGACTCAAAGCATCGGCTGAGGCATCCTAAAATTTCATAACAACCCCTAGATACACTGCGACCCATGAAAAGGTATCGAAAGCGCCATCGGACTATATTATAGTCATTAGACCAACGGATTTCAATTAAACAAGGACGAGCATTGAATGGACTATTGTTTTGATTGGAAATGTATCCTATATCCATGTGTGATCAAGGATGGTACTAAAGGATAAATTGATAAAGAATTTTCTGTTCTTGGCCGTATACTCTATAAGTTGGATTTCCATCGATTAATGTTGCAATATTATATGGCCATGTGAGTATTTGAGATTATGAAATTAAGTGGGGATTAAAGTGGAAAAATAGGAGCAAGTGTGGGCTGGACACCTAAGGCCCAAAACAGCCCAAAGCAGCCCACATTTTCCCCCCTATTCGGTCGACCAAGGCCCGGCCCATTGAGGCCCATCACCTTGCATGGAGATTGACAAGTGGCATGAGGGATTCTCCATGTGTCCCTAGCATGCAAAAGACAATGATTACTAGCTAATCAAGAGGTTAAGAGAGAGAGAGGGAGGTGGATTGCTCGAGGGAATCGCCAAGAGAGAGAAAGAGAGTGAAACCGAAAGAGGGAGAGTTCGGGTGAGCGAGTGAGAGAGAAAGGAGGCGAGTGCGGGCCACGAGGGGGAAGAGGAAGACCGTCTTCTGCCGTGTCCTAGCTGCCGCTATCGACGCCACCTAGTTCCGCCGTTGATCGAGCCACGCCCGGAGCCCCAAGTTGCCGATTTGCTTGTTGCGGTTGCTTTGAACTTGAGGCAAGCAGAAGTTCTTCAATCTATGTTTTGCTTGCTGTTTTATCTAGTGAAAAGTGGGTAGATGTGAGGAAATGTGAGATTTGGAGCTGCATGTTGTTTGTGATGAAGGAGATGAAGCTGGCCGAGGTAGTGGAGCAAAAATAGAGCAAGTTTTGGTGGATTTCACTTTTAAAATTGAAATGGGAACTCAAGGATTTAGTTATGGTGGATTTTTGAGAAGCAAAGAGGTTGTATTATGGTGTAATATGCTTGTAAATCTTGGCGAGTTTGGGACACCTGGAGTGCTATAACTTGGCACAGAGGGCCACTTAAGTGCCATAACTTCATAAAGGTACACTTAAGTGCCAGTTTCAGTGTAAAGTGGAACATTTAAGTGCCACTCCAACCAAAATCCGGCCAAATGGCTGACGTGGCAATTTTCCAGCGAGTTGGGTACAAAACGGCATCGTTTTGCACGCCGACGTGGCGAAAAAAAATGCAAAAAAAAATGTTGTTTTGTGTCGATGTTTAAATAATTAATATAAAAATTAATTAAATTAAATTTAAACTTAATTTCATTTAAAATATTCTTAAAAAACTTAAAATTAAAAAAACTTAAAAATTAAAAACTTTAAATTAAAAAAATTAAATTAAAAAAAAACTTAAAAAAAAACTTAAAATTTAAAAAAAAATCAAAATTTAAAAAACTTAAATTTAAAAAACGTAAAATTTAAAAAACTTAAAATTTAAAACTTAAAATTAAAAAAACATTAAAATTTAAATATGGAAGTTTTCTAAGTTTTTTAAATTTTAATTTTTAAAAATTTTAAGTTTTTAAAATTTTAAGCTTTTTAAAATTTTAAGTTTTTAAATTTAAGTTTTTAAATTTAAGTTTTTTAAATTTTAAGTTTTTTAATTATAAGGTTTTTAATTTTTAGAAAATTTTCAATAAAATTAAGTTTAAATTTAATTTAATTAATTTTTATATTAAGTATTTACACATTAGACACAAAACGATGTCGTTTTTGCATTTTCTCGCCACGTCGGCATGCAAAACAACGCCATTTTGCACCCAACTCACTGAAAAATTGCCACATCAGCCATTTGGTCAGATTTTGGCCGGAGTGACACTTAAGTGTTTCACTTTACTCCGAAACTAGCACTTAAGTGTACATTTTCGAAGTTATGGCACTTAAGTGTCCCTCCATGTCAAGTTATGGCACTTGGGCTGTTCTTCTGCCAAATCTTGGCTGTGGACATTTGTCGCGACCAAATTTTCGGAGAGCACCACCTAAAACTAGGTTAATGGACTACTAAGTCTAACTTAGCTCGGGCTCTCACAAGCCCATACCAAATCGCGACTTAAAGTTCAATTATCTAACATAGGAATGATTAATAACTAGGAGTCGCCACTAATCAATTTATGATAGGTCGACATATTCAACTGGAGATCTTTCCTCAACATTTTTTCAAAGTCATTTTCTTTGATGATGGGCATCGGTCATGCTTTTATCAGCACACCGCTTTTTTATGCCCCCAATTCATCAATCATTTCTCTCTTTTTTCACGGGCATTGGCCTTGCTTTTACCAGGCACACTGCTTTTTCATGCCTCTTAGTTCTATTTTGATTTCAGTTCTTGCGCACAATGCGTGTGTCAAGTATACTTTAAATGACACTCGAACCTTCAAGGGTCTTCATCTATCTCTTCCCTTACCCTAGTGTGGGGGATGATCATCAACTGGGTTTAAAAGAAACGAAATCACAAGCTCAAGTGGGCTATGCAAAGGATATAAGTGTGTAGGATAGTGAAAGAAACACTCTTCGTCATCCTAAGGCACTTAAATTACCACATGAATTCATTGTAATAGCACAACTTGAAGATTGATACAAGTGAAAGCAAGAAAATTTATATCCATTTCCCTCTCCTTCAATATCAACTTACCTCCATTTGCCTCGATGTGGGGTGGTCCTTGACAGGGGTAGTATGAAAGAAATTCTTCAAGTATTTGGGCTCAAAGAAGGGTTAAACAAGGGTTCACCAGTAGAGAAAAGAATTGCCCCTCGTCATTTTAGTTGTCATACTTCTTGCAAGAAAACTCTTCACCTTGAAACACAAAATATTTCCATACTCACCTCACAATGTATAGACAAAGGACTGTGTATGGGATAAGGCTTGCCTTTCACACCTCATTTAGCATGTTCAAGTAACTCGACACCCTTCACTGAATTGTCCATTTTGATAAATTTCAAGTGGAATTGATGAATTGCACAACATCATGTGAAAGCATTCCGTAATGATAAAAAGGTCATGCTCTATTTTTGCACATCAAATCATAAAGTCAAAGATGTTAAGTGTTCGTGTCTTGCCCCCTCTTTGCAAGGGAGCTCATAGAGGTTCTTTAAACGTGCGTAGGGCTGCACCTGAAACATAAAGTAAATAATTAAAAGAAACAAACAGAGTAAATTAGATTCATGTTGGAAAATTATTTTGTTTTGAAAAAATTTTCAAGGGAACATGAAGAAGCCCAGCCTTCAGAATTAGCTCCTTGTTGTTTTCTTTTTTGTAGGATTTCATCACAAGGCTAGTTTAGTGTACTTCAACATGCCCTTAAAACATGAAAATCTGCATGTATTTTACTGGATGAAAAGCAAATTACATTATTGAAATGAGAGAAATCCTAGAAATGAAAATGCAAATATGCAAATACGGAAAGCGATAAAGACTCCTGCGCAGAGGAGTGTGCAAATAATTAAAATTCTCCTACTCTCGAGCTTTGTCGATGGCAAACACTAAATTATCTTCAAACAATTCAGTCATTCCTTCGAGTGCGTCATTAGAGCTCTCAATCTTTGGAGGTGCGGGATCATCTATCCCACCCCATCCATCTGGGATGATATCCCGTGAGTCGAAGTAGGAGCTGGGAGGAGCCGAATACTTTACATAGTAATCGAATTTGCCACTTGGTTGCCCTAGGGTGTCCATCATTTTTGCTTCCACATGCATCATCTGAAACATGGTGGGCTCAGCATCAAAACTGAAAATGGCATTCACAGCTTCTGAGTGGTCAGGGAGTGGGTTATTCTGGATGTTCGGCCGTGCATCGCGGAATGAGACCACCTTGGCATCCAAAAGATTTTGGATTTTGTATTGCAGCGTATAGCAATCGTCAACAGAATGCCCTACCTCTCCCATATGATAAGCACATGTCTTGGACGGATCATAGTTGGGGAAACGCTCGGGATTAGATCGCTTAGGCTCCTTAGCGAGTAATCCTTTCTTTTGAAGGGTCGGCAAGATCTTGGACAAAGGCTTAGGAAGTGGCGTAAATTGACGCCTGTAAGAGTTTTTCTGCTGGCTAAAAGATGGTCGTGCTCCTCCCTGTTGGGTGTTCGGGGTAGGGCGAGGTGGTTGAACATAAACTGCATTAACCTCCACTACAGGTTCCTTATCCTTCTTGGTTGAAACTCTCCCATACGAGCTGGTTTGATCAGACGCCCATCCATCACGCAATGCTACTTCAATTCACTCGCCGATAGGGATTAGCTGATTGAATGACTCAGCAGTCGAACCCAACATTCGATTTCGATATTCAGGCGGGAGTGTCTTCATGAACAAATCCATCAGCTCCTTTTATGTTGGCTCCGGAGTAATTTGAGCAACTACAGTCCTCCATCTCGTGACATATGCCTTGAAAGATTCTGTCCTCTTCTTCTCAGTGCGAAGTAAATCCTCTCGAGATGGAGTGACATCAATATTATACTTATATTGCTTGAAGAAGGCATCGGTCAAATCCTCCCAAGTCTCCAGTAGATTAATCTTCTTCATAATGTACCATTGAAGCGCCGGTCTTGTCAGGCTTGCTTGAAATTGTTGAATCATCAAAGGGATGTTATCAACATACTGGGTCATTCTGACCATATAAGTCTGTAGATGGATCTTTGGGCAAGAGGTGCCATCATACTTTTCAAAGTCTGGCATTTTGAACTTCTTTGGTATCTTGATCTTTGCATAATGGGAGAGATCAGTTGGGACTTGGCTAAATGAACCCTGTAGCTGCTTGAGTTTCTCCTCGATTTTTGCCAAGCGTTTTTCTTGCTCAGTTTTTGGTACAGCCGAAGGTATTACTTGTACCTCATCATCAACAACAATTTGAGGCGCGTCAGTAATTTTAACCTTGGAGGGATCCTCAGAGGTTGATGGCCCAACTGCGGTCATATTCTTGCCTTTATCTCTTGAATCAGCCATGGGAGCATGTTGTGGTAACACCACTTCAACTTGCGGAGCTGGTGGAGCAGTGTTTGCTTGGAGAGAATTGATTTGCTTAGAGAGCTACTCAAGGACATTAAGGACTTGCTTTATTTCCGTTTCGAGGGTGGCGATACGAGTTTGTTCAGCAACACGCACTTGTTCGGTGTCATCAGCCATTATTGCTCTAGAACGAGTATGAATTGGCGATCTTAGGTGAGCCGTGTTATTACCTATCAATGTAAAATAATACATTAAGCATTATAACAAATGAGATTGGTCCATGACAACGGTCAATTGTTTATTTTATTAAGTGAAATCAAATTCTAAAGACATTCAAATTCCAAAGACATCAACTTAAAATGTTAAAATAACTCCCTAGGAAATTAAATTCCTAAAACATCAATCTAAGAAATTGAAATAACACCCTAAAGCCAAAATTAAACTCCTAAATCTAGCGACTCTTTCCCATATACAATTGGGAGATCACAGTCTTTCGAAGCTTCTTGTTCTGCCGAACCAACTCAAAGATTCGAGCCTCCTTCCTTTCCACCGTTTCTTCAAGACGTTCAATTTGTGCTTTACGAGTGGGCTTCATGGTCACTTCAAGTATCATGGGAAGTAGAGCTTGAGGGATCTCATGATGGTGGATATAATAATCCGAGGCATGAAAAACCCTCTCTTTTCCTTTTAATCTTCTAGGCACCATTATCTTTTCCGGATGGCATTCCTTCCATGCATTTTCAAGATGTTCGATCTCATCAAGGTATTTGTGATCCTTGCGCACGAAGCGGGCTTGAAACAGATCCACTCGGAGAGGAGGTGGGATATCTTGGAGCACTCGATCATCGGCGGGCCACTCTATAAGGATAGTAAGATGTTGCACCAGTAATTCCCATCAGTGGAATTGGATTATCTGTCTTGTGAGAGAAACGAGCCACGCTAACATGGAACCATTTGGCATATCATAGGAAGCCCTTGAGATATGGATCTTTAAGAAAAGTCACCCAATCTAAAAAGGATTTTCCAGTATACTTTTTCTCTAAGATTGAAAATCTCTTTATTGGGTAATTAGAATCATCAATTTCACCTCGACGCATGAAATGACCAAACTCCTTCATTTGAGAAAGAAACCAAATTTGTAAAAGTTCAGGAGACGCATTCATGATTTTTTCTCCATTTTGTTTAAAACGGTTGAGGGATAAAAATGTTTCAGCTAAAATCATGTTTATAAAGTTCATGCCAGCACATACTTGTCTGACCACCCATGTAATCGAAGGATCAATAGCATTTCTTCGATGAGGAAATATTATAAGTCCAAAGAATGCTAAGATGAATATCCTACCCTTTTGGCGCGTTGAAGATTGATTTAAAAAATGATCAGCCAAAAAGGAGAAAGGGCATGCATTACAATTAGCTTTGAAAACTTTGTTAACCTCATCAGTTTTAATTCTTAGAAATTGAGATAAAATTGATGTGGGTTCCATACCAAGAGGTGGCCTAACAAGTTCAGTCTCAAGGGGCATTCCTATGATAATGCCATACTATTCCAGTGTTGGAGTTAGCTCATTCTTACCAAAAATAAATGTAGCCGTCTCGGGACACCAAAAGTGTGATATAGCTTGCAAAACACCACTATGGACTCCGATATCCAAAAGGGGGATGATCCGTCCCAGTATCGACTCCACATAATCTTGACCTTCTTTACTTAATTTGTTCCACGACCCTCTGAGCTCAATCTTGGGAGTTGGAATGAATTGAACATCGGATCTCCCCATTGCATATAAAATAAGATCGACGACGAAACCTAATGTCATGGACCAACGAAATTGCAAGTAAGTAAATTGCAGTAGTAAGAATTTAAACAACTTACTTTCACTGGTAATGGATGACAATCACATAGACACACGCATGAAATGTGAGGCTCGATTTCTATCTAGATGGCTTAACAAAATGGAGCTAAGAGGATGATCTGACCGTTGCAGTCTCGCATTAACATGTCAGGTCCTCCTAACCTCGACTCAGTAGAATGGAATGCCTAATAATCACGCAGTCTCGCAGATATGGACAAACACATTCGACACCATGAAGAACTTTCGAGGAAGAGAAGGTCAACCTCTATATAATAGTCTCGCTTTAGAGGAAGTATCCCTCTCAACACCATCCTAAGAATCCTATCGCAGCCTAGGTCCGGCAGCATGTTATGTGTGCAATAGTGTAGTGCTAAAAGCAGTAAAACATGCACAACAATTTAAATGCAAACAACACTTCTATAATTTAAACATTCATCCCTAACTCCAACCTGCAAGACAAGTGTTAGCAATCACTACTTCCCTTATACCTCCCATCCTGCAAAAACATTTAACACATTAAAGGTTAGGGCCATACCTGGGATCCTTGCTGCCAAACAAAAATATTTTTCAAAGAAAAAGAAAAATTGGCTTAAGTCCACTAAGTGTTTTAATACAAGTCCCCAGCGGAGTCGCCAAACTATCGCGGCCTAATTTTTGGGTGCACCACCTAAGACTAGGTTAATGGACTACTAAGTTTTTAAACTTAGCTCGGGCTCTCCCAAGCCCAAACCAATTCACGACTTAGGGTTCAATATTTAGTATGCAAATGGGTTTTAACTAGGAGTCGCCACTAATCGGTTTATAGTAGGTCGATTAGACACCTAAGTAAAATAATGAGAGAATTATTTTACTCCTACGAACCAGAGACTAAGGGTACGGGGACTTGATTACACTAGATTTCTCTAATGCCCTTTCGGTACCATTTCTTTTTAATTTCAAAAATACTTTTGTAGACAGCTTAGGTTTATTTTAAACTAAATTCCTATCATGCAATATGGTAATCATACGAGTACTCAATCATTATTAAAATTCAATGAATCAAATAAATAAACACATGAAGCTAAAATTTTGTTTTTTGGTTTTCTTGAAATTTAGGATTCTTTTATAAAAATGCATTTCTTTAACTAAATGACCTAATTTTATTAATATGCAAATTCTAATTAAATAACCAATTATGCAAACTAGTTAATATGCACCTCATGACCTAATTTTACTAATAACAAATTCTAATCAAATGATCCTATTATGCAAACTAGTTAACATGCACCTAGTATTTTTGATTTTTTTTATTGAAATTCAGAATTAATAAAAACCCTAACTAAACTATCTAAAATGAATAATTTTCTAATTTATTTTAGGGATTAATTTGACTTAAACCCTACCTATCTTAGAAAACTATTTTTTTAAATAAAAAATAATTAAAATGTGCCGAACATTATTTAAAAAAAAATAATTTTTAGGTTCAACCTAACTTATTTCTAAAAATGCAACCCTAAAAATGTAATCCTAAAAAATTCTAATTTACTAAACCTACATGTCTAATTTGCTAAACCTATATGCTCATGCAGATTTTGATTTTTTTTTTATTTTTTTTTTAGTTTTTTTTAAAAGATAAATAATAAATATTAAATCAAGATATTCAACAAATAAATAATTAAAATAATCGAAAAAATAACATGTTGTCTCACGGATCAAATTAACGATTATTTTAACCCTAAACATCACAACAAAAGTTCAAAATAATTAAAAATCTAATCCGAAATCTTACGGATCAAATTAATAATTATAATGATTTAATAATTAAAATTCTATCAAAAACCCAAAAATTAATATAATTAAAAAAAATAATCCGATGTCTCTTACGGGTTAAATTAATAATCATAATTAATTTTAGGGGAAAAATCCTAGCGGATAATGTCTACAAAATGCACAAATATTAACATTGAAAAACCATATTCTAAATTAAACAATAATAACAAAATTTAAAATGAATAAAATAATAAAATAAAAAGAATAAAAATAAACCACCTAGGAAATTTAAAAAAGGGAGTGGAGGATGGCGGCGTTGGGGTGGCGCCGAGCGGAGAATGAGAGGTAAGGGCGATGTTCGGACGGAGGCGAGGGCTCAGTGCTGGTGGCGGAGGCTTGGTCACGGGATGGCACCGGCGTTCGTGGTGGTGAAGGCGGGGTTGCTTGTGGTGGGTGTCGCTCCGGCAGCAGTGGAACTCGGAGCAGTGGTGTCGCATAGGAGCGATTGTCGGGGGATGCTCGGAGTCGGCGTGGTGCAGGCGGTGGAAGTGACAGAGCAGATTTGGGTCGTTGAAGTAGAGGCGTGGAAAGCAGAGCAGGGGCGTCGGAGCTTCTGGTGTTGCAGATCAGCGACGACAGAGGCGGAACAGGGGCGTCAAGGCTTCTGCTTCCGGGCGGAGGCGAACGGTGGCCGGATCAATGGGTTGTAGGGAGCATTGGGTCGACGTCCAATAGCTCAAAGCAGTAACAGAGACAGAGATGGTGTTAGAATCGTCGTTCAGTGAACACAGAGGCAACGACAATGCCGGGCTGTTGGCAGCAGCAGAGAAGCGCGGTGGCGTCGGGCTCCGGCGAAAGGGGAAACACGGCGTTGTAGCGAAGCGATGGCTGAGCGACAGCAACAACGCGGCGATCAGGGGGTTCGGGGACCGGCAGTGCTCGTGGAGATGTAGGGACATTGGTTGCTCGGGGTTGCAATGGAGGTGCTAATATGGTGCGGCGGCACAGGTGCTCCTATGGGTGCTGCCGGCGAGCAATGGAGGTGGAGGTTGCAGGTGGGGGCTCCGCAGGCGAGGCGGGGAACTGGTGCGGGGAGCAACTCCGGCACGGTGGCGGCTGGCAAGGGCGGCACCGAGGCGGTGGTGGCTGGCAAAGGCTGTGTCGGCGCAGTGGCAAGTGGGCTGAAGCGTCAGGCGCTCGGAGCTCACCGGAAGGAGGATGGCAGCAGGCAGCAAGCTGCCGGGCGGAGCGACCAGCAGCGAAGGGGCAAAAGCCCCACCGAAAAAGACAACCCCCCCTTTTGCTTTTCTTTTTCTTCTTTTTATTTATTTTTTACTTCTTTTCCTCTCTTTGCTGAGTAGTCCCCTCATGTCTTCTCCCCCTGCTCTCTTCCTTTTCACTTTTCACTTCACCTTTTGATTTTTCTCCCTTTCTCTTCTCTCTCTACATTCCCCTCACTCTCTCTCTGCATAACCAAAAGCTTCTCTTGACTTTTCATTTTTTTTATTTTCTTTTCCCTCGACGAAGACGAAGAGAACCCCCCCGTTTCCAAAACCTCGCCTTCCTTTTTATAGAGGAAAGACTCGAAGTTGTTGAAGACCTGGCGATATTCACTCAACTTCTTCAACAAAAAAGTGGCTCCAAAATCTGACTGTTGAATTCTTTTGAATTCAAATTTTTTTTCAAAATTTCCCTCTAATCAAAGATTATCTTCTATTTCTAAAAACTAAATTTAAATTAGGTATCAACAGCTGCCCTTCTTTGAAGGGAAGCTCGCAGAGGTTTCTTTCAAAGATAAATGACACCTAAATTTAAATTATGCAAAATGAATATGAATATGCAAATGTCAATGACTCTTTTTTTTTTTTTTTTTTTTTTTTTTTAAGAATAAAGGATGCAATGTAAATGCAATGATTCGGTCAAGAACATAGATCTCTATGTGTCTATGACCAATGAAATGCAAATGCAAAGAAGAACACATACCTGTTGTACCTGTCTGGGGATTTAGGTATGAAATGATTCCTATGAGACCTGACAATCAAATGGAAACTCCCTTCAGATAATTGAAAGGCTCAAAGTCTTTGGGGATCTGGAATTCTCATCAGATTCTAAGCACCTAGAAATTGCATCAAGTACTTGAACTTTCAAAAAGCTGATTTTTATGTCAGACATTTGAAAACATTTACTAACATATGGAAATCACATCAGATGTTTGAAAAGACAAACACTTGGAAATCACATCAAGCATTTAAGGGTTCAAATGTCTGGAGTTCACACAAGACATTTGAAAATATTTTACTAAACATCTGGAAATCACATCAGATGTTTGAAAAGACAAACACTTGGAAGTCACATTAAGCATTTAAGGGTTCAAATATCACACTAAAATTTGAAAACATTTACTAAACATCCGGAAATCATTTGAAACATGGGTCACATCAAGCATTTAAATGCTCAAATATCTTGAATTCATTCTAGAATTTGCTCATCAAGTATTCAAAGATGACTGAACAAACTTAGGGCTTCAAAGACAAATCCTTTGGTCTTTAAGGAAAAATTCATTTCATTTTTTTTTTTTAAATTCAATGAAGGTCCATGCATGATGGCTTTTCAAACTTCCACCGGAAAAATTATCATTAAGACAATTTTCACTAAACTATGAATCTCTTGAACATGCTAAATGAGACACCTTTGGTGTGAAAGACTTTTTCACTCACTCTCATTTAGGAGGGGTTATTTGTCCCGACCATTGATGCGAGAATATATCACTCGATCTTATCACCATCTTGTCGACAAGAGTTCGAATTTTCTTGCAAGAAGTACGACCTTACCAATCCGAGAGGTCTTTAACAGGTACTGTAATATGGGTTTGGTCAATGGCTTAACAAAGAAACTCTTTGAGTCAAAGCAATTGAAAGAACAATTCTGTAATCATCTCCGGGTTTACAAGTCAAGAACCCTACAAAATGAGAAGAAATAATCTTGCTCGCACTTCTTCAAGCAATGCTTAAAACATGTGAATTCCTATGTTAATTCAAATGCCCTAATCTGAAGAGACTTTGTAAGGGACGTAACATAGGCTGGGTTTATGGGTTGAGAAACGAAATGATCGTTAGGCTCAAAGATGTGTGTAAAGGATGAGAGTTGGTGATCATCTTGGCATTGCCACCATTTTTCTTCGCCACGGATTGTCTTCTTGACAGATTTCTTTATTGGCTCAAGAGTTTATCACCTGATGCCAATGATTATTCAACTGGAGATCTTTCCTCAACATTTTTTCAAAGTCCTTTTCTTTGATGATGGGCATCGGTCATGCTTTTATCACGCACACCGCTTTTTATGCCCCCCAATTCATCAATCATTTCTCTCTTCTTTTCATGGGCATTGGCCTTGCTTTTACCAGGCACACTGCTTTTTCATGCCCCTTAGTTCTATTTTGATTTCAGTTCTTGCGCACAATGCGTGTGTCAAGTATACTTTAAATGACACTTGAACCTTCAAGGGTCTTCATCTATCTCTTCCCTTGCCCCAGTGTGGGGGATGATCATCAACTGGATTTAAAAGAAACGAAATCACAAGCTCAAGTGGGCTATGTAAAGGATATAAGTGTGTAGGATAGTGAAAGAAACGCTCTTCGTCATCCTAAAGCACTTAAATTATCACATGAATTCAATGTAATAGCACAACTTGAAGATTGGTACAAGTGAAAGCAAGAAAATTTCAATTCATTTTCCTCACTTCATGATGTCATTTTATCTCCCAGTTGCCCCGGTGTGGGGTAATTCTTGACATGGGTGATTTGAAAAGAATATCCATAAGTGTATGGGCTCAAAATGGTAAAGCAATGGATCACCTGTAGTGTTTGGGATAGAGAAATGAATTGCCTCTCGTCATTTTAGTTGTCGTACTTCTTGCAAGAAAACTCTTCACCTTGAAACACAAAATGTTTCCACACTCACCTCACAATGTATAGACAAAGGACTGTGTATGGGATAAGGCTTGCCTTTCACACCTCATTTAGCATGTTCAAGTAACTCGACACCCTTCACTGAATTGTCCATTTTGATAAATTTCAAGTGGAATTGATGAATTGCACAACATCATGTGAAAGCATTCCGTAATGATAAAAAGGCCATGCTCTATTTTTGCACATCAAATCATAAAGTCAAAGATGTTAAGTGTCTGTGTCTTGCCCCCTCTTTGCAAGGGAGCTCATAGAGGTTCTTTAAACGTGCGTAGGGCTGCACCTGAAACATAAAGTAAATAATTAAAAGAAACAAACAAGGTAAATTAGATGCATGCTGGAAAATCATTTTGTTTTGAAAAAAAAAATTTCAAGGGAACATGAAGAAGCTCGGCCTTCAGAATTAGCTCCTTGCCGTTTTCTTTTGGGTAGGATTTCATCACAGGGCTAGTTTGGTGTACTTCAACATGCCCTTAAAACATGAAAAATCTCCATGTATTTTATTGGATGAAAATCAAATTATATTATTGATATGAGGGAAATCCTAGAATTGAAAATGCAAATATGCAAATACGGAAAGCGATAAAGACTCCTGCGCAGAGGAGTGTGCAAATAATTAAAATTCTCCTACTCTCGAGCTTTGTCGATGGCAAACACTAAATTATCTTCAAACAATTCAGTCATTCCTTCAAGTGCGTCATCTGAGCTCTCGATCTTTGGAGGTGCGGGATCATCTATGCCACCCCATCCATCTGGGATGACATCCTGTGGGTCGAAGTAGGATGACATCAATGGAGGCGGAGGTTGCAGGTGGGGGCTCCGCAGGCGAGGCGAGGAACTAGTGCGGGGAGTAACTCCGGCACGGTGGCGGCTGGCAAGGGCGGCGCCGAGGCGGTGGTGGCTGGCGAAGGCTGTGTCGGCACAGTGGCAAGTGGGCTGAAGCGTCAAGCGCTCGGAGCTCACCGAAAGGAGGACGACAGCAGGCGGCTGCCGGGCGAAGCGACCAGCAGCGAAGGGGCAAAAGCCCCACCGAAGAAGACAACCCCCATTTTGCTTTTCTTTTTCTTCTTTTTATTTTTTATTTTACTTCTTTTCCTCTCTCTGCTGAGCAGTCCCCTCACGTCTTCTCCCCCTGCTCTCTTCCTTTTCACTTTTCACTTCACCTTTTGACTTTTCTCCCCTTCTCTTCTCTCTCTACATTCCCCGCACTCTGCATAACTAAAAGCTTCTCTTGACTTTTCCTTTTTTTATTTTCTTTTTCCCTCGATGAAGATGAAGAGAACCCCCCTCCTCCCCGGTTCCGAAACCTCACCTTCCTTTTTATAGAGGAAAGACTCGAAGTTGTTGAAGACCTGGCGATATTCACTCAACTTTTTCAACAAAAAAGTGGCTCCAAAATCTGACTGTTGAATTCTTTTGAATTCAAATTTTTTTTCAAAATTTCCCTCTAATCAAAGATTATCTTCTATTTCTAAAAACTAAATTTAAATTAGGTGTCAACAACGTTGGATACCAAAACTCAAAGTATAAGAATAGTCCTCTTTAGGCTAGTAAACTGTTTTCTCAAGAACAGCATGACCACCAGTGATTTCTCGATTTTTCTGGAATTGTCTAGCCAAAATTTGACTTTGAGTCCTGAATGAAAGTTGGAGAACACATCTGTAAGAGTGACATATCAAAAATTTAGCATAAATGGACAATATTTGTTCGACAAAATGAGTTTTATATGGAAATGCTAAATCTGGAAATTTTACAGAAACTGTAGTGAGAAATACCGAAGTTTTTAATCTCGATATGTATGGAATTTGACTTGGTGTTCTACATGAAATTTTTTTCTTTAAGTCTCATTGATAACGTGACAAAATTTCATAATTTTCTGAGTCCATTTAGTATTTATTTTAAAAAAAGTTCCAGAACTGTGCATTGTAAAAATCGGGCTATTCTGTTCTCTAATTTTTCACAAAAGTGTCCGAAGGTGAAGATGTTTCGAATGGCTATGTGATATGATGGTATTGGCTGTGGATAAAGGGGCAATATTGAGATGTGTTAGATGGTCCATGAGACGTCTTGTTTAAGCATTGAAAATTGTTTTGTAAATTAAAATGCTAAATTGTTACCATTGAACCCTTGGGTTAACGATACCCCGGGAGTCGGGATGCCCAAAGGATCGAGTGAGTCGATGCCTTGTGGATGCCCGATGGCCTTAAATGGCCGAATGCCGGAGGTTTTTCCTCGGAGTTTCGGGATGCCCGGTAGTATGCTTGTCGGTACGCAAATTCCGAATGGCCAGGGTAACCATTTTCATGGGAGGCCCTCGAGGTTCCTCGTGATGCCAGATGGGGTACGAGATGCCTAGAGGTGTGATTCACTCTAGATGCCCGGTGGCCCTAAGTGGCTGAATGCCAGAGGCTTTCGTGATACCTGGAGGGATGCGAATGCCGAAGAGATGCAAACATTGGTCCTCCGGGGATGAAACCCTTTTGAATGATAAAATGAATGATTCTACTATAAAAGGGTATGGGTTCTGGATATGAGACTGAGTGTAGGGCATGGAATAGAATGTGATACTTCAGTTTGGCCCTATGATTGAAATTTGTCTATCTTGGACATGTTCTCATCACATGGAAGGATTTCATGATTCTGATACATACCTATTCTCTATTTCTTGTTTTTGTCTACCATACTTGAATTTGGATATTGATAGTAATGCTTGATATAGCTTGATGAATCTTTTACTGTTGAGTGGTTGTACTCACCCCTTTTGGGCTCACCCCTTTTGGGGATTAACATTTCAGATTAGAGATGCCTCTATTATGGCTTACCGTCTGACGTCGAGGTTGAGTGTTCGGAGCACTCCTGTATTGGTGTCCATGGATTGGTATTCATCCATGTTCGAGTTTTAGTTATGTATGACGTGGGTCTACCTGATGGCCCCGTAGTCTAGGAGTTCCTGTCCGTGCATGTTCGTCGCGACGGGACCATGATGGGGATGCTGCTGCCACCGCCAGCCAATGGACCGAGCTGGATGTGATGGTGCGTGTGATGGGTAGCAGATGGCACTTTTTTGGATAGCTGACACTAGATGATGAATCGGTGTACATGATTGCTGTGGGGTCGGGTACTTTTGGTTATAGCCGAGCTTAGTAAAGCCTTGGCCTTTTGATGTACCGACTCTTGATGTCTGATCAAAGAATGTAAATAAAAGTCGTTCGGCACTAACTTATATATATATGAAATGTGTAGTTGATGTGTATTGCATTGTATTAATTAGTTTGAGTTTGGGTTATGGAGATGTCGAATATGCTTCAATTATATGAACTGCGTTGGGACCGATTGAGATAATATAAACTCCCAGGATATATGGACCCACTATAATTAAATTGTATCAGAGTTGCATGTTGTTAGGACAAGTGTAAGGTAAGCTAACTATGGTGACCCTAACGAATCGGGGGCCGTGACGGGGGTGCCACATCGGCGACCTTGTTCCCCTTTCCCGGGTGATATAGAATATCACAGTCGTAGTCCTTCAGCAATTCCATCAATCGGCGCTGTCTCATGTTCAACTCTTTCTGAGAGAACAGGTACTTGAGGCTTTGATGGTGCGTGAAGATCTGGAATTTTTCTCCGCACAAATAGTGTCTCCGAATCTTCAGGGCAAAGATAATCGCCATGAGTTCTAAGTCACGCGTTTGATAATTCTGTTCATGAGGCCTCAATTAACGGGAGGCGTATGCAACATCCCTGCCATGTTGCATCAGCATGCAACCCAATCCTCTGAATGACACATCACTATAGATCTCAAATCCTCCAGGACCAAATGGAATGGTCAGCACAGGTGCAGTAGTCAGCTTTTCCTTAAGCTCTTAAAAGCTACGCTCGCACTTGTCCGTCTATACAAATTTCTCTTCTTTCTTCAAGAGTCTAGTCAACAGCGACGCTAAAGATGAGAATCCTTCCGCAAACTGTCCGTAATAACCTACCAAACCCAGAAAACTTCTCATCTTTGTCACTATAGTCGGTCTTGGCCAGTTGATTACAGCTTCAATCTTGCTCAGGTCCACAGAGACTCTTTCGCCTGAAATCACGTGCCCTAGAAAAGCAACACGAGTCAACCAAAACTCGCACTTGCTGAACTTGGTGTACAACTGATAGACTCTTAGTATCTGCAGCACTAGTCTCAAATGACTCCCATGCTCTTCATCACTTCTCGAACATACCAAAATATCATCGATGAACATGATCATAAACTGATCTAGATATTCCTTAAATACTCGGTTCATCAAATCCATGAAGACGGCTAGAGCATTTGTCAACCCGAATGGCATCATTGTGAACTCATAGTGACCATATCGAGTATGAAATGCTGACTTAGGAATGTCCTCCTTCCTGATTCTCAGCTGATGATATCCTTTCCTCAAGTCGATCTTCAAAAATATTGATGCTCCTTGCAACTAATCGAACAAATCATCGATCCTCGGGAGTGGATACTTGTTCTTGATCGTTACATGATTGAGTTGTCAATAATCAATGCACAGGCGCAACGAACCATCTTTCTTATTTACGAATAGAACTGGTGCTCCCCAAGGTGATGCATTTGGACAAATGAGTCCCTTATCCAATAACTCTTGCATATGCACTTTCAGTTCCTTCAATTTAGATAACGCCATCTAGTAAGGAGCCTTAGAGATTGGCTCTATCCCAGGTGCTAACTCGATTATGAACTCAATTTCTCTCTCCGGTGGTAATCCTGGCAATTCCTTTGGAAAGACATCTAGAAATTCTTGTACCACAGCAATGTCTTCCATCTTCAGCTCCTCAACTATCGTATCCACGACAGTTGCCAGGTAACCTTGGCAACCCTCATCTAACAAACGAGTTGCCTCTTGCAATGAGATTAGGGAAATCGAGGGTCCTTCTCAACTCCCGACAAACTCGAAGCTCTCACCATCTAACGGGTCAAACTGAATTGCCTTGCAATAGCAATCCATTATAGCTCGTTGCTTGGTGAGCCAATCCATGCCAATAATTAAATCAAAGTTGTACATGGCTAAGACTAACAAGTCTATTTTTCTCACTCGCTCACCAATCGCTAACTTGCAACCAGAACAACCCAAAGCAACTATCACTTTATCCTTCAATGGTGTAGATATGCAAACTGCCGACTCCAACAATATAGGACTTAATCCTAACAACCTAACATACTGCTCGACAATAAAGGAATAGGCTGCTCCTGAGTTGAATAAAGCATAAGCAGGATGGTCGTTCAGTGTAACCATACCTATGATTACGTTAGGCGCAGCTTCTGCCTAACCCTGCATAATGGCATACACCATGCCTTGAACTGATGGTCTTAGCTAACCTCCTTGTGGCTCGTTCTGAGGCGCATACCCTCTGATTGTTCCCATAAGCTGTGGTGGCGGCAACTGCAGTTGTCCTCAGGATCACTTAGGACAATCTCTAGCCATGTGACCCCGTTGGCCACATTCAAAACAGGCAATCGTCTTTCAAGGGCACTGATTCACACCATGCCGTCTTCCACACAGATGACATGCAACGTTCTGGCTCGACCCTGACTTCCCAATTGCACCTTTCCTGTTAGGCGGGATTTGGAATCTACCTCCAGGCATAGGGTCTTTTTCCCTAACAGATCCCTTCTCTGTGAGAGCTAAACCTCGATCCAGACGAGGTAGCTTGCTCATTCAAACCTCTCTCTGTCATCTGGGCTCAACGATAGACTTCTTGATATTCTGTCAGATCAAACGGTAGCAGAGGTTGCTTTAGCTCAGAACGAAGACCACTTCTGAATCTTCAGGCTTTTTCTTCTGGAGCGTACTGAGAGAGCTCTGCAAATTTGACCCCATATTGGTCAATAGTCATACTCCCTTGGCGGAGACAATGAAACTCCTTCATCTTTTGTTCTCAAGCAGTACTCGAAAAATACTGATCATTGAAAGCTCTGAGGAAGGTGTCCCACAACGGGACTACTCCTCCCAGAAATACAGTATCCTTGGTGACTCTCCACTAGATATTAGCATTACCTTACAGTTGGTAGACTGCCAAGGTTACTTTCTCCTCCTCGTTACACCTTAGAAGTGCAAACGCTTTATCCAGGTCTTGTATCCAAAAAGAGGCGGACTCGGGGTCTCCAATACCTGTGAACCTCTGTGGGTTCAGTTTCAAAAAATGCTCCACCAGCTTGTGGATCGGTCTCTCTCTGTCTACGACTACGTTCCCAATTAAAACATCGGCAGGTGCGGCGGCAGGTGCGGCAGGTGCAGCAACAACTGTGGCAGTAATAGCAGCATTGGCAGCAGCAATGGCGGCGGCTTCAACGGCGGCGATAAAGGCGGCAGCTTGATTCTAGGCTTGCTGCCCCATCATCTCTCGCATGGCATCTAAAGCTTGGGTGATCCAATGGTTACTTGATCACCTGGGGCTGCTACCCCAGCACCAACAGGACGTGATGCTATGCCACTCGCGCTAGCCTATGCTAGCGCTCGACCTTGGCCTCCTCGGGTACCGACCCTGGTCGGCGTTCCACCCCGAGTCATGGCCCTAACGGTCCTTTTAGTAAGAGTTCGCTGCTCCTGATCACTCATGGCTCAGCTTTAACTACTGAAGCCTGCTTCCAATTCCATACTGAATTAGAAACAGAGTGATCTAAACCACAAGAAATTTTACCAAACAACTATCATAGACATGCACCAGCATGAATTTAAATGTCATTCCTACTACTATCCCATGAACCATCGCACCTTATCACTCCAATCCCTAACCATTGCTCTGATACCACTTAAATGGGGATGTCACACCCAAATCCTCGGGCACGTACCCATCCCTCACTGATCGATTAAATAGAGACATCCCAGGATGCATTGCCGACCCATTAATTTTAATACGCATGCGGAAGCATATAAATAATCCTAGACAATAAAACAATGGGATAGAAAAGTAGGATCAAATTTCAAAATTTAAAAACAACCACACTTATATACAATGCAAACCATAATGCATATATATACAAGGCATACTACCAAGTCAGGTGCTAAACAAGTTCTCAAACAAGTCTATAGACAGGGGGTGGGGTTTCATTCCTCATTTGGATCCTCCTCTAGGTCCTCCTCCAAGTCCTCTTCCTCCTCAACAATCTCTCCTTCTTCCATGCTCTAGTTGGAGTCTATGGTTGAGCACTCCAGAGAGTCAGGATCATCACCCAACTTGGGATCCTTCGCTTCTACCACCGATCCACCCTTAGGATCTACTATCCCCTTCCCGAATGCTACCTCTAAAACGTACAAAGGTACCTCAGATTCTGGTATAGGGCCCACCCTTCATCCATCATCGAAATAGCGATACCACGACTGGATAGTGGATTTCACAAGTACATATTCCAAGCCTTCAGGGTGATGGTGTATTGGAATATGATAACCTGTCTCGGTATTTCCTCAGGTATACCAAAATGCACAGGAGGAGGTGGAGATGCTACCATCTAGAGACCTAAAATGTTGTCCCATAACGGGGTGAGACTACATCTCAACAAGTTCTACCCTCCTAAGACCCGATTAGGAAGCAAATACGCCCTAAGGGCTGCCTAAGCACACCACAGGTCAAAGGACTTACCTTGCCCTTAGTTCCACCCTGTAAATCAATATCATTTATAGATACCTCAAATTACATCAATTCATAACATCATATCAAATCATTGATCAATCAACCAAGTCGATTACATGTCATCACGACCTCCCTCCAGTTGGCCAAATCAATACTATCTAATAAGTCCAATCATATTAGGAATGCCCACTTTAAGCTGATATATAGATAGTATAGCTCACGCTAAGCTAATAAATAGTGTATTGCTATTGCTAAGCTGACATATCAAACCCTTAAGTTGATATAGCACACTAATAATGCTCTCTCTATGCTGACCATATTGCTCTTGCTAAGCTAATTAGGTATACTGCTCTTGTTAAGCTGACATATCAAAGCTCGTAGGTTGATATAGTATACCAGTATACTGCTCGCAATCTAAGCTAACATATCACCCGTAGGTTGATATAGTATACCACCCCAACCATTTAATCAATTCATCATTTTTATCATACCCGATAAAAATAGTCGTATGTTGGTACACGGCCGGCCTTAGCCAAAATATAATAATTTCACTTTTTGAACATCCCACCAGTTTCAATAGCCCATAACATTTTTTTGGTGCTGTAAACCGACCCCCAGTAATTTTTCAATTAATTACCAAAATTAATTAATTTAGGAACAAAATCCTAAAATCACAATTAATCAATTCAGCGCAAATTAAAACTCAAATAAATAAACAGATTGCACCACAATAACCAGCATAAAATTTTGATCACTGGCTATCCCGATCAAATTTTCGGAAAATAATTAATTAATTAAATAATCATAAAAAATATTAAATAAACGCTAATAAATCCAACTTAGACCCATAAAGCCTAATTGGACGCCGAAACGGACTCGGAAAAATTCCAAGGTACGTTAAATTAATAATAGAACGTGTCTACTCGCTAAATGCACTAACTAACCACCTACCATGCATTGGCAATTAATTAAATTCACTAATCTAATCTAATCTAACCACCTAATCCATCTTAGTCTAACTAATCAACCCCTAAGCGTGATTAACCGATTAAGTGAGGATTAGTGAGTTCAACTCACTTATTCAGCGAGCCAGTCGGTTCAAATCGTCGGGGACGCAACGAGGCTCGATTCTCTCCAAGGCGGGCCTAACTTTCGGGGTCGAGAACGACCTCAAAGCGGGCCCAACAGCTGCTGAAATACCGACTAATCTTGCTTTTGTCCAGGGCTGGTTGGTGCGGCTTCAATGGCGGAAATGGAGAGGCACGGTCGGCGGAGGCAGCAGGGGTTGGTTTCGAGTCTAGGCGGAGCTTAGTAGGCCTCTGGTGACGGCTCACGGCGGTCCAGGCATCCACAGCAGCCTGCTGGATGCACAGCTGGGCTAGGACGATGGTGTGAGGGAGGCGGAGACGCATGGTGAAGGCGAAGCAATAGCGGTGCATCGGAGAGGCGAAGATGGCGACGGGCGGCGTGTGGCGGGGATGGCTGGCTTCGACTGGCTTCCTTGGTGGCTACTGGTTTGAAAATTGCACAATGGAGGAGGAGAAAAGCTTGGCCGGCTAGCTGTAGAGGGAAGGGAGAGGAAGAGGGGACCAAGGGGGCCACAAGTCTTAATTTCTCCCAACTTGTCCCCTTAACTTAATCTCAACCAAGGTTGTCTTCCTCGGCCTCTATTCAGCCACCAAGGCACAGTTGACAACCTTTGAGATGGTCCAAAATGGCTAGGCAAGGGAGAGCTACGAATTTCCCTTAGTTCCTCTTCAATTGGTCTTCTTTTCCTTCTTAAATCAAGACAAATTGGCCTCAATAAATTCCACCGACACCTCAAAGATCAAATTGGTATTTTTCCTCACCAATGGATCCCGCTTGCTTCCCAATTTCACGAGAAAAAAAGATCCCTCACTTTTTATGGGCAAAAAGGGCCCTATGCTGACTTTTTCCCAAAAAGTTTCGGTTTGTAGGAAAATCTTCTAAGATTGAGTCGACGTTCTGAAAATTAATTGTAATATGACAGAACCTTCAATTTCTGAAATTGGATTCCAATTCGCAATTAATTTCATTTTGGCGCGTTTTTAGCGTGACCTAGGTTATTGGGTAGGTTTCCGATATTTTTAGTGCAAATGACCCATGGTCGATTTTCTTCGAGCCACAATAGACCCACTCGATACATTGGCGACTCTCGATTGTCGTAAAAATCTCAAGGATTCAAATACGGGCATAGGGTACCAAAACGATAGAAAAATCAGTCTAGTGCCAACTGACGAGAATTTTCCAATTTAGTGGTGTCACCCACGATTAGCTACACATTTCAGTCGAACCAACCTATTCCAGATCTTAAATCAATTTTTAACTGTGCCGTAATGGCCTTTAAAGATGAGCACGGTCGAGGAGCCGATTCTTTATCGAATTCTCAAGTCTATCGCATTAAAATTCCTTAATGGCTTCCTCAGATAGTCTATTTATCTCGAGAGTGATCAACTCTGAGAACAGCCTTATAGGCGCATCGATGAAATGCTCGATTTATTCAATAGAAAACAGGATTGAAAATATAGAATGTCACACTAGTAGCTGTTCAAGTATTCCACTGTTTTGTGCACCTTCGGTTACTTGGATATGCTCTCTTGTCATCATGACGCTTGGACCTGCCTGAGCAGTCCCAGATCGTATCAATAAATGTTTGTGTTTACCCAAGTATTCCAATGCTTTATACACCTGTGGCTACCTAGGTATTCCAGCTCTTTTGAGTGCCTACAACCATCCAGGTAAGCCTCGTGCTACATTCAAGTTTATGTTGCCAGGAGGTGGGAGACCTTCATGAATATCCAAGGCGCATCCTCGATATTCCAACTACCAGGAGGTAGAAGACCTTCACAAATATGCGAGGCACATCCTCAATAGTCCAACTGTCAGGAGGTGTGAAACCTTCATGATTATGCGAGGCACGTCCTCGATATTCCAATTGCTAAGAGGTGTGAGACATTCACGAATATGCGAGGCATGTCCTTGATATTCCAACTACTAGGAGGTGTGAGACATTCATGAATATGCAAGGCGCATCCTCGATGTTCCAATTACTAGGAGGTGGGAGACCTTCACAAATATGCAAGGTGTCACCTCGATATTCCAACTACTAGAAGGTGGGAAGCCTCCCCAAGTATACAGGGCTTGCAAGAATTCAAGTACTCCTTCGATACCTACAAGCGACCAGGTATTCTCCAGAGTTTGTACTTGTGATCATCATGTACCCCTTCGATACTTGCAAGTGACCAAGCACCCTCCAGAGTTCGTACTTGTGATCGTCCAAGTACCGCTTCGATGCTTGTGAATGACCAAGTATCCTCCAAGAGTTTGTACTTGTGATCATCCAAGTACCCCTTCGATGCCTGCAAATGACTAGGTATTCTCCAGAGTTCAATACTTATGATCATCCAAGTACTCCTTTGATGCCTGTAAAGGTCTAGATATCCTCCAGGTTAGTACTTGTGAATATCCAAGTACTTTTTCAATGCCTATGAATGTTCAGGTATCTCCCACAAAAGGATGCTCTGAGAAAGGTCGGCGCATCCCTTGAGAAAGGTCGAGTAATCAACCGATGTCCTTGACGAAGATCAGACACCCAATAAACAGATGCCATGAGAAAGGTCGGCACATCCCCCAAGAAAGGTTGGGTACCAAACAGGTGTCCTTGACAGAGATCAGGCACCCAACAAACAGATGCCCAGAAAGGTTGGCGCATCCACTGAGAAAGGTCGAGTACCAAATAGGTGTCCTTAACAGAGATCAGGCACACAGCAAACAAATGCACTGAGAAAGGTCGACGTATCCCCCGAGAAAAGTCGGGTAACCATCTGGTGTCCCTAACAGAGATCAGACACCCAACAAATAGATGCCCTAAGGAAGGTTGGCATATCCCTTGAGAAAGATCGGGTAACCGTCCGGTGTCCCCGACAGAGATTAGACACCCAACAAATAGATGCCCTAAGAAAGATCAGCACATCCCCTAAGAAAGGTTGGGTAACTATCCAGTGTCCCTGACAGAGATTAGACACCCAACAAATAGATGCCCTAAGAAAGGTCAGCGCATCCACCGAGAAAAGTCGGGTAATCAACCGGTGTCTTTGATAAAGATCAGGCACCCCCCAAATAGATGCCCTGAGAAAGTTCGGCGCATCCCTCGAGAAAGGTCAGGTAATCATCCAGTGTCCTTGACAAAGATCAGGCACCAACAAACAGATGCCCTAAGAAAGGTCGGTGCATCTCCCAAGAAAGGTCGAGTAACCATCCGGTGTACTTGATAGAGATCAAGCACCCAACAAACAGATGCCCTGAGAAAGGCCGGCGCATCCCTGAGAAAGGTCGGGTAACCATCCGGTCGGCGCATCCCCCAAGAAAGGAGGGGCAACTATTGATACCTAAATTTTAATTAGGTTTTCTAAATTAGGCCTTAATCTCTCTTTTAATCCTTATTTTCTATTTTTTCTTTTTTCGAATAATAATAACAACAATAAATAAAAACCAAAAAAAAAAAAAGACAGCAACCGTTAGGGCTGGGCCTTTTGCACCCAGCCCCCTTTCTTTCCCCCTTTCCGTGCGAGCCTCTAAGGCCCAGCCCTTTTCTCCAAACACAAAAGCGGATGTCCTAGGACAACAAAAATGTGCTATGGCTTGTATGACTTCAGGATGAACAAGGATTTTGAGCAACATAGAAGATGATCAACTTTGGCTTTCATGCACTCTTGGGCAAATTGGTCCAATTGACCCCACCATTTGAAGAGCTTTACTTTGGGGGCGGGAATAAACTGGATATTGTCTCTTCCCATTGCATATAAACTGGGACTCGAAAAAACCTACCTAAATTGCCATGGGCCAATAAAAAATGACTGAGTAAAAAAGTGTAAATAAATTACTTTGCTTTTAAATAATGGCAAGCATAGAGACATGCGCATGATATGTGCGGTTTGATGTCTAACTGAGAAGATTTAGAGAAATTAAGAGGGAATCTACCTGTCGCAGTCTCGCATTGGCATCATACCCTCTTAACCTCGGCTCTACCTAAAGAAATTCAGGGAAAAAAAAAGGTAACCTCTACATCGCAGTCTTGTGTTCAAGGCCATATCTTTCTTAACACCATCCTAAATATCCTATGGCAGCCTAGGTCCGATGGCCGGATTATGTGTGCCACGTGTGGTGCTAAGACATTAAAACATGCAATAGTAGTTTATAATCACAAAACATTTTATTTTAACAAAATTTAAAAAACTTTAAGCTACTAACCTACATATAAAAAAAAAAAAAACCAAGTTAGTAAAGCATTTAAACAAGATAAAAAATGGCTTAAGCTCTCAAATTGTCCTCAGCGGAGTCGCCAAGCTGTTGCGACCTCTTTTTTCGGCATCCAATTAGGAATGCCTGTAAAGGCTAATGGTTCAACTAGATCTATTAGGCTTAACCCGGACTCTCCCAACCCCACCAATTCATGACTTAATGGTTTGATTTTTTAACCTGTAAGTTAATTTTAAGAATGAGTCACCACTAATTAATTTGAGGTGGGTTGCTTAGAAACCTAGGCGAAATATTAGAAGGAATATTTGCTCTTACACAACAAAAGAAATTAGGATCGATGACTTAATTACACTAATTAATCACTAATGCCATTTCAGTACATTTTTTGGATTTTTGATCTTTTTATGAAAATATTAATCACTTTTGGCTTTTTTTCTGATTTTTTTGGCCTTTTTTTGGACTTTTTGGGAAAACATGGGATATTTTGGATTTTTCTGATTTTATTGAAAATAATTTTTTTGATTTTTTGATTTTATTAGAATATTACTTACATATTTTATTTTATTATAATATATAAAAAAAGACTTGGGCTAGATCCCTAGGTTGGCATCGACCCGGATCGCCAATGGTTGGCCCGGCTGTGCTCGAAGCGCGGGCTTGGCCCGATCTCTTTTTCTCATTTTCTTTTGATCATCCACGCCCACAAATCAACACAGGCCCATCTATTCACAAAATCAGCCCACATACGCTTAGGCACAATGGACCCGAATGGGAGAAACCCTACCCGGCAGGGGGCTTCTGCCCGATGCCGTTCCCAACCTAATTCACGGCCGCAAACCTATTCGCCCCCAACATCCCTCTTCTGCGGCGTCCACCGAAGACGACGGCGAAAAATCGGCGTTGGAACGGTGGCGGCGTGGGGAGTAGCTGCGGCCCAGCACGGCAGGTCACAGCGAAGCAACATATATTAGCTAAATCAAACAAATAGCATCTAGTAATTTTCAATATCAAAATGCAAAAGGCCCAAACCCTAGAATTGGTCATGCAGGTTAATTTTTCGCTTTCTTGAATACTCTAGCCTCTCTTGTGGAGAAGAGAGACACAAATTTCTTATAAAATGGGAGAGGGAACAAAAAAAAAAAACCACAGAGATAAGAAACCAAGAGAAGGAGAAAAAGATAATAAATAATCTTAAATTAAGAGTAGATCCCAAATTTGACCTCACACTTGTTGCGCAAATGGAAATTACAAATTACGGCCTAATGCGTGTCTGATTATATTTCCTTCCTCATTATTCCAAAATCTTTAATTGCTCAAAAATCTCGAAATCATTAAAATGAAGACACAAATATCTCTTTCTTAATTTATGCTTCGCGGGTGCTATAAATAACTTAACAACTATAAGTAAAGATGCACTAGTAGCTTCATAGAAATATTGAATAAAGTCATTTCACGATCAAAACAATTCAATTGGCTAGACTCCTCCAAGCATATTGCCTCCTCCTAGTCTTCTTTGTGCTCACAGGTTATATTCTTCCCTTTCAGAGGATAGAGAAATCCATGTAACATCTACTTTCTCATTAGTCATGAATGTGGTACCAAAATTATTTACTTTTTTGTTCAAAAAGCGGGATTGAAGATGAAGATAACTGAGGCGAAGGCTTGCATGGAAGATCTAGCAAATTTTGCTGGAGACGATGATTGCGACCGAAGTTGCAGTGCAAGGCATGGTCCGGGGTCTCAAGGCACCTGCGACACCTCCATCACTCCTCCGTTATGTTCTTGTGTCTATATGTGCCCTCCAAGCGCTTAATCGCAAGGGTAGACAAGTACTTGCCATGGATGTCGAGGTTGTGATAGCAACATCGACACAAGTGCTTGTCACAGCTTGCATGAGTGTTATTTCGTAGTTTTTGGAAGCCCTATTCAATTAGCAATAAAACAATGATAAGTCATGACTAATTGACAATCTCATTGATGAGTACATCGTGTCCTTTCATAATTTCATGGTTATGTACATTTAACTTGTGCTCCATCTATTATTATTTTCTTCTCTAAATATTTGCATGATAAAACTTAATCCTTGCCACATTGCTGGAGATTAATCAAGCTCAAATATGAATTATTTTTGTTTACTTTTGCTATTATAAACCACTCTTACGAAATCAACTTCAGTTTCAATTAAATTCCTCCCACATTGTAATAATTGCAAAGGTCGGTTTTTGATCACTTGACAATCACATTTTTCTTGAGGGCTCAAAACAAACAATGTCGTTATTTCGACCACAAAAAAAAAAAAAAAAATACTCAATCGATCCTTAAATCAAGATACATTTGGGTCCGTCCTTATTGACCCAAAAAAAAAAAAAAAAAAACCAAGCCTAGCCGATAGAATCGTTTAATAACTGGCCTATGACCGTGGCATATCCACGTGGAAACTCAGAAATCACCTCCAGACATACAACGTCAAGTACTAGTCACAGCTGGAGCAGTGTCCAATATCTAATACTTGAACTTCAACTGGTTTATTTAATTAGGTGCTGACAACAATTTATAATTTCACCTCTTTTAATTCAATTGTAAATGCAATTGACATTTAAAGAATCAACACCCAACGCCAATCTTATTCAAAAATATTTTTTTGGCCTATATATAAAGATCCAATCTCCAACATATCCCAAACAAGCACCTACAAAAAGAAAAAAACACTAAAAAAAAGAAAAGCAACCTTATACATCTTCTTTCAAATTCGTTTGATCATCTGTGCTTTCATTTTTTTCTGAAAAAGCCCCATTCTCCCCTTCTTCCTCCTTCTTCCTCTATCGCCTTCAGGTTGTTTGCCACTGCTCCACCGAAGCCATTGCCGAACTTCCGGATGACCAAACTCGGCCAATCAGTATGTCTCTGACCCCCTCACTGTGCTTGCCGTTTCATCACTCTCCTCCGTCTCCCCATGGGAATGTCAGCCATGGAGGTCGCGGTTCATGGCGACAACCACCTCCATTGCCAAATGAGAGTTTGAAAGCGGTAGAGATGTGCAAAGCAGGAGACCGATCGGTGAGGGTGACCGTGCGTTGGCTTACGGACTGCGAAGGTGGGGGCTCCTCGTCTTGCTGTGGTTGCTGGGTTTGGACTTGCAGAGTAAGTAATGAAGAAGAATAAAGATCAAAGGAGAGAGAAAGTAGGGAAAAAAAAATCAGACCAAAGAGATTATAAATTATGCCCGTGAACGCAAGGATATATAAGATTACATTCACAAATATATGTGTATATACCTTATAATATTTCGTAGGCATTTTATTTTAAGCATATATGTGTATTTGTATTCATGGAAATAGAATAATTTGTTTTTCCTTTAAATGGAAGAGCACCCGTATCTTGGTGAAGTCGTTTCATTCAACACATAAGCCCTAAAATATTGGGAAATCTCCACATGTGATACAATGATAAGAGGCATCCTTTTTATTTGTTTTCCCAAAATAATCAACAAAGAATAGCCTTGAAAAGATCTAGAATTGATTCCAGTTTTAATGAATGCATTTCTTTTAATTATATCTTTACTCTGTGTCCTTACATTATAGTTCATGTATTTTCCCTGTTCAACTTTTATTTAATGAGGTGAATCTATTATGAAATTTTCATTTATTTTTACACCACAACCACGCAACTTTTAAAAAGATATTTTCTGAAAAAAATTAAAAATATGATAATGTTTAGTACATTAACAATACTAAAAATCAATTAAAAACCATGCCTATTTAAAGGAGAAAAAAACTCCCGTAATGATCATTATATGGAATGTTATCTTTGCTTGATTACATCGAATAATTTGACCTTGACAAGAAAGTTGTTGCAATTGCAATTGCATTATACGATAACCCATTCAAAATATTTGCAATATATTTATGTTTTTGCTAATTATAAGTACATCAAAATTTCCATATAACCATTAAAGAAGACGGGATATGATCTTCAAATTAGGAACGTAGTGCGATAGGAACAAGTTGTATAGGCAACTTTAAAAAATATTCTTCATTTAGCTTTTTAACCGCCCTTTCCAAAGACTACTCTCTTGTAAAAACATATATTAGCTAAATCAAACAAATAGCATCTAATAATTTTGAATATCAAAATGCAGAAGGCTCAAACCATAGAATTGGTCTTGCAAGTTAATTTTTTGCTTTCCTAAATACTCTAGCCACTCTTGTGGAGAAGAGAGACACCGATTTCTTATAAAATGGGACAGGAAAAAAAACACCACAAAGATAAGAAACCAAGAGAAGGGGAAAAAGATAATAAATAATCTTAAATTAGGAGTGGACCCCCAATTTGCCCACAGACTTGTTGTGCAAATGGAAATTACAGATTGCAGCCTAATGCGTGTCTGATTATATTTCCTTCCTCATTATTCCAAAATCTTTAATTGCTCAAAGATCTCGAAATCATTATAACGAAGACACAAATATCTCTTTCTTAATTTATGCTTTGCGGGTGCTATAAATAACTTAGCAACTATAAGTAAAGATGCACTAGTAGCTTCATAGAACTATTGAATCAAGTCATTTCACGATCAAAACAATTCAAATGGCTAGACTCCTCCAAGCATATTGCCTCCTCCTCGTCTTCTTTGTGCTCACAGGTTATATTCTTCCCTTTCAGAGGATAGAGAAATCCATGTTACATCTACTTTCTCATTAGGCATGAATGTGGTACCAAAATTATTTACTTTTTTGTTCAAAAAGCGGGATTGAAGATGAAGATAACTGAGGCGAAGGCTTGCATGGAAGATCTAGGAAAATGTGTTGGAGACGATGATTGCGACCGAAGTTGCAGTGCAAGGCATGGTCCGGGGTCTCAAGGCACCTGCGACACCTCCCTCAGTCCTTCCGTTATGTTCTTGCGTCTATATGTGCCCTCCAAGCGCTTAATCGCAAGGGTAGACAAGTACTTGCCATGGATGTCGAGGTTGTGATAGCAAAATCTACACAAGTGCTTGTCACAGCTTGCGTGAGTGTTATTTGGTAGTTTTTGGAAGCCCTATGCATTTAGCAATAAAACAATGATAAGTCATGAAAAATTGACAATCTCGTTGATGAGTACATGTGTCCTTCCATAATTTCATGGTTATGTGCGTTTAACTTGTGCGCCATCTATTCTTATTTTCTTCTCTAAATATTAACTTGAGAAAACTTAATCCTTGCCACATTGCTGGAGATTAATCAAGCTCAAATATGAATTATTTTGGTTAACTTTTGCTATTATAAACTGCTCTTACGAAATCAACTTCAATTTCTATTAAATTACTGCCACATTGTAATAATTGCAAAGGTCCGCTTTTGATCACTTGACGATCACTTTTTTCTTCGGGGCCCAAAACAAACAATGTCTTTATTTTGACCCCAAAAAAAAAAAAAAAATACTCAATCGATCGTTAAATCAAGAAAAATTTGGGTCCGTCCTTATTGACCGACAAAAAAAAAAAAAAAAAAAAAACCAAGCCTATCCAGTAGTATCGTTTAATAACTGGCTTATGACCATGGCATATCCACGTGGAAACTCACCAGACATACAACGTCGATTGGTTTATGTAATGAGGTGCCGAGAACAACTTCCAATTTCACCTCTTTTAATTCAATTGTAAATGCAATTGACATTTAAAGAATCAACACCCAACGCCAACCTTAGTCAAAAACATTTTTTTCGCCTATATATAGAGATCACATCAACAACATATCCCAAACAAGCACCTACAAAAAGCAAAAACACTAAACAAAAAAAAAGCAACCTCATACATTTTCTTTCAAATTCGCTTGATCATCTTTGCTGTCATTTTTTCTAAGAAACCCCAATTCTCCCCTTCTTCATCCTTCTTCTTCCCTATCGCCTTCAGGTCGTTTGCCACTCTCCGCCAACGCCATTGCCGAACTTCCGGATGACCAAACTCGGCCAATCAGTATGTCTCTGACCCCCTCTCTGTGCTTGCCGTTTCATCACTCTCCTCCGTGTCCCCGTGGGAATGTCAGCCATGGAGGTCGCGCTTCATGGCGACAACAACCTGCATTGCCAAGGGAGAGTGAGAAAGCGGTAGAGATGTGCAGCGCAGGAGACCGATCGGTGAGGGTGACAGTGCGTTGGCTTACGGAGCTGCGAAGGTGGGGGCTCCTCGTCTTACTGTGGTTGCTGGGTTTGGACTGGAAGAGTTAGTAATGAAGAAGAATAAACATCAAAGGAGAGAGAAAGTGGGGAAAAAAAAATCAGACGATAGAGATTAGAAGTTATGCCTGTGAACGCAAGGAAATATAAGATTACATTCACAAATATATGTGTATATACCTTCTAATATTTGGCAGGCCTTTTATTTTTAGCATATATGTGTATTTGTATTGATGAAAATGGAATAATTTGTTTTTCCTTTAAATGACAGAGCACTCGTATCTTGGTGAAGTCGCTTCACTCAACACATAAGCCTAAAAATATTGGGAAATCTCCACGTGTGATACAATGCAATCTATGTATAATGCATCCTTCGATTTGCCTTCCCAAAATAATTAACAAAGAACAGCCTTGAAAGGATCTATAATTGATTCCAGTTTTAATGAATGCATTTCTTTTAATTATATCTTTACTCTGTGTCTTTACATTATAGTTCATGTATTTTCCCCGCGCAATTTTTATTTAATTCCGTTAATCTATTTGAAGTTTTCATTTATTTTTACACCACAACCACGCGACTTTTAAAAAGATATTTTCTGAAAAAAAATAAAAATATGATAAAGTTTAGTACATGAACAATACTAAAAATCCATTAAAAACCGTGCCTATTTAAAGGGAAAAAAACTCCCTTAATGATCATTATATGGAATGTTATCTTTGCTTGATTACATAGAATAATTTGTCCTTGACAAGAAAGTTGTTGCAATCGCAATTGCATTATAGGATAACCCATTCAAAATATTTGCAATATATTTACGTTTTTGCCAATTCTAAATGCATCAAAATTTCCATATAACCGTTAAAGAAGAAGGGATATGATCTTCAAATTAGGAACGTAGTGCGATAGGAACAAGTTGTCTAGGCAACTTTAAAAAATATTCTTCATTTAGCTTTTTAACCGCCCTTTCCAAAGACTACTCTCTTGTAAAAACATATATTAGCTAAATCAAACAAATAGCATCTAATAATTTTGAATATCAAAATGCAAAAGGCTCAAACCCTAGAATTGGTCTTGCAAGTTAATTTTTTGCTTTCCTGAATACTCTAGCCTCTCTTGTGGAGAGGAGAGACACCGATTTCTTATAAAATGTGACAGAAAAAAAAAAAACACCACAAAGATAAGAAACCAAGACAAGGGGAAAAAGATAATAAATAATCTTAAATTAGGAGTGGACCCCAAATTTGACCTCAGACTTGTTGTGCAAATGGAAATTACAGATTACAGCCTAATGCGTGTCTGATTATATTTCCTTCCTCATTATTCCAAAATCTTTAATTGCTCAAAAATCTCGAAATCATTATAACGAAGACACAAATATCTCTTTCTTAATTTATACTTTGCGGGTGCTATAAATAACTTAGCAACTATAAGTAAAGATGCACTAGTAGCTTCATAGAACTATTGAATCAAGCCATTTCACGATCAAAACAATTCAAATGGCTAGACTCCTCCAAGCATATTGCCTCCTCCTCGTCTTCTTTGTGCTCACAGGTTATATTCTTCCCTTTCAGAGGATAGAGAAATCCATGTTACATCTACTTTCTCATTAGGCATGAATGTGGTACCAAAATTATTTACTTTTTTGTTCAAAAAGCGGGATTGAAGATGAAGATAACTGAGGCGAAGGCTTGCATGGAAGATCTAGGAAAATGTGTTGGAGACGATGATTGCGACCGAAGTTGCAGTGCAAGGCATGGTCCGGGGTCTCAAGGCACCTGCGACACCTCCCTCAGTCCTCCGTTATGTTCTTGCGTCTATATGTGCCCTCCAAGCGCTTAATCGCAAGGGTAGACAAGTACTTGCCATGGATGTCGAGGTTGTGATAGCAAAATCTACACAAGTGCTTGTCACAGCTTGCGTGAGTGTTATTTGGTAGTTTTTGGAAGCCCTATGCATTTAGCAATAAAACAATGATAAGTCATGACAAATTGACAATCTCGTTGATGAGTACATGTGTCCTTCCATAATTTCATGGTTATGTGCGTTTAACTTGTGCGCCATCTATTCTTATTTTCTTCTCTAAATCTTAACTTGAGAAAACTTGATCCTTGCCACATTGCTGGAGATTAATCAAGCTCAAATATGAATTATTTTGGTTAACTTTTGCTATTATAAACTGCTCTTACGAAATCAACTTCAATTTCTATTAAATTACTGCCACATTGTAATAATTGCAAAGGTCCGCTTTTGATCACTTGACGATCACTTTTTCTTCGGGGCCCAAAACAAACAATGTCTTTATTTTGACCCCAAAAAAAAAAGAAATACTCAATCGATCGTTAAATCAAGAAAAATTTGGGTCCGTCCTTATTGACCCACAAAAAAAAAAAAAAAACCAAGCCTATCCAGTAGTATCGTTTAATAACTGGCTTATGACCATGGCATATCCACGTGGAAACTCACCAGACATACAACGTCGATTGGTTTATGTAATGAGGTGCCGAGAACAACTTCCAATTTCACCTCTTTTAATTCAATTGTAAATGCAATTGACATTTAAAGAATCAACACCCAACGCCAACCTTAGTCAAAAACATTTTTTTCGCCTATATATAGAGATCACATCAACAACATATCCCAAACAAGCACCTACAAAAAGCAAAAACACTAAACAAAAAAAAAAAAAAAGCAACCTCATACATTTTCTTTCAAATTCGCTTGATCATCTTTGCTGTCATTTTTTCTAAGAAACCCCAATTCTCCCCTTCTTCATCCTTCTTCTTCCCCATCGCCTTCAGGTCGTTTGCCACTGCTCCGCCGACGCCATTGCCGAACTTCCGGATGACCAAACTCGGCCAATCAGTATGTCTCTGACCCCCTCTCTGTGCTTGCCGTTTGATCACTCTCCTCCGTGTCCCCGTGGGAATGTCAGCCATGGAGGTCGCGCTTCATGGCGACAACAACCTGCATTGCCAAGGGAGAGTGAGAAAGCAGTAGAGATGTGCAGCGCAGGAGACCGATCGGTGAGGGTGACAGTGCGTTGGCTTACGGAGCTGCGAAGGTGGGGGCTCCTCGTCTTACTGTGGTTGCTGGGTTTGGACTGGAAGAGTTAGTAATGAAGAAGAATAAACATCAAAGGAAAGAGAAAGTGGGGAAAAAAAAATCAGACGAAAGAGATTAGAAGTTATGCCTGTGAACGCAAGGAAATATAAGATTACATTCACAAATATATGTGTGTATACCTTATAATATTTCGCAGGCCTTTTATTTTTAGCATATATGTGTATTTGTATTGATGAAAATGGAATAATTTGTTTTTCCTTTAAATGACAGAGCACTCGTATCTTGGTGAAGTCGCTTTCTCTCAACACATAAGCCTAAAAATATTGGGAAATCTCCACGTGTGATACAATGCAATCTATGTATAATGCATCCTTCGATTTGCCTTCCCAAAATAATAAACAAAGAACAGCCTTGAAAGGATCTATAATTGATTCCAGTTTTAATGAATGCATTTCTTTTAATTATATCTTTACTCTGTGTCTTTACATTATAGTTCATGTATTTTCCCCGCGCAATTTTTATTTAATTCCGTTAATCTATTTGAAGTTTTCATTTATTTTTACACCACAACCACGCGACTTTTGAAAAGATATTTTCTGAAAAAAAATAAAATATGATAAAGTTTAGTACATGAACAATACTAAAAATCCATTAAAAACCATGCCTATTTAAAGGGAAAAAAACTCCCGTAATGATCATTATATGGAATGTTATCTTTGCTTGATTACATCGAATAATTTGTCCTTGACAAGAAAGTTGTTGCAATCGCAATTGCATTATACGATAACCCATTCAAAATATTTGCAATATATTTACGTTTTTGCCAATTCTAAATGCATCAAAATTTCCATATAACCGTTAAAGAAGAAGGGATATGATCTTCAAATTAGGAACGTAGTGCAATAGGAACAAGTTGTCTAGGCAACTTTAAAAAATATTCTTCATTTAGCTTTTTAACCGCCCTTTCCAAAGACTACTCTCTTGTAAAAACATATATTAGCTAAATCAAACAAATAGCATCTAATAATTTTGAATATCAAAATGCAAAAGGCTCAAACCCTAGAATTTGTCTTGCAAGTTAATTTTTTGCTTTCCTGAATACTCTAGCCTCTCTTGTGGAGAGGAGAGACACCGATTTCTTATAAAATGGGACAGAAAAAAAAACACCACAGAGATAAGAAACCAAGACAAGGGGAAAAAGATAATAAATAATCTTAAATTAGGAGTGGACCCCAAATTCGACCTCAGACTTGTTGTGCAAATGGAAATTACAGATTACAGCCTAATGCGTGTCTGATTATATTTCCTTCCTCATTATTCCAAAATCTTTAATTGCTCAAAAATCTCGAAATCATTATAATGAAGACACAAATATCTCTTTCTTAATTTATGCTTTGCGGGTGCTATAAATAACTTATCAACTATAAGTAAAGATGCACTAGTAGCTTCATAGAACTATTGAATCAAGCCATTTCACGATCAAAACAATTCAAATGGCTAGACTCCTCCAAGCATATTGCCTCCTCCTCGTCTTCTTTGTGCTCACAGGTTATATTCTTCCCTTTCAGAGGATAGAGAAATCCATGTTACATCTACTTTCTCATTAGGCATGAATGTGGTACCAAAATTATTTACTTTTTTGTTCAAAAAGCGGGATTGAAGATGAAGATAACTGAGGCGAAGGCTTGCATGGAAGATCTAGGAAAATGTGTTGGAGACGATGATTGCGACCGAAGTTGCAGTGCAAGGCATGGTCCGGGGTCTCAAGGCACCTGCGACACCTCCCTCAGTCCTCCGTTATGTTCTTGCGTCTATATGTGCCCTCCAAGCGCTTAATCGCAAGGGTAGACAAGTACTTGCCATAGATGTCGAGGTTGTGATAGCAACATCGACACAAGTGCTTGTCACAGCTTGCATGAGTGTTATTTCGTAGTTTTTGGAAGCCCTATGCAATTAGCAATAAAACAAAGATAAGTCATGACTAATTGACAATCTCGTTGATGAGTACATCGTGTCCTTTCATAATTTCATGGTTATGTGCGTTTAACTTGTGCGCCATCTATTCTTATTTTCTTCTCTAAATATTAGCCTGATAAAACTTAATCCTTGCCACATTGCTGAAGATTAATCAAACTCAAATATGAATTATTTTGGTTAACTTTTGCTATCATAAACTGCTCTTACGAAATCAACTTCAATTTCTATTCAACTTCTCCCACATTGTAATAATTGCAAAGGTCGGCTTTTGATCACTTGACAATCACTTTTTTCTTCGGGGCCCAAAACAAACAATGTCTTTATTTTGACCCAAAAAAAAAAAAATACTCAATCGATCGTTAAATCAAGAAAAATTTGGGTCCGTCCTTATTGACCCAAAAAAAAAAAAAAAAAAAAGGGCAGAGATGTGCGGCGGAGGAGATCGATCGGCAAAGGCGATGGAGCATTGGCTTACGGAGCTGCGAAGGTGGAAACTCCTCGTCTTACTTTTGTTGCTGGGTTCAGACTGGCAGATGAAGTAATGAAGAAGAATAGAGATCAAAGGAGAGAGAAAGAAGTCAAAAAAAAGGAAATCAAATAAAGGAGATTAGAAATTATGCCGGTGAGCATAAGGATATATAAGATAACATATACAAATATATGTATATATACCTTCTAATCTTTCCACACGCCTTTCATTTTAACCATATTCGTCATAATAGAATAATTTGTTTTTCCTTTGATTGGCAAAGCACTCGTATCTTTTTGAAGGCATTTCATTTAACACATAAGCCCAAAAAATATCAGGAAATCTTCACGTTGATACAATGCAATCTATGTATAAAGCATCCATTGATTTATTTTCCTAAAATTATCAAGAAAGAACAACCTTTAAAAGATTAATAATCAGTACCAGTTCGTCATTCCCTAATATATCACCATTATGTCTATATTGCCATCGCTAAAAATGTGCGGGATGGTGTTTTGCGACCAAAATAAGAAGCAATTGAAGCCAAATCCGTGGAAGACAAATAATGGCCGAAGTCTTACGAAAGTGTTGCCTTCTCATCGTCCGCCTCGTACTCGCAGGTTTGTCTCTCATCATTTTGCTTGATGACCATGGTGAGACAAGGACATTGAAAAGCATGTCCTGCTCCTAATCAACCCTTTTATTGTAGGATCCTAACTGAAATAACATGTTTTCCTTTTTTCTTTTTATGGGAGGAAAGGCGGGATCATAGAGATGCCTAAGGTGGAGGCATATTGCAGTGAAGGGATAGGGCTATGTGGGAAGGGCAACGAGTGCGAGCAAAGATGCTACGCAAGTCACGGCCCAGGCTCGCAAGGATCGTGCGACTACACCATCAAGCCTCCACTTTGCACTTGCTACTGCGATTGTCCCGAACCGCCGCCAGAAGGTTGCGGTGGAAGTGGGGGTTCATGCCCCAAACCGCCACCGAAAGTGTACCATGGTGGCGGGGTTTGTGCAGCATCGCATGTACGGACCAGTGTTGCAGCGATCGATGTGCCACCAAGTTCAATCAAGGCCGAGGGTATTGCGATAATAGTGCCGGTCCTTGGCTGTGTCAATGCCAATACCCTTGCTAATTCTTATCCCTTATTATTGTTATTATTAGTATACTTGCTATTTTTTTCCGTTTCTAGTATTATTATTTTTGGTATTGATATTTTTGGGTTTTTAATGCTCGTGTGATTCTAATGAGAAAGGATCAGAAGTTACATAGTGGACTTGGTATGCAATTTTTTTCAATTTAAAGGAATAAATTATGGCTTAATTGCTCATTACCGTAGTATTGTCGATTGGATACAATGCCCGTGTAAGAAAAGACCGGTTAAGTACCTTTTGAAAATGTGATGTATGTTAGAAAAGTAAATACAATTGTGTATATGAAGAATAAAAGATGACCACTCATGTTTAGTGGCGCATTGTACATTCGAAGAATTAGATAAATTCATATACAGTGCATGTACGAGAGCATTTCTCGAATAGGATTCTTTAACCCTAATTTTGTTTCAAGCAATTGGATAAAAACTGATAATGTGCTGATAAGGCGCATAGATACTTGAAATTGTTACTGTGTTTAATGAAAGTCTTGCTTATCCTAAGTCGTACATACACACACACACACACACACACACACACACACATATATATTTTTAGATTATCTTAGCTAATTACTCAAGATACAACCCTAATTATGATACAAAGTCGAATAATGTTTAGTGTTAGCTGTTTCACCAAATTCTTCGCCACGAGCCCCATCCTGTGTGTGGATGCGTGTGAATCATTATCATATAATGACGTGCTTTATAATACAACTACCGTAGTCATAGTTTAAAGATAAATTAATAAACGAGAAACACGTCTAGTATGTATATAAGAAATCAAAATTTGAAAGACGAGGCAAAATCATTCTATTAAAACAATATTTAATCAACGAACCTGAGAAAAGTACACGATAGAAAGTGATAAAGATACACAATGGATATAAATGGATTACATATAAATAGAAAGTGAAAGATATTTTAGGGTTCGGGCTTTTCCTGGAAGGTTAGTGTAAGATACAAAAGATTCCGAGTGTAAAAGTGAAATATGTGAGAAATAACACAAAATTATGGGACTACACATTTATCCATTCGTATAATAATTGTAATATAAGTATTTGAGGATATTTGAGAAAGAAAAAAGTAATTGAGACCCATGAAAGTATATAAGGTCTCTTCTTTTTCTTTTTTTCTTTTTTAAGACTCTCACGTGCAATATGTAACGAAAAAAAAAAAAAAAAAAAAAAACCTTTGTAATCTAGCTTTTGATGAAATTAATTAGTCAAATATATATATAAAAAATACAATTATCATACAGCCACAAAAAGGCAAACTTACTATAATTTTTCCTATCGGGCAACTTGTTACATATGACTATCATATATACTACAAAACACTAGTCCCTAAAATTGTAAAATGCATTCCATTATAACCATTACTAATAGTATAATTGCCACTCGGGAATAATAATTACAGAGCGGTAATTATATTTTTAGACCTATAACTTATGCCAATCACGCAATTGGTCCTTCAATTTGTATAAGTTGCGCAATCAAGCTTTTTTGTTATTGACATACTTAATGATGTTGACATGGTGGCTATTGAATAGGAAAGTTTGAAAACCAAAATAAATTAAAAGAAAAAAAAAAGAACAAGCTTTTTCACTCTCCCTTTGACTTGCACACTTCTTAATACAGTATTTTGATTATATTATCTTTTATGATCCCACTTTTTTAGCACATTAGCCGCTGACAACAATTAATGTCAAATATGGGACCCATTTTGTCTCCCTTTTACTTTGGTCTTCTTTTTTTTTTTCTCCTTTTCTATATCTCTATGTTATCTTTATTGCCTGTTCGACCGGCAGTTCCCAGTTGTGAGGTGTAGAAATAGGATGCACAAGCTGATAAAGGAGGAGCTGGTGATGGTCAACAAGGAAGGTTTGGCTCCGACGGAGTGGATGGAGACAATGGAAAGGAGTTTTCACAAGATGGACAAGGAAGCAAACGTATGCAATGAGGGCATGGTGACGATGCATAAGAGATGCAAGTGTGAGCTCCACTTGCCGGAGTGCAACATCGTTAGGTCGATGGCGATGTTGCCATCGTCACCCCCGACAAGATCTTTATTGCTAACTATGGCGACTCTAGTCTCGCTAAAATTCTCTCTGTATCTCTCTGTTGTCTCTTCCACTGTGCCCTTGATCTGCTAACCAACGAAGCTCCTCCTCAGTACGGCAAGGATGGAGGAGGTGGGGTTGAAGTGGCTGAGTTCGAGCCAAGCTCAATATGCTTGGCAAAGATGGTTTAAAACCCAACAATTGCTTCAAAGGGAACAACAAGAAGTCTGACGATGAATTAGACATCTTGGAGAGCTTTGCTGAGTCATTGACTAACAGGTTATCAGCGATTGATTTTCATCCTCGAAATTGTTCCGGCACATGGTGAGTCACGTGACGCCTCGCCAATCTTGTTCCCTGTCATGTTGGAGTAGACGATGGTTTGGAACGTCTCAATGATGACAGGGTTGAGGCCGCGAGGAGTCGTGAGGCAACGAACCGAGCAAACGAGAGAGAATAAGAAAACGAAAGAAGAACCGAATAAAAAATGTGGGACATGAAATGGCCCCGCATTTGACTTTAATAATCATTTTGGGACCCTAAAAGGATAATATCATCAAAATATTATTTAGAGTGGATAAATTAAAGAAAGGGTGAAAAAAGCGCAGCTCTTAAAAGAAAAATATGATAGAGAAAGAGAAGAGAGGGAGTAAGTACAAGAGACTGAAGAGATACAAGTGTCCCAAATGACGATCCACACTACCGACTTGGCTTAGCCCTCGCAAGTCCTTGCCAGGGTCACACGACTAAAGCAAGGGTTTCAGAGAGTCAAATCTTGCATTAGACAAAACCCCAATAAAAATTCATGATTTTGAGTGTCAACTTTATAAATTTCTCTGACATATCATTATTCAATATATTCCTATTTGCTCAATGGCCTTCTCAGGCTAGGAAATCCATGTGACTAATGATCTCATTGCAGCCAAGGACCTCAAAAACTTGAAAGACAATTTGCTTTAAAGAGGGTCGCAGGAGATTTGGCGACGTGAGACCAAACTCACTCCGTCTCTATCTTTTCTTATTTTTCAGATTTTTTATTTTTTTTGGTTTTGCCTTTCAACCATTTCTATTCATTTTCTCTTTTTTCTTTTTTAATAATTAAGCTTGTTATGCCAGCCGCCATGTCAGCATGATTATGTATGTTGATAAGAAAAGATCCAATTACACAGTCAATACAAATTAAGGCGTACTATCTTGAATTTTGCTTACATTGACTATTACCTTCTTTCGAAATTATATTGTAGTTTTGGGTTTTTCCATTTCCTTTGAAATTAAAGCCTCCAGAGGACTACAATAATTGCGTGTGTCTCGAAAAGAACTTGACTGTAAGGAAAAAAACGAAATTACCCCCTGAAGTCTGAGACTATTTTTTTTTGGTCGAAAAGAATTTATTTATATCATAACTGGAAACTAGCCAGCAAACCTCAGGGGCATCATTACAGAGTAGTTGATAAGTCGTAAAATATTATTTTCATTTCATTAAAAATTCATCCGGCTACACAATTAAAAATTACTTTGCAAATAAACTTTACTATTCTCAACTTGCACAATTAAGTAAATAATTGTGTTTGGGACTGGTTGCCAATATAATAATTCAAAAATTATTGAGGGTGACTATCGACCGGGACTAATAATTCTCAAAATCTTCAACGTAAGGAATTGTCTAATCAGTTCCAAATTTATTGTATGGATGCCAAATCGGTCTGAAATTTTTCATTGCTAATATAGTCATAAATCTTTACACAAGATTCTCATATAATCCTTCCAACTAGTTTTTATCGAAAATTGCTAATATGTTGATGTGCTATTTTATACTTATGTTTCCACTCTCATTGGTCATTTCTCTTCTTTATATGTAAAATTTCAACCAAACAACAGAAGAGGGATCCCTCTTTAAGGAATTTGATTGCCTAGAATGGGATTCCATTTCATATTCCCTGGTCATAAATTAAACATAGCAAAAGCGAATTTCAGATATTTAATAAAGTTAAAAACTGTAGATTAATTTTCTGAAAGTAGTGATAGTGACCATTCATAAAGACATTTGCTTAAATTGAAAAGATTAATTAAGGTCGAAGTACTTGTCAACTTAAAATTAAGAATAAATTTGCCGTTCAAGAACATAACAGGGTCTTTTATAATTTTTTAAAACTTTGGAATTAAAAATAATTATAATAATTTCTCAGTTTCAAAAGGAACATTGATTATATAGGCAATCTTTGTGAGGTAAATGTATATCAATGTGAAACGGTTTGGGTTTTCTAACTTCTTACAAGGTTGAAATACTTTATTTGTATAATATCGATATCATTTTAATTGGGTTACAAGAATGATTCGACTAAATCAGATAAGTGACTTAGCTTCAATTTGTCTCATTTATGATGGATTAATTGAGTTTATTATATGATTCATCAAATCAATATTTTTACTAATATCGTAATTTGCACATAGCGAATAGGGTACGGCTTGTACATGTATATGAGATGCATATATAGAAAAAGACGTCGAAAAGAATTATAATTTTTGAATTATATTTGACAATTAATCCATAAATTTTCTCAAAACGTGGAAAAGAATAAACTTTTTTTTGGATATTGGAGGGTGCCAACCTTATCCAAATGTTCCTTGGAAGTGGGCAGCAGGCACGGGCTCAACCTTACTGTGCAGTGACAACAATATGGATTCCCTCCGAATTATTGAGCATCACGGAAGTCGTTCGTTAAAAGTCTTCTATGCGCTGCCAAGCACAAACGCATCCTGATTCGTTGAGGACCTTTCCCACTTTGGAATTATCTCTTTTTATATGCATGATTGTACCCAATTGAAAATTACAAAAGAAAATATATTTCACTATTAATTATAGCATGTAGGAACTACATAAAGATTAAAAAATTAACAAAAGCAGAATAAGTGATTAGGTTTGAGGTCCACCGCTTCGAATTTATAATAGCATAAATAAGGGCAGTTTTGTCTCTTTAGAGTAGATAGAATGGAATGCTCTCTTCTAAACACGCCCCTCCTAATCCGGAGTCGAATATCGATTGAGAGAAGCTCTTTTGAGTGATTTATAAGTTAACTATCATCCAAATTGTCATCAGCTTGTATGGTCATGTCGAGTACATTTTTTAAGGGTTTGGCCTATGTGAAATGAGTTAGTTCACTATAAATAGTATCAGAGCAAATCCTCCTCCAATAGTTGTGTGGTTTGTGAAAAGACTAAAGCCTATACTAGAACTAACAAGGCCATGGAGTGACCACCGTGGCAAGAGAGTTTGGACAAGGTGTGACTCCTAGCAAACTTCTAAAATGACAGAGGGAGTGGGAATTGACTAGACGACACATCGAATAAGAAAGTATAGCGACGACATAGCTTTTTATAGAGGAACCTATGACATCCCAAAGTTCCACATTTGTTGCATGATGCCTTGTTGAGAGTTTCATTAGTGAATGGCCACTTCCAAATGGTGATTATTTTGTTAGATTATTTTGAATTTTTTTTTTTTTGGAGGTTTTGTCCACATGAAACAGGTTGAGTCGTAACACACACATGTCAGGACCTTCCCTGAAGTGAATCATAAAAAGGAAAGCTAATAGATTACTAAGACAAAGACTTAACACAAACTTTGCCACTTATTTACTTATGTGAACTAGAGGACTTAGTTATGTTAGATAAATCTAACACCCTTTTGGTACCTTTTTTTCTTTATTTAAAAAGTATTCGGCAGGCAATCTTGGACAATTTTAATTCTTATCACAAACATATAAGAAGTGATCATGTGAGTATGCAATAAAAAAAATTAACACTCGATAATCAAAGCATATAAAATAAATTGTAGAGAATAAGGCAAACCTTAATGCAATAAACCAAGTATAACTTCACTATAATTAATTTCCCCATATCTACAAAATGTTAATTAAAAAAAATGCATGCATTAGCCGAAACATGATTTCTAAATGCAATGATATTTAATTCTTACTACATTTGGTGATCAGAATAAAATTTAGAATAGAATAAAATATATCTTATCATGCGTTTAATGCTTGCTCAAGATAAGATAAAGTTGGATATAAATTGGATATAGATAAAATAAAATAATTCCATGAAGGAAGTGGGATAAAAATAGATAGAATTTTTAATATTTATAGTAGGAAAGTTTTTTTTTTTGGGCCAAATAATAAAATTTTTAAATTAACAAGTTAAAATTATACTTAAATATAAATAATTTTTGAATTCTAATATAAGAAATTAAAAAAAAAAAACTAAAACTAATAATTTATTTTTTTATTTATATATTCGAATTTAATTCTATCTTATAATATAAATTCAATATATAAATATATTTATTACATATTTTAGGTGTTTTAGTATTTTAGGTACATTAGTACAATTTTCTATTTAATAAAATTTTATTAGAAAATGCTAGAAGGGGAAGAAAGAAATAAAAAAAGACATTAATAAAAAGATAGGAAAATAAAATAAAAAAGAAAATAAAAATAAAGTAGACAAGAGTATTGCAAGAGATTTTTATTATCTCCATTTTTAAAAATTGTGATTCATATAGGCATTTATACCAAACAATATATAATATGATGTTAATATATCTGATTTTATTATTACAATCATGAAACAAGATATAATATAGCAATATCCCATGAATTTCATATTATATCCTATTCAGTTCTATTTTGGTTAGAAATTCGAACAACCAAACATAGCCTTTGGGTTGTTCTTCTTTAAAACATGACTTAATTCAAAGACATCATGAATTCCAAGCTAACAAGCATTAATGAATTGGAACGAAATTCAACTGACATGTAAACTATGTAATAATTAAATTGAATGAAATACAATTTTTTATGCAATAATAATGAAAGAGAATCGATTATGCATTAACCCTATTGTTTAGCCAACGAAGAGATTAATTTTTTTTTTTCGTATTTTTCTTTAACGGAAATAAAAGACTAAACGCTTGGCCACCTAAACATGACCTGAATGAGTTTTATTAAGTGAACGACGTAATGATGCAGTGCTACTTCTTTTTTATATTTTCTTTATTCAAGAATCAAACTATATGCAATGCATGAAGATGTAATTATTAATAAATGTCTTACCAAAAATTCATTCAATTCAATGACATATATTTCAAAGCAACCATAGTCTATACAATTTATCTTGCATAATGAAAGTAAGTTATTAGTCATGAACTAGAAATAAGACAACATAAAGGCTCTGTCCTTTAGTTTCAAAGGACAAACGCCCTAACCTGCCTTGATGATCTATGTCAGGAATAATCGAGATAATAATAAAATTATTTATGGTATAATGTCAAATAACATGCATCAAATTACTCACATAAATTGCATAAACTGGACTTTTCCTAATTTAGAATTTTGCAAAGATATCGAGCAATGCGGAGGCGCAGTCGTCTAGTGCATAGGGTGGCGGCATGCAGGGGGTATCACTGGCGACAGTGAGGACTCGCCGGGACAAAATTGAGCGATAGCGAGGCTGCAGGAGAAACTCCCCAGGACAACCTGCAAAAAAAGAAAAAGAAAAAAAAGAAGTATGGCTCGGTGCCTGCTGCAGAACACTGTGAGAAGTCGTCCAGGACACCGCTGATTCTACGCCAAGAGAAACCGCTCGCGAGCTCCTCGGGATTCTTCGGCTTACGTACGAGGACGTGTTCTTAAATCCTGAATTTAAGGAGTCAAATGGTCCCTTTGTGGGGATAGAGGGACTTGAATCCTCATGATTTCAAGTAAGGGATTCAAATTTCAAAAAGAAGAATTTCGTACGGCTCAAACAAAATCCCAAAATATTGAGATCACTTGAGAGAGAGAGAGAGAGAGAGAGAGAGAGAGAGAGAGAGCGCTGGGCAAGAGTCAAGGGAGTTTCAAGAAAGGAGTAGGCTCGCTTGAGCCATGGACTCTGCAAGACCCTCGCCCTCTCCTACGATAGCTCCCGTAAAGGTCAGGCTTTCCACGATCGGGGGGGCTCCCATGTATATTACTGACCATCGAAACCCTATGATCAACGCAGGCTGGCCCAACGTTACACAAGGCATATGAGTACAAAAACGAATAGAAGATATGCAGCTGGTAAACCAACCAAGAAATTAACTTACACTTCACAGGATGATATTAGGCTGTAAGTGTCACTTCCCAAGCTGCCTCATAAGACAAAAAAGGGTTTTGACAGAAGTTGAGAACTGACATGAGAAGAAAGTGAGCAAAGTTGAACCAAGGATAACCTGTCACATAAGCCCCAATACAACGCATGCAAGACATTTTCCGATGGCAATACATATGGTGGCAAGTCATCCTTGGCTCACATCTACTCTCTTCCTCTTCATGCGAGACCACACTCAACGGCAAGCAGCGAGCATTAGCAATTTCCAGTTCAATTTCCCGACCATCGATCAGGTCTTTCTTGTCATCCGTGGAAGCACTGGTTTAGTATTTATAATCGTCAGCTCAGCTGGTAGCAAGTGGCAATTGCCCACTTGAAATATTCTTATGCATTCCTGATTATAAAGAGAGATTCCACATTCTTCTGCTCTTTGTCAAACGACCCTCATATGGTTTGTTTCAACACGAGATAAAATGGGCATTTTGTGTTTCTGTACCCGTTGGCCTTGTAGTGGAGTCGCTAATGGTGGTGCCCAATTGGGTATTCGGAGAATATAATCCCCCCCCCCCCACAAATGTGAGAATTTTTCAAAGGAGGCTCTATCTGTAAACACGATGAACGGAATCAAATACATAACTATAGTGTTGTAGACACTACATATTTTCCATCGATTTTCTTAGATTATAATATAAAGTCCGGTTAGGGTTGAGTCGAGATCCCACACCTGCCAAAACCAATCCAAACACACTATCAGGTTGAATTCATCAAATATAAATTCTGCCTCCATGAGGAATTTCACTATATAAATTCGGTCATGGCGACCTTCTGTCCTAGCTAGAGAAATCGATAGTGAACGCCTCAGGAGGACGGAATGCAAGAAGTAAGTGCTAATATTGCATGGTCTATAGGTCATCTGGGCTAAGACCATATTGATCATTGCATATATGGGTTTCACCGTGAGGCCTTTATGATCAGCCATCAATGGTCAAGATAGGCTAAGATGACATGGTCTAAGTATCATAAAACATAATTTTAGCAAGTTGAAATGTAAAGCCTGAAGGGCACCACGGAAAACCACCACGCAACCCCGACCGTTAGACTAAGAAGAAAATTAAACATTGATTTTAAGAAGTAACCTAGGATATTCTTTTTTAAGAGAAAAATACACTAGAAGTCTTAAAACTTGTCATAAAGGTGCAATTGAGTTCTAAGATTTTCAAAAAGTGTAATTAAATCATAAGACTTGTTACTACAATGCAATTAAGTCCTAAAACTTTTAAAATGTGCAATCAAGTCTTAAAACTTATTACAAAAGCTCAACTGAGTTCTAAAACTTTTGAAAAGTGTAATTGATGAAAAGACTTAATTGCACTTTGGCCACAAGTTTTAGAATTTGATTACACTTTTTGAATGTTTTGAGACTCAATTACACTTTTGTGACAAGTTTTAGGATTTAATTGTATTTTTTTTTTTAAATTTCAGGATTCAATTGTACTTTAATGACAAGTTTTAGGTATCACACCCTAGACCTTTATTCCCTACCTTAGGAATGCAACATCCGACGATGGTTAATTATGTGACGTTCCAAGGGACATCGCCGATCCGTCAGTTATTATCTTTCAATTAAACGCAAGCGGAAGCATACATATCAACATCCAATCAAGAATCACACAAAAGGAATAGCAAAGAAAATTGTGACATCCCAAATTTCACCGACCTTCATTAGTGTAATTAGATCATTAGGAACTTAGATTAATTAGATTGGGCCAAAAAGTGAACCCGATGGATCGTGAGAAATGTGTGGGCTTGAGAAGTAAGTAGGTCACACGAATTGGACTTAAGAAATCTAATGAGAGATTATGGGTTTGGACTTGGCTTGAAGCGGGCCAAGGTTCGGAATTATTAGATTTGTAGATTTAGTTTAGTGGGCCGGAATTGTTATAGATTAAGCCTGTTGGGCCAGAGATGAATATTTAGGCCCGAGTGATTTTAATTTTCAATTAAGTTTATAGATTATAGTTATGATGATTTGATTAGTGATTGTAATGCTAATATCAATTTCTAACTTTAGCATTTTGTGATGAATTCTTTATAGATTAACATTGACTAGTCGATATGTTATGTCATGACTTTGTATAATTATAAAAGGATTGAGATCAAGTAGGAACAAAAGGAAATTAATTGAAAAACATTAGAAACTAATGAACCGACTAATGACTCGGATTAGAGACTAATTGATTTTGAGTGACAAATTAAACTTGAGAGAACAAACTTGGAGGCCACATCACTCTCTCTCTCGTTTCTTCTTGCATGCGACACCCACGGTTTTGATTCCCACAAACCAAGACATGCAAAACTCAAGAGACATCATCATTAGCAAATTTCATCATTAGTCTAGCCTAGGGATTAGCCTTGTAGACCTATTTCCCCCTTAAGTTTCGTAACCCTCTCTCTCTCTCTCCATATAAAACCGAGCAACCCATCTTCATCTTCTTCTTTTCTCTTTTCTCTCGGTTGAGCAGTGAAACCAGAAGCAAACCAGCAGCAAACCAGTGATTTCTTCTTCTTGCATGCGAGATTTTGGTGTTGATCTTGAAGCATCTTTGTGTTGTCTAATAGCTTAACAAGGTAAGGAAAGATATAACTCTAAATTGAAAGTTATCCATTGTTTGTCAAGAAAGCTTGCAGATCAAACCAAACAGTGAAGGATTTAGTTGTAGTTGCTGTTTTGTGGTTAATCTAAGCTGAGTAAGTGTTAGATTAAAGGTAGAAGTCATTGCATGTTGTTTTTAAGCCTTGTATGTTTCGAAATCCAAGTGTGAGTATGTTGTTTTGCTGAGTGAAGTGATGAAATGGATGCCGAGTGGATGGATGTGGTGTATACTGTGGTGAGTGAACTCACGGATGCAATAAAACTTCGAGCTGAGTTGTGGATTGATTATTTGTTAGAGAAAGACATGCCGAAGGTGCCTTAGGTCACTGTGATTAGGCATTGAAGTATTGTAGAAGAAGTTTGAGATAAGATAAGTGGTTTAGTCGGGTTAGAAGTAAAGGAAATCGTGTACCTATTCTGTTCTAGGTGAAAATGGTTATGGAGTCTTCTGTTTGTATTTATTTTCTTTACGTATGTTAATGGAAATAAGAAAGAAATCATTCTACATGATAAAACATCCATTAGATAGAATTAGGAACTTAGTTATGACCATATGAATATAAGAACATAGAGATAGAAGTGAATTTGGTAGGACCAGAAAACTGTTGTTGTGAGAAACGGTTTGACCTTTACTGATTATACCAAATTTATGTATTTACCTAGTTATAATTGGACTTCGAATCCTTAATGAAAATTGTAGAAAACATCTTAAGGAATGACGTGTTAAAATTTGAGATTAAATGGATAAGATTTGGTTAGTGAAACAATTTTCTTTGTAGATAAAGAATCTGGATGTCGATACAGGGTGTTTGTAAGGATTATGGCAATTTTTACTCTTAATACAGTGAGATTCAGACTTAAGTTTCTTCACAGAAAATGTCAATCTATGTCTCTAATATAACATACTAAAATTTGGTAGTATTTTTCCAAGAATTGATATACCTTCTGTGTCTGAAACCGAAACTGCTCATTTAGTTAGTAAACTGTTTAAACTCGAAAACATATACTAGATGTGGTGTCTTTTATATTAGACTTGTATGACACACTTAGAGTCTAATAACCTTCTAATAGATGTTAGTTGTGTAAGAGTAAGTCTCATATATCATTGAGGTGTAGGTACATATAGTGTCATGCGTATGCAATGAATGCAGTGCATAGTGCTTGATTATGGGGTAAATATCTGTTCGGCATGGAATGGGACATGTCGTAATGGGTTTTATCTTATAATTTGGACATGCACGTGTGCTAGGTTCATGAGAGTTAGATATATAGTTAGATACTTTGTAGTCTTTTCTTTTGCATACGATGAATGCATTAATCAAAGGTGTGGTGGTGTGAAACGTGTGCATAAGTGAGTGAATGAACCCATCGGTACAGAGATACCGGTGATGCCCCCGGAAGTTTGGGATGCCCTTGCTGAGTAGTCTTGGATGCCTCAATAGAGAGATACTGAGATGCCTCAGAGTGAGATGCCCTTGTGTGTGATCAAGGATGCCTTGGTTGTGTGATACTGAGATGCCTCGGAGTGAGATGCCCTCGTGTGTGATCAAGGATGCCTTGGTTGTGTGATACCGGGATGCCTCGGAGTGAGATGCCCATGATAGAAATATTGTGGAAGTCCGGATGAGGTAACTTCCGGAAGTGACTCGATCGGGCCGGTTGAATTCCGGTTAGTGATTGATCGAGGGTGGATCATATGCTCACTAAAAATAATTCTATTTGGCGAGTGAGTCCATTTATTATTGTTACATTGCATCTTGGTAGGAGATTGAGCTTGAGAAAGGTAAGTATAGAAATGGATGCTCATAAGGTGATTATATGCATAATGTGTTAATATCCAATTGTTTATGCTTGTGCTATACTTCCTTTAGTATCCTAAATTGTTTGATGATTCTCTTGTAATCTTGATGGCTGTGGATTGTTTAAGTTAGAGTTTTATCGTTCTTTACTGGGCAAGGTTGTTTGCTCATACCTTACATTTTTAGATTGATAGCATGGATGTACCGCCAGTAGCTCGATATGGGGCAGTAGTGTGTCTTGATGTTTCTCTTCATGACATGTATGATCCCGACATTGACATGATTTTCTCCAAATATGAGGCTACTGTATGGATGGATGACAGTAGAGCTGACTTAATACCGATGACGTTCGTTGCATAGTATATCAACTATGAAGGGGAGATATTTGGCCCTTTACCCTTTGGTGCAGGAGGACCCGGAGCGGGGATGGGCGGCGCCTAGATTCCTTGAGTCATGTAGAACTGACTGACTTTTGTCTTTTGTTAGATGTGGGCTAGTGTGGGAACTCGTGGAGTAGAAACCCTCACCCTTTATCCCTGGCTTTTGTTACGCCTTACTTTTGTTATGTAAATGCTGTATATATAGGCGATGAACATGGAAAGAGTTCAGGTTGATAAATTTTGTAAGCCCTGATGATGATAAGAAGAAATGAAGTTTCTCGTGTTCTTGTTTATGTGCATGAATGATTTGGCCAATACTTTGAATTTGAAGGTAGAGTGATTCCAGGATAACCTCATAATATAAACTTGAGATTTTAAATAATCCATGTTACACATGCTAACCTTCAATGGTAAACACTATGGATGAAGTAAAGGAGATTACAAGTTAGACAAGAAGATAATAATAATTATAATTCCGCTTGCGCTTAGTACGTGACGCCCTGGGACGTCACAAAAATACATAAGCAAATATACATATTATTTATTTGCTTTGTTAGATTGGATTGTTTAATTTACAAGCCCATTCTTGGGCCAATCCGATATACCTCCAAAAGACAGTAGGGGGTTCACAAGCGTCAGGGTAAGCCTACCTCATCTAGCGAGATACTAACAAAAGTGGCTCTCTTACGAGGACCGACTACCTAGATGTCATCTATTGGGCCGTTGGGTAGGCTATTGTCCTCATCCAATCCAGATGGCCCACGAATCGCATTAAGAGGTCTGATAGAGTGCTTGTCAAACCACAAGTACCAAACTCCGTAATTGTGGGGGATGAGATTGTCATGGCCTTCCTCCACCCAAACAATAGTAGTGATCCTTCGATATATGGTGTTTTCCCTAACCATATCCATGATAGTGACGTCCATACTCATAGGCACCTCGAAACGCATGAAGCGCGCAAGCGGTGGATCCGTACTTATTGGCCTGAAAAAGATGAAATAACAGTAAATGAGTTTGATGAAAAAACAATAAATGAGTTTGACAACTCAATAAGTAAATGCGTGATGTATATTTCATGTTCAATGAAGATCATGTAGCCAATTTCACTCATTTTTAAGCTCAATTTTGCAAAAGTGCAATTCAGATTAGTGTAGGGCATATCGTCTTAAGCTCAAATCTAGGTGATTTTAACCTAGCTAAACACATTCAAAAATTTCTAAAACATTATAGCACATTCTCAACATGACAACAAACAATTTTCATGAAGACAAGATTGTCTAGAAATCATCACAGAAAGCAACACAAAAATAGCAAAAGTTGAAGTCGGAACCAAATCAGAACCTAAACTGTGTTGGAGAAAACTCCTATGATGTTTTGAAGCTGACAAAACTTATCCAAGTTCTATTATGAAGATTTCCAAACTTCTGTGTCAAAGTCTATCGTTCATCAGAAGTCTGCCCATTCTGATAAGTTCTAAACTGAACGCAAGAATGAAGACTTAATCAAACTCAAGATTATTTTCTTCAAGGTATCAATGCGTACAAGATATATCAAGCTTTCTAGTTGGAAATATCACCTACCATCTTGGTTATCGTGATTGGAATCAATTTTGAAGAAGCAAATCATTTTGGATGGCAAACTTATTTGGAAAGAATCTACTTATGGAAACCAAGATCTTGATTGTATGAGCGAATAGGATTGACGGGCTTTCATCTCAATCTTCAAATGGCTTGAGATCTCCTTGATTAATTCTATCCAATGGGTTGATTGGAAGAATTTCTCTGGAAAGTGCCAATGGTCGAGAAGGCATAGATGAGTATTTAAGGAGGTTCTTCAAGTCATTCAAAGGAGAGCGTGAAAGAAGAATTCCAAAGTCTGAAGCTTCCAAATCATTTGTCCTTCATCATTTAGTGCTTAAACTTGTATTTGAAAGTGAGAAACTCTAGAAAGTGATCTTGTGAGAACAGTAGAGACTCCTCACTGAAAAGTCGAGATCATAGGGCTATAACATTCTCTTTCAATTCATAGTGGAAACTAGCCAAAAGGCTGTTAGCGTGGAAGAGTGGACATAGGCTTGATCTAAGCCAAACTACTATAAATCTTGTGTCTATTTTTCTCTTCACTGAATTACTTTACTTTATTTGCTGTGATATACTTCTGTGTTTTGAAATAGTTGTTAAAGTCTTAATCATTTTGCAAAGTCTGTAGTCAGTCAGACTCAATTTAAAAGAAAATCATTTTTACTACATTTCATAAAAATCTATTTTCACACCTATTCACTCCCATCTAGGTGTTCATACTAGCCTTTTCAATTGGTATTAGAGCTAGTGTGCTTACTTTATTGAAGTGTTTTTACTTATAAGCTAAAGATCTTCTATGTCTAGTATTTTGGCTTCAGGTTTGGTTGGGGGATAGAGCAACACCAGACCTCCTTACTTCGATGGAAATGAGTACAACGTGTGGAAAAACAAGATGAAGGCATTTCTTAAATCAAGAGATCCCCTGGAGTGGGATGATGTTGAAAAAGGAATCAATTCTAAAGCAACATCAGCTTCAGACAAAGGGAAATGAGTGATTGATGTTGATGAATTAACACAAGCTGAAATTACCAAAAGACAAGCTCTTGACACAAAAGCAATTTATTCTTTATATTGTGCTTTGTCTCTCACGGAATATAATCGAATTTCTTCTTGTGAAACAATAAAAAAAGTTTGGGACAAACTTCATATTACTTATGAGGGGACTGACCGTGTGAAGGAAACAAAAATAAACATTATGCTTGGACAATATGAAGCATTTAGAATGAGAATGAAGCCTGGAGAATCTATCTATGATATGTTTATTCGCTTTACAGAGATTGTGAATGGCCTGGCTTATCAAGGCCAACCAATTTCTAGACCAATGAAAGTCAACAAACTACTGCGTGGACTTTCAAAGGATTGGAATCATGTGAAGACCTCAATTAGAGAGACTTAAAGGATTATGCCTCTATTAGTAGATGAACTAATAGGCATACTTCAATCATACGAAGTGGAGCAGATCAATGATGAGGAAGATCCAAAAGGTAAGAAATCAATTGCTTTAAAATCTAACGTTGATTTTGAGGATACAGATTCGGAAGATGATATGGATGATAAAGAATTGGCCCTCATGATAAAGAAATTCAGAAGACTGAACAGAAAAGATAAAAGGTTCATTTGGAAGAAGCAGGGCTCACAAAATTTCCAGAAGAAACCTATAGAAGAAGCTGAGACTAACAGGGATGTAATATGCTTCGAGTGCAAGAAAAAAGAGCATATCAGACCAAACTGTTCCTTGTTGAAAAAGAACAAAAAGGCTCTTAAAGTAGAAACTTGGAGTGACACCGAATGTGAAGAAAGCGAAGAAGAATTCGCAAACATATGTCTGATGGCTTACTCAGATTTAGACTCAGAATCAGAAACAAACATCGATTCAGACTTTGACAAAGAAATCGAGGTTAGTAACTTATAAATTCCTATTAAAGTCTCTATGTATATAGAAGAACTTTGCCTCAATCTTAAATCCTCTCTTAAAAGGATCTCCAAACTGAAGAATGAGAATTCTAAGCTCAGGCAATAGGAAGTTTCTTGGAAAGAAAAGTTTGAAAATCTGAAAGAAGCTTTGATGACTTGAAAGAAAATTTTGATTCTCTTTCAAAAGAAAATGTTGTTTTAAAAAGGGAGATTTCTAATATTTCAAAAAGGCTTTCAAAAGGATCAGAAAAATTAGAGAAAATTCTTACAGGTCAAATACCCTATTTTAACAAATTTGGTCTAGGTATGAGTTATGAAGATACTAATTTAATTGATTTTCTTAAAGTAAAAGAGAGACTTAAGCAAAGGCCTACAAAAACCTTTTACAAAAATCATTTTCAAAAAGTGTTTGTAAAACCTGTTGATCGAAGTGCTCTAAGATGTTCTAGGTGTAACAGGTCAGAACATTTCGAGAAGGATTATCCCAAGGTTTGGAGACCAGTTAAGAAAGATTGGGCAATAACAATTGAATTGTAAAGATTGGAAGTCTGACCATCAACAATGTTTCCCTGGTAAAAGGCTTAAACTACAATCTTCTAAGCATAAGTCAATTTTGTGATACTGGTTTTAGAATAAACTTCCAAGAAGGCATTTGTTATGGAATAAGTAAAGACTTCTCTCAATCCTTTACTGGGTGAAGACATGACAACATATATCTTCTAGACATAAATCCAGAAAGCTCTCGTTGCCTTATTTCTATTCAAGAATAAGCAAGTCTCTGGCATCGGAAGCTTGGTTATGTAAATATGAAGTAGATTGCCAAGGTTTCCTCTAAGAAGCTAGTTCGAGAACTTCGTAATTTGGCTTATCAAAAGTCTGAATTATGCACTCCCTGTGTCTCGGGAAAGCAGGTAAGAAGTTCTTTTAAACCAGTAAATCGGATTTCTACAAGTCGAGTTTTGCAGCTTCTTCATATGGATCTTTTTGGTCCAACAAGAACTCAGAGTCTTGGTGGAAAGAAATATTGTCTAATAATCGTGGATGATTATTCTCATTTCACATGGGTATTCTTCTTACCAAACAAGTCTAAGACTTTTGCATAGTTCTCAAACTTTGCCAAGAAAGTTCAGAATGAGAAAGGTTATGCAATTTCAAGCATAAAGACTGATCATGAAGGTGAATTTGAAAATCAAAACTTTGTAGACTTCTGTAATGAATCAGGTTTTCAGCATGTTTTCTCTTCTCCATATACTCCAGAACAAAATGGGTTATGGAAAGGAAAAACAGATCTCTACAAGATATGACCAGAACTCTTTTGATAGAAAGCAAAATACCCTCTCGCTTTTGGGCAAAAGTAGTTTCTACTGCTTGCTATATTATTAACATGGTGTTTTTAAGGCCTATTCTAGAGAAGACTCCTTATGAGGTATATAAAGGAAAGAAGCCAAATGTTTCCTACTTTCATGTCTTTGGCTGTAAGTGCTTTATTTTGAAGAATGCAAATGATTGATCTAGAAAGTTCGAAGAAAAATCAGACGAAGGAATTTTTCTTGGGTATTCTATGTCAATCAAAGCTTACAGAGTCTTTAACAAGAAGACTCAATCTGTTGAAGAATCTATGAACATCAAGTTTCAGGAAAATATGCAGATTTAGCCAGATCAGGTTCAACTTGAAGAGTCTGAACTAGTTCCAGATTTAACAAAGTCTGTTTCCCCAAACAAAGTTCAGATTTCTAGAGTACAACAATAAGTAGAACAAGAAGATTCAAATGGAACAGAGGATCAATAGATTCTCAGGCCAAACAACAACTGGAAGCACAAGTTGAGTCATCCCAAAGAACTCATCATTGGCAACATTAATAAAGGAATTCGCACCAGATCCAAAGCAAGAGAAGACTCCAGTGCTTTAGCACTTGTTTCTGAGATAGAACCAAAAGGTGTAGAAGAAGCTCTATCTAATGAAAACTGGATAGAAGTTATGCAAGAAGAACTCAGACAATTCAGCATTAATGATGTATGAGAGCTAATTCCAAAACCCAAAGGCAAATCCGTTATTAGAACGAAATGGGTCTTCAGAAACAAGATGGATGAAAAAGGAAATGTGGTAAGAAACAAAGCAAGACTCGTGGCGAAATGATACACACAGGAAGAAGGAATAGACTATGACAAGACCTATGCACCAGTAGTGAGGTTAGAAGCAATTAGATTATTGCTTGCTTTTTCTTGTTTTCAAAATTTTAGGTTATTCTAGATGGATGTCAAAAGTGTCTTCCTAAATGGATTCATTCAAGAAGAAGTCTATATGGAACAACCACTAGGATTTGAAGATCCAAGAAAACCAGACTCAGTCTACAGACTGAAAAAGGCATTGTATGGTCTAAAGCAGGCTCCACGAGCCTGGTATGAAAAGTTGAGTAAGTTTCTAACTCAAAATGGTTTTGAAAAAGGAAATGTTGATACTACTCTATTTATAAAAAGGGAAGGAAAATATTTTCTACTTGTTCAAATTTATGTATATGATATAATCTTTGGTTATCCTAACGAAAGTATCTGCAAGAAATTTTCAAGATCTATGTAGGATGAATTCAAAATGAGCATGATGGGTGAATTGATCTTCTTTCTAGGATTGCAAGTCAAACAATCAAAGGAAGGTATATTCATTCACCAAGAGAAATATGCCAAAGATCTCATCAAGAAATTTGGATTGGAGAATTGCAAGAGGACAGAAACTCCTATGCCAAGTTCATCAAAACTGGACAAGGATGAAAGAGGGAAGAAAGTAGATCAAAAACTATACAGAAGCATGATCGGCTCTTTTCTTTACCTCACTGCCTTTAGACCTGATATTGTATTCAATGTGTGCATTTGTGCTAAATTTCAATCTAATCCAAAGGAATCTCATCTAAGTGCTGTTAAGCGCATCATTAAATATGTTGCGACTTTTCCAAAGCTGGGTCTATGGTATCCAAAAGAATGAGACTTTACTCTTCTTGGTTATTTTGATACTGATTTAGCCGGTTGTACAATCGACAGAAAGAGCACATCTGGCACATGTCAACTGTTGGGACAAATGCTGGTGTCTTGGTTCTTAAGGAAACAAAGTATGGTGGCTTTATCAACAGCAGAAGCAGAGTATGTTGCTCTTGGGGGTTGTTGTTCTCAAATTCTCTGGATAAGACAACAACTAAGAGACTTTAGAATAGAATAATCCTGCACAGAGATAAGATGCGACAACACAAGTGCTATTAATCTCACTAGAAATCCCATTCTTCATTCAAGGGCAAAGCATATAGAGATTCGACATCACTTTATAAGCGCTCATGTCCAGAATGGTGAGATTATGGTTCAATTTGTTGATTCAAATAACCAGCTGGCAGACATATTCACAAAACCATTTGAGAAAAACTCATTTGAGTCTATTCGCAGCAAGCTGAATATTATCTCTCTTAAAGTCTAAAGTTGCTCAGAGTCAGAACTTCAACTTCAACAAGCCACTTCATAATGTACATTTTCTCAAATCCATGTATTTTATTTTTAGAATGAAAATTCTGAACATGTATGATTTTATCCAAATCGATGCTTGCCTATTTTATTTTTGGTAGTTATTATTTTTGCTAAAATACTATTTCAAATTTTTAGCAATTACCATTTTTATTTTTATTTTTGAAAAAGCATTTTCCCTTGTGACGATTTGGCTACCTCGTTTCGATTTGGTTAAATACCCCAAGATTTCTCTTTTTCGAAGCACAAGCATGTTCCAAACCCTAACGTCTAATCTCTCTTTCTCTCTCGAAATTTCTTTGCAAGTTTCCATCTTTTCTTCACTCGAACATGTCTACGAAATCTTCCAAGACTACATCCATGTCACACCAAAGGAAATCTTCTTGGATCGCAAGTTAGGGGCCTTGGAACATGCTAAAAGGACCGACACATTTCTATCTTACTAGTGACGACTCTCCTCAAGACTCTCCTCATCAACCTTTGGAAGAGGAAGTTGATCAAAATGCCGTTCCTCTCAGAGTCTTGACACCCCAGGTTCTTTACAAGCATTACTATTATCTGAAACATGGTGGTTCTCCAATGTCTTTTATTACTAGTTTCCTGAAAGGCCTTGGACATGGGAATGAAACTATTTTCTTAAGAACCATGGAAAGGATAGGAGTGGCATCAAATGGTTCAACAGAAAAGGCTTTTCTGCATTTTCATTCTGATCCTAAATTTAGTTTTGTGAACCAGCCTGAAAATAAGGATGATGATGAGCAAATATTTTCGAATTTTCAACCCAGGATGGGTGTGGCTGTTGATGTTCGTGGTGAAAGAACGAAACTATTTCGTTTAAGGAGCATAAAAGGGTTTATGCCCAGATGTTAAACAGAGGGGTCATAAACCCTCGAACAGTAGATTTTGACTTATTGGACTCGATAAAAGTTAACTTGAGAAAAAGTTGTCTTTCCTTCAACTCAAAAAATTTTGTGCTGAGACGGTTGTGGCTTATTCGGAATTGACAGCATACTTCTACTCAAATCTGTCTTTCCTTGATCAAAATCGGATTCGGTTTACTATTTGTGACAAAGCCTATGTTGTGGATGTTGACATTCTGGCCGATATTCTGGAAGTTGAAAGAAGTGGTTTTCAACCAATCAATGTCTCCATCAGTCAAGCCACAAGGTTTCTGGTAAAGGACAGATGGCCAAGTGGAGGTATCACATACTCTCGATTGTCAGTCTCCAACATTCTGCTGCACAAAATTGTCATCAACTGCATCAGACCAAAGGCAGCTTCCAAAACTGATGTTTCCAGATTTGAGGCAAGAATCATGTGGGCAATCTGTAATGGGATTTCTTTCTCACTTCCTCATACTATCCTGCTACATATGTACAGGACTATCATGAAAGACAAATGCCAATTGCCCTACTCTGCCCTGGTTATAAAGTTGTTCCGTCATTTTCAGATCTAGTTTCCCCCTTAACTTTGCTCAAGAACTATTGCTTCTATGGAGATAGGATTGAAAATGATCTCCAAAATGAGGCTGAAGGATCTGACTAAGGCTATTGAGCTTTTGAAGAAGGAATCCTCAAGAAAAATCAAGGAGGGATTTGCTACTCCAAGAAAGTGCAAAGGTAAGGAAGTTGTGCAAGAAACATGAAAGAAAATGAGATCACTTATCCTGCAGGATGAAGAGGAAGAAGATGATATAACCATTTCTGCCATTGCCTTAAGAAATCTTCAAGGCTTTACTGCTTTTGAAAAATCAAAGTGAAGGAGGAGAAAGACAATATGAAGAAGAGGAAGAAGAAGCAGAAAATGCAAAAGATGAAGATGAAGAAGAAGAAGGTGCTTTTGAAGAGAAAGGTGAGGATGATGACAAAAATGACTTTGATGGAGAGACTGCTGCAATAACATTATCAAAGGATTCTGAAGCAACCGGGGATGACCCTAAAGAAGCACAAACTGAGACAGAACATCACACTCGCTCTGAAACAGAAAAGGTACAAGAAGAAGAAATTTCTTCTCCACCTATAGGCACAGAAATAGGGAGAGCTCATGAGAAAACATGGACTTCTTCTCCACATAATTCAAGTGATGGTATAAGCCAATCTCCTGCAAACCCTGAAGATGTTTTTGCATCCCAGTTCCCTTTGGGGCTGATCTCTTTAGTTTCTTGAGCTCTCTAACGATGGATAAAGCATAGCCAAGGAGGAAGATGAAGGTAGCTGCTGAAGAGGGGGACCCAAATGGCCTCAATAGTCAACTAAAAATATCTAAAACACTCAACCCTTGCCCCCACCATCCATGGCCATCATCCTCAGCCACTTTTCCCTCCATGTCTTCCCAAACAAGCTTCTTAAAGGGTCCAAAAGGTTGCTACACCGCCTTGCTACGAATTTCAACATTTGGCCCTCCAATTTCAAGTCAATTTCAACTCAAATCAACCCAAATTGATGCCCAAAAATTCAGCCAAGGTGCCCACATCACATTTCACATTTTTCCTTGCCAATTAGTCCAACTTGACAGCTAAAAGTGCAACAAAAATGGCCCTCTAATTTTCCCGATCCAAAAACACCTAAATTTGATTTTTTGCCAAAAACTCGGGTTTGCAGAAAAATATTTGGAGGACAAGTCGACATTTCTAAAATGAATCGCGACATGACAGAACTTTCAATTTCTGAAAACGGATTCAAATTCGCGGTTAATTTCAACTAGGCATGATTTTAGCATGACCTAACTTACCGGGTAGCTTTTAGGAATTTTTAGTGCAATTGACCCGTGGTCGATTATTTTTGAGTCACATTGTACATCTTTAACTCATTGGTGACTCTCGGTTGTCGTGAAAATCTCGAGATTTCAAATACAGACACAAAGGTACATAAATGACAGAAAAATCAATTTAGTGCCGTTCGACGAGAATTTTGCAATTAGGTAGAATCACCCACACTTTAATCACATACCTCAGTCAAATCAACCTATCTCCGATCTTTGATCAATTTTGACAGTGCCGTATTGACCCTTGCAGAATTAGTACGGTTGAGTAGTCATTTTCTTGTCGAATTCTCAAGTCTATTGCGTTTAAATTCCTTAACGGCTTCACCAGATAGACTAATTATCTCATGAGTGATCAGTTCAAAGAAAAGAACTATAGGTGCGTCAATGAAAAGCCCTACTCATTCAATCGAAAACAAAATTGAAAAATCAGGATGTCACAACTCTTCCCTCTTATAAAAATTTCGTCCTCGAAATTTAAACCTATTACAAGCTTTAAACAAAAAGGTGGGGGTATTGTCATCTCATCATTTCTTCACTTTCCCAGGTTGCTCCCTCTGTGCCATGGTGTTGCCAAACCACTTTAACCAACGGGATCATCTTGGTGCGCAGAATCTATTCCTTCCGATCTAGAATCTAAATCGGTCTCTCCACGTACGACACTCTATCATCCACATCTAACTCTTCAAAATTTAGCATGTAAGTTGGGTTAGGCTTGTATTTTCTTAACATCGACACGTGGAAGACGTCATGCACTTGCACCAGTCTCGGCGGTAATGTAATGCGATATGCTAGAGTCCATATCCTTTCCATAATCTCAAAGGGACCTACGTACCTTCGACTTAGTTTCCCTTTCTTGCCAAAGCGCGAGTACCTCTCAGCAGTGACACTTTCAGAAAGACATGATCACCAACTTGGAATTCCAAAGGTCTTTGATGCTTATCTGTGTAGCTTTTCTGGTGGCTCTGAGCGGTCTTTAATCTATCCATGATGACTGCAACTGCATCTCGTGATTGTTGAATCAACTCTGAGCCTGTGATTTTCTATTCTCCAACCTCATCCCAACACACTGGCGTTATACACGCTCTGCCATACAACGCTTCAAAATGTGTCATTTGAATACTCCGCCGGTAACTGTTGTTGTAGGCGAACTTGACGAGATGAAGCCGTTTCTCCTAGCTTCCTTTGAAATCTAGCACACATGCTCTCAACATGTCCTCGAGAGTCTGAATTGTCCTCTCAGACTGGCCATCTATCTGCGGATGGTAAGCCGTATTGAATTGTAGCTTTGTTCCCAAGGTGATTTGCAAACTTTTCCAAAAGGCAATCTGCGGATGGTAAATCTCGAGTCTCTATCAGATGTAATCATCATCGGCACTCCATGCAGATGAACAATCTGATGCACGTACAATTATGCATATCTGTTTAATGCAAGGTCCTTTTGTACGACGATAAAGTGAGCCGACTTTGTCAGTCTTTCGACTACTACCCAAATGGAATCATTACCCCTTTGATTCCTTGGTAAGCCTATCACAAAATTCATTGTGATGTGAATTGGAGAAAACTCATTTTATTGTTTTGAAGTTGACAAAATGTTTCCATCTGTCTAATCTGAAGACTTCCAGACTCAAGTGTTAAGGTTTGAGGAACTTCATACTAAGTTGTCAAAGTGTGAAGATCGCCAGACTCAAGACTCAAAGTCTGCCCTCATTGACAGTTTCCAGATGAAGAAAGAAGATTTATCCAAATGATGGATTATCTTCAAGGATTCGATTCGTATGGTTTTTGGAAGACCTTTTTGGCTGGATACATCATCAGTAAGATTGATTATTCTTATTGGAATCTACTTCGATTTGAAGATCTTTTGAAAGGCGAGCAAACTTGGAAGATTCTTGTTCGTAAAATTCTAAACGCAAGTGCACGTATCGAACAAGTAATATAATGATGAGAAAAAGTATCGTCCCACGGAGATCGCTGATTAATAAACCAATTAAATACTAAAATAGACTAATTCTAAAATTTATCTAACAAATCAAAATATAATTAAGAATAAATTAAAAACAAAATTTGAAGACTAAATGCAGTAAAATCAATAAGATAAATATGTTAGAGAATCCGATTTTACCATAACCACTAGATATGAATTTCATATTGTTGTGAATACAAGAACGATATCAAACATGTGATAGCGGAATTTCCTAATCTATTTACTATCCTATAACTAGGTATAGCAAACCTACTCAGCTTATTAATCCACTATATCTCTATGTGAATTAAAATAAACATAAGTGCATTAAAAATTATGAATATTCCCGGCTTACAATGAGTCTTTTGGATCACCTTATCACCGAAAGCTACACAAATAACGCGGTATATCTCTATCCACGTTTAATTCATGGTTATATATTATAATGAGCAATTGCATATTATCACTTCTCAGTCTCAAACATGCACATAATATCATTCAAATGGTGGCTAGTCACTCAAAAGCATTACGCACAATAATATATAACTCACATGAATGAAATCAATTATAAACCATAAAAATCATGAAATTCACATCATCATGGTTAGGCTACATCGTAGCCCTAACAAAAGAAAATTAGAACATAGTAGATGAAAAAAAAAAATAAAAATCAAACCCAGCATCTTAAATCAAAGAACAAGAATTCTGTCAACACTTTTGTCTTCTCTTCAAAATACTTGAAAAATTCTCAGAACAATAAAAAACGATCTAACAGAAAAAACCTAGCTTAAAAAAAAAACTAGCTATTCTCTCTAGCTCTCCTATTTATAGGAGATCCAAAATATCTATCTCCCAACGCTTGCATATAACATGAGGGAACAAAATCAAGAATTTCCTAATTTGATATCCATCTTCCACTGCTGCTTTTATTTGAATTCCTGATATTTGCTATTCTTTTCCTTATCTTCTCCATATCTCATTATTCTGCATAAACAAGGAAAATTTAAATAATCAGAAGGAAATCCAAATATTTTCTCATAGATAATGCATTAATTGTTGCCTAAAATAGGTAAAATAACTCTATTTTTATAGAGTTATCAAACCCCCAAACTTAACATTTTGCTAGTCCTCGAGCAAAAGTAAGATATAACACATACTCAACCTAACAACCTTTTCCATGACATCTTTCCATAATTGCTCAAATTCACAATTCAAAGAAAAACACAAATTTCATCCAAACATTGAAATCAATTTATAAGTTAAGACCAATTCTAACTATATGATCCAAGTGTGTGTGTGTGAGTCGTCATCTTTTTTTGAATTATATGCAATCCAGATAAATTCACATTTACATGCAACCTCTCAAAATTTCTCAATAATTATGACCAAATCTCATAGGTTTGCTTTTCATTCCTCTCTCCACTAATGTAAGTTAATTATCCAACCAAAAATCAATAGGACTTTTCTTGGTTTGTAATGTAAGGCTGGGCTAAAGGTGAGATAACGGGAATTTTAAGCTCAAATCACCCATCAACACGTTGATTTCTAAGATCTAATTAGAGCCAATGTCACTCCTTCAAGATAATTTTTCTGCCACCATATATCATCATTCTTTTTTTTTTTTTTTTTTTTTTTTTTTTTTTTTTGAATTGCTTTATGGTGGAGTTTCTCCCAAAGTCCCTCCTAATATAACATGAAAATTTCCAACCCATTGAGTATCCAAAAGGCTCACTCAATTGAAAGTTGGATAGGGAACCATAAAAGCAATTTTTTTTTTTTGACAATACACCCTAAACAACCATAGCAATCACTTCCTTTTTTTTTTTTTTTTTTTTGCTTCTTTTTTTTTTTCATACTCCATCATTCCTCCCAAATTTCTATCAAGCTCAAATAATTTTTTATCCCAAAAGAAAATCAACGTGTTCATAAGGCATGGGACAATGATATAATTTGATAACAGTTAGGCTAAATATATATGGGTGCCAATGAAAAATTGGGTAGTAATTAAGGCTCAACGGGGTGACTAGGGATAAATAAATAGGGTTAGCTTGAAAGGCTCAATTGATCCAAAAACTGCCTAAATGATTTTCTTAGTTAGATTTAGCTTAGGATTTCGCCTCAAGAGAAAATCAAACAAATTCTAAGATTTGGGTGAAATCCAAGAAAATCATATACTTCACATGAATGTTCTCTAGATTTACACATAATTCAAAAATTAAGGACTTTTAGTGCTCAGTAAGTGGATTAACATAATCATAATTAAAATTAACTCACACATCAATTGCAAATTTGAATAAAATTTAAATTTTCCTAAGAATCGCAAAAATTCACAACCAAGAATGCAATCATGATAAAAAAAAATTATCCAAAAAAACTTGCCTCCCCCCTAAACTTGAATGAAGCAATGTCCTCAATGCGAAAAATAGAATAGAAAGAAGAAAACTCCCCTGGTTGTAGGATAAGTTCATAGATGACCTTGATGATTAAACTCTTGAAAGGTGCTCCATAAAAAATTAACCTGGATAAAACAAAGAAAAGTTAATCTTTTTTTTTTTTTTTTTTGCAAAACATAAACTTAACAATAAAAAAAACATAATTAAAATGCTTGGGTTGCCTCCCAAGAAGCGCTTGCTTTATAGTTTTCAGCCAAACTATCTCAGATGTCACTATTCTAGAGGATGAAGTTCAATGGTGGTCTTCTGCTTGTTGTAACCACCTTCGAAGTAGGGCTTCAAACGTTGACCGTTCACTTTGAATGTGCCCTCAGTGTCATGCGCAACTTCAACTGTTCCATATGGGAATACCTGTGTAACTGTAAAAGGACCAGACCATCGAGACCGCAACTTTCCTGGAAAAAGTTTAAGACGAGAGTTATAGAGTAAGACTTTTTGACCAATTTTAAACTCTCTTCTGAATATGTGCTTGTCATGCCATCTTTTTGTACGCTCCTTGTACAAATTAGAATTTTCATAGGCCTCATTATGAAATTCCTCCAATTCATTCAGTTGCAATAATCTTACTTCACTTGCAGACTGCATGTCAAAATTTAGAAATCTCAATGCCCAATATGCTTTATGCTCTAATTCCACTGGTAAGTGACAAGCCTTTCCAAACACTAGCCTAAAAGGAGACATCCCAATTGGAGTTTTGAACGCTGTCCTATAGGCCCAAAGTGCATCATCAAGTTTTATTGACCAATCTTTCCTAGAGGCATTCACTGTTTTTTCTAAAATTCTCTTGATTTCCCTATTTGAAATCTCTACTTGACCACTAGTCTGAGGATGATAAGGGGTTGCAACCTTATGCGTGACTCCGTACTTACTCAAAAGTGCTTCAAATTGCTTGTTGTAAAAATGTGTCCCCCTATCACTTATGATTGCCTTAGGAATGCCAAATCGGGTAAAAATATTTTTCTTCAAGAATTTGACCACAACCTTAGCATTATTTGTTGGCAATGCTACAGCTTCTACCCATTTAGACACATACTCTACGGCCACTAAAATGTATAAATTTCCATAAGAAGGTGTAAAGGGTCCCATGAAATCAATACCCCAAACATCAAATAATTCACACACAATAATGTTGTTTAAAGGCATCTCATTTTTTCTTGAAATATTTCCAGTTCTCTGAAACCTATCACATGAAGCTACATAGGAGTATGCATCTTTAAAAAGTGTAGGCCAATAAAATCCAGATTGTAAAATCTTAGCTGCAGTTTTAGTGGCACCAAAATGGCCACCTGCCTCTCCATCATGACAATAATGTAGAATGTTTGCCTTCTCTTTATCTGGAACACATCTCCTTATGACTTGGTCTGCACATACTTTAAACAAGAAAGGTTCTTCCCAAAAATAATTTTTAACATCAGAAAAGAATTTTTTTCTTCTGTTGATATGATAATTCAGGAGGAAGAACATTACTTACCAAATAATTTACAAAGTCGGCGTACCGGGAATTTTTGTGGACATGATGGAAAAATTTTCTCATCGGGAACTCTTCCAAAATTGGTTTTACCTCTTCCTTTGAATTTGGAATTCTTGATAAGTGGTCTGCAATAAGATTTTCCGTCCCCTTCTTATCTTTGATTTCCAAATCAAATTCTTGTAACAATAGAATCCACCTGATCAACCTGGGTTTTGATTCTTTCTTTTCAAGCAGATACTTAAGAGCAGAGTGGTCAGAATAAACTATAACTTTTGCGCCAATTAAATAAGAACGAAATTTATCAAAAGCAAATACTACCGCCAAGAGTTCCTTTTCTATTGTTGAATAATTCAATTGTGCACCTGACAAGGTTCGACTGGCATAGTATATGGTTCGAAAATTTTTATTCTTCCTTTGTCCCAAAACAGCTCGTACTGCAGAATCGCTAGCATCACACATCAGTTTAAAAGGTAAATCCCAATTTGGTGCTGCCATAATTGGTGCTGAAATTAACTTATCCTTTAAAGTGTTAAAAGCCTGCATGCATTCAACATAAAAATTAAAAGAAGCATCTTTTTCCAAAAGATTAGAAAGAGGTTTAGCAATTTTTGAAAAATCTTTTATAAACCGTATGTAAAATCCTGCATGCCCCAAAAATCCTCTGACAAGTTTCACAGATGTTGGCGGAGGCAATTTTGCAATGACCTCCACTTTGGCTCGATCGACTTCTATTCCATTTCGAGAAATTTTATACCCGAGCACTATTCCTTCCTACACCATAAAGTGACACTTCTCCCAATTCAAAACAAGGTTAGTCTCCTCACATCTTTGTAAGACCAAAGCCAAATTCTTTAAACAATAATCAAATGATAAGCCAAAAACGGAAAAATCATCCATGAAAATCTCAATATATTTTTCAACCATATCAGAAAAAATAGCCATCATGCATCTCTCAAAAAGTAGTTGGCGCATTACAAAGACCAAAAGGCATTCTTTTAAAAGCAAAAGTACCATAGGAACAAGTGAAAGTAGTTTTCTCTTGATCTTCTGGTGCAATAGGAATCTGATTATACCCTGAATATCCATCCAAAAAGCAATAAAACTCATGCCCTGCAAGTCTTTCTAACATCTGATCAATAAATGGTAAAGGAAAGTGATCTTTTCTAGTGGCATCATTCAATTTTCTGTAATCAATACACACATGCCACCCAGTAACTATTCTAGTTGGAATCAATTCTTTGTTGTCGTTTTTCTGAACAGTCATACCGCATTTCTTTGGCGCAACTTGTACAGGACTTACCCAAGAACTATCAGAGATAGGATAGATGATACCTGCATCAAGTAGCTTAATTACCTCAGCTTTCACTACTTCTTGCATCTTCGGGTTCAAACGTCTCTGAGGTTGGATAGTGGGTTTATATTGCTCCTCCATCAAAATTTTGTGCATGCAAATTGAAGGACTAATTCTCTTGATATCAGCTATTTTCCATCCAATTGCACCATTATGCTCTCTTAATACTCTGAGCAATTTCTCCTCCATCAAATCTGTCAAAGAAGAAGATATAATTACCGGTAAAGAAGAAACTCCATCTAAATAAGCATATTTTAAATGAGAAGGTAAGGGTTTGAGTTCAAGAATTGAAGGTTCTTCAATTGATGGTTTAGGCTTTGTAATGTGTTGTCCCAACTCCTCAAATTTAATTGCCTTTTGCCTTGAATATGGTGGAATTGCCTCCATGAAATTTGCGTACTCCTTTATCTCCTCATTCTGATTATCTTTGTCCCTTGGTCGAATCAGACATGCTTCAAGTGGATCTTTAAAAAAAATTTCCTGAAAAACCTTATTCACCAACTTGTTAACTGTTTTAACTCTAAAACAAGAATTATCATTAGATGGATATTTCATTGCTTTAAAAATATTAAATGAAACAAGAACATCTTGAACTCTAAGAATCAACTTCCCTTGTTGTACATCAATAAGAGCTCCTCCTGTTGCTAGAAAAGGTCGACCTAAGATAAGTGGTACCTCAAAATCTTCCTCCATGTCAAGAACTATAAAATCTGCAGGAAAGATAAATTTGTCAACTTTTACCAAAACATCTTCCACAATACCTCTCGGATATTTAATTTATCGATCAGCCAGTTGAAGTGACACTGTGGTTGCTTTTACCTCGCCCAATCCTAATTTCTTGAAAACTAAATAAGGCATCAGATTAATACTTGCACCTAAATCACATAATGCTTTTTCAAAGTAAGAATCCCCAACAGTGCAAGGAATAGTAAAACTCCTGGATCTTTCAATTTTGGAGGTAATTTGTTTTGTAGGATAGCTGAACACTCCTCATTTAACTTCACAGTTTCATAATCCTCCAATTTCCTTTTGTTTGCCAAAATCTCCTTCAAAATTTTTGCATAACTAGGCATTTGCGCTAAAGCATCTGCAAAAGGAATGTTAATGTGCAATTTTTTAAATACATCAAGAAATTTAGAAAATTGCTTATCTATTTTGTGCTTTGGAGTCGCCGACGGAATGGAATTGGCAACACATATGGCTTGGGATTATCTGGAAAGAGTTTACTCTTGCTTGTCTCCTTTGATTGTTTATTGACCACCTCTTCCTTGTCTCTGATAATCTCTTCTTCTCCCACTTGTTTACCACTTCTCAGGGTAATAGCCTTTATGTTTTCAATTGGATTTTTCTCTGTGTTGCTCAGCAAAGAACCCTGTTGTCTTCCTGACATCATACTTGCTAATTGACCCACTTGCATCTCCAGATTTCTAATTGAAGTCTCTTGGTTTTGAAATCTCACATCTATGCTTTTGATGAAGTCATGAGTTGTGTTAGCAAGTTTGGTGACTATGTCTTCCAAATTTGACTGTCTCTTCTGATTGTTTGAATCCTGGTGGTCTTGTCACATTCTGATTATTCCATGAAAAATTTGGATGATTGCGCCATCCCGGATTGTACGTGTTGGAGTAGGGATTATTCTGTGACCTGTTAAAATTCCCAACAAAGTTAGAATTTTCATGAGATTGTTCAAAAGTATTACTTACCTGACACTCTGTGTTAACATGTCCTCCACCACCTGACACTCTGTGCTAACATGTCCTCCACCACAAAAATCACATGTCAAATTTTGAATTTTCATGACTGAAACACTCATATTATCAAGCTTTTTGTTGAGTGTTTCAAATTGTGCAGCAATTGCAGCAAAAGCATCCACTTCGTGAACTCCGCTAACTTTTCGCATTGGTAGTCTATCAGTAGGCCACTGATAACTATTGGACGCCATCTCCTCTAATAAATTGTAGGTTTCTTCTGGTGTTTTATTATTTAGAGTTCCTCCTGCAGCTGCATCAATCATAGAACGAAGATTTGTACTAGAGCCATTATAAAAAGTTTGTACCTGCATCCATACGGGTAGTCCATGATGTGGGCATCTTCTAAGAAATTCTTTGAATCTTTCCCATGCTTCATATAATGATTTATTATCCATCTGCATAAAATTAGTAATATCGTTACGCATCTTCGCAGACTTTGCAGGTGGAAAGAACTTACCAAGAAATTTCTGAGCCATATCATTCCATGTAGTAATTGATCCTGTAGGAAGAGAAGAAAGCCAACTCTTAGCTTTGTCTCTAAGAGAGAATGGAAATAATCTCAATCTAATAGCATCATTTGTAACTCCATTATATTTAATGGTGTCACAGATTTCAAGAAAAGCATCGATGTGAGAGTTTGGATCATCGCTTGGTAGCCCGCTGAATTGCACTGATTGTTGAAGCATCTGAGTAAGTGACGGCTTGATCTCAAAGTTGTTTGCTTGAATTGTAGGTCTTCTAATACTTGATGTGGTGCCTTGAACTATTGGTGCAGCATAATCTCTTAAGAGTCTATGTGGATTTTCATTCTCACCATCTGCCATCTTAGCGTGATTTCTCTGTTCTCTCAGTCGCCTTTTGAATGTACACTCGATTTCTGGATCAAGCTCAACAAGTTTCCCTTGTTGGCTACGTGTCATAAACCGATGTACACCCTGAAAAATAAAACAAAAAGAAAGCTAGATTAAACTTAGAATTATATGGTATCAATATTAATTAGTATTAAACAAATGATCCCCAGCAACGGCACCAAAAACTTGTTCGTAAAATTCTAAATGCAAGTGCACGTATCGAACAAGTAATATAATGATGAGAAAAAGTATCGTCCCACGGAGATCGCTAATTAATAAACCAATTAAATACTAAAATAGACTAATTCTAAAATTTATCTAACAAATCAAAATATAATTAAGAATAAATTAAAAACAAAATTTGAAGACTAAATGCAGTAAAATCAATAAGATAAATATGTTAGAGAATCCGATTTTACCATAACCACTAGATATGAATTTCATATTGTTGTGAATACAAGAACGATATCAAACATGTGATAGCGGAATTTCCTAATCTATTTACTATCCTATCTCTAGGTATAGCAAACCTACTCAGCTTATTAATCCACTATATCTCTATGTGAATTAAAATAAACATAAGTGCATTAAAAATTATGAATATTCCCGGCTTACAATGAGTCTTTTGGATCACCTTGTCACCGAAAGCTACACAAATAACGCGGTATATCTCTATCCACGTTTAATTCATGGTTATATATTATAATGAGCAATTGCATATTATCACTTCTCAGTCTCAAAAATGCACATCAGATCATTGAAGTGGTGGCCAGTCCCTCAAAAGCATTACGCACAATAATATATAACTCACATGAATGAAATCAATTGTAAACCATAAAAATCATGAAATTCACATCATCATGGTTAGGCTACATCGTAGCCCTAACGAAAGAAAATTAGAACATAGTAGATGAAAAAATAAAAATAAAAATCAAACCCAGCATCTTGAATCAAAGAACAAGAATTCTGTCAACACTTTTGTCTTCTCTTCAAAATACTTGAAAACTCTCAGAACAATAAAAAACGATCTAACAGAAAAAACCTAGCTAAAAAAAAACTAGCTATTCTCTCTGGCTCTCCTATTTATAGGAGATCCAAAATATCTATCTCCCAACGCTTGCAGATAACATTAGGGAACAAAATCAAGAATTTCCTGATTTGATATCCATCTTCCACTGCTGCTTTTATTTGAATTCCTGATATTTGCCATTCTTTTCCTTATCTTCTCCATATCTCATTATTTTGCATAAACAAGGAAAATTTAAATAATCAGAAGGAAATCCAAATATTTTCTCATAGATAATGCATTAATTATTGCCTAAAATAGGTAAAATAACTCTATTTTTATAGAGTTATCAATTCTACTTATGGAAACCAAAGATTCTGATTGTATGGGCGAACATGATTGACGGGCTTTCATCACAAATCTTTCAACGACTCAAGATCACCTTAATTGATTCTGTCCAACGGGTAGATTGGAAGAATTCATTTGGAAAGTGCCAACAGTTATGAAGGCATGAAGGAGTATTTAAGGCGAACTCTTCAGTTGTTCGAAGAAGTACGTGAAAGAAGAATTTCAAAGTCTGAATCTCTTAGTTCCTTGTTCTTTCAATTCATCAAGCTCAAATTGTACACAAAAGAGAGAAGCACATAGTGAGACTTTGTGAAGAGACTAGCTGAGACTTTCCACTGAGGAAGTCGAAGATCACAAGCTGTATAATCTCTTTTGATTCATAGTGGAATTCAGCCAGTGGACTGTCAGCGTGGGAGAGTGGACGTAGGCTTGGATTAAGCCGAACCACTATAAATCTTGTGTTCCAATTCTCTTTCCTTAACTCCTTACCTCATTGCTTTATATAATTTTTTTACAGAATCATTCAAAGTGGTTTACATCTCTAGTCAATCAGTTTAAAAGGCAATTTATTTTATTAAGTCTTGCGAATAAATTTTCATATACACCTATTCACCCCCTCCCTAGGTGTGTGTACTAGCCCTTTCAATTGGTATCAGAGTCAAGTGCTCGGTTTATAAAAGTGTTTTTACTTTTGAGCTAAAGATCTTCTATGGCTAGTATTTTGGCTCCAGGTTTGGTTGAAGGCCAAAGCAACACTAGACCTCCCTACTTTGATGGGAAGGAATAAAACGTTTGGAAAAACAAGATGAAGGCATTCCTGAGATCGAAAGATCTCCTGGAATGAGATGTGATAGAAAAAGGAATCATTCCTAAGGCTACATCAACAACTGGGAAGGAAATTGCAGATGCTGGAGAATTGACACAAGCAGAGATAACCAAGAGACAAACTCTTGATACTAAAGCAATTTATTCATTATATTGTGCTTTATCTCCTACTGAGTATAACGAAATTTCATCTTGTGAAACAGCCAAAGAAGTCTGGGATAGGTTGCATGTCACTTATGAAGGAACTAATCGAGTAAAAGAAACAAAAATCAATATTCTACTCGGATAGTATAAAGCCTTCAAGATGAAACCAGGAGAATCCATTATCGACATGTTTAGTCGTTTTATAGAAATTGTAAACAGTCTAGCATATCAGGGACAGCCAATCTCAGGATAAATGAAAGTCAATAAATTACTAAGAGGATTCTCCAAAGACTGGAACCATGTGAAAACCTCTATAAGAGAAACCCAGAGGATCATGCCTCTTTATGTAGACAAATTGGTTGGCACACTTTAATAATATGAAGTAGAGCAAATCAATGAGGAAGAAGATCCCAAAGATAAGAAGTCAATTGCCTTAAAATCTAACGATGATTCTGATGATACAGACTATGAAGATGACTTGGATGATGAAAAGCTAGCACTCATGATAAGGAAATTCAGGAAGTTAAATAGGAAGGGAAAAATGTTTAATTGGAAGAAGCATGGTAATCAAAGATTTCAGAAGAAATCAAATGAGGATAATGAGACCAACAAAGATGTGATTTGCTTCGAATGTAAGAAAAAAGGGCGCATCAGACCCAACTGCCCTTTGTTGAAAAAAAAGAAAGAAAAAGTAGAGAAATTCAAGAATGTTCTCAAAGTAGCGACATAAGTGATACATAATGCGAGGAAAGTGATGAAGAGTATGTAAACATATGTCTGATGGAAAATTCAGAACCAGACTCAGACTTTGAGATAGACTCAGACTCAGATTCAGACTCAGATAGTGAAGTCGAGTTTAGTAATTCTAAAATTCCTATGAAAGTCTCAAAATACATAGATGAACTTTGTCTTAGCCTCAAAACATCTCTTAAAAGGATTTTCAAGCTAAAGAAGGAGAATTCCAAACTGAAGCAATAGGAAATTTCTTGGAAAGAAAAATTTGAAAGTCTAGACAAAAGTTTTGTTGATTTGAAAGAAAATGTAGATTCTCTTTCGAAAGAAAATACCTTTTTGAAAGAGGACATTTCAAATATCGCAAAAATGTTTTTAATAGGATCTGAGAAGTTTGAAAAGATTCTTTCAATTCAAAAACCTTATTTCAACAAATCTAGTTTAGGAATGACATCAGAAACCATTCATTTAATTGATGTTCCAAAAGTGAATGAAAGAATCAAACAAAGACTTACAAAAACGTTTTATAGAAATCATTTTCAAAAAGATTTTGTAAAACCTATTGGTCGAAGTTCTCTCAAATGTTCAAAGTGTAACAGCTTAGAACATTTTGAGAAAGAATGTCCCATGGTTTGGAGACCTGTTAAGAAGGAATGGGTAAAGACTGTATTTTGTACTCTTCCCTGGACCCAAGAAGATATGGGTACCAAAGAAAGCTTGAGTTCTTTTTATAATTGCAGGTCACTATCAAGAAAAAGATCAAATGATATTTGGATAGTGGCTGCTCAAGGCACATGACAAGAGATTCAAGTTGTTTTATAAAGCTTGTGCAAATAAAAAGAGGAAAAGTTTCTTTTGGTGGAAATATCAAAGGAAGGATTGTTGGATGTGGAACTGTGAGGATTGAAAGTCTCACAATCAACAATGTCTCCTTGATAGAAGGCTTGAATTATAATCTTCTTAGCATTAGTCAATTGTGCGACATTGGATTCAAAATTAATTTCCAAGAAGGCACTTGTTCGAGAACTAGTAAAGATCTTTCTCAATCCTTTACTGGATGAAAACATGGGAACATCTATCTTCTGGATATAAAACCAAAAAGCTCTCAATGTCTAATATCCATTCAAGATGAAGCAAAACTCTGGCATAGAAAACTTGGCCATGTCAACATGAAGGAAATTGCCAAGATCTCCTCCAAGAAGCTTGTTCGTGGACTGCCCAACCTGACGTATCAAAAGTCTGAATTATGCACACCATGTGTATTGGGAAAACAGGTTAGAAGTACCTTTAAATCTATAAATCAGGTTTCTACTGATCGTGTTTTGCAACTTCTGCATATGGATCTCTTTGGACCAACCAGAACCTAAAGCATTGGTGGAAAGAGATACTACTTAGTAATCGTGGATGACTATTCTTGTTTTACATGGGTATACTTCTTGGCAAGTAAGTCTGAAGCATTCTCTCACTTTTCAAAATTTGCCAAGAAGGTACAAAATGAGAAAGGTTATGCTATTTCAAGCATACGCACAGACCATGGAGGTGAGTTTGAAAATCAAGACTTTGCAAAATTCTGTGATAACTCTGGTTTTCAGCATGTGTTCTCTTCTCTATATACTCCAGAGCAAAATGGGGTTGTGGAAAGAAAGAATAGATCTTTGTAGGAAATGGCTATAACACTCTTAATTGAGAGTAATATTTCATCTCGTTTTTGGGCTGAAGCAATTTCTACAGCTTGTTATATCATTAACAGAGTATTCTTAAGGCCCATTCTAGAAAAAACTCCTTATGAGTTATTCAAAGGAAAGAAGCCAATTGTTTCTTATTTTCATGTGTTTGGTTGTAAGTGTTTTATTTTAAAGAATGCAAATGATCGAACTGGTAAGTTTGAAGAAAAATCATACGTTGGAATTTTCCTTAGCTATTCAACCTCAAGCAAAGCCTACAGAGTATTCAACAAGAAGAGTCAGTCTATGGAAGAATCTATGAACGTCAAGTTTCAAGACTCAATGCAAAATCAACTGGATCATAATCAACTTGAAGAACCTGAACCTACTCTAGATATTGCAAATTCTACTTGCCCCAAAATGGTTCAGACTCTTGAAGTTCAACAACAAGATGAACTAGAAGATTCAACTGAAACAGAGGATCAGCAGACTCACAAACTAACTAGCAACTGAAAGCATAAGTCAAGTCATCCCAAGGAACTCATCATTGGCAACATTGATGATGGAATTCGTACCAAATCGAAAAGGCGTGAAGAGTCTAGTGCTTTAGCACTTGTTTCTGAGATTGAACCCAAAACTATAGTGGAAGCCTTGGCTGATGAAAGTTGGATTGAAGCTATACAAAAAGAGCTTAGACAGTTCAGCATTAATGATGTTTGGGAATGTATTCCTAAACTTAAAGGTAAGTCTATTATTGGAACTAAATGGGTTTTCAGGAACAAAATGGACGAGAAAGGAAAAGTGGTCAGGAATAAAGCAAGACTTGTAGCCAAATGATATACGCAAGAAGAAGGGATAGACTATGACGAGAAGTATGCACCAGTAGCGAGGTTAGAAGCAATTAGATTATTACTTGCTTTTGCTTGCTATAAAAATTTCAGGTTATTCCAAACGGACGTAAAAAATGCATTCCTAAATGGATTTATCCAAGAAGAAGTCTATGTGGTGTAACTACCTGGTTTTGAAAATCCAAGGAAGCCAGACTCAGTCTACAGAATGGAAGAGACCCTATATAGATTAAAGCAGACACCTCGAGCTTGGTATGAAAGGTTAAGTAAATTCCTAACTCAAAATGGTTTTGTTAAAGGAAAGGTAGACACCACCTTGTTTATTAAAAGAGAAGGCAAAGATTTTCTACTTGCTCAGATTTATGTCGATGATATTATATTTGGTTCACCTAATGAAAATTCTGTGCAAGAAGTTTTCAAGATGCCTGCAGGATGAATTTGAGATGAGCATGATGGGTGAGTTAACATTCTTTCTAGGATACAAGTTAAACAATCTAGGGAAGGAATTTTCATTCACCAAGAAAAGTATGCAAAGGATCTTTATCAAGAAGTTCAATATGGAGAATTGCAAAAAGACGGAGACGCCTATGTCAAGTTCTTCGAAGCTGGATAAAGATAAAGAAGGAAAGAGTGTAGACCAGAAGCTATACATGAGCATAATTGGTTCACTTCTTTATCTTACTGCATCTAGACCTGACATTTTATTTAGTGTTTGTATTTGTGCTAGATTCCAATCAAATCCCAAAGAATCTCATTTAGCTGCTTCAAAGCGCATCATCAAATACATTACAACAACTCCAAAGCTAGGACTGTGGTATCCAAAAGAATGAGACTTTACTCTCTTTGGATATTCAGACGCAGATTTAGCAGGTTGCAAAGTGGATAGAAAGAGTACTTCTAGTACATGTCAATTGCTTGGAAACAAGATGGTATCATGGTTTTCAAGAAAACATAGTACTGTAGCTCTTTCAACAGCTGAAACAGAATATGTAACTCTTGGAAGTTGCTGCTCTCAAATTTTGTGGATTCAACAACAACTAAGAGACTTTGGAATTGAAGAATCATGCACCGAGATCAAATGTGACAACACCAGCGCCATAAATCTCACAAAGAATCTAATTCTTCATTCAAGGGCAAAGCATATAGAGATTTGACATCACTTTATTAGAGATCATGTGTGGCATCCCAAAATCCAAAGTCAAGCTATAAGGTGTGTTGAAGCCTCTAAATAGGTAATGAAATTACCTAGGGTTTATGCTTTAGCCATTAGTCTCTTTTAAGATTAGATGATTTGTGAAAATTTAAATTTGATAGATAATAATCTATGCTTGGCCATGCACTTTATAGACTAAATTTCTATAAATAAAATGTCACAAGACTTTGGCCAAGATGAAAATTGAAATTTAAAAAAAATATATATATATTTATAGAAGAATTTCAAAAAAAAATGGGGAAAAAGTTAATTTTTGGGATGGGCCTTAGGCCCATTGGCCGAAGCCTTGATGGGCCAAGTTAGTCGGCCCAATTAGGCCCACTAAAAAGGGGCTGTCGCCGGCCCAATAAAAGCCCAACTCCAAGGCCCATGATGCATGCAAGTGTTGTAACAAGTGGCACAAAGAAGGGCATGCATTGGCCATGGTTAAGGCAAAGCAATCATTACAAATGATGAGCTTTAGGGGGGATATAAGAGGGAAGAGAGAGAGAAGGGTGGCCGGTCATTTGGTCGCCCAAGGAGAGAGAGAGAGAGAGAGTTGTGCGAGAGAGAGAGAGATCGTGCGAGAGAGGGGGAGCGGCCGAGAGAGAGGAGGAGGAACCGCCGTGTGCCGCCGTGTTCGCCGTCGACTGACCGATCTAGAGGCAAGTGGGAGTCCTCTAGCTTCTCTTGCATGCTTGAATGTTGTTTGCATGTTGAATTCTTGGGTGTTAGATGAGAAATACCGAAGCATGGATGAGTTGTGTGTGAATGGTGTGACTGTTCTTGCTCGGATCATGTGAGTCATAATGTTGTTTGAGATTGCATGTGTGTTTAAAGTCATATTTTGTCTTCTATTTCTTCATGAGAGTTGTAGCTAACATCTTTAACTACAACATACTGAAATTTCGTGGAAAATTATGGAGATTTGAGGGGTTAAAGTCTCATCCTACGGAGACCTCAGATCTGGAGAGTTTTTACTGACCTCTTGCTGGATTCGTGGTTGCATGTTGGTTTGGGATGAGAATCTCACTTCAATTTCTTCATGAAAGTTGTAGGAGACATCTTAAACGACAACATACTCAAATTTCAAGTGAAATTAACAAGTATAGCCTAGTAAATCAACTGGATCTTGAAGACGATGATTCTGGTGATGTATTCCGAGATACCCGAGACTTCATTGACATAGATGATGACTATAATCTGGTTATTTGACTTAGATCTCTTCATGAAACTTGTAGAGGAAATCTTAATGTATAAAATATCCAAATTTCAGAGGAAACTAAAGATAATAGGTAGGTGAAATCTCAATATTTCGGAGATGTGTACACTGGACGATGCGGTAATGGATCCAGAAGCTTCGTGAGACTGTATAAAATAATCGAAAAAGAATCTGACTTGGAGTTCTTCATGAAAGTTGTACGAAAATGTCTTGTCTATAACTCTGTAAACTTTCGTAATTGTTGGAGGCCATATGGATATTTTAATCGAATTTCTTCGGAAACCGTGCATTCTGGTTTCATCTGAAAATTATATGATGCTTTGTGAAAATTGGGAAATTTTGTGAAATGCTATTTGTCCATGTATTTTGTATGAAATTATCATCCTATTGGCTTGTTTAATATTTGCTGTAATTTTCATAATTTTGGGAATTTGTTGATATTAAATTTATGCAAATGACAAAAGTTGGAATTTAAATAAATAAATAAATAAAAAAAAAAAGAAAAGAAAATAAAAAAAAAATAGATTATTTTATTGGCCATAAATTCCATTAATTTTATCTTGTTGCATGTATGATAAAGTCTTGGTATATGTATGACATTGAATCGAGATGCATATGATAAAGTCTTGGTATATGTATGACATGGAATTGTGATGCATGTGTGAATCCTATGCCAAGTATGACTTGTTTGATGTCACGCCATATGCCATGTTAAATTGAGATCAAAATAATGGTAAATATGGATAATGATAAGTGAGGAAGTGGTTGTGGTGGAGGATGAGGCCGGAATGTATAGAGATGCATTACCGGATTTCCAGAGGGAGATTCAGGATGCCCGGAATGTGGGGGTGCCGGAAGCCCCGTCGGAGGTTTTTGCCCGAAAGGAATGCCTCGCGATGCCAGGATTTGGGGTGCAGGATGCCCGGCCAGGGAGTGTAAATGCCGGAAGCCCTGTCGGAGGTTTCTGCCCGAAGGGAATGCCTCATGATGCCAGTTGGGATGCGAGATGCCCGAAATGTGGGGGGCCGGATGCCCGGTGGCCTGGGAGGCTGAATGCCGGAAGCCTCGAAGGTCTTTGCCCGAGGGGATGATGAAATTGATGATTTGAGGAATGGGTGATGTGGTGATCAAATTGAAAGCTAAAAGTGGAAATTAAACCATGATATGATATGCATGATGATATGCATGATGAAGATGATGATGATGATGATGATATGTGATGTGAAATAATGATGATCACCCATGATATGATATGCATGATGATATGCATGATGATGATGATGATGATATGTGATGTGAAATAATGATGATCACCCATGATATGATATGCATGATGATATGCATGATGATGATGATGATGATGATATGTGATGTGAAATAATGATGATCACCCATGATATAATATGCATGATGATATGCATGATGATGATGATGATGATGATATGTGATGTGAAATAATGATGATCACCCATGATATGATATGCATGATGATGATGATGATGATGAATATGTGATGAGAAATAATGATGATCACTCATGATATGAGATGTATGATGATATGCATGATGATGATAATGACGATGATATATGATATGGCACGATGACATGTATGATACGATGATGGTACACATGTATGTGTTATAAATTGATATGATGATGCATGATAGTATGCGCATGGCTTCAAGGTAAGTAATGCCTGCAATGCATGTATGATTTGCATGATGCATTGAGTTGTTATTGGATTCCTTATCTGCTGAATGGTTGTACTCACCCCTTTGGGGACCAACATTTCAGATTAGCAATATGCCACTTCCTGCCATCACGCGGGGTGCATTTTATGGGTTACCGTCCGACGTCGAGGTAGAGTGTGAGGAGTTCAGCTGTCCTTCCGTACTTGGACTCACCTACATACGTGTGCGCTGTTTTGTCTCGTACGACATAGGCCTGGCTAGGGGCCCGATTGTCCAAGAGTTTGTTTCTGTCCATGTTCGCCGCGATGGGGTGATAAGAGGGATGCTGCCACCGCCGCCGCCTGACGCACCGGACTGGGTGTGAGGCCTGTGCGTGACGAGTAGGGGCTGTTTCTTTTTGGATAGTTAGCCGACACTTATGATGGGGGTTGTACACATGCGATGTAGAGGGTTGAGGGTTCTTTTTGAGGTTTTAGGCTGGACATGGCTGAGTCCTAGCTTTTCCTTTTGATGTACCGACCCAAAAGAAGTCCCATCTTGAAAATATATGTAAATAAAGTGTCGTGGCTTGTCTATAAAAATTATGGTGATTAGTGGTGTGTATTTGTATCATGGTTGGTAGGGGAAGAGATGGTGATGTTTTAATTTGCTTCCGCTAATGAGTCGTGTTGGGACCGTTTTGTTTTTAAAAAAAAAATGTGTCTATGAATTACGACGCATCTTCTAAGGAGAAAGGTAATAAGGTGTAACATTGGCGTTGGTGGCGACCTACGAAGGGTTCGGGGTGTCACATCATGTTCAGAATGGAGAAGATATAATTAAGTTCATTGACTCAAAGAATTAACTGGCAAACATTTTTACAAAGCCACTGGAGAAAAGCCTATTTGAGTCTATTCGCACCAGACTGAACATCATATATTCTATCAAGTAAAGTCTAAAAATGTTTAGACTTAAAGGTAAAGTCTGGAGGTATTCAGACTCAGAATGACTAAGAGTTATGACTATAAGTTATTTCGATACTAGCAATTTAATTTTTTGGATAAAAATTTAAAAAGGTACGATTACTTTTTGAAACGCTACTTTCTTATTTTATTTTTAGCAATTATCTTTTCGTTTTTAAAATTATGGCAGTTTTTCATTTTCAAAAATCCAGTTTTACTTTTTCCTTTATGACGATCCGTATACATTGTTTCATTTGCTTTATATACTGTTGAAATTCATCTTCCCCATCTACACTCTCTTAAACCCTAGCATACAGAACTCCACTTTCACTCATTTTCTCTCTAGTTTATTTCAAAAGATTTCACCTTTTTCGAGCAAGTTCAAGGATTTCTCCCATAAAGCGACAATGTCTCCAAGAAAGTCTTCCAAAATCGCAAGAAGGGGACCACTGCACATGCCTGAGGGTCCTATGCACTTCCATTTGACCAAGGAAGATGATTCTTCTTAATAGCAGAGACTAAGTCAGCAACAACATTCTCAACAGCGTCAGTCTCCTCCACCGTCTCAACTAGAAGAAGAAACAATGGAAGAAATTGAACCTGTAAGAACACTGACACCTAAAGTTGCTTTCAAGCTCTATTCTAAGTTGAAAGAATGAGGTACTGTTATGTCTTTAATCAATGAGTATCTAAGAGAGAGAGGCTACAAGAATGAAACTTTATTCTTGCGTGATATGGAGAAGTTGGGCATTGTGGAAAAATGGTTGGCTGAAAAGACTTTTGCCAACTTTCCTAATGACTTGTGTTTTGGCACGTTTAATCAGCCAGAAGGAAAGGACGATGATGAAAGAATGTTCACACATTTCCAGCCTTGGATGGGAGTAGCTGCAAATGTTGGTGGTGATAGAGCGAGTCTATTTCGATCGAAGGACGACAATAAGGTTTTCTCAAAACTGATGAAGAGAGGGGTTATGAACCATAGAAGCGTTAATTTTGATTTTCTTGAGTTTGTGCAAGTAAATCTAAGGGAGAAGTTTGCACTTCTTCAATTGGAGCGTTTTTGTTCTGAGACAACAGTTGCTTATCTAGAACTCACAGCCTATTTCTATTCCAATCTATCTTTTTTGGATGAGAATAGATTCTCTTTTATTGTTAAGGATAAAGAATTTTTGGTCAATGTAGACATTTTGGCTGACTTGATTGGGGTGGAAAGAGCATGTTTCCAACCAATCAGTGTGGCCGTCGCTCATGCTACACTGGAATTGGTAAAAGACAGGTTTGCTGAAGGCAAGATCTCCTACACTAGGATGAATGCCTCCAATATCTTGTTACATAAAATCATGATCAACTGCATCCGTCCAAAATCAACATCCAAGACTGATGTGTCTCGTTCTGAAGTAACGTTTATGTATGCCATCAACATTGGCTACAAGTTCTCTCTACCTCACACCATCCTGATGCACATGTACATGACAATGGTGAAAGACAAGGCACAACTCTCATACTTTACTCTTATCACAAGAATCTTCAGACACTTCAACATTCATTTACCTGCTCCCTTGTGCTTGCGAAGCATTGTTCTTATAATAATTGGATTGAAGATGGTCACCAAGATGCATATGAAGGAACTCAACAAGGTGTTAGAGCAAATGAAGAAGAATTCCCCTGTCAAGGCAAAGCAAAGCTCTACGGCATCAAAACGGAAAGGCAAAGAACCAATGATAGAACCTATCAAGAAGAGGAGAGCTCTTTTCTTGGAAGATGAAGATGATAAGGATGACATCATTCTCTCCGCCTTTGCCCTTCGTAATTTACAGAGTTATGTTAGCTTTCAAGAGACAGAAGGAAGAGAGACCAGGGAAGAGACAGAGAAGAGAGATGAAGGAAGAAGAAGTGATGAAGAGAAGAGAACAGAGGAAGAGGAATAGGAAGAAAGAAGAGAAGAATAGGAAGAAGAGGCTCGAGATGATTCCTTTGAGCCTACCTTGGCTGTATCCTTGTCGAGTGATTCAAAAAAGACAAGGAGTGGAACTACTGAAGAGAAGACAAAGAAAAACATCACTCCGATGCTAAAGCTGAAGCAGAAAAGGAAGAAGAATTCACTTCTCCACCATAAGGCACACAAACAGGGGGAGCTGCTGAAAAATGAGGTATTTCTTCACCTGTTATAACTAGTGATGTTAGTCGTTCTGCAGTAGATCCAGATGACGTGTATGCTTCTCTTTATCCTAAACCAGACATTGAGGCATCCATTCCTAGTCATGGTAGACAAACTGTTGAAGAACCCTCCAATCTCAAGACTCCAGGAACAGATTCGACTGGACCCAGTGCTGCACTAGCACAATCAGCGGTCTTTTCAAGAATGATGGATATCCTATTGGATTTAAAGAAACATCAATATGGTTTGGAGTATGAGACAAAAGATCTCAGAAAGGCTTTCTTGGCTACTTCAGTTTTGTTGCATGAACAACTACTCGCCCTAAAGACTCAAGTGCAAGATATTGTGAAGGGTGAAGAATTACAACAACTGAAGCAAACTCTTGGAAAGCTTTAGAAGACAATGAGCTCAATGGGGGAATTCCAGCTTGTTCGCTTGCTAAAACTGCCATGATTTTCACACCACTCTTTTGACTCAACTCTTTCTGCTTATTCTCCATTTTTTATTGTGGACAAAAAGAGGGAGAAGTTGCGCATATTCGTCTTGTTTTTATGATTTTTTTTTTTACTTTGGTATTTTTGTTTGGTTGTGGACTTTTGACTTGCTTGACTGTTATTGTGATTTGAATCTTTGATGCTTGCAATAACTTAACCTGAGATACTGATTGTGGATGGATAGTTATCTTGCAAGATTAACATGTTTTTTGGGGTTGCAGAGTTGACACTATCCAATTCCTAATCAACTTATTTTTATAAGTTATCATGTATTGCTTAAGTGTTATTTTGCAGGACAAAAGTTTTCAAATTTGCAGGAAAGTTTTGTCACCATAAAAAAATGGGGAGATTGTTGGAGAAAACTCATTTATTGTTTTGAAGTTGACAAAACGTTTTCATCAGTCTCGTTTGAAGACTTCTAGACTCAAGTGTTAAGGTCTGAAGAGCTCCAAACTATGTTGTCAAAGTCTGAAGACCGCCAAACTCAAGACTCAAAGTCTGCCCTCACTGACAGTTTCTAGACCCAAAAAGAAGATTTATCTAGATGACGGATTATCTTTAAGGATTCAATTCATATGTTTTTTGGAAGACCTTTTTGGCTGGATACATCATCAGTAAGATTGATTATTCTTATTGGAATCTATTTCGATTTGAAGATCTTTTGAAAGGCGAGCAAACTTGAAAGGTTCTACTTATGGAAACCAAAGATCCTAAATATATGGGCGAATAGGATTGATGGGCTTTCATCACAAATCTTTCAACGACTCAAGATCACCTTAATTGATTCTATCCAACGGGTAGATTGGAAGAATTTATTTGGAAAGTGCCAACGGTTATGAAGGCATGAAGGAGTATTTAAGGTGAACTCTTCAGTTGTTCGAAGAAGTACATGAAAGAAGAATTTCAAAGTCTGAATCTCTTAGTTCCTTGTTCTTTCAATTCATCAAGCTCAAATTGTATACAAAAGAGAGAAGCACATAGTGAGACTTTATGAAGAGACTAGTTGAGACTCTCCACTGAGGAAGTTGAAGATCACAAGCAGTATAATCTCTTTTGATTCATAGTGGAATTCAGCCATTGGGCTGTCAGCGCGGAAGAGTGGACATAGGCTTGGATTAAGCCAAACCACTATAAATCTTGTGTTCTAATTCTCTTTCCTTAACTCCTTATCTCATTGCTTTATATAATTGTTTTACAAAGTCATTCAAAGTGGTTTATATCTCTAGTCAATTATTTTAAAAGGCAATTTATTTTATTAAGTCTTGCGAATAAATTTTTATACACACCTATTCACCCCCCATCTATGTGTGTATACTAGCCCTTTCAATGTATTCCCATTTCCACTTGGGAATCTCGAGAGGTTACAGAAGTCATCCCCGCTTACAATGATGTGCCTTCACTTGCTGACATGTCAAACATTTGGCAACATGCTTGGCAATATCTGCCTTCATACTGGTCCACCAATAGTGTTGATGCAGATTCTGATACATTTTTGTACTGCCTGGATGAATGCTGTAACTGTTACGATGAGTTTCTGACAAGATCTTTTCCTTAAGCTTTGCATCGTTAGCTACACAAAATCGTCCTCGGAACCTTAGTGTTCCGTCTTTAGAAATTTGAAAGTCAGCATTTCTCTGTTCGGTATCCTCTTGTAGGATCTTCTGAATTTCTAGGTTTGTCAACTAAAGCGTCTTGATCCTTATCTGTACTCATGGTTCAATTCTGAGGGTGACCATAAGATTTGAAAGGTGGCCTACCTCAAATTTGAAAACCGAATCTCAAGCTATCTCGAGTAAAATCCACTCCTTAATCATCATCTATGCAACTGAAGATTTTCGACTCAGCGCATCTACGACCTTATTCACCTTTCTAGGGTGATACAAGATATCGCAATCATAGTCCTTCAGGAGTTCCATCCAGCGACGCTGTTGACAGGCCTGGCAATTCCCTTTCTGGCGACAAGCCTAGCAATTCCTTTGGAAACACGTTTAGGAACTCTTGAACCACTACAATATCTTTAATCTTCAGCTCTTCAACTGTTGTATCCATGACAGTTGCCAAGCAACATTGACAACCCTCGTCTAACAAATGGGTTACCTCAAGTGACGAGATTAAGGTAATCGAGGGTCCTTCTCGACTCCCAATAAACTCAAAACTTTCACCCGCTAATGGGTTAAACTGAATCACTTTACGATAGCAATGCATCTTAGCTCGTTGCTTGGTGAGCTAGTCCATGCCAATTATTACATCAAAATCATACATGACTAAGATTATCAAATCTATCATCCACTCTCACTCACCAACCACTAACTTGCAACCTAGACAGCCCATCGTAGACAACACCTTATCCTTTAACAGTGTAGATATACTAACTGCTGACTCCAACATTTCAGGACTCAACCCTACCAGCTTAACAAATTGCTCAGCTATAAATGAATGAGTTGCACCGGGGTCAAATAAAGCATAAGCGGCATGGTCATTCAGCGAGACCGTACCTATGATCACATTAGGCAAGTCCTCTGCCTGTCTCCTCGTGATGGTGTACACTTTTCCTTTCGCTGGAGAACTGTTCAATCCACCCTGTGGTGCATTCGGTGGCGCAAATCCTCAGTTTTGACCCATCGGAGGCGGCGGCGGCGGTAACTGCGGTCCCATATATCTTCTAGAACAATTCCTAGCCAAGTGACCCTGTTAGTCACATTCATAACAAGTACCTGGCTTGGATTGGCATGGGGCCGATCCATGTTGTCTTTTGCAGAAGCGACACACGCCTATTTGGCTCGACGTTGACTTTCCTATTCAACCCTTCTTGTTGGGCGGAACATGGTACCTTCCTCCTGTCATAGGTTTCTTCCCAAACTTATTTCCACCCCTATTCGAACCAAACCGTGACCCAGATGTAGCGGCTTGTTTGTTCAGATTCGTCTTTATCAATTGGGCCCGACCATATAGTTCGTTGTACTCTTTCATGTCGAACGACACCAGCAGATTCTTTAGCTCTGGTCGAAGGCCGTTCCTAAACCTCCGAGCTCTATCTTCAGGATCTTCCACTAGCCTCGGAGCATATTGTGACAGCTCAGCAAATTTAGCTTCATACTGGTCCACGGTCATCATCCCTTAATAGAGGTGCTGGAATTCCTCCATCTTATGCTCTTGAGCATTGTCAGAAAAATATTTGCCATTAAAGGCCTCAAGAAAGGCGTTCCACACCAGGACCATGCCTTCAAGAACTATTTTGCCTCTGGTGGCCCTCTACCAGGTACTCATATTACCCTACAGCTAGTATACTGCCAGAACAACCTTCTTTTCTTTAGTGCACATCAGTAGTGCAAAGGCCTTCTCCAAGTCTTAGATCGAGAACGTTGCAACCTCATGATCTTTTGTACCGGCGAACCTTGGTGGGTTCAGCTTCAGAATTTGCTCCATGAGTTTGTGCATTGGCCTCTCGGCAACTACGTTCCCAAGTGAAACTTTGGCAGGTGCGGCTGCGGCAGCAACATCAGCAATAGCAGCAACAACAGCATTGGTGTTGGCAGCTGTAGCGGGGCGGTCGACGGCTTGATTCTAGGCTATTGTCCCATCAAAGCTATGACATCCTAAAATTCAAGCCATTTGAGGGATGAATGAATATGAATTTCGTCAATGCATTGTTGATTGATCTCACTTGGAATTGATCACTCCTGAGATACTGACTTTGAAGGAAAAGGCTAATGAGGACAGAACTCATACAATTAAAGAACTTGACTTGGGAAAACAACTTGACCGTGAGACTTGCGTGAGGACAATCCTGTACATAGGCAGGCCGATTTCAAGGATGACTAGGAGTCGATTCACGGACAAAACATAATGGAACGACGGGTGATTTCATTTACTGTTATTGAGCTCGCGAACGACCCTAGGTCGATCCTTGGTAATTGTGTACTTTAAAATAAGAATCTATCCTCCACAATTTCACATAGTCAAGGACGTCCATGTGTTGAGATGTCTTGAACGTGGTTTGGCATGAGTCGATTACGTGTGAATCCTCAAAGCTGCCTATTAGTTTGAGTTGTACCCAAAATGGCATTAGGGTGAAATTGACGTGGCATGAGAACCCAAGATTGGACTTCGAATTATTGGGAACGTTTGGGACGGACTTCGGATGTTGCTATTTCGACAGTTGGCAGTGCCAGTCAAGCCGAGTGTTGGGAAAAAGGACTTACGGACCGAGGAATCAAGCCTAAGAGGATGTGGACCGAGCAAAGCTAGTGTTTGCCTTAGGCCCAAGGTGGGCCAGCTACCATGGTAGGCCCAAGACAAGCAAATGAGCCCATTAGGCCCAACCCACCATTTTATCTTCCAAGCCCATGATCTAACCTTAAACCATTTAGAGCCAAATCAAAGGATGATGATGAAGATGCGGTCACTTTGCATGGGGGCTTGGGGCAAGCTTTATTGGCCTTAATGGAGGTGTGACACCAGCTCTCCCATCACTTTCTCTCCTTCTTTTCAGCTGAAGAAATTCGTAGCCCCTTCCCTCCCTTGTTTTTCTTCCTTCCTGCTTCTGCTCCAACTAACCTTCCTCCAAAAATAGGAGTTAATTGTTACCTTCTTGTGTGAATCAGCGCTTGTGCCACCCACCATCGTGCTCAGGAGGTCCAAACCATTCACCCTGAGTCAAATGTTCGCTAGTCGGAGCAGCCGGCTGACTCGCCAGCCAACCAAAAGTAGTCGCTCACCGGACTGCTTAGTAACTCGCTTGGTCTACACTGTTGCACCTATTTCAGCTGTTTTCTTCCCTTTTCAACCAAGCCTCCACCTAGCCTAGCCACTAGCAGATCCCCCTCGACCCCCAGGTGCTGCCGATCGCCGGCTAACCCCTCACCGGAGTTGCAGAGGGAGTCTGAGTTTGTGGCTGCTGCTTCAACCTTGGGAATGCCTTAGATTGTTATGGTTGAGGTTCCCATGTGTAGCCTCCATCGTCGCCGCCGCGTCCATGTCTCCAGCCCGTTTAATAGGTGAGTTTAGCTCTTAATCCTTCGATTAGTGCCTAAACTTGCTTAGGATTGGTTTAGTTAGAGTTAATTCTAGTTTAGGAGATTTAATTAAGTTATATTAGTCCTAAGATAGGTGGTTAGATGAATGGTTTAGATTACTTTAGCTTAATCTAGCTTTATTTGCTTAATGTGGCTTATGTGTTAAGCATGTTTAGCTTTAATTGATTGGTTGTTTACTTTAATTAATGTTTTTAATGATTTTTTAATTTAATTTATTATTTATTGTTCACGCGCACTATTCACAAGTTACTGATCACAGAGTACTGTTCACACGCACTGTTTATCCAAGAGTGAAAAATTGTCTTGTTTCATGTGTTTTGATTTTATGAGGTGAATTAGATGTGTCATTACATGGACATCTGCATGAATTGCGTGGAGTTCTAAAAAGGGAAAATATGTTTTGTTCGATAGACATGGGAATTGACTGATTTTCGAGAGGCAAGATTTAGACTGCATTTGTTTAAGGGATTGTTCCTGCAAGCACATATCATGTATGCATTGGCTAAATGCTTGAAGATAAAACGGGAGTCTTAGTGGTATGCTTGCATGATCAAAAGTTGAACTGTCACCCAACGGAAGTTTGGGGGCAATACCCGACAGGACTCGGAAGTCGGTCACAATAGATTCTGGACCGATGTCTCTTTTTGGGATACCGTCTAGGTGGAAGTTCTAGATGTTGCCGTGTTTGATGGGGCAGGACGAAGCCCAATTTTTATTGGTAGTCAGGCGGAGTCGGATGATCGTTGACTAGAAAGTTAGCTATGGCCGGGAGGTCATAAATAAGTGGAACATGCGTGGGTGTTGAGCATGTTGGGCCTTATTATGCGGTAAAATTGTATGGCACGGTATGGGACAGCCCTCCAATTTTCTTGGTCCAAAAATGCCTAAATTTGATTTTTCGCCAAAAACTCGGGTCTGCAAAAAAAAATTCGGAGGATAAGTCGATGTTCCTAGAATGAATCGTGACATGACAGAACTTTCAATTTCTCAAATCAGATTCAAATTTGCGATTAATTTCAACTGGGTGCGATTTTAGCGTGACCTAACCTATCGTGTAGCTTTTAGAAATTTTTAGTTCAATTGACCTGTGGTCAATCATTTTCGAGCCACATTGTGCATCTTCGACTCATTGGCGACTCTCGGTTGTCGTGAAAATCTCGAGGTTTTAAATATGGGCACAGGGTACAGAAATGATAGAAAAATCAGTTTAGTGCCGTTCGATGAGAATTTTGCAATTAGGTGGAATCACCCACACTTTAATCACATACCTCAGTCAAATCAACCTATCTCTGATTTCTGATCGATTTTGACAGTGCTGTATTGATCCTTGCAAATTAGCACGGTCAAGTTGTCGATTTATGGTCGAATTCTCAAGTCTATTGCGTTTAAATCCCTTAACGGCTTCATCAGATAGGCTAGTTATCTTGTGAGTGATCAACTTAGAGAAAAGAACTATAGGCACGTCGATGAAAAGCCCAACTCATTCAATCGAAAACAGAATTGGAAAATTCGGATGTCATAATGCACTAATGTACTAACTTCCTAAATTCTAAGAATAGGTCTAAGCCTTGCAAGACAATTTGCCTCACAAGTTTATTCTATTTCGCCGTGAAAATAGGGGTCCTATCTGCTTCCAAATTCACTCTCAATTGATCTAGATTCTAAAGGATGAGATTTTACTAAAAGGGTAATGGGACAGGAATAATTTGAGATCACCTACGATTGATACCCATAATTAGACCAAGTTTGTGACTAAGTTTCGATTGGAAATGGCCCTAACCTAACATGACCTATGCTAATTAGGTGGCATCGACGGGGTCATGTGGTCAGACTTGAACTAAGTTCAGTGCCTGTTTGGGGTTCTACACATGACTTATATTTGAGTTTGATTAATCTATGAATGATCTTCAATTGTCACGTAATCATGTAGGATCAATCAACTTGTCTTGGCTCACGGTTGCGTGGAATCAGATTAATGTAATTTGCAAATGGTATAGTGATTGTGTGGAGTCACCTACAACTAGTATATACTCAAGCTGAATCAATCTATCTTTGTCCATTGATCATATCGTGACGACATGGGATCGTCCATGAACGCTCTAGTCTAACATAACTTGGTCTAAAGTTGCCTTGTCCTTAATTAGCTACTTGGCTCGTGAACAATCCTTAAGATTGACTGACAGCCTATTTTTGTTATTGGCATACCAACCCTTGGTCCATTCCACACATCCGAAATAGGGGTCCGAATTGAAGATGTCACCTTAGAACTTCCAATGTACTTCTCATTTTTTTTTTTTTGGTGCAGATTGTTTAAGTGATATGTGTGAGTAATTGATTTTAAAATGAGACATTTCAATTAATTAGAGCAACTCATATTTTAATTCCGATATTTAGAATCTAAAAATTAATTGCAATTTAATCATATCATTTCGTATATTTGTAATCTTGTTACATCACTAGAATTGATTCTTCACATAAACTATTGAGAAAACCTCTTATGATATCATAAAGTTGACAAAACCATATATTTCTCATTATAATGTCATGAATGGAAATGTTATTTATTTCAAGAGATGTTGATAGAAGGAATGCTTTGTTATTACTGATATTATCCAAAGTGCACATTGGAATGACGCCTAAAAGCTGGATGGACATTGGTAGAGAGTGAACAAGTATAGAACAACAAGGAGTTTGTGAAGTGGAAACTGTGATGAGGTGAATATTTGAGTGAAGTCTTGATCAAAAATGTACTCAAGAAGACCAATGATAGTAGTTTTTGAGTAAATAACTTCGTCAGACTTATTGGATTGCTAATAAAGGTGGCCCCCTATATCAATTGCGAAAAAAACTATTCATCACGTTTTGAATTTTTTGAGAAATGACTATTTGTATCACTTACAAAATAAATGAACGAAAAGTAAGTTATTTTTTTTATGAAAATGTTCGGACATAAATTGTTGGCGATAATGAAAATAATTTCATAGATTATTATTTCAAGCGATACACGCAATTATTTTTAAGAAAATGTTTTCAAATCCTTCATTCTCCGCGAGACAAATAAAATATTATCATTATCATTATTATTATTTGTTAATTGCCCAATATTCCGATCTTCTCCAGTATACATACGTGCACGCACGTACCGGAAAAGATCTGAATACTTTTGGCTCCCTCAAGTAAAAATGCCAAGATTTAACTGTTGCAATTGTAGTTGCAGTGCATTATTAACCTGGTTTAGGCAAGTGTCACCCAATTACAACAGCATTACCCCCAAGCGCTCATATTTTTCACAAACAAAGTGTCCTTAAAAAAATGAGTTCATTGCCAATTAGCCATAGAGAGCACATAGATGATCGCGGTGTAAAATTGGACGATGGGCCATCAATGTGAGGAGCTGAAGGCCATGTCGACTTGTCAAGTTAAATAGAGTAAGAGAGAACAAAAAAGGTGGTTGGATGGATGAGAGAGAGAGAGAGAGAGAGAGAGAGAGAGAGAGAGAGAAAGAGAGAGTGTGTGTGTGTGTGTGTGTGTGTGTGTGTGTCACGCCCTGATCCTTCGAGTGCGTGCCCATTCCTTTGCGATCGATTAAATAGCAACCTCCTAGGATGCATCGCCAACCCATTCATTTTAATTCGCATGCGGAAGCAAATAAACAATCCCCAGACAATAACAAGATGTGATAGGAAAGTAGGGCCATAATTTTGAAAACCACGATAGCACACTTACATATACACAACCCAAGTCAATAAATATATATGTCAGGTCTACAAAACAAGGGAGGGGGGTTCAAATAGCTTCTAATCTTCCTCCTGCTCCACATCCTCACTAACATTGGAGCCTGTAGCCGAGTACATTGGACTTCCGAGGTCTTCAAGATCCTAGTCTACCGCGTCCACTACCAAGCCATCAGAAGGATCTGCTATGCCTTTCCCAAAAGCAACCTCCAACACATACAGAGGTATCTTAGATTCTAGTATGGGACCCTCTCTCTGGCCATCCTGAGCCTAGCGGTACCATGATCTGTATCGGTGGGGTACCTTTTTGGGTAGACCCGCATCAACCCAGACTATGGACCTCACTAGCTCATAGGTCCAGCCGCTAAGGTTCTCATGCAACGGAATGTAAGACGTCTGTTCTATGACCTTCTTAGGCTGTCCAAAATGCTCAGGAGAAGCGGCAATCTAGGGACTTGAAAATGTTATCCCACGATAGGGTGAGACGACGTCTCAGCTAGTTTAACCCCTTAAGATACAACTAGGAAGAAAATACGCCCTAAGGGCTACCTAAGTACAAACACGACTAAGAGGACTTACCTTGGCCTTAGTTCCTTCTGGCAAGTCAATATTATTCAAATAACTATCCAATCACTTCAACCAATCAATTCACTACAACATTTCAATTTCTCAAAACGGATCGAACCATCGATCAATTGACTCAATTGATTACATGTCATCTGGACCTTCCCATGGTCAGCCTAATGAATACTATCTATAATGTCCTATCAAATTAGGATTGCTCACCCTAAGCTGAAGATAAATAGTATAGCTCGCCCAAAGCTGATAAGAGAGTATATTGCTCGCCCAAAGCTGATAAATTATTGCTCACCAGAAGCTGACCATAGAGTATACTGCTCACCCTAAGCTAATATATCATGGCTCATAAGCAAATATAGTATACCGGTATACTGCTCACCATAAGCTAACATATCAAAGCCCATAGGTTGATATAGTATACCATTCTGACTATCTAACAAATTTGTCATTTTTATCATACCTGATAAAAATACTCGTGTGTGGGTACACGATCGGCCTCTACCGAAAATATAATATCTTTACTTTATGAAATTCCACTAATTTCAACAGTCTACAAATCAAATTTTGACGTTGTAAACTGAAGCCCAGTGATTTTCTAATTAATTATTGAAATTAATTAATTTTGGGATGATTATGCATAATCACAAATCACGTCCAATTAGCACAAAATAACAGTCAATTAAATAAACAGATCACACCACTATAATTAGCATACAAATTTTGGTGCCTTTAGTTTAAATTAGACTTCAATCCTCATTTGACTTAGTGTAATTCGGCTTCTAAAATTTCTGTTATCGAGTCAATAATCAAATTGGTATTTTTCCTCATCAATTGATCCCACTTGCATTCCGATTTCGCGATAAAAAACGGTCCTCTGCATTTTCTGGTCAAAAACGGCCCTATGTCGACTTTCTCCGCCAAAATCTCGGTTTGCAGAAAAATATTCGGAGAATGAGTCGACGTTCTTAAAATGACTCGTGACATGATAGAACTTTCAATTTTGGAAATCAGATTCAAATTCATGGTTAATTTCAATCTGGCGCGATTTTAGTGTGACCTAGGCTACTGGGTAGCTTTCTGAAATTTTTAGTGCAAATGACCCGTGGTCGATTTTCTTCGAACCACAATGAACCTCTACGACACATTGGAGACTCTCAATGGTCATGAAAATCTCAAGGTTTCAAATACGGACACAGGGTACCAAAACAATAGAAAAATCAGTCTAGTATTGATCGACGAGAATTTTTCAATTTCATGGAATCACCCATGTTTAACCACACATCTCAGTCGAACCAACCTATCTCTGATCTCTGGTCGACTTTTAACTGTGCCGTAATGATCTCTACAGATGAGCATGGTCAAGTAATCAATTCCTAGTCGAATTCCCAAGTCTATTGCATTAAAATCCCTTAATGGCTTCCCTTGATAGTCTAGTTATCTTAGGAGTGATCAGTTTTGAAAATAGCACTATAGGCGCGTCGATGAAAGGTCCAATTAATTTAATTGAAAGCAGAACTGAAAAATTCAAGATTTCACAACTCTTCCCCTCTTGTAAAAATTTCATCCTCAAAATTTAAACCATTGCAATACTTTAAGCAAAAAGGTAGGGGTACAATTGTCTCATCGACTCTTTTGTCTCCCATGTTGCTCCTTCAGTGCCATGGTGTTGCTAGACCATTTTGACCAACGGGATGGTCATTGTACGTAGAATTTGCTCTTTTCGATCCACAATCTGAATCATGCTTTCAGCATATAACACTCTGTCATCCACATCCAATTCTTCAAAATTAAGCACGTGAGTCAGGTCAGGCTCATACTTCCTCAACATCGACACATGAAAGATGTCGTGCCCTTGTGCCAATCTCGGCGGCAATGCAAGATGATACGATAGGGTCCTGATTCTATCTAGAATCTCAAATGGGCCTACATACCTTGGACTCAATTTCCTTTTCTTACCAAAGTGCGAAGTACCCCTCATTGGTAACACCTTATGAAAAACGTGATCACCAACTTGGAATTCCAATGCTCTTCGGCGCTTATCTGCGTAACTTTTCTATCGGCTTTGAACGGTCTTTAGTTTGCCTTTGATCACTGCAATTGCATTCACTGATTGCTAAACCAACTCTGGGCATGTGATCTTTCTCTCCCCAACTTCATTCCAACACACTGGCGTTTTGCACGCTCTACCATACAATGCTTCAAAAGGAGCCATCTGAATGCTCTGCTTATAACTGTTGTTGTAGGCAAATTCCACCAGATGAAGTTGTTCTTCCCAACTTCCTTTGAAGTTTAGTACGCAAGCTTGCAGCATGTCCTTGAGGGTTTGAATTGTCCTCTTAAACTGGCCATCCGTTTGAGGATGATATGCCGTGCTATACTGCAGCTTCATACCTAAAGCATTCTGCAAGCTCTTCTAGAAGGCAGCCGTGAATCTCGGGTGTCGGTTTGAGATGATCGTCATCGTCACTTCGTGCAAATGAACGATTTGACGCACATACAGCTCTGCGTGTCTATCCAAACTAAGGTCCTTTCGTACTACAATGAAGTGAGCTGATTTTGTCAATCTATCGACCATTACCCAAATGGAATCATTTAATCTCTGACTCCTCGGTAAACCTATCATGAAATCCATCGTGATATGCTCTCACTTTCATTATGAGATCTCGAGAGGTTGCAAAAGTCCTCCCAGCTTGCAATGTTGAGCCTTTACTTGCTAACACGTCAAACACTTGGCGACATGTTTGGCGATGTCCGCCTTTATACCGGACCACCAATAGTGTTGACATAAATTCTAATACATCTTTGTACTGCCAGGATGAATGCTATAGCTGCTATAATGAGCTTCTGACAAGATCTCCTCTCTAAGCTCTACATCGTCAAGTACAACCAATAGTGTTCAAAACCTTAGTGTTCCGTTCTTAGAAATCTGAAAGTCAGCCTTCCTCTTATCAATGTCCTCTTGTAGAGTCTTCTAAACCTCTGGGTTTGTTGGCTGAAGTAGTTTGATCCTGATATGAACATCCGGTTCAATTCTGAGGGTGGCCATAAAATTCGAAAGATGGTCTACCTCAAATTTGAACACCGAATCTCGAGCTCTCTATTAAATTTCATTCCTTAACCAACATATAAGGGACTGAAGATTTTCGACTCAAAGCGTCGGCGACCTTATTCGCCTTCCTAGGTGATATAGAATATCGCAGTCTTAGTCCTTCAGTAGTTCCATCCAACGGTGCTGTCTCATATTCAACTCCTTTTGAGAGAATATATATTTGAGACTTTGATGATCAGTGAAGATCTAGAATCTTTCTCCGCACAAATAATGTCTCCGAATCTTCAGAGCGAAAATAATTGCTGCGAGTTCTAAGTCATGCATCGGGTAGTTCTGTTCATGAGGTCTTAACTGATGGGAAGCGTATGCAACAACTCTGCCATGTTGCATCAGTACGCAACCCAATCCTCTGAATGACGCATCACTATAGATCTCGTATCGTCTAGGACCAGATGGAATGGTTAGCACAGGTGCGATAGTCAGCTTTTGCTTAAGCTCTTGGAAACTACGCTCACATTTTTCTGTCCACACAAACTTCTCTTCTTTTTTTAGGAGTCTAGTCAAAGGTGATCCTAATGCTGAGAACCTTTCCACAAATCGTCTGTAATAACCTGCCAAACCCAGAATACTTTTGATCTCTGTCACTGTAGTTGGTCTTGGCCAGTTAATAACGGCTTCAATCTTGCTTGGGTCCATGGAGATTTCTTCGCTTGAAATCACATGACCTAAGAAAGCAACACGAGTCAACCAAAACTCGCACTTGTTGAACTTGGCGTATAGCTAATGAACCCTCAGAGTCTGCAGTACCAATCTTAGATGACTTTCATGCTCTTCATCACTCCTCGAATACACCAGAATATCATCGATGAACACGATCACAAACTGATCCAAATATTCCTTGAACACTTGATTCATCAAATCCATGAACGCAGCTGGGGCATTTGTCAACCTAAACGGCATTACAGTAAACTCATAATGGCCATATCGAGTACGAAATGCTGACTTCGGTATGTCTTTCTTCTTGATCCTCAGCTGATAATATCCTATCCTCAAGTCGATCTTTGAAAATATCGACAGTCTTTGTAATTAAACAAACAAGTCGCCGATTCTCGGGAGTGGATACTTGTTCTTGATCATCACCTGATTAAGTTGATGATAATTGATGCACAGACGCAACGAACCATCTTTTTTCTTTACAAACAACACTGGTGCTCCCCAAGGTGATGCACTAAGACGTATGAATCCCTTATCCAACAACTCCTGCATCTACACCTTCAGTTACTTCAAATCAGATAATGCCATCCGGTAAGGAGCCTTACATATTAGCTCTGTTCTGAGTGCTAGTTCAATCACAAACTCAATCTTCCTCTCTAGTGGTAAACCTGGCAATTCCTTCGAGAATACATCTGGAAATTCTTGTACTGCGATGTCTTCCATCTTCAGCTCCTTAACTGTCGTTTCCACGACAGTTGCCAGGTAACTCTGACAACCCTCGTCCAACAAATGGGTTGCTTCAAGCGACGAGATCAATGTAAATGAGGGTTTTCCTCGACTTCCAGCAAACTCGCAACTTCCACCCTCTAACAGGTTAAATTGAATTGTTTTATGATAATAGTCCATTTTAGCTCATTGCTTAGTGAGCCAGTCCATGCCAATTATTAAATCAAAGTCATACATGGCTAGGACTAATAAGTCTATTTTCCCCTCTCACTCACCAATTGCTAACTTGCGACCAGAACAACCCAATGCAGATTACACATTATCCTTTAGCAGTGTAGATATGCTAATCAAAGACTCCAGCAACTCAGGACTTAATCCTATCAGCTTAACATATTGCTCAGCAATAAAAGAATGAGTCGCTCCAGGGTCGAATAAAGCATAAGCAGCATGGTTGTTCAGCGAAATCGTACATGTAATAACATCAGGCGCATCCTCTACCTGACCACTAGTGATGGCATACACCGTTCCCTGAATTGGGGGTCTGAGCTGTCCACCCTCCGATGCGTTCTGTGGCACATACCCTCTAATCTGTCCCAATGATGGCGGCAGCAGTAACTACGGTTGTCCTCTTAGCTTGCTAGGACAATCTCTGACCATATGACCTTGCTGGCCAAACCCAAAACAAACGCTCGGCCTTCGAGGGCACGGAGCCGTACCATGTCACCTTCCATAGAAGTGACATGTACCATTCTAACTTGGCCTTGACTTGCCAACTCCACCCTTCCTATTGGGCAGGACGTGAAATCTTCCTTCTGTCATGAGCTTCTTCCCATACCGATTTCCATCTCGATTCGATCCAAACCGCGACCCAGATGCGGCGGCTCGTTTATTCTGATCCCTTTCAATCATCTGGACCCATTCATACAGGTCATTGTAGTTCCTCAGGTTGAGTAGTATCAGTGGACTCCTCAACTCCGGTCTGAATCCATCTCTGAATCTCCTAACTTGGTTCATCGAATTCTCAACCAGTTCAGGGGCATACTGTGATAGTTCCACGAACTTCGCTTCATACTAATCTACGGTCATTGTACCTTGGCAAAGGCGTAGCAATTCTGTCATCTTTTGGTCTCCGGTAGTCTCCGAAAAGTACTTACTGTTGAAGACTTCAACAAAGGCATTCCACTCTGGAGCTATGCCGTCGGGAAACACTACTCCTTGGGTGATTCTCTACCACATACTCGCAATTCCCTGTAGTTGGTAGGTTGCAAGGACTACCTTTTCAGCCTCAATGCACATCAGCAGTGCAAAGGCTTTCTCCAAGCCTTGAATCCAAAAAGTTGCAGCTTCAGGGTCTTTTGCCCCGATGAACTTCGGTGGGTTCAGTTTCAGGAACTGTTCCACCAACTTATGCATTGGCCTCCCAGCAACCACGTTCCCTTGGGGAACCTCAGCAGGAGCAACGGTAGGTGCGGCGACAGGTGTAGCAATGGCTGCGGCAGTAACGGCAGCATTAGCAACGGCTTGAGCAGCAGCTGCAATGGTGGCAGTAAAGGCGGCAGCTTGGTTTTGGGCCTGTTGCCCCATTATCTCTCTCATCACATCCAGAGCCTGAGCGATCCCGACTGATCTTGGATCACCAAGGGCTGCTACCCCAGCACCAACAGGAGGTGGCGCTACTCCACTAGTGCTAGCCTATGCTGGCGCTTTACCTCGGCTTTATCGAGTATTGACTTTGGTCGGCGTCCTACCCCGAGTTACGAGACCAATGGTTCTCTTCCTAAGAGTCCTCTGCTCCTTATCACTCATTCTTTAAAGAAGCCTGCTTCCAATTCTACATAGAATTAGAAGTTGAGAGATCCACCCAAACAAACAATTCTACTAATTAGCTATCACAAACATGCACTGGCATAAAATTAAAGGCCATTCCTACTACTATCCCATAAACCATCGCACCTTATCACTCCAATCATTAAACTTCGCTTTGATACCATTTAAACGAGATGTCACGCCTCGATCCTCCGAGCGCGTGCCCATCCCTCTGCGATCGATTAACTAGTGATGTCCTAGGACACATCGCCGACTTATTCATTTTAATTTGCAGGCGAAAGCAAATAAATAATCCCTAGACAACAACAAGATGGGATAAGAAAGTAAGGCCATAATTTTGAAAACCACGACAACACACTTATATATACATATCATAACAAGTCATACACAACCCAAGTCAATATATCTATATATATATATATGTCAGGTCTACAAAACAAGGGGGTTTTCAAACAGCTTCTAATCTTCCTCCTGCTCCACATCCTCACTAACATTGGAGCCTATAGCCGAGTACACTGGACTTCCGGGGTCTTCAAGATCCACGTCTACTGCATCTACGACCGAGCCTTCAAGAGGATTTGCTGTGCCTTTCCCAAAAGCAACCTTTAGCACATACAAAGGTATCTCAGATTCTGCTATGGGACCTTCTCTTTGGCCATCTTGAGCCTAGCAGTACCATGATCTGTATCGGTGGGGTACCTTTTTTGGGTAAACCCGTATCAACCCAGACTATGGACCTCATTAGCTCATAAGTCCAGTCGTTAGGGCTCCCATGCAACGGAATGTAAGACGTATGTTCTGTGACCTTCTTAGGCTGTCCAAAATGCTCAGGAGGAGCGGCCATCTAGGAACCTGAAAATGTTATCTCACGACGGGGTGAAACAACGTCTCAGCGAGTTCAACCCTCTAAGACCAGACTAGGAAGAAAATACGCCCTAAGGGCTACCTAAGCACAAACACGAGTTAAATGACTTACCTTAGCCTCAGTTCCTTCCCGCAAGTCAATATTATTCAAATATCTATCCAATCACTTCAACCAATCAATTCACTATAACATTTCAATTCCTCAAAACTGATCGAACCATCGATCATTGACTCAGTCGATTACATATTATCGTGACCTTCCCATGGTCAGCCCAATGAATACTATCTATAAGGTCCTATCAAATTAGGACCACTCACCCTAAGCTGAAGATAGATAGTATAGCTCGCCCAAAACTGATAGGAGAGTATATTGCTCGCCCAAAGCTGACAAATTATTGCTCACTAAAAGCTGACCACAAAGTATACTACTCACCCTAAGTTGATATATCATGGCCTATAAGCAGATATAGTATACCGGTATACTGCTCACCCTAAGCTGACATATCAGAGCTCGTAGATTGATATAGTATGCCATCCCAACTATCTAAAAAATTTGTCCTTTTTATCATACCTATTAAAAGTACTCGTGTGTGGGTACATTGTCGATCTCTGCAAAAAATATAATATCTTTATTTTATCAACAGTCCACAATTTCATTTTTAACGTTGTAAACCGACGCCCAGTGATTTTCTAATTAATTATTGAAATTAATTAATTTTGGGATAATTACCCACAATCACAAATCACATCCAATCAGCACAAAATAACAGTCAATTAAATAAACAGATCACACCACTACAATCGGTATAAAGTTCCGGTCACTGGCTATCCCAGTTTAATTTTTGAAAAATAATTAATTAATTAAATAATTACGGAAATTAATTATTAAATGCAAATAAATAGAATTTAGGCCCGTAAAGCCTAATTAAGAGCCGATTCGGATTCGGAAAATTCCCGAACCACTCTAGATAAATACTAGAGCTTGTCTAGGCTCTAACTACACTACTCCAACCACCTAACATGCAATAACGGTTAATAAAATTGCTAATCTACTCTAACTATCCACCTAATTCATACTTAGTCTAAACTAATCAATCCTTAATCGTCATTAGCTTACTAAGCAAGGATTAGTGAGTTAAACTCACTTGTTTAATGATTCGCTCAGATCAAAACTATGGGGACGCATCGAGAGTCAAGAAACTCCAAAGCGAGACCACCTTTCAAGGTCTGGAAAGGCTTGAAAATGGGCTCAACAGTGGCTGTGAGACCCACTAACTTCGGTCACTGATCTGGGCTGAAATGATCTAGACCGATGGCTAGCTGAGCAAGCAAGGGCTGACAAAGACTACAAGGTGCTCGGCGAGGCTTCACGGCGGCAGACGGGCGGCCAGGCAACTCTAGCGACGGTGGAACAAGCTCGAGTAGCCTTGGGGGTGTCCTTGGGTCACGGTGGAAGCGGAACGGCGAGCTGGGAAGCGCGGGTCTGGTGCAGTTGGCGAGCAAGGCGAGATGGAGTCACGATGGGGCTCCGGTCAGTCGGATAGACTTCAACAGTGGAGGGGGTGAGCTCCACCGGTTTTTGGGTTTGCTGGGAGTCTTCAAGGGCTACAATGGAGGGCTTGGTCAACAGGAATGGGGAAGAAAGTGGGGGGAACTAGTTTGCTACAAGGGGGGCCACCATGCCTCTCTCTCTCATCTCTTTGTCCCCCTTATTTGGTCCCCAGCACTAGCTGGCTTGCATAGCTCATTTCCAACAGCCATGGCTTCCTCCTAGAAGCTTGAAGTAGTCCAAATGTTAGGTCTAAGGGGGGCATACGAATTTTGGTGCCTTTAGTTCAAATTGAACTTCAATCCTCACTTGACTCAGTGTAATTTGGCTTCTAAAATTTCCGTTATCAAGTCAATAATCAAATGGGTATTTTTCCTCATCAATTGATCCCACTTGCATCCCGATTTTGCGATAAAAAACGGTCCTTTGCATTTTCCGGTCGAAAATGGCCCTATGTCGACTTTCTCCGCCAAAATCTCAGTTTGCAGAAAAATCTTTGGAGACTGAGTCTACATTCCTAAAATGACTCGTTACATGATAGAACTTTCAATTTGTGAAATCGGATTCAAATTCACGGTTAATTTCAATCTTGCGCGATTTTAGTGTGACCTAGGCTACCGGGTAGCTTTCAGAAATTTTTAGTGCAAATGACCCGTAGTCGATTTTCTTCGAGCCACAATGAACCTCTTCGACACATTGGTGACTCTCGATAGTCGTGAAAATCTCGAGGTTTCAAATATGGACACGGGGTACCAAAACGACAGAAAAATCAGTCTAGTGCTGATCGACGAGAATTTTTCAATTTCGTGGAATCACCCACGTTTAACCACACATCTCAGTTGAACCAACCTATCTCTGATCTCTATTTGACTTTTAGATGTACCGTAGTGATCTCTGCAGATGAGCACGGTCGAGTAATTGATTCCTAGTCGAATTCCCAAGTCTATTGTATTAAAATCCCTTAATGACTTCTCCCAATAGTTTAGTTATTTCAAGAGTGATCAGCTCTGAGAATAGCACTATAGGCGAGTCAATGAAAGGCCTGATTAATTTAATTGAAAGCAGAACTGAAAAATTCAGGATGTCACAAAGAGAGAGAGAGTTGACATGAGTGTTGTCATTTATATGTAAATATGTAGTCTGGAATGGAGAGATATATGACATGAGGAATTTCGTTTATAAGTAGTCTACAAGGCATGTCAACAAGTACACCTTCTCCTGGTATCCTAGCCTAATGGCCAAGTAGAAAGTATATCTTTGTTCAAACGTAACATGACGCTATATATGTTCGTTGGATGCAGTCTATTCCATAAATAAGGCAGATATTCAGTTCGTTCAAGACTTGTCAACACCAAAAAAATGAATCGATTCCGAGATAACAATAAAGCAACTGGAATAATATATCTTCGTTGGATGCAGTCTATTCCATAAATGAGGATATGAAAGTTCGTCTAAATATTTCACTTGCTTTTAGCTTTTCCAAAGTCCAAGTTGATATCCAGCACATTTCTTCACCAACGACTGTCCCATTCATTATATTCAAAGTGCCTTTAACGAACTCTGAAGTCAATGTGCATTGCCAAACTACATGGTTAACCCCTATATGTCCCATTTATGGTCTGGAAGTCCATAGAAGATTCAAAGATAGTTCTATCTGTCCTACCTCGGATTTTGCAAATCGGAGTAGCTAAGCTAATAGCGCTCTGTATCTAAGATCTTCTCAAATCCTAAGTTCGAATATTCTACAGCTCACAAAACGATCTTAATCTTAAGTATTGGGCTAAAGTCGCCACCAATCGGTTCGGAAAACCTTGGTCAATTGGACACCTATGGGTCAAGGCAGTAATGGAAAATTCAGCGACCAAAGTGCACGTGTAAAGGAAACTGGTCGACGAAAAGTAGAGGTCTTAGATTCGGTGTATGTTTACACGTGGGGCAGACTAGCATTCCCCAACACGGTTGTAGTACCATAGCTCTATTTTTAGATAAAATCCTATATCATTTATTCTGTATATTCCTAAGCATGCATGATTTTTTATTTTATTTTAAATATGTTGCCAAAACATATATTCGACGTGTTATTAAGTGCTGAAAGTGTTTCTCCTATGTAGTGGCTTGACTCTATTTGTGTAAAATTGTGCAGGTATATATGCTAGTTTAAAATGCAAATTTCATTCCACAACACCCTAACGATACCACATCCCACAAACACCGTTGCGATGCCATAGTTCAATTTTGGTTAAGTCCTAAATCATTTCTCATTTAATCGCCTAAGCATGCATAAGATTTTTTTATTTATTTAAATGTTTTAAAAAAAACACTTATTCAACGTCGTATTAACTAACGAAGGCGTTTTCTCAATGTAGTGGCATGACTCCAGTTGTGTGTAACGTTGTGTAGGCATGTCATTTCAAATGTGAATTTCATTCCAAACCACCCCTTCGGTATGACATCCCACACTCTTGCAGTACCATTGTCCTACTCATTTAATTGCCTTAGTAAGCACGATGCTTTTTTTTACCCTTTTAAATTTTAAGATGTCGTCAAAACACTTGTTTGAAGTCATATTAACTAACGAAAGCGATTTCTCATGTGTAGCGGCATGACTCAGTTTGCGTGTTACATTGTGTAGGTATGTGTTAGTTTGAATGCCGATTTCATTTTACAACACCCAGGTGGTACCACATCCCACATTATATTTGTGGTACCCTAGTCCAATCTTATGTCAAGTCATAAACATTTATCATTTAATTGCCTAAGCATGCATGATTTTTCTAAGATGTCGCAAAAACACTTATTCGATGCTGCATTAACTAAAGGTGTTTTCTCGTGTGTAGTGGCATGACTCCATTTGCGTGTAACATTGTATAGACGTATGTCAGTTCGTATGCAAATTTCACTCCACAACACACTTACGGTACCACATGCCACAATAACCTTGTGGTGCCTAGCCTATTTTTGTTGCCCTAAATTATTTTTATTTAATTGCGTCAGCATGCGTGATTTTTTTTTTTTTTAAAGATGTTGTCATATTTGATGTCATATTAACTAATGAAGGCTTTTTTTCATGTGTAGTGGCATGACCATTTTTGTATAATGTTGTCTAGGAATATGTTGGTTTGGATGCAATTCTCATTCCACAGCACCTTTGCTGTACCACATCCCACAGCACTCTTGTGGTACCATAGTCTTATTTTTGGTTAAGTCCTAAATCATTTATCATTTAATTGGCTAAGCATGCATGCTGGTTTTATTCAATTTAAAGATGTTTCCAGAACACTTATTCGACTTCATATTGAAATTACGAGGCTGTTTACTCGTGTGTAGTGACTAGACACCATTTTTGTGTAACATTGTATAGGCGTATGTCAGTTCAGATGCAAATTTCTCTCTTGATTTGACTGGGGCTAAAATTACAGCCTAGAAAGAAGTAAATAGATTGTATGAGAACTGTGAAAATCATTTGCAGAATATGACATATTAAACTTCAAACAACCGCAGCAACAGATAATAGAAATCAGGCGCTTGTTGTGACATCATGAATTTCCAGTTTTGTTTTCAATTGAATGAATCGGACTTTTCATTGATGCGCCTATAGTTCTATTCTTTGAGCTGATCACTCACGAAATAACTAGTCTATCTGAGGAAGCCGCTAAGAGATTTTAACGCAATAGATTTGAGAATTCGACCAAAAACCGACTGCTTGACTATGCTAGTCTGCAAGAGTCATTACGACACAGTTAAAAATTGAACAGAGATCAAAGATAGATTGATTCGACTAAGATGTGTTATCAAAGTGTGGGTGATTCTACTTGATTGCAAAATTCTCGTCGATCGGCACTAGACCGATTTTTTGTCGTTTTGGTACTCTGTGTCCGCATTTGAAACCTCGAGATTTTCATGACAACTGAGAGTCGCCAATGTGTTGAAGATGTACAACGTGGTTCGAAAATAATCAACCACGGGTCAATTGCACTAAAAATTCCTAAAAGTTACATAGTAGGCCAGGTCACGTTAAAATCGCGCCAGATTGAAATTAACCGTGAATTTGAACCTGATTTTAGAAATTGAAAGTTCTGTCATGTCACGATTTATTTTAGGACCGTCGACTCATCCTCTAAATATTTTTCTGCAAACCGAGATTTTTGGCGAAAATTCAATATAGGGCCGTTTTCGACCGGAAAATTCCGAGGACCGTTTTTTATCGTGTTTTTGGGATGCAAGTTGGTTCTATTAGTAAGGAAAAATGTTAATTTGGTCAAAGACACCTTGGTGGAATTTATGGGGACCGATCTAGGTCCAATTGAAGAGAAGTTGATTCAATTTGGGGGAGTTGTGACCAAAGTTCGTAGGCCATGATCCCCTCAACCTTTTGGACCACTTGGGGAGTGTTATAGGGAGATTTTTGTGCACAAAATTGGCTGAGGAAGCCAGCCCATCTGATGAGGCCTTGTCTTAGGGACAAAGGGATAGAATGGAAGCCAAGGAGAGACTCTCCTATCTTCAGCTATCTCCTTCTTCCTCCCAAACCTTGCTTTCTCCATTGTTGGCCTTTGAGAGCTCTAAAAATTGTAGAGAAGCTAGCCAACTCCCTCCCCTAGCTCGTCGCAAGTCCCCCAGAGCCGCCGGAGCCCCTCCACTGGTCGCCCGAACACGTCGCACCCTCGTGTAAACCCGCGCGCATCCATCACTCATTCTGCTCCAGTCGTGCCCAGTCTTGTGTTCCCGAGCCTTCCTTGGTCACCATCAAAGCCCTGGCCGCCATTCGAGCTTGCCTTCGTCGCCGTCTAGCCTCGCTTGTCCACCTGCTCGCTCGCCTAGCCGTCGGTCCGCTTCAGCTTGCCGTTTCCAACCCGGTCCAGCTTGCTCGGTCCTTGGACAGAACCGAGAAGCACAGCCAACCGTGAGCCTTCGTGGGCCATTTTGGGCCGCTTTTGAGCCTTGTCAGGTGTCGCCGCTAGGGAGGCTTGTTGCCTGTCTCCACGACGCCGCGCTGAACTCATCGGATCGTAAAACTGATGAGTTTACTCACCAAACTCTACTTAGGAAGTTCATGATTCTTAAGGGTTGATTAGTTTAGGCTAAGTATGGTTTAGGTGGTTAGTTAGAATGAATTAGCGATTTAATTATTCGTTTATGCATGTTAGGTGGTTAGAACGGCTTAATTAGGGACTAGATAGATCGTATTATTTATCTAGATTGGTTTGGAAATTTTCGGGGCTCGTCTCGATTTTTAATTAGGCGTTTTCGACCTAAATTTTTATTTTTGGCATTTAATTGTATTTATTTAATTATTATTGGTATTTAATTGTATTTATTTAATTATTTTAGTATTTAATTGTATTTTTTTTTTTTTTTTATTTATTGAATTATTTATTACTTTTTGAAAATTATATTGGGATAGTCGGTGATCGGAATTTTGTGCTGATTTCAATGGTATGCTTGGTTTATTTAATTGAGTGCTAATTTGTGCAAATTGAGTGAAATTGGTGATTTTAGTTAATTATTCCAAAATTAGGGAATTTCAGTATTTTAATTAGAAAATACCGGGCGTTAGTTTTTAACGCCGAAAATGTCTTTGTGGACTATGTGAGTAGTAGGATTTTCTAAAAGAAAGTATTTGCACGTTAGCTTGTGAGAGTTCTTTTGCATGTCAGCTTGTGAAAGTAGTATACTATATCCATCTATGTGTGTTTGATATGTCAGCTTGTGAGAGCAGTATACTATATCCGCCTATGTGCATTTGATATGTTAGCTTGTGAGAGTAGTATACTTTATCAACTTGTGAGAGCCCCTTTGCATGTCAACTTGTGAGAACAGTATACTATATCAACCTATGAGCTCGATATGTCAGCTTATGAGAGCAATACACCTTATCAGATTGTGTGAGCTATGATTGTTTATCAGCTTGTGGGAGCATGATCTATATATCAGCTTGTGCGAGCTACTATCTATCTATATCAGCTTGTGAGACCTATGACCACCTATTTCAACTTGTGTGAGCAATAGTTGTATCGAATTGATAGATAGTATGGACCAGATCGATTGTGTCGAATTGAGTTGATTGACTGTGACATCCCGAATTTCGACCTTTTCCCGAATATATGAAATGGGCATTTCGTCAGTGCACCATGGTCCTTTTTATCTGAGCTGATCACTCACGAGTTAACCAATCTATTGGGTGAAGCCGTTAAGGGATATAACCGCGGTAAAATCCCTAAAAGCTACCCGATAGGTCGGATCGGACTAAAATCGCGTTCGATCGATTTTAACCATGAAATTTAAATTGGTTTCGGGAATCGAATATTCGAGCGTGTCACAATTCATTTTTAGGACCGTCTCATCGTTTATCAATTTATTGACGAGTCCAAAATTTCAAGAAAGAAATTATCGGAGGAAAAATCGAAGACCAAAAGAAAATAGAAAGGGAAAGGGAAAGAGAAAAGAAAAAAATAAGAATAATGTTATTATTTTATTTCTTTTTCTCTCTCTCCCTTTTCTCTCTCTCTCTCTCTCTCTCCTCTCCCCCTCCCCTTGTGCGATTCCCCCTCCCCTCGCCGACTCTCTCTTTCTTTTTTCCCCTTGCCATTTTCTACTTTGCTTTCTCTTCCCCCTTTGACTGGTCAAACCCTTATCTCTCTCTCTCTCTCTCTCTCTCTCTCTCTCTCTCATCTCTCCTTCTCTCTCTCTCGACGCTCTCTCTCCTTCCCTATTTGCTCGACGCCAGCAAACCAGAAGCGGAAGAAACCGAGCAGCAGTAGCTCGCCGAAGGCCGCTCGCCAGTCGTCTACACCACCCGCGAGACGCCGCGTGTTCAGCCACCGCCCCTCGCGCCCAGGCGTTCTCCCTGCCGTGCGATCCAGTCCCTGCTCCGCCTCTGCCCAGCTCGACCAGCCACCTCCGGCCGCCACCCAGCTCTGTCCGGCCACCGTTCGGACCCGCCGGAGCTCCCCTTGCCTTCCTCTAGCCTCGCCTTGCCCTCTCAGCCGCCGGACCAGCCTCGGCCAGCCTAGAACAACAACCTAGCTAGTGGGTTTCCAGCTGGTTCGGGCCCGCTTTTGGGCCATTTTCGGGCCCCGAACCCGAGCCGTGCTTTGAGGTTTATCATTCCTCACGCCGTCCCCGTCGGATTGATCCGATTTGCGCGCGATTCCAGTGAGTAATCTCACTAATCCTTGCTTAGTGGGCTAATTATACTTAATGGCTGTTTAGTTTTATTTAATTAGGTTTAGGTGGTTTGATTAGTGTTTATTAGTTAATTGTGATGCAAATTAGACAAATTGAATGTGTATTTAACAAGTAGACATGGTCTACTATTTATTGAGGGTAGCTCGGGATTTTTCCGACCTTTTATTGGGCTTCAATTTGACAATTTGGGCCTAAGTGGAATTTTTGGTATTTAAATATTATTTTTCGGAATTAAATTAATTATTTATTTATTTTCTGAAAATTCAACTGGGATGGCCAAAGGACCGGAATATTATATACGATGACCGTGGTGAAATTCCGTTTATTTAATCGGGCTTTATTTTGAGCTAAATTGAATTTTTAATATTTATTATTAATTTTCGAAATTAATTAACTAATTAATTATTTTTCGGAAATTAAGGCTGAGATAGTCGGCAACCAGAATTTTATGTTGATTTTCGTGGCTCAGTCAGTTTATTTAATTGGGCTTTATTTTGTGCTGAATTGAATTATTTGTGAAATTGTGAATTATTCTTTAATTGGATAATCATTGGTTATTAATCGAAAAATAACCGGGCATCAGTTAATAATGCCAAAGAGATTTGAGTAGACTATAGAAAATGTGGGAGTTATGGAAAGGAAAATATTATATTTTGGCTAAGGCCGACCATGTCCCCACACACGGCTATTTTATCGAGAATGATAAAAGAGGGAATTGATTGAATGATCAGAACAGTATACTATATCATCCTACGGGCTTTGATATGTCAGCTTAGCAAGAGCAATATACTAGTGTACTATATCAGCCTGCGGGTGATATGTCAGCTTAGTGCGAGCAGTACACTTTATCAGTTTAAAGTGAGCATCGGGGGTATACTATATTAGCCTGCGGGTGATATGTCAGCTTAGCAAGAGCAGTATACCGGTATATTATATTAGCCTACGAGCGATATGTCAGCTTAGCGAGAGCAGTATACCTTAACCCTATTAGCTTAGTGCAAGCTATACTATCTATTTATCAGCTTAGAGTGAGCAGTCCTGGACTATGGTCGGACTTATAGATAGTATTGAATGTGCCGACCAAGTATGGGTCGTGATGACATGCAATCGATTAAGTCGATTGATCATTGCTTTGATATGATGTTGTGAATTGATTGATTGAATGGAAATGACCGTGAGTGGTCCTGATGACATGTAATCGACTAGGTCGATTTGATCGATGCTTCGATCTGTGATGTGATTGCTTGGGTGTCTATTTGATTTGTGCTAACATACAAGTGGGATCTGAGGCCAAGGTAAGTCCTCTGACTCGTGCTGTGCTTAGGCAACCATGTGGTGTATTGGTTCCCTAATTGAGTCTTAGTGGGGTAGAACTCGCTGAGACGTGGTCTTTCAGGACCCTGAGGGGGAGCCAAGGAGGAGGAACCTAAGGAGGAGAGCACTGATGTGAAACCCGAGGAGGAGAAAGATTTTTGAAGAAGAAGAAGATGATCTAGAGAGGGATCTTTAGTGCAACCCGGATGTGGATTGAGATCCCATCCCTTTTGTGAACCATGTCTTAGTGTAGATAGGTGTGAGACAAGTATGCTGCGAATAATATTGTAAATATTCTATGAGTCGTGCTGTTAATAAAAGTGTGGTTGTGAATTTCAATATGAAAAATATGGCTAGCTTTTCTATCCCTCTGTTTTATTGTCTAGGGATTTATAACTGCTTCCGCATGCGTAATAAAAAGAAAAGGGTCGGCGATACTTAGTCCTGGGATATCGCACTTTAAAATTGACCAAAGATGAAGGATGGGGACGTGACCGAGGATTGGGGCGTGACATTGACTGAGCTGATCGATGATTTTGTTTGAATTGATTGGTTGAGTATATGAATTATACTAACTTATAGGAATGGACTGAGGCAAGGTAAGTCCTCTATCTTGTGTGTGCATAGACTGCCTTTAGGCGTATTTTCTTCCTAGTCGGAGTTTAGGGGGTGAACTTGCTAAGATATTGTTTCACCCCATTGTGGGCTCAACCTTTTTAGGTCCCGAGATGGCTGCTCCTCCAGAGCGTTTTAGCCAGCCCAAGAGGGTCATCGAATAGGTCACCCAAATTCCTTTTCCCGGGGGCCAAGGAGCCTAGGTCTATGAACTTGTGGAACCATTGTCTGGGTTGATGCGGGTCTACCTCGGAGGGTACCCCATCAATTCAAAGTGTGGTATCGTCAAGGGTGAAATGGACCCAGAGAAGGTCCCCTATAGGAGTCTAAGGTCCCTATGTCGGTGTTAGAGATCGCTTTTGGCGAGGGTACAACTGACTCTCTTGGTGGTGCAGTGGTGGACCCAAGTTCTTAGGAGAGTTCAGAGTTTTCAGCTGGGGATTTGTATGCCTAGAGGGCTTGTAGGCTTTATGCTCTTGTAGACCTTTGTGTATAGACTAGTATTGTAAATAAACTAGTCAGCTGTGTATAAAGGTATGTGGTTTGGTTATGCATTTGTGGCCCTGCTTTTCTATCCCATCTTTGTGTTGTCTGGGAATTTATTTATACGCTTCCACATGTGCATTAAAATGAATGGGTTAGCAACGCATCCTGGGACATCGCAATTAAATTGACCACCGAGGGATGGGTACATGCTCGAGGATCAGGGCATGACATTTGTGTTGTTGATAAATCAATAGTGATAATAATAAATAAGTAATGTTGATAGTGAAAAGATAAAAGATATTGCAAGTAAATACTTAGTGGTTTGGCTTTATCACCGAAATTGCATCCACTCTTAACAATAATAGCCATAACAAGGCTGGAATCCACTAGTAATCTTCAAAAGAAATTACAAGCAGTAAATACTGCTTTTCCAATAGATCAAATTATCAGGAGTCACCTATTGCTATTACTCTTGTACACTTTATCTTATCAATGATGACAAACATTAGCACTACACAAATTACACAACAGCTAACAACAAAAGCAAGCAAAAAAGAACACTCAAAACACATAACTCATTTTGTTCATCTTCACCCAACCCAACTACTTTCTTGGACTCAATATATAGCCATTCATCCGTTGATGATCGTTCCCCATGGAAATTCTCAAGTAGTCATTGCCTTCTACCGTTGCCAGTAGCAACTCAATACTCTTTCCTGAACTCCAAGCCTTGAAGATAACCAATAGACGGCAGATTGAGGTTGGAAAGAAGATGTCACTTGTCTTCCACGTCTCTGATATTGATAGTTGCTCTTGCCAATAACTTGCTACTCCCGATAATTATTTATTGATCCCTACTAATCATATCTTTTATCTTCTTAACCTTTCAAGCATATTGGCAATTATGACTCTACCAAGCTTAATCACCTTTATGATCCTTCCAAGATTTATCAAACATCTTCATTCTAGACTTATTCACCATTTAGGTCCATCCAGCTATTCAATAGATCTTGGTACCTCCAAATTATCACGAATATTCCTCTTCTTCTCAACTTATTCATTGTTCTTGATCAAAGTCCTTCCAAATGTTCACCTATCTCAAGATCTTTCCAATTTGTTGACATTTCCACTCTCAATACCTTGTTCACCTTTGATATCAACAATGATTCTTCCATATTGGCAAAGTATTCCGATTATGACAGAGCACTTGACATATTAATATAACACCTAATAGGACACCATTTGCATTGTGGCTTGTGTATATATCACCCAGTACTACTTAATCAATACATACAATACTAGCATTTAATTATTTTGTGATCTTCAAAACAACATGGGGGATTTTCCCAACAAATTTGACAAAATGACACAACATGGTTTTGACATGGCAAATTGAATATTCATACATGATGAGAAAAAGACATGACATGGTAATGAAATGGCAAGTTTGGAATTAAAAAATGATGGGAAATTAACGTGACTTGGGAACAATATGGAAAATTCGCAATTTGGGCATCTTACAAGAAAATGCCATGACATGGCAACGGAGGAAAGCAGCAAAAAAGTTCTAAACCTACTAATTCAATCAATTTAGTCGTAAATATTTTCACATTGGTATCAATTGAGTTCATCCAACTAATTTAAACTAGAAATTGCTTACGTGGATGACTATCATCCTATGTGACACAACCAGCTCCGACGTGGACATTTTTTTATACTCTTTTATTTATTTTTCTTTTTTCTTTTATTTATTTTTTCTATATTCATTCTTTTCTTCTATTTTCCTTCTTTTTTTTTTTTTTGCTTTCTCTTTTATCTATTTTCCTTACTTTCCTCTACCAATCACCAACCTCCGTAATGGCCGACAAGGGCGAGGCCACCCCTTGCTAGATCCAACGAGGGGACACTCATCTGTCCCTCACTAGAGGCTGGCCTAGCGTAGGTGAGGGGCGGCCTCGCTAGGGGGCAAGAAGCCTTGCTTAGCAAGGGGGCAAGAAGGCCTCTAGTGAAGGATAGATGATGGTCCCCTCATTGGATCTAGCAAAGGCAAGGGGGCAAGAAGGCCTCTAGCGAGGGTTGGGCAAGAGTCCATTGCTAGATCTAGTGAGGGGTAGCCTCGTCTAGCCCTTGCCAATGGCCATCATGAAGGCTAGCAACTAGTGGAGGGTAATATGTGGAAAAAAAAAAAGAGAAAGGAAAGAAATAAAAGAAAAGAAATAAAAATTACAAAAAAATCGAAAAATATATAAATTAAAAAATTGTCCATGTCGGTGATAGCCATCCACATCAATAATTTCTTGACCCAGTAGACTCAATTGGTACCAATGTAAAAAGATTTAAGACTAGATTTATTAAATCAAAAAGTTTAGAACTGAATAAAAACTGATGCAATATTAATTAGACTTTGTTGGTACCTTTTCCCATGGAAATGGCAAACTCAAAATTCATCCATAATGAAAGAATGCCATGACATGGCAAATTCAAAATTCAGGCATCATGAGAAAACGAAATAATATGGCAACGAAATGGCAAACTTGTAATTCGGGCACGATGGAAAATGACATCACATGGGAACAACAGCAAAATCAGAAATACATGATATTGTCTCGTCTTGGGCTTGTATAGTCCAACGTCTGATTTGCATGATTTTTCATTTTTGAAACCCTTGCGTCGGTAAGCTCCCGTGGGATCCAGATTGGACGGCTCATGGAAATCCAGATCAGGGCATACTGACCCAACCTTATATCTTCAGTGACATAAACATGGCGTATGAGTAAGGAAACAGAAACGAATAAAACATATGCAGCTGGTAATCCAACCTAGACATTAACCGACACATTACATGATGATATTACGGTTGAAAGCGTCACTTCGCAAGCTGCCTCATAAGACAGAAAGGGTTTCGACAGAAGTTGAGACCTGACATGAGAAGAAAGTGAGCAAACTAGAACCAAAGATGCTTGCCGCATAAGACCCAATCCAACACATGTATTACATCTGCCGATGGCTACAGATATGGCGGCAAGTCATCCTTGGCTCACATCTACTCTCTTCCTCTTCATGCGAGACCACAGCCATCGGCGACGACCATTAGCATTCTCCTCTTCGATGGAGTTTTTCATGTTTGTTGTGGAATTACTGGTTTTTTATTTATAATAGTCTGGCAAGTGCCCATTTAAAAGATTCTTATCCATTCCTACTTAAAGAGAAAGATTCCACATTCTTCTTTCCTATGTCAATCGACCCGTGTTTGGTATGTACAGCTTTGAGAGAAAATGGGCATTTTCTGGCTCTGGACCCGTTGGCCTTGTAGTGGAGTCGCTAATGGTGGTGGCTAATCGGGTATTCCGAGAATACAATACCCCCCCACAGAAGTGGGAATTTTTCCATGGAGGCTCTTTCTGTAGTTAACGCAATGAAAGGAATCGAATACGTATAGATGGTGTTGTAGACACTTCATATTGTGCATATAGTTTCTCAAATTAAATGAGCCCTGGTCAAGGTCGACTCAAGACCTCACAGCTGTCGAAATGCAATGCAAGAGCACCGTAAGGTAGAATTCATCAAGAGATATAAATTCTGCTTTTCGCAGATTCACTTGGTATAAGTTTTGTCATGGCGACATCTTAGTTTTCAAATGAAATGTCATTCATGTTGGTTGCAATCTGGGGTAATCAATAGTAAATGCCTTAGTAGAACTGAATGCAATAAGGAAGAGCCACCATTGCATGGTCTAATGACCATCCAAAATAGACCATCTCCATCATTGAGCATATATTGGTTCCACCATGTGGCATTTATGGTTGATGGACAACATGGGGTGGGTCCACATGGTCTAAACTACAGAGAACCAACACGAAACCTAAAATCAAATGTGAATACTAAATCTAGATAGTTCATAACTTTTAAAAATCACATAGATAGGTCTACTTATCTATGACAGAATTTATGGGAAAATCCTTAGAAGTTCTCGATTTAGATTTGCAAAATCTCGAGAACTCCATACATGAATAGTTTAGGTTTGAGAGAGAGGGAGGAGGGAGAGACTGGTGTCCATGTCAAAAGGGATAGAGAGAACTACAGGAGGCTCTCCCTTGAAAGAGGTTGACACCGTGCTCTTCTAATGAGCATCTGACCACTAATAATGGTATGTAGTCATAGTAGCATGTCAAGAAGTTGTCTTCTCATAATTTTATAGCATAAATGGTGTGACTAGCCTGTTAGCCATCTAGGTGCTTAATTTTATCATGTCCCCTTATTAACCTTTTGTTCAAAATTTTGTAGCATGACGATATATATCTTTGTTGGATGCAGTCTATTTCATAAATTTGCAGATACTAAATTCTTTCAACTCTTGTCAACCTCAAAGAACTGAATCAATTCCGAGATAACAATAAAGCTACCGGAATAACAATGTCTCCTAAATCGGTATATGTACGTTCATCTAAATTTTTCACTTGCTTTTAGCTTTTCAAAGAACAAGTTGATAAGTAGCTCATATTCTTGACCAATTTTTGTCCCATTGATTATATTCAAGGTGCCTTCGAGTATTTGTAAAGACAACATGCATAATGCAAATACCTTGCTTTCACATCTTCGATATTTCCAACTTAACTTATGTTCTGGGGGTGGCAAGAGGAATCAAAGATAATTCTATCAGTAGAACCTTGAATTTTACAAGAGTAGCCAGCTAATAGCGCCTCAGCTCCTAACATCTTCTCAAATTCTAAGTTTAAATAATCTACGCAATGCAAAATTATCCTAAACTCAAGAACCAGACTAAAGTTGCCATCAATTGGTTTAGAAAGCCTACGTCGACTGAACGCCTAAAGGCTAAGGCAGTGATGGGAAATTCGGCTACCATGTTCACATGTGAAGGAAGTCAATGAAGACTAGAGATTTTAGATCTCGGGATACCGTTATTCGTGGAAATACATTAGCATCCCATGAATGTCTTTTTCGCATCACAGTCTTAATTTTAGTTAGATCTTTAATCATTACTTATCATTTCATTCTCTAAGCATACATAATGTTTTGCATTAAGTGCTGAATAGTTCAATTTTCCAGCATCCACGTGTTTATCAAAACCCTTATCTAAGAATCATATGAAAGGGTGAAGCATACTCCAAAAGTATCTACTGATTCTTTTAGCACTGAGTATTCATGACATTTTTTTTTCCCAAATAAGACACTATCATTCCTCTATCCACCACCCGGGTGCTGTTGATGAGAAGCTCTTACCATGATTCGGGTCCATGGACAGGATGCAATCAATGCCATCAAATTTTGGGGACCATGGGGAATCCATTATCAATAATGATCAATGCTGTGAGGTGATCCGGTCCATGTGGACCACGGTTGAAGTAAGAATTTCCCTCTATTGATAGCATGAATCAACATTGATACAATTGAGCATCTATTTTGGAGAAATGGGCTTAGTGATATAGCTGGAGGTTAACCTTTCAAATCCCACAATTGAATGCAAACAGCTGTGATCTTGCACTGGTAAAATGTCTTGATTTAACTTATTCATGGAACATGCAAGACATCCCATACGCCTCTAGATAGTTGATATTCATGCCATTACTGCTAAATTATCAAATAGAAACAAGTAGACTGACTTCTTTTTCTTAGGTACAATAAGGATGACTTTGGTTCGGCTTTAAGGGAAAGCCTTTGAGAAAATGCAAACAACTTTTTGCTTAAGCGGGTTTTTGAAAATGCAAGTAGTGTTTGGTAAATTTTAATTTCAAAGTGCATTGGGAGCAACTTTGATTTTAAATATTGTTTGAAAAAATCACACTTTATAAAGGACTTTTGTTACTTTTTTTTATTTAAAAAATCCTCAAAACTGACAAACGACTCAATGGCCGGCGGGCCACCTAGGGTCGTTAGGGCTGATTCGACCCTAGGCGATGGTTGCCTGAGGCAAGGCTGCCAGCATCTATATATAACCTTGCTAGCAACTTGAGCCCTTCATCGGTGACATTGCACGAGATGAGGATATTTCTGTAATGATGAAAATTCAAAGAGGATAAAGTTGGAAGAAAAAATGAATTAACATTTGGAAATGCTTCAAGTTCAAAGCACCTCTAGACCTGCCTTGGAGGAAAGATCTTAGGTCTTTGGAAGTGCAATTATACTTCACAAGTCTCTTTAAGAAAATTGTTAAATGGTACTTGCATTTCCCCAAAAAGGTTTAGATCGCAAACTGCCTTAGAAAAATGATTGTCAAACGCCCCTTAAATTCTTGAAGAACAACTTGCAAGAGTAGGGTCTCATAAGCCTAACATGAGAAGGAGAGAGTAAAATGTCACCAAGAATAACTTGCCGGCCATCTAATGTGAAGCCCTTTGCCGCACTACAAAGCCGGCAAATCATTATTGGCTACAAGTTCGCTCTCTGCAACTTCATGTAAGACTTCCCAACCTATTTGATGACCAAAGTTGAATGACATACATCGATCTATCTCTGTAATTCTTTTTGGTTGGGCATCAGACATGTCCTAATGCTAGACTGAAGGGACTTAGATATTTATACAGCAAGAACTAGCATTCAGGCACCCGCAATATTATGATGCTTTAGATTCTTCACGTGACTAGCTACTATCCAAAGTTCCTCATGGGCAAGGTGCGACATTCCAAACGAATAAGCCCAACTTTCCTAAAGAAGTAGGGCTATTGTACCATGCTCATCCAAAAAAAGAAAGTGCTAGGGCACGACCTTCAAAGAGGGACAACATATGTCTTTACATCTCCTCAATCATCTCATATTAATCTTCGGAATGCACTTGATTATATTGTTGGTCGACGAATGGTTTATACAATCAACCTTAAAGCAGATTAATGTCCAAAATACAACCTTTCAATTCCGACTAGGCCAGAAGGGCTTAATTCTAAAGTGACCTTGAGAAGGTACTTGGTTAAAGAAACAATGATGCTTTTTGTTCGTTTAAATGCTTGAACCATTCACCATATAAAAGTACATACATAGACTCTGTTGGAAAGAGTGATGACAAGCAACTTGAGAGATGCTTGGAATTTTTTATTATCTTTGCGGTATTAGTATAGATCGAAAAACCTCATTTCTCACCATGCACATCTCCTCAATTAATCTCCTTAAGAAATATAATTTAGACAAAAGAGGAATGGTCAGAAGTGAAGTACATTTGAAGGAGCAAAGCAAGTCAAAAGCGAAGGTCCACGTGCAGAGACAAGGCCTCACCTTATCTGGGACTATGTCCACATCTAGAGACCCCCCCCACCTTTTTTTTTTTTTTTTTTTTTTTTTTTTTGGGGGGGTGGGGGATAAGTAATAAACTAAAAACAAGTTTTTTCCAAATCAGTGAGATTAGCTTATAAGCTTGAGGAGCAGAGATGAAGTGCAAATAGAGGCTCAAAACACACCCGAAAAGGAGGTCACAACGGCCTCAACTTCCACGGAGCCAGGCATGTATGCAGCATCACTAGTGCACTGCTTTCGGATTCTATGTAACATGGATGGAAATATTTATTGTGTCCCACCACATCCTCATTTCCTCTCTCTGTCCGCCAAAAAAATAGTATTTATTGTTTCTCTATTTTAATAAGATTTTGAGTTATCTTGTTTCCTTTATCTCTAAATATTTGATTGAAGATGGTCTAACTTTATCCTTATATGGACGGGACACCAATTCCAAAATAGTTAATGAAAGAGGAAATTACGAATATAGTTTTTCTACTATCAATATTCAAATTTTATACATACTTTATTAAGCGAAAGATTTGGTCTTTAAAATAATCTTTGATCCTGGATTCGAGACAAATGTCAAGGAAAATTGCTGGCTAAGAGCTGGAGATGAACATCTGGTGCTACAGTGAAATGAACAAACAACTTAAAATTAAGGATAAATTGGAAAAATCATCCCTAAACTATTGTTTCTACTCAATTTTGTTTCTTATACTTTATTTTGTGATAGATTTGGTCCTAATTTAATTTCAAGCCGTGATTTTAAGACAATAGATGGAAATATGTCAAGTAAGTACCGAACCTATGACCTAAGTCCACAACCAAATCTGCAAAAGATGTACTCAAATTTTGGCCATTTACGGGACAGCCGCCACTAGGCTCTTAATTTTCACACTATTTATAACATATCGACATCTTACATGTGCATCTCCAACATTTAGTCTACGTCCTTATGTAAACAAAGATGGAAAGCTACGAAATCTATGCTCAAATTAAGATCAATAAATAGTCTGAGGATCAAATCTATTACAAAATAAAGAAAAAAATTAAACATAGACAAAAAGTAAAGGGATCGAATTTGTAACTCTTGATTTTTATTTTTTTTATTTGTTTATCAGTACCTTGTGTTCATCTCTAGCATATAGTCTACATATTCCTTCGATGTTTGGATGGATACAACAATTCACTTAAATTCTTGATCGATTATTAGTTTAGAAACCAAAATCCGTCTCAAAATAAAGTGCAAAGGCCAAATTTGGACATGGACAACAATACACGACCACTTGTATAACTTCCCTTTATACGAAGGGCAAACTTGTGTCAAAAGCCCAAAATTCATAATGTGCGTGTAATTGCTAGGGCATTTAACAACTTAAACTTTAAAATAAGTGTGCAATGATCATCCTCATGATAATCTACTCAAATTTCTTCAGATCTATTCAAATTTCTTCAGATCTATTGATTTGCCAGCCCCTTTTGCAATGAATTAATCTATTGGTTGGAGGTTTATCTATTCAAATTTCTTCAGATCTATTGATTTGCCAGCCCCTGTTATAATCAATGGTCACGCCTTAGTGTCAATTATAATCTACCCATTCCATCATCTAATAGTTCATGTTTTTTAATATAGTGAACAGTGTCTTACATTTCAATAATACTAGAGTATTGCTCTTAGGGATCTTGTTTACTAACAAAATTGAAAATGCAAAAAAAAAAAAAAATAAAAATCACATCGCAAATTATTATTATTACAGGATTGACTTGTAAGATAGGATTTGAGAATGTGAAAATATTATAGGTTTTAGGGCCCTGCCACTACATCCCCACAAATGGACCTACGATTCACATTTCTTGTTTGCCCTCATCCATTCGTATAAACTGGAAAAACTTACCCAATCAATCCTAAACCTATTTTATAGATATTGATTAAGTGAAAAACTCTTCAACTTTGCCAATTTATTCTTAAATATTTGTATGAAATTTCATTATAATCCTTCTTATCAATTTACACTAGAAATTGCTAACATGGTAGTTCATCATCAATCGTCTTACATGACACACTGTCACGTCAGTGCTTTTCTACAAAAATTAGCCGAAATGACTACATTGTATTTTTGCACAAAGATTTAGGATGCAATTGACATAATTGAAAAGTTTGGACTGAATTGTCATCTACACAATACATTTAGAATTAATTGGACAATCTTCCCCTGTAAAATGTGTAATAGCCCAATAATACTCAACTGATTGCGTTTTCTTTGATGCATGGACCAATCACAATAGATTCCACTGCAAATCCACAAATATCATAGAGTAAATCAAGGGGAAGACCGTAAGGGAAAAATCTAGAGCAACATAATATTTCGGTTGCATCGATGGTAGTACTTACTTTATACATAAATACATACATATATATAAGTCCCTTTATTGTAGCATTGGACATGTCCATTGCCCAATGCAAACGAATTGTATTGGTATTGATATATGCCATCCAACTTTGGTCATCATACTGGTTGGAAAGTCATACATTAAGTTGCAGAGAGTGAACTTGTAGCCAAGATAATTTGCGGGCTTCGTAAAGCCATAGAGGGCATTCACATCGGATGGCTGGCAAGTTAATCTCGGTGACATTTTGTTCTCTTTTTCTCATGTTAGGCTCAAGGGACCCTACTATTGCGGTTTGTTCTTCGAAAATTTAATGTACCTAAAAAAAAAACTTAACCAATTTGTTTTTCGTTTTTTATTATTTAGGGGTGTGGCGTGAAGTTTTGCTATCTAAATACTCATAGAACACCCTTCAAGCCCATGGACAGGTTGAGTCAAGACCTTTTACCTATGCAAGATCCAAATTTTGTATACGGTTGGAGGAATTCGAACGGTTAAAAATCTTAATTTGACCTGAGTCCACATGGACCAAGTTAATCACCACATTGATCATTATGGGACACGGATTCCTCATTGATCTCACAAAATGTGATGATTTTGATTGCATCCAGTTTATAAACCCGAATCTGGATTAGAGTTTCCCATCAATGGCACCCGGGTGGTGGGCAGTGGAATGGCGGTGTCTTAGTTGTTTCTTTAGGATAAAAAATTGTCATGGATGCTCTCGGTTGAAAGAAATTGAAAAGTGGTTTTGAAGTATGCTCCATCGTTTCATATGATTGTCATATAAGGGTTTTCCTAAGCACATAAATGATAAATGATAAATGATATAGGACTTAACCAAATATAGGACTATAGTACCGAAAGGGCATTGTGGGATGCTAATCTGGCCCACGCATAATGGTATTCCAGACCTAAGATATTTAGTCCTTGTTGACCAGTTTCCTTCACACGTGCACTTAGGTGGCCAAATTTCCCATAAATCGACATAGGCTTTTCGAACCGATTGGTGGCAACTCTAGTCTGATACTTGAGTTTAGGATCATTTTGCATCTGGTAGATTTTCCAAACTTGGTTTTTGAGAATATCTTAGGAACCAAGGCGCTCTTGGTTGGCTACTCTCGATTTGCAAAATATATCTTTGATTCCTCTAGGCACACGCAGGACATAAGTTGAATATATCAAGGATAAGCAAGGGTTCACGAGGTATTTACGCAGGACATAAGTTGAATATATCAAGGATAAGCAAGGGTTCACGAGGTATTTAAGTAATACATATTGACATTACACATAGTAAAAGCACTTACTGGTGTCAGGAATTTCGTTGACGCAACATGCATTAATTCCTTCGGATGCGCTCGAATTTCGCTTGTCGGCATACCAATTGGGTTCAATGGTCAACTCCACTCAAATCAGATTGCGGCAAATATTCTTTTTTCTCAAAATTTCCCCCCCAACCTCATTATATTCCACTCAAAAAGTCCCCAACCTATCTCTTTGATTGCTCCACAATCACCTTTCCATGTCCTTCTAATTCCCTTTCTATGAACGTCTGCCTAACTCCAACGTTAACCGTTAATTAATTTCATATTAGTAGTAATCTCTCCGTCTCCAGCGTGTTCTATTTTGCAGGAGCTAGTCGGCATGACAAATGAAGATCGAACACAAACCAGGTTATATCTTGAATTTTAAATAAAGACTCTGCGTTTAAGGAAGCGTGCATAAATCGTTACATCGACAAGATTTAGCCTTTCTTTTGCTAATATGGCATGCCCCATCGAATCATGTTCTTGAATTGTGACGGACTAAAACCATATACTGAGTCTAAGCAGTGAGCTTCTTTCGTTTCTTTTCTTTTTTAATATTATTCTGTATAATTGTTTTAGCTATTGTCTCCAAGAGCTTCAGTCTTAGAGCACCCATACAACTATCATGTTGAATAATCCAAATGGCTGAGGTATGAAGATGGTTCTAAATTAAATAAGGCAAATCAGAGTTTTTTGGGTAAGAAAAGGAAGCAAAGCCTGACTATTGTATGGTTACTCTCCGAATAAAACTTGACCTAGTCTGATCTCCTATAAAAAATAAAAATAAATAAATAAATAAAAAAGAAGTGAACCTCTCGGTGGCCTATTTGAATATAATTTGATCCGACTAGAGCCAGCCGTAAGTCAAAACCAAAAAAGGAAAAACAGGAAAAAAGAAAAAGAAAAAGAAAAAGAGATAATATCTTCAGGCTGCTGGTTTCAGATTTCAAACAAAACCAACTGGCAAATTATATTCCAGCCTTCACTATCGTCCTCCTCCTTTCTCTCCCTTTTGAGAAAAGCAAAGTGAAAGAGAAGAAATTCTGTTCGCATCCCATATTATTTATAATTCATAAGCATTTTTTATTGAAGCAATTCAAATTAACCAATTGTAATGGATTTTCTATGCAACGATTGGGACCATCGTATTCAATATCAGAGTCACACAGCTCTAATAACACTCTCACAAGAGAAACTCTTAAGGAAGGAGATGAATACACTACTTTACTCGCTGAAATTTCTTATCACTCTCCACTATATGAAATGATTACAAGACTTGCCTATATATAGGCTTAAAATGCAACTCTTGACATACCTTAAATATATGAAAAGACATGTCTAGATACATAGCAATAAAGACACTTTAACATGTAAGCCGAAAAGACTTCCATCAGAAACTGAACAGTCTTTCGACCAAAACACAAAAAGTCACAAGAGATAGGCGGTGATATCTTCAATACTCCCCATCACCAACTACCCTCTCTAAGGATAGTCCTCGCGACCATACCAAGATGTGCTCAAAACTCTTTAAACTTTGCAGCTCCAAGACCTTTGGTGAAGATATCGACAACTTGATCACCTGTCTTGATGTACTTCATCTTGATCTCGCCCTCCAACACTTTCTCTCGCAGAAAGTGATAGTGGACTTCCACATGCTTAGTCCTAGCATGGAAAATTGGAATCTCTGCCAAGCTTATAGCAGATAGATTATCACAATACAATAATGTCGAATAATCTATTGACTAATGAAGATCATCCAATAACTGCACTACCCACGTGCTCTCTTTAGCTGCCATTGCTATTGCTTTGTATTCAACTTCTGTTTTAGACAAAGACACGGTCAGTTGTCTTTTACTACACCAAGATACTACTGCTAATCCAAGATTAAACGAGTATCCAGTAGTTGATCGCCATGTGTGTTGATCTCCAGTATAGTTGGCATCACAATGACCGACCAACTCACTCGATGATTCTTTTTTATACAAAAGCCCAAAATCAAAAGTCTTCTTTATATATCTCAGGATACGCTTGGCTACATCCAGTGGGACTTCCTTGGCCTCTCCATGAATCGACTCACTACTCTCACTGCAAAAGCGATGTTAGGCTGAGTTATGGTAAGGTAAATTAGACTACCTACTAGTTGCGTATACATAGTCGAATCTTCTAGCTCTCGACCTTCCTCAGCACATAGCTTTGCATTCCAAACCAATGGAGAAGATATAGGTTTGCAATCAAGCATTTTGAATTTTTCCAAGAGATTTCGTGCATACTTTTGTTGACATAGGAATAATCCTTCCTTTGTCATATCAATCTCGAGCCCCATAAAGTGTTTTAGTTCTCCAAGCTGCTTCATCTAGAACTGCACAGAGAGGTTGGCTCTAATTCAACAGATCTCATCTTCATTATCTCCAGTAATGATGAGATCATCCACATAAACTGGCATAGCTACAACCATTCCATCTTTTGCCTTCACGAACAAGCTCGAGTCTGCTGGAGCTACATTATAATCATTCTTCAACAAGAATTCCACAATCTTTCCATACCACACTCTCGAGGCTTGCTTCAAGCCGTACAATGCTTTCTTTAGCTTGCAAACATATTTTGGATGAATTCTGCTCTTGAAACCATCTGGTTGCTCCATGTATATCTCTCGCTCGAGTTCTCCATGTAGGAAAGCATTCTTCACATCCATCTGCCACACATTCCACAACTTGCTTGCTGCAAGTGCTAATAGAACTTGAACTGTTGTAACCTTTGCCACTAGGCTAAAGGTCTCTTAATAATCAACCCCATATTTTTGCGAAAATCCTCGAGCCACTAGGTGTGCTTTATACCTCTCAATCAACCCGTCTGGTCGAGTTTTAAGTTTATAAATCCATTTGCAGGAAATAAGATGTACCTCTTCGGGTTTCGGTATCAAGTCCCATGTCTCGTTCTTCTTTAATGCGAGGATTTCTTCTTCCATGGCCTTCCTCCATTCTGTACCCTTTGAGGCTTCTTCATATGTCGAAGGCTTGAACATGCCAACATCTTTAGTCAATGCCATATTGGCATACTTGGGGTTTGGCTTCATTTGCCTCATTGATCTCCGAAGTTGAGGCTCCTCCTCTTCAAGTTCTTTGACCTGACTTGGTCGAAGTTCTTCTGTCAACCTTAGATGCTCATTAGATGAACTTGTCAATCCTAGTGATTGTGCTTCAATAACTTTTTCGACATCTTTTTTAATAGGCTGATTCTCATCGAATTCTTTTAGCCTTTCTTCGACCTCTTCATTGAAATGCTGTGAATTTGGCAATTCAACAACTTGAGGTGACCACCAAGACGACATTTCGTCGAACACCACATTCCTTGAAGTATAGCACCTCCCTATTATAGCATCGCAACACTTCTACCCCTTTCGTTGATCATCATATCCCATGAATATGCAGCGGCCCGCCTTCTTGTCGAATTTGCTGTGAAGATGATCATGCACAAATGCATAACATACGCATCCAAAAACTCTAAAGTGACTTACCACAAATTTGCGATTCCATAGCTTCTCGTATGGTGACATAAAACCAAGCCTTACTTGTGGTAGCTTGTTAGTCACATGAGCCATCGTCTTCATACATTCGACCTAAAACCTTGTTGGAATATTCTTCGCGTGCAACATGCTCCTGCATGTCTAAGCTAGATGTCGATTCTTTCTTTTGGCAACACCATTCTACTACGACGTATACGGACAAGTATACTATCAACGTATCTTGTACTCTTGCAAATACTTTGTAAACTCGTAGGAAGTGTATTCTCCCCATTATTGATGCATAGGCAATGAATTTTTCGGCCTACTTCACTTTCAACCTTCTCCTTAAACACCTTAAATTTGATAAATGCCTCAAATTTTTTCTTCATGAAATCAACCAAGACATACCTGGAGAAGTCGTCAATGAAAGTGATCATATACTTGAATCTGCTAATAGATAGCTTCTTCACTGGACCAAACACATCCAAGTGAACGAGCTTGAGAGGCATCCGAGCTTTGAACCACGATTTCTCATATGGAAGTTAATGTGCCTTCCCGTACTGGCACCTAGCACAAACAACATTTTCTTGCACTCCCAACTGGGAAAGACCCCTCAGCATGTTCTTTTGCATCATCACCTTCAACTTGTGATAACTTACATGCCCAAGCCATGCATGCCATAAATTAGGTGTATCATTCCTTCGGGTTTTGTTTACATATGCCGTTTGAGCAGACATCACATAAACGAACTCCAGCCAACATCCCTCCATGATTGGTTGATGTGAGCTCAGACACAGACAATAAATTCTTCTTCATTCCTAGCACGTGATACACATTTTTTAATTCAACTTGCTGTCAATTGAACTGAGTAGTTATCATCATCTCGTCGATATGAGTAATCGGCAACCTCGAGCCGTCTACAGTAATAACAACATGTCCTCCGGTATAATTACGCATGTTCGACAACTTGCCTTGATCTCCAATCATATGACTCGAACACCCTAAATCAACAATCCAATCGAAATCATAATTAATCAACTTTTCACTTACAGAGATTAATGCCATCACATCGTTTAACTCGACTATGTAAGAGGCAGCAAACTCGTATGACATCACTATTGCAACAGACGTTTGGAAATCCTATTCCTTATCTTCATCAAAATCATTCCTCTTTGATGATGCTGCGACATTTCCTTTAACTTTCTTCGCTCGACAATCTCTAGCAAAGTGGCCCTCATTGCTGCAGACATAACATCATCCACTACGTCTTTTGCCATCGCGCCGCCGAGCTCCCCCTGGTCGAAGGCTCGACTCTCCTGGACACTTTTGCCATTTTACATGGCTTTTCCCGGACTTGCCATCTTTATTGTCAGCATCGGTTTGCCTTTAGCCCTTGAACCCTTTTTTATCATTGAAAATGCCACTTTCTTCTTCCTTAATCGAAACCTTAGACATTTGACTATTTAAAGTCTCTTGGTTAGCCAGAATATTCTCCAGATCGGTCAACGTCGGTTAAGTTGCCCATCCACGAGTAGCCATGATAATATCGTTATACTCCATCTTTAACCGGTGAATAATAATTCTTCTCATTTTTGTTTCTAAGATGGCATCAGTGGGATCCAACTTTGAAATTTCTTCATAAATAGACTTAACTTTGGAGAAATGCTGACTCGCCGTCATATTTTGTTGTGACATCGACAGTAGCTCATTCTATAGCCTTTGTAGCTTGGCAACATTCAACCTTGCGAATAACACTACCAAGTTATCCCACGCCTCCTTGGGAGTCTGCACGCTCTTAATGTGCGGCAATAAATCATCTTCAATAGTTACAACAAGAGCATAAAGAACCTTACTCGCTTTGATCTTCCATCTCCTTTATTTATCATTATCTCTCGGTGCCGTGGTGTTGCTACCGCCAACAATATCCCACAAAATCCTAGCCCAACAAATAAAACAACATCCGGATACTCCAATTATTGTAGTTGGAGTTGTTGAGCTTCTCAATGCCATTCATCGAATTTGAAACATCTGCCATCTGGCTTGAAATAATTCCCGGCACTACTCCAAAAGACCTTGATCCCTAACCAATCGATCATAGTCCTTGACTATACATCGGCAAAACTTCCACATATTCCGATCCTCGACCGCCTGTGCACGAACAATGGTCCTTGACCCCTTGTCTTCACTAACTATGCTCTAGAAGACTTGACTCACTGTCCCTAACAACCGTGCTCTTGGTCCCAAATAACATGGCATTGATACCAATTATTGAATATCAAAGTTGCATAGCTCTAATAACACTCTCACAAGAGAAGCTCTAAAGAAGGAGATGAATACACTACTTTACTCACTGAAATTTCTTTTCACTCTCCACTATATGAAACAATTACAAGACTCGCCTATAAATATATTTCACGCCCCGATCCTCGAAGCACGTGCACATCCCTCGGTGTTCAATAAATTTTGCGATGTCTCAGGATGCATCGCCGACCCATTCAATTTTTAATGCACATGTAGAAGCGAAACAATAGCCCTAACAACAATCAACACGGGATAGAAAAACAAGAAACATATTCACAACTAAAACACTTTTATAAACACCCTAGTTTATTTACAGACTAGTCTACAAAAGACCGGTCCTCAAAACAAAGTTGTCCTATGACCAGCTAGCCGGATCCATTCGCCAATCATTTGGTCTCCACAGGCTCCGGGGGCATTGGGTCCTCCACAGCATCATCAGGAGGGTCAACTGCACTCTCACCTAGAGTGGCATCGACTACCACAGCGAGAATTTCAAAACCTTAAATGGGACCCACATGGAATCCATTGAAACCGTAGTGAAACCACGCTCTAAACCGATAAGGTACCCTCTGAGGTAAGACCTCATCAACCCAAACTGTGGTCACCACGAGTTCAGAGAACATTGACCTCCCGGGCATGGTAATCAAAACTCTACTTAGTAACCCTCATCGGCTGACCAAAATGTTTTGAAGGAACCGCCATCTAAGGATCTGAAAGCCCATGATGGGGTGAGATAATGTCTCAGCAAGTTCATCCCCTAAACTCCGACTAGGAAGGAAATACGCCTAGAGGCAGCTATGCACACAAGTCAAAAGACTTACCTTGCCTCAGTTCCCTCTTGCACGTCAGTACAGTTCATAATCTCAACCAATCAATTCAATCCAATCAATCAATACCATCAATACGATAATTGCTCACACAAGCTAAAGTAAATGAGTATAGCTTTCACAAGTTGATATGGAAATAAATAGTAGCTCACACAAGCTAATATAGATGGATAGTAGCTCGCACAAGCTAATATTGATCGTTGCTCTCACAAGCTGATAAACGATCAATGCTCACACAAGCTGATCAAGTATACTGCTCTCACAAGCTGATAAACGATCAATGCTCACACAAGCTGATCAAGTATACTGCTCTCACAAGCCGAATATCTTTCGTTTGATTTGTATATGTCTTCATTCCACCATTTATTCAAGTAGTTTTTTCTTAGCCAAATTGCCTGAGGCCTACGCTTTTTTGAATCCAATCGTAGATTTTATGCCAGTAATACCCCTTCTCTTTTTTCTCTTAGCCTTTGTTTGGCAAGCTGCTATAAGTTTTTTATGAGAGAAAGCAATCAGTATGCTAATTTCTCATCCTCAAATCCGTCCTTCCCAGGGGTTAGTGTCCCAACCAAAAAGTAATTGTAGGAGTGAAATATTGATATAATTTGAAATGACATATCAAGCTCACATAGGTTGATATAGTATACTACTCTCACAAGCTAACATACAATAATGCTCACACAAGTTGTTACACGATAAATCAATCCTGGCCAAGGACCTTATGCTTTGCACACCGATTCCTCAATTAAAATAATGAACTTGGCCTAATATTGTCGTGTTAAATATACCTAGTAAAAATAATCGTGTGTAGGTACACGGTCAGTCTAAGCCAAAATTTAATATCTTTCTTTCAAAAAATCCTACTATTTAATAGAGTGCCTAAAAACATTTTTTGCATTAAAAACCGATGCCCCGGTATTTTCTGATTAAATACTAAAATTACGCAATTTTGGGATAAATGCCCAAAATTACAATCAGCACTCAATTAAATAAACCAAGCACACCATTGCAATCAGCATGAAATTACGGTCATCGACCATCCCGGTATAATTTTGAAAAAATAATAAATAATTAAATAAATATAAAAATTAATTAAATAAATACAATTAATTACTAAAAATGCAAACTTAGGCCGGAAATGCTTAATTAACCACCCAAATGGGCCGAGAAAATTTCCGAACCTATCTAGATACATATAACACAACTTATCTAGTCTCTAATCTATCCATTCTAACCACCTAACCCATACTTAGCCTAAACTAATCATCCCTTAAACGTCATTAACTCCCTAAGTAAAGTTTAGTAAGTAAACTCACCGGTTTAGCGATCGGGTGAGTCCACGACGATGGCAACGTGAAGACGGGCGACAAACCTCCTAGCGGCGAAGCCAAGCAAAGCCTGGAAGAGGCGTAAAACGAGCTCAACAGCTCACGGCTGGGCTGGGCTTTCGATCTTTGCTTGCTGTTGGAACGGGGCTGCTCGAGTGGTCAGTTGTGGCCAAAACAGCAAGGGACAGGCGAAGGAGGCTATCGCGAGTGGCGGTGGGTGACAACGGCTGCTCCAACAACTTGGACGGTAGCCAGGGGGCTTCGACGGCAACTAGGGATGCTCGGGCGACGCGGCTAGGTGCAAATGCAGGCGCTAGACCATGGGACGAGCAGCTAGGCGCAACGGGCTCAAGTGACACAAGCGGTGATCCTGGTGGCTCCGGCGAGTGTGCAACGGCTAAAAGGAGTTGCTAGGTCACTCTCTGCAAATTTTGGAGCTCAAAAGGTCTGGAAATGGAGAAAGGTGGCCTGCTGAAGGAGAAAAAGCCAGTTGCAAGGGAGGGGGACCCAATAGACACAAATATCCTTCTTTTGATTATTACTTGCCCCCCACCATCTCTACCCTATCCACAACCAACTTGCAGCCCATAAACTTCCTCAACACACCTCCCAAATGGTCTAAAATGTTCCCTCCCCCATGGCCTACGAATTTTGAACCAAATTCCCCCAAATCCACTTCAATTCACCTACAATTGGATCCAATTTGATGTCCACAAATCCCACCAAGGTGCTCACACTTAAATCCACATTTTTCCTCACCAATTGAACCCATTTGAATTCCCAAAATGCGACCAAAAATGGTCTTCTGGTTTTTCCTGGTCGAAAACGGCCCTATTTGAAATTTCGCCAAAAATCTCGGTTTGCAGAAAAATCTTCGCAAGATGAGTTGACAATCCTAAAATAAATCGTGACATGACAGAAATTTCAATTTCTGAAATCGAGTTCAAATTTGCAATTAATTTCAATCTAGCGCAATTTTAGCGTGCCCTAACCTACCAGGTAGCTTTTATGAATTTTTAGTGCAATTGACCCATGGTCGATTATTTTCAAGTCACATTGTACATTTTCGATACATTGGCAACTCTCGGTTGTCGTGAAAATCTCGAGATTTGAAATATGGACACAGGGTACCAAAACGATAGAAAAATCGTTCTAGTATCGATCGACGAGAATTTTGCAATTAGATGAAATCATTCACACTTAATCACATGGCTCAGTCGAGTTGACCTATCTCCGATCTCTAATCAATTTTGAACTATGCTGTAATGACCCTTACAGACTAGCTTGGTCAAACAGTCGATTTCTGGTTGAATTCTCAAATATATTACGTTAAAAGCCCTTAACGGTTTCACCAGATAGACTAGTTATCTCGTGAGTAATCAGCTCAAAGAATAGAACTATAGATGCATCAATGAAAAGCCCGATTCATTCAATTGAAAACAGAATTGGAAATTCAGGATGTCACAACTATTCCTCTATGATAAAAATTTCGTTCTCAAAATTTAAACCTTTAGGTTTACTTTACCAGGTTGCTCCTTCTGTGCTGTGGTGTTGCCAGACCACTTTAATCAATGGGGTCATCTTGGTGCGTAGAATCTATTCTTTCCAATCCACAATCTGAACTAGTGTTTTCGCGTACGACACCCTATCGTCCACGTCTAATTCTTTAAAATTCAGCATATGGGTCGGGTCAAGTTCATACTTCCTCAACATCGACACGTGAAAGACATCATGCACTTGCACCAACCTTGGCGACAATGCAAGATGATACGCTAGAATCCCCTATTCTTTCCAAAATCTCAAAGGGACCTACGTCTCGAACTCAACTTTCCCTTCTTGCCGAAGCGTGATATACCCCTCATTGATGACATTTTCAGAAAAACGTGCTTACCAACTTGGAATTCCAATGGCCTTCGACACTTATCTGCGTAGCTTTTCTAGCGGCTCTGAGCGGTCTTTAATCTATCTCTAATAACAGCAACTGCTTCCACGGACTGCTAGACTAATTTTGGGCCTATGATCTTTCGTTCTCCAACCTCATCCTAACACACTCACGTTCTGCACACTCTACCATACAACACTTCGAGATGAGCTAACTGAATATTCTGCTGGTAACTATTTTTGTAGGCAAACTCAACAAGATGAAGCTGTTCCTCCCAGCTTCCCTTGAAATCCAACACGCAAGCTCGCAGCATGTCTTCAAGGGTTTGAATCGTCCTTTCTGATTAGCCATCCGTTTGAGGATGATAAGCCGTACTGTACTGCAATTTCGTTCCTAAGGCAGACTGTAAACTCTTCCAAAAGGCAGCTGTAAATCTCGGGTCTCGGTCTGATGTAATCATCACCGACAATCCATGCAGACGAACAATCTGATGCATGTACAATTCTGCGCGCCTGTCCAAATCAAAATCTTTTCGTATTGCGATGAAATGAGCCGACTTTGTCAATCTATCAACTACTACCCAAATGGAATCATTACCCCTCTAACTCTTTGGTAAGCCTATCACAAAGTCTATTGTGACGTGCTCCCAACTTACAATGTTATGCCTTTACTTGTTGACACGTTAGACACTTGACGACATGCTTGGCGATATCTACATTCATACCAGACCACCAATAATGTTGACGCAGATTCTGATACATCTTCGTACTAATTAGGATAAATGTTGTAACTGCTACTGATGAGCTTTTGATAAAATCTCTTCTTTAAGCTCAGCATCGTTAGGTACACACAATCGTCCTTGGAACCTTAGTGTTCCATTCTCATAAATCTAAAAGTCAACTTTCTTCTTTTCTGTATTCTCTTGCAGGATATTTTGAATCTTTAGGTCTGTCCATTGAAGCATCTTGATTCTAATCTGCACTTTTGGCTCAATTTTGAGGGTGGCCATAAGATTTGAAAGATGGCCTACCTCAAATTTGAAATCGAATCTTGGGTTTTCTCAAATAAATTCCATTCCTTTACCATCATATGCGTAACTAAAGATGTCCGACTCAGCGCATCCGCGACCTTGTTCGCCTTTCCAGGGTGATACAAAATATCACAATCATAGTCCTTCAAAAGTTCAATTCCATCCAACGATGCTATCTCATATTCAACTCCTTTCGAGAGAATATATACTTGAGACTTTGATAATCAGTGAAGATATGGAATCTTTCTCCACACAAATAATGTCTCCAAATTTTCAGAGCGAAAACGATTGCTGCAAGTTCTAAGTCATGTGTCAGATAATTTAGTTCATGAGATCTCAACTGACGGGACGCGTATGTAACGACTCTACCATGTTGCATCAGCACGAAACCTAATCCTCTAAACGATGCATCACTATAGATCTCATATCCTGTCACCCCGATCCTCGGGCACACACCCATCCCTCACTTGGTCGATTAAATAGCGATGTCCCAAGATGCATCACCAACCCTTTCATTTTAGTACGCATGCGTAGAAGTATATAAATAATCCCTAGACAATAAACCAATGGGATAAGAAAGTAGGACTAAAAATCTCGAACCTGAAAAAAACCAACACACTTATATACATTACAAACCATAGTGCAAATATATACAAGGTAAACTACCAAGCCAAGTCCTAATCAAACAAGCTTAGAAAATAAAGTCTGAAGATAGGGGTGGGGTTTCAATCCTCCTCTGGATCCTCCTCCAGCTCCTCCTCCTCCTCAATGATCTCTCATTCTTCCATGCTCCAACTGGAGCCCATTCCTAAGTACTCCGGAGAGTCAGAATCATCACCAAGCTTGGGATCATTTGCATCCACCACTGATCCATCCTTAGGATCTGCTTTACCCTTCCCGAACGCAACCTATAAAACGTACAAAGGTACATCATATTTCACTATAGGGCCCACCCTTCGTCCATCATTGTAATGGCGATACCACGACCGGTATTTATAGGGCACATTTTGGGGTTCACCCACATCAACCTAGATGGTATATTTCACCAGTACATATTCCATCCTTCAGGGTGATGGTGTATCGAGATGTGATACCCAATTTCTATGATTTCTTCTAGTATACCAAAATTCTCGGGAGGAGCTAGAGGTGCTACCATCTATGAACCTGAAATGTTGTCCCGCAACGGGGTGAGACTACATTTCAGCAAGTTCTACCTCCTAAGACTTGATTAGGAAGAAAATATGCCGTAAGGGCTGCCTAAACACAATCATAGGTCAGAGGACTTACCTTGGCCTCAGTTTCCTTCCTACAAGTCGATACCATTTAATATTTCATTGAATCATATCAACAATCAAATCACTCAATCAAATCGAATCATCCATCAATTGACTCAATCGATTCTATGTAATCGGACCATCACCTAGTCAAAACAATACTATCTATGAGTTTGATCAAAATCCAAAACTACTCACCCTAGGTGATATATAGATAGTAGCTTACCCCAAAGGCAAGTAAATAGTATACTGTTGATTCTCTAAGATGACATATCGAGTCATCGAGCCAGTATTGCATACCGTTCCTTCTCTAAGATGACATATCGAGTCATCAAGCCGGTATAATATATCGTCATTTCTCCAAGATGACATACAGAGTCACCGAGCCGATATAGAATATTGTCCTTTCTTCAAGATGACATATTGAGTCACTGAGCCGATATAGTATAACGTTCTTTCTTCAAGATGACATATAGAGTCATCGAGCCATTATAGTGTATTATTCCAACCGTACAATCAATTTTTCATTTTTATCATACCTGATACAAATACACGTGTGAGTACACGGCCGGCCTTAGCCAAAATACAAGGTTTTCACTTTTGAACCTCCCACTATTCTCAGCAGTCCCAAAATACATTTTTGGCATTGTAAACCGACGCACAATAATTTTCCAATTAATTACCAAAATTATCCATTTTTGAAATTAAATACCCACAAACACTAATCATAATCAATTTGCACAATCAGGTACTTAATTCAATAAAAAGAGAGCACCACTGCAATCGGCACAAAATTCCGGTCACCAACTATCCTAGTCTAATTTCCGAAAAATAAATAAATAATTAAATAATTACGGAAAATATTAAATAAATGCCAATAAATCCAACTTAGGCCCGTAATGCCTAATTGAATGCTAAAACGGACACGGAAAAATTTTTGAGTCACTCTAGATAAATACTAGAGCTCGTCTAGACCCTAATTGCACTAACTATCATTTAACATGCGTCGCTAACTAATTAAATTTCACTAATCAATTCTAACTAACCACCTAATCATACTTAACTTAATCTAATCAACCCTTAAGTGTCATTAACCTACTAAGCGAGGATTAGTGAGTTAAACTCACTTGATTATTGAACCGCTCGGTTCAAAACGACAGGGACACGACAAGGGACGATCCACTCCAAAGTGGGCCTAGCTTTCGAGGCCGAGAAGCGGGCCAAAACGGGCCTCGAAGGCTGCTAGAAACCCACAATCTTGCTTATATTCTTGGCTATTCGGAGCGGTTTCGGTGGCTAGCTTGGGTCAGAGATGGGCTAAGGTGCGCGAAGGAGGTAGCAAGATCGGTCGCGAGTCCAGGTGAGTTTCGGCGGGCCTCCGGCGATGGCTCACAGTGGTCCAGACGTCCATGGCAGCCTACTAGAGGCAGGACGACGGCACAGCAAGGCGGGGCACGACGAGTGGGCGTGTAGGCGATCCGACAAGGCTTCGGCTTTAGGCGGTGATGCGGTGGCTTGCTGGCTTTCTCTACACTTGTTGGAGCTTGTTCGGGCAAAAATGGAGGGAGATGATGAAGTGCTCGACCGATTTGAGGGGGAGAGGAAAGAGAGAGGGGGCAAGAGGGCCACCACTTGGTCTTATCCTCATCTCTTGGGCCCCTTGACCAATGGCCTCCACCAGCTAGGTTCCTTGGCTGAAAATTAGCCACCAAGGCTCGCTTCTAGAAGCACGAGACGGTCCAAATGTCGTGGGTGGTGGGGGTACACGAATTTGGCTCGGTTTCTCTTCAATTGACCTTGAATCCTCCTCGAATTAATCCAATTCAACTTATATAAATTCCATTATCGAGTCAATAATCAATTTGGTATTTTTTCCCACCAATTGAACCGTCTTGCAACTCAATTACGCAATCAAAAATGGTCCCTGACGATTTTTGAACAAAAACAGCCCTATGATGACTTCTTCCCAAAAAGTCTTGGTTTGCAGAAAAATCTTTCTGAGACTGAGTTGACGTTCTTAAAATGATTTATGACATGAAAAACTTTCAATTTCTAAAATCAGATTCAAATTCGCGGTTAATTTCACTCTGGCACGTTTTTAGCGTGGTCTAGACTACTAGATAGGTTTCAGAAATTTTTAGTGCAAATGACCCGTGGTCGATTTTCTTCGAGCCATAATGAACCCACTTGACACATTGACGACTCTCGATTGTTGTGAAAATCTCAATGATTCAAATATAGACACAAGGTACCCAAACGATAGAAAAATCAGTCTAGTGCCGGTCAACGAGAACTTTCCAATTTAGTGGAGTCACCCACATTTAGCCACACATCTCAGTCAAACCAATATATTCTTGATCCATGATCGATTTTTAACTATGTCATAATGGCCTCTAAAGATGAGCACGGTCGAATAGCCATTCTTGGTCGAATTCTCAAATCTATTGCATTAAAATTCTTTAATGACTTTCCCTAGATAGTCTTGTTATCTCAAGAGTGATCAGCTCTGAGAACATCCCTATAGGCGCGTCAATGAAATGCTCGATTAATTTAATGAAAAGCAAAATTGAAAATTTGGGATGTCACAACTCCTCCCTTTTTATTAAAATTTTGTCCTCAAAATTTAAACCATTACACACTTTAAAGAAAAATGTGGGGGTACAAACGTCTCATCGACTCTTCAGTCTCCCATGTTGCTACTTCAGTATCGTGTTGCCAGACTACTTTGACCAACAAAATGGTCTTTGTATGCAGGACTTGCTCTTTTCTATGCACTATTTAAATCTGGCTTTCAACGTATGACACTCGATCATCCACGTCCAATTCTTCAAAATTAAGCATGTGGGTCGGGTCAGGCTTGTACTTCCTCAACATCGACACGTGAAAGATGCCGTGCACTTGCGCCAATCTTGGTGGCAATGCAAACAATATGCTGGATCCTAATTCTTTTTAGAATTTCAAATGGACCTACGCACCTCGGACTCGGTTTTCCTTTCTTACCAAAGCACAAAGCTTCCCTCATTGGCAACACTTTCAGAAAAACGTGATCACCAACTTGGAATTCCAATAGTCTCGGCACTTATCTGTGTAACTTTTATGTCGACTCTAAGCGTTCTTTAATCCGCCTTTAATCACTGCAATGGCATCCACTGACTGCTGAACCAACTTTGGGCATGTAATCTTTCTTTCCCTAACTTCATCCCATCCCAATACACTGGTGTCCTGCACACTTTGCCATACAACACTTCAATGGGAGCCATCTGGATGCTCAGTTGATAACTATTGTTCTAGGCAAATGCCACTTGATGAGTTGTTCTTCCCAATTTCCTTTAAAATCTAGCACACAAGCTCACAACATGTCCTCAAGGGTCTAAATTGTCTTCTTAGACTGGCCATCCGTCTGAGGATGATATGTCGTACTATACTGCAGCTTGGTACCTAAAGCACTCTATAAGCTCTTCAAACCTTGGGTAAACCTTGGGTCTCTATCTGAATTATCATAACCGGCACTCCATGCAGGCAATCTACCTGACGCACATACAATTCTACGTGTCTATCCAAATTGAGGTCCTTTCGAACTGCAATGAAGTGAGCCGACTTAGTCAATCTCTCGACCACTACCCAAATCGAATCATTACCTCTCTGACTCCTCGGTAATTCGGTCACGAAGTCTATCGTGATATGCTCTCATTTCCACTCTAGGATCTTGAGAGGGTGCAGGAGTTCTCCCAACTTGCAATGCTGAGCTTTGACTTGCTGACATGCTTAGCGATATCCGCCTTTATACCTGACCACCAATAGTGTTGACACAAATTCTAATACATCTTAGTACTACTAGGATGAATGTTGTAATTACTACGATGATCTTCTGATAGAATATTCTCTCTAAGCTCCACATCGTCAGGTACAACCAAACGTCCTCGGAACCTCAACGTTCCATCATCAGAAACCTGAAAGTCAGCTTTTCTCTTATTAGTATCCTCTTGTAAAATCTTCTGAATATTTGGGTCTGTCGGTTGAAGTAGCTTGATTCTGGCGTAGACATCCGGTTCAATTATGAGGGTGGCCATAAGATTCGAAAAGTGGCCTACCTCAAATTTGAACACTGAATCTCGAGCTCTCTCGATTAAGTTCCACTCCTTGATCAGTATATGAGCAACTGAAGACTTCCGACTCAAAATATCGGCGACCTTATTTGCCTTCCTAGGTGATATAGGATATCACAGTTGTAGTCCTTTAGTAATTCCTTCCAACGGCGTTATCTCATATTCAACTCCTTTTGAGAGAATAAGTACTTAAGACTTTGATGGTCCGTGAAAATCTGGAACCTTTCTTCGCACAAATAGTGTCTCCAAATATTCAACACAAAAATAATTACCACGAGTTCTAAGTCATGCATCAGGTAATTTTGCTCATGAAGCCTCAACTGACGGTAGACGTATGCAACAACTTGACCATGTTGCATCAACACGCAACCCAGTCCTCTGAATGATGCATCACTATAGATCTCGAATCCTCCAGGACCAGATGGAATGGTCAACACAGGTGCGGTAGTCAGCTTTTGCTTTAACTCTTGGAAACTACGCTCGCACTTGTTTGTCCACACAAACTTTTCTTCTTTCTTTAGGAGTCTTGTCAATGGCAACGCTAATGATGAGAACCCTTCAACAAATCGTCTATAATAACTTGCCAAACCCAGAAAACTTCCGATCTTTGTCACGGTAGTCGGTCTCAATTAGTTGATCATTGTTTCAATCTTGGACGAGTCCACATAAATTCCTTCGCATGAAATCACATGCCCTAAAAAAGCAACGCGAGTTAACCAAAACTCGCACTTACTGAACTTGGCGTACAACTGATGAACTCTCAGCATCTGCAACACTAGTCTCAAATGACTCTCATACTCTTCAACACTTCTTGAATACACCATAATATCATCGATGAACATGATCACAAACTGATCCAGATATTTTTTGAATACATGGTTCATCAAATCCATGAAGGCAGCTGGAGCATTCATCAATCTGAATGGCATCACTGTGAACTTGTAATGACCATACTGAGTACGAAATGCTGACTTAGGAATATCCTCCTTCTTGATTCTCAGCTGATGATATCCTATCCTCAAGTCGATCTTCGAGAATATTGATGCTCCTTGCAATTGATCAACAAATCATCGATCCTCGGGAGTGGATACTTATTCTTGATCGTTACTTGATTGAGTTTCCGATAGTCGATGCACAGGCGCAACGATCCATCTTTCTTCTTTACAAACAGAACTAGTGCTCCCCAAGGTGATGCACTAGGATGAATGAATCCCTTATCCAATAGCACTTGAATCTACACATTTAGTTCCTTCACCTCAGATAACGACATCTGGTAAGAAGCCTTAGAGATTGGCTCTGTCTCAGGTGTTAGCTCAATCACGAACTCAATTTCTCTCTCTGGCAATAATCCTGGCAATTCCTTTGGAAAAATATCTGGAAATTCTTGCACCACAATGTCTTCCATCTTCAACTCATCAACTGTCGTATCCATGACAATTGCTAGGTAACCTTGGCAACCCTCGACTAACAAACGAGTTGCCTCAGGCGATGAGATTAAGATAATCGAGGGTCTTCCTCGATTCTCAACAAACTCGAAGCTCTCATAGCAGTCTATTTTAGCTTGTCGTTTGGTGAGCCAGTCCATGCCAATTATCAAATCAAAGTCATACATGGCTAGGACTAACAAGTCTATTTTCCCCTCTCGCTCACCAATCGCTAACTTGCAACTAGAACAACCCAAAGTAGCTATCACTTTATCCTTCAATGGTGTAGATATACTAACTACCGACTCTAATAATATAGGATTTACTCCTGTCAACTTAACATACTGCTCGGCAATAAATAAATGAGTTTCTCTTGAGTCGAATAAAGCATAAGCAGGATGGTCGTTCCGCGAAACCATACCTGTGATCATGTTAGGCGCAGCCTCTGCCTGACCTTGCATAATGGTGTACACCGTGCCTTGAACTGGTGGTCTCAGTTGTCCTCCCTGTGGCACATTATAAGGTGCATACCCTCTGATTTGACCCATCTACGGCGGCGGTGGCAACTGCGGTTGTCTTCTTGGTCACCTAGGACAACCTCTAGCCATGTGGCCTTGCTAGCCACCTTCAAAACAAGCACCCATCCTTCGAGGGCATTGATTCACACCATGCTGTCTTCCACAAAGACAACATGCAACGTTCTAGCTTAGCCCTAACTTCCTAATTCCACCCTTCCTGTTGGGCGGAATTTGAAATCTGCCTCTAAGCATGGGCCTTTTCCCTGGTGAATTCCTTCTTGATGCAAAGTAAACCTTGATCTAGACGAGGTGACTTGTTCACTCAGGCTCTTTCGAGCAGTTGTGCTCAACAATAGATTTCTCGGTAATCAAACAAAATGAACGGCACCAGCGGCTGCTTTAACTCTTGTCGAAGGCCATTCTTGAACCTTCAAGCCTTCTCCTTAGGGTCTTCAATCAGTCTCGAAGCATACTGAGATAGCTCCGCAAACTTGACCCCATATTGGTCAACAGTCATTGACCCCTAACGGAGTCACAAAAATTCTTCTATCTTCGTCTCCCTGGCGTTCCTCGAGAAGTACTGTTCATTGAACGCCTGGAGGAATGCATCCCACAGTGGGACCACTCCTTCAAGAAATACCATATCTCTGGTGGCTCTCCACTAGGTATTGGCATTGCCCTACAACTGATATATGGCCAGGGTTACCTCATCTGCCTCTGTGCACATCCAGAGTGCAAAAGCCTTCTCCAAATCTTGTATCCATAGAGACGCGGCCTCAGGGTCTCCGGTACCCATGAATCTTGGCGGGCTCAGCTTAAAAAACTACTCCACTAGCTTGTCTATCGGCCTCTCTCTCTCTCTCTCTACACCATTACGTTCTCAGGTTGAACCTTGGTAGGTGCTGCAACAAGTGCGACGGCGGGTGCGGCCTCAGCAGTGGCAGCAACGGTAGTAGCAACAGTGGCTTGATTCTATGCCTGTTGTGCCATCACGTCTCTCATGGCCTCTGGCGCCTACATGATCCCCTCGATTCTAGGATCACCAAGGGGCTACTACCCCGGCATCAACTAGAGGTGGTGCCACTCTACTTGCGCCAGCTTAAGCTAACACTCGGCCTCGGCCTCCTGGGGTACCGACCCTGGTCGGCGTTCTACCTCGAGTCATAGCCCTAACGGTCCTTTTAATAGGCATTCACTACTCTTGATCACTCATGGCTTAGCTTTATCTACTGAAACCACAAGCAGTGATCTAAACCACAAGCAATTCTACACATCAACTACCACATACATACACCAGCATGAATTTAAAGGTCATTCCTACTACTATTCCATGACTATGGCACCTTATCACTCCAATCCTTAACCATTGCTTTGATACCACCAAACGGGGATGTCACGCCCCGATCCTCGGGCAAGCACCCATCTCTCACCTGGTCGAGTAAATAGCAACGTCCCAAGACACATCACCAACCCTTTCAACATAATACGGAAGTATATAAATAATCCCCAAACAATAAACTAATGTGATAAGAAAGTAGGACTAAAAATCTCAAACCTGAAAAAAAAAAAAAAAAAAAAAAAAAAAAAAAAAAAAAAAAACAACCAACACACTTACATACATTGCAAACCATAGTACAAATATATACAAGGTAAACTACCAAGCCAGGTCCTAATCAAACAAGCTCAGAAAATAAAGTCTGAAGATTGGGGTAGGGTTTCAATCCTCCTCAACGATCTCTCCTTCTTCCATGCTCCAGTTAGAGCCCACTGCTGAGTACTCCAGAGAGTCAAGATCATCACCAAGCTTAGGATCCTTCGCATCCACCACCGATCCACCCTTAGGATCTATTATACCCTTCCCGAACGCAACCTCCAAAATGTATAGAGGTACATTAGATTCCGGTACAAGGCTCGCCCTTCTTCCATCATTGTAATGGCGATACCACGATCGGTATTTTGGGGTTCACCACATCAACCAAGACGATGGATTTCACCAGTACATATTCCAATCCTTCGGGGTGGTGGTGTATCTGGATGTGATAACCTATTTCTATGATTTCTTCTGGTATACCAAAATGCTCAGGAGGAGCTGGAGGTGCTATCACCTATGGGCCTGAAATGTTGTCCCACAATGGGGTGAGACTACGTCTCAGCAAGTTCTACCCCCTAAGACTCGATTAGGAAGAAAATACGCCCTAAGGGCTGCCTAAACACAATCATAGGTCGAAGAACTTACCTTGGCCTTAGTTTCCTTCCTACAAGTCGATACCATTTAATATTTCATCGAATCATGTCAACAATCAAATCACTCAATCAAATCAAATTATCGATCAATCGGCTCAGTCAATTCCATGTCATCGGACCATCACCTGATCAAAACAATACTATCTATGAGTTTGATCAAAATCCAAGACTGCTCACCTTAGATGATATATAGATAGTAGCTTGCCCCAAAGGCGAATAAATAGTCTATTGTTCATTCTCTAAGATGACATATCGAGTCATCGAGTCAATATTGCATACCGTTCATTCTCTAAGATGACATATCGAGTCATCGAGCCGGTATAATATATCGTCATTTCTCCAAGATGACATATAGAGTCACTAAGCCGATATAGAATATCATCATTTCTCCAAGATGACATATAGAGTCACCGAGCCGATATAGTATAACGTTCTTTCTCCGAGATGACATATAGAGTCATCGAACCGTTATAGTGTGTTATTTCGACCGTACAATCAATTTTCCATTTGTATCATACCCGATAAAAATACATGTGTGTGGGTACACAGTTGGCCTTAGCCAAAATACAAGGTTTTCACTTTTGAACCTCCAACTATTTTCAGCAATCTCAAAAAAAGATTTTTGGCGCTGTAGACCGATGCTCGGTAATTTTCCAATTAATTACCAAAATTATACATTTTTGAAATTAAATGCCCACAAACACTAATCACAATCAATTTACACAATCAGGTACTCAATTAAATAAAAAGAGAGCACCATTGCAATCAGCACAAAATTCCGACCACTAGCTATCCCGGTCTAATTTCCTGAAAATAATTAATTAATTACGAAAAATATTAAATAAATGCCAATAAATCCAACTTAGGCTCGTAATGCCTAATTGGACGCTGAAATGGACCCAAAAAATTTCCGAGTCGCTCTAAATAAATACTAGAGCTCATCTAGGCCGTAATTGCACTAACTATCCACCTAAGATGCATCGGTAACTAATTAAATTTCACTAATCAATTCTAATTAACCACTTAATCATACTTAACTTAATTTAATCAACCCTTAAGCGTCATTAACCTACTAAGCGAGGGTTAATGAGTTAAACTGACTGATTATCGAACCATTCGGTTCGAAACGATTGGGACGCGACGAGGGACGATCCACTCCAAAACGGGCTTAGCTTTCGAGGCCGAGAAGCGGGCTAAAATAGGCCTCAAAGGCTGCTGGAAACCAACTGATCTTGCTTATGTTCTTGGCTGTTTGGAGCGGCTTCGGGGGCTGGCTTGTGTTGGAGACGAGCTTAGGTGGGCGAAGGAGGCAGCTAGGGTCAATTGCAGGTCCAGGCAAGGTTCTACGGGCCTCTACCGGTGGCTCACGGCAGTCAAGACGTCCATGGCAGCCTGCTGGAGGCGGGGACGACGACACAACAAGGCGGGGCGTGATGGGTGTGCGTGTAGGCGGTCCAATGGGGCTCCAGCCCCAGGCGGTAATGCGGTGGCTTGCTAACTTGCTCTGCACTTACTGGAGCTTGTTCGGGCGGCAATGGAAGGAAAGGATGAAGTGCTCGACCGGTTGGAGGGGGTGTAGAAAGAGAGGGGGCAATGGGGCCACCACTTGGTCTTATCCTCATCTCTTGGTCCCCTTAACCAATGGCCTCCACCAGCTGCATTCCTTGGCTGAAAACAGCCACCAAGGCTTGCTTCTAGAAGCCCGAGACGATCCAAATGTCGTGGGTGGTGGGGGTACACGAATTTGGCTCGGTTTCCCTTCAATTTGACCCTGAACCCTCCTCGAATTAATCCAATTTGGCTTATATAAATTCCATTATCAAATCAATAATCAATTTAGTAATTTTCATCACCAATTGAACCATCTTCTAACTCAATTACGTGATCAAAAACGGTCACTGACGATTTCTGAACAAAAACGGCCCTAGGACGACTTTTTCCCAAAAAGTCTCGGTTTGCAGAAAAATCTTTTGAGACTGAGTCGACGTTTCTAAAATAATTTGTTACATGAGAAAACTTTCAATTTCTGACATAGGGTACTCTCGATTGAGCCACAATGAACCCACTCAACACATTGGCGACTCTCGATTGTCATGAAAATATCAAGGATTCAAATACAGACATAGGGTACCCAAATGATAGAAAAATCAGTCTAGTGCCGGTCGACAAGAATTTTCCAATTTAGTGGAGTCACCTACGTTTAGCCACACATCTTAGTCGAACCAACCTATCCCTGATCCCTGATCGATTTTTAACTGTGCCGTAATAGCCTCTAAAGATAAGCATGGTCAAGTAGCCTATTCCAGGTCGAATTCTCAAGTCTATTGCATTAAAATTCTTTAATGGCTTCCCTAAATAGTCTTGTTATCTCAAGTGTGATTAGCTTTGAGAACAACCCTATAGGCATGTCGATGAAAGGCCTGATTAATTTAATGGAAAGCATAATTGAAAATTTGGGATGTCACATATCCTCTAGGACAAGATGGTATGGTCAGCACATGTGCGGTAGTCAACTTCTGCTTAAGCTCTTGGAAACTACACTTGCACTTGTCTATCCACACAAACTTCTCTTCTTTCTTCAACAGTTGAGTCAATGAAGAAGCTAAAGCTGAAAAACCTTCCACGAACCTTATGTAGTAACCTGCCAAATCCAAAAAGCTTCTGATCTCTGACACGTTGTGGGTCTTGGCCAATTGATAACTACTTCGATCTTGATCGGGTCCACGAAGATTCCTTCGCCTGAAATCATGTGACCTAGAAATGCAACACGAGTTAACCAAAACTCATACTTACTAAACTTGGCATACAGCTCATGATTCCTCAGGGTCTGAAGTACCATCCTCAAATGCCTTTCATGCTCCTCTGAACTTCTCGAATACACTAGGATATTGTCGATGAACACGATTGTAAACTGATCCAGGTATTCTTTGAACACTCAGCTCATCAGATCCATGAAAGCAGCTGGGGCATTCGTCAAACTAAATGGCAATACAGTTAATTCATAATGGCCATATCAAGTACGAAACACTAACTTCGGTATGTCCTCCTTTCTGATCCTCAGCTGATGATATCATGTCCTCAAGTCAATCTTTGAAAATATCGACGCTCCTTGCAGCTGATCAAACAAGTCATCGATTCTCGAGAGTGGATACTTGTTCTTGATGGTCACTTGATTAAGTTGACGATAGTCGATGCACAGACGCAACGAACCATCTTTCTTCTTCATGAACAAAACTGGTGCTCCCCAAGGTGATGCACTAGGACATATAAATCCATTATCTAACAACTCCTACATCTGCACCTTCAATTCTTTCAACTTTGACAATGCCATCCGATAAGGAGCCTTAGATATTGGCTCTATCCCGGGTACTAACTCGATCACAAATTCGATCTCTCTCTCTGGCGATAGGCCTGACAATTCTTTTGGAAACAAGTCTGAAAATTCTTGCACCAGGAAATTCTTGTACCACTACGATATCTTCAATCTTCAACTTCTCAACTGTCGTATCCATGACAATCGCCAAGTAACCTTGACAACTCACGTCTAATAAACGGGTTGCCCCAAACGACGAGATTAAGGAAATCGAGGGTCCTCCTCGACTCCCAATAAACTCAAAACTCTCACCCCTAATGGGTTAAACTAAATCGATTTATGATAGCAATCCATCTTAGCTCGTTGCTTGGTAAGCCAGTCCATGCCAATTATCACATCGAAATCATACATGGCTAGGACAAACAAGTCTATCCTCCTCTCTCGCTCACCAATTGCTAACTTGCAACCAAGACAACCCACTATAGCTAACACCTTATCCTTTAACGGTGTAGATATGCTAACCACTGACTCCAATAACTCAGGAATCAATTCTACCAACTTAACAAACTATTTAGCTATAAACGAATTAGTTGCACTAAGATCAAATAAAGCATAAGCAGCGTGGTTGCTCAGTGAAATCGTACCTGTAATCACATCAGGCACGTCCTATGCCTGTCCTCTCGTGATCGCATACATCCTTCCCTAAGTTGAAGGTCTACAATCCACCTTACTGTGCGATCTACGGCACGAACCCTCTATTCTGACCCAACGATGGCGGCGGTGGTAACTACTATTGTCCCCTCGGCTTTCTAAAACAATATCTGGCCAAGTGACCCAGCTGGTCACACTCAAAACAAACACCCATCCTTAACTGGCACGAGGCTGAGCCATGTCGCCTTCCACATAAGCGACACATGCCATTCTAATTCAATGTAGACTTGCCAACTCCACCCTTCCTGCTGGGTGGGACATGATACCTTTCTCCGATCATAGGCTTCTTCCTAAACTAGTTCCTGCCTCTGTTCGAATTGAACCTTGAACCAGACGAGACGGCTTGCTCACTCAAACTTCTCTCTATCAGCTGGGCCTGACCATACACGCCATTGCAATCCTTCAAATCAAGTGGCACCAGCAGGTTCTTCAGCTCTAGTCGAAGGCCGTTCCTGAACCTTCAAGCTTTATCTTCTGGATCTTCTATTAGTCTTGGAATGTATTGAGACAGCTCAGCAAACCTTACTTCATATTGATCTACGGTCAGTATCCCTTGATAGAGACACTGAAATTCCTCCATCTTCTGCTCTCGAACGCTACCTAAAAAATACTTTCTATTAAAGGCTCTGAGAAAGGCGTTCCACACTAGAACTACACTTTCATGGAAAACTATGCCTCTGGTGGCCCCCCACCAAGTATTCGCGTTACCCTATAGCTAATATACTACCGGGACAACTTTTTCCTCCTCACTACACATCAGAAGTGCAAAGGCTTTCTCCAAGTATTGGATCTAGAATGATGCAGCCTCGGGATCTCTTGCCATTGAACCTCGGCGGGTTCAGTTTTAAGAACTGCTCTACCAACTTGTGAATAGACCTTTCTCTCTCCACAACTATGTTCCTAAGCAGAACTTAAGCAGGTGCGGTAGTGGTTGCGGCCTCAGCAGCAGCGGCAACGACAGCAATAACGGCAGCTATAATGACAGCGATAACGACGGCTGCTTGATTCTAAACCCGCCGATCCTGAGATCACCAGGGGCTGCTACCCCAGCACCAACAGGAGGCGGTGCTACTCCATTAGTGCTAGCCTGAACTGGCGCTCTACCACGACCCCCTTGGGTACCGATCCTCGTTAGCATCCTACCCCAAGTAACAAGTCTAATGGTTCTCTTCCTAGGAGTCCTCTACTCATGATCATTCATTGTGCAAGTTCTTTATAGAAACCTACCTTCCAATTCCACACAGAATGCTTAGCAATCCCCACAAAACAATCTACCAATCAGCTATCAACCACATGCACCAGCATAAAATAGAGGTCATTCTTACTAACTATCCCATAATTTATCGCACCTTATCACTCCAACTATCGACTAGCTCTAATACCACTCCGAGCGGGGATGTCACGACCCGATCCTCGAACACATGCCCATCTCTCGATGGTCAATAAATTTTACGACATCCCAGGATGCATCGCCAACCCTTTCAATTTTTAATGCACATGCGAAAGCGAAACAATACCCTTGACAACAACCAACACGGGATAAAAAAGTAGGAAACATATTCCAACCAAAACACTTTTATAAACACCCCGGTTTATATACAGACTAGTCTATAAACAAGAGTCTACAAAAGACTAGTCCTCAAAACAAAGCTGTCCTATGACTAGCTAGTCGGACCCATTCACCGATCCTTCGATCTCCACAGGCTCCAGGGGCATTGGGTCCTCCATAGCACCATCAGGAGGGTCAGCTGCACTCTCACCTAGAGTGGCATTGACTACCATAGTAGGAATTTCAAAACACTAGAGGCAACCCACACAGAATCCATTGAAACCATAACGAAACTACGCTTTGAACCGATGAGGTACCCTCTGAGGTAGGCCCTCATTGACGCAAACTGTGGTCACCACAAGTTCATAGACCCATTGACCCCCTAAGGCATGGTAATCAAAACTCCGCTCGATAACCCTCATCGGCCAACCAAAACATTTCGGAGGAACTGCCATCTAAGGACCTAAAAAGGTTGAGCCCACGAAGGGGTGAGACAATGTCTCAGCAAGTTCACCCCCTAAACTCCGACTAGGAAGGAAATACGCCTAGAGGCAGCTATGCACATAAGTTAGAAGACTTACCTTGCCTCAGTTCTTTCCTACACATTAGTACAGTTCATAATCTCAACCAATCAATTCAATCCATTCGATCAATACCATTGATAAGATAACTACTCACATAAGCTGAAGTAAATGGTTATAGCTCTCACAAGCTGATATATAAATAGATAGTAGCTTACACAAGCTGATATATAGATAGATAGTAGCTCACACAAGCGAAAGTAAATGGTTATAGCTCTCACAAGCTGATATAGATGGATGGTAGCTCGGCACAAGCTAATATAGATCATTACTCTCATAAGCTGATAAACGATCAATGCTCACACAAGCTGATAAAGTATACTGCTCTCACAAGCTGACATATCAAGCTCACATAGGCTAATATAGTATTTTGCTCTCACAAGCTGACATACAATAATGCTCACACAAGCTAATACACGATAAATCAATCTTGGCTAAGGTCCTTGTGCTTTGCACACCGATTCCTCAATTAAAAAATGAACTTGGCCTAATATCATCATGTTACATATACTCGATAAAAATAATTGTGTGTGGGTACACGGTCCGTCTAAGCCAAAATGCTATATATTTCTTCAAAAAAATATCACTATTTAATATAGTGCCTAAAAACATTTTTGGCGTTAAAAACCAACTTCCCGGTATTTTTTGATTAAATATCGAAATTACACAATTTTTGGATAAATACCCAAAATTATAATCACCACTCAATTTGCACAAAATAGCATTTAATTAAATAAATCAAGCACACCATTGCAATCAGCACGAAATTTCGGTCATGGGCCATCCCGTATAATTTTCAAAAAATAATAAATAATTGAGTAAATACCAAAATTAAATAAATAAATACAATTAATTACTAAAAATGCAAACTTAGGCCGGAAATGCTTAATTAACAACCCGAATGGGCCGAGAAAATTTCCGAACATATCTAGATAAATAGCACAACTTATGTAGTCTCTAATCTATTCGTTTTAACCACCTAACCCATACTTAGCCTAAACTAATCACCCCTTAAACGTCATTAACTCCCTAAGCAAAGTTTAGCAAGTAAACTCATCGGTTTGGCGATCCGGTGAGTCCACGGCGATGACAAAGCGGAGACAGGCAACAAACCTCCTGGCGGACCAAGCCAAGCAAGGCTCGAAAGAGGCCTAAAACAGGCCCAACAACTCACGGCTAGGCTAGGGCTTTTGGTCTCTGCTTGTTGCTAGACGGGGCTACTTGAGCAATCGGTTGAGGCCAAAACAACAAGGGACGAGCGAAGGAGGCTACTACAAGCGACGACGGGTGACGGTGGTTGCTCCAACGACCTGGAGGGCGGCCAGGTGGCTTCGACGGCAATTAGGGAGACTTAGGGGACACGGTTGGGCGCGACTGGAGGTGTTGTACCGTGGGACGAGTGGCTGGGCGAGACAAGCTCGGGCGGCGCAAGTGGCGGTCCCGGCGGCTCTATAGGGCGTATGATAGCTAGAGGGGAGCTACTCGATCAATCTCTGCAAATTTTGGAGCTCAAAAGGTCTGGAAATGGAGAAAGGTGGCCCGTTGAAGAGGAAGAAGCCAACTACAAGGGAAGGGGGACCCAATAGCCACAAATATCCTTCTTTTGATCATTACTTGGCCCCCCACCAGCTCTACCCTATCCACAGCCAACATGCAGCCCACAAACTTCCACAACACACCTCCCAAATGGTCCAAAATGTTCCTTCCCCCATGGCCTACAAATTTTGCACCAAATCCACTTCAATTCACCTTCAATTGGATCCAATTTGATGTCCACAAATCCCACCAAGATGCCCACACTTAAATCCACATTTTTTCTCACCAATTGAACCCAATTGAATTCCAAAAACGCAACAAAAAATGGTCTTCTAGTTTCTCTGGTCGAAAACGGCCCTATTTTGAAATTTCGCCAAAAATCTCGATTTACAGAAAAATCTTCGAAGGATGAGTCGACGGTTCTAAAATAAATCATGACATGACAAAACTTTTAATTTCTGAAATCAAGTTCAAATTCATGGTCAATTTCAATCTAGCGTGATTTTAGCGTGACCTACCCTATCGAGTAGCTTTTAGGAATTTTTAATGCAATTGACTCGCAATTGATTATTTTCGAGTCACATTGTACATCTTCGACACATTGGTGACTCGCGGTCTTCATGAATATCTCAAGATTTGAAATACGGACACAGAATACCAAAATGACAGAAAAATCGGTCTAGTGCCGATCAACGAGAATTTTGCAATTAGGTGGAATCACCCACACTTAATCACATGGCTTAGTCGAGTTGACCTATCTCCGGTCTCTAATCGATTTTTTTTTTTGTGAAGTAAGTATTCTCACCTTATAATACGCAATTTATTTACTTTATTGCACTGCTTGGTCCATGTAATGACCCTTACAAACTAGCATGATCGAGCAATCAATATCTAGTCAAATTATCAAATCTATTACTTTAAAATCCCTTAACGGGCTTCCCACATCAATTTTATAGACTAGTTATCTCTTGAGTGATCCCGAGTGGATCTGTTTCAAGCCCGCTTCGTGCGCAAGGATCACAAATACCTTGATGAGATCGAGCATCTTGAAAGTGCATGGAAGGAATGCCATCCCGAAAAGATAGTGGTGCCTAGAAGATTAAAAGGAAAAGAGAAGGTTTTTCATGCCTCGGATTATTATATCCACCATCATGAGATCCCTCAAGCTCTACTTCCCGTGATACCTGAAGTGACCATGAAGCCCACTCGTAAAGCACAAATTGAAAATCTTGAAGAAACGGTGGAAAGGAAAGAAGCTCGTATTTCTGAGTTGGTTCGACGAACAAGAAGCTTCGAAAGACGTGATCTCCCAATTGTATATAGAAAAGAGTCGCTAGATTTAGGAGTTTAATTCTGGCTTTATGATGTTATTTCAATTTCTTAGATTGGTGTTTTAGGAATTTGATTTCCTAAGGAGTTATTTTAACGTTTTACGTTGATGTCTTTGGAATTTGATTTCACTTAATAAAATAAGCGATTGACCGTTGTCATGGACCAATCTCATTTGTTATGATACTTACTGTATTATTTTACATTGCTAGGTGACAACACGGCTCACCTAAGATCACCAATTCGTACTCGTTCTAGAGCAACAATGGCTGATAAAATTGAACAAACACGTGTTGCTGAACAAGCTCGTGTTGCTGCCCTTGAATTGGAGATGAAGCAAGTCTTGAATGTTCTTGAGCGGCTCTCTAAGCAAATCGACTCTCTCCAAGCAAACACTGCCCCACTAGCTCCGCAAGTTGAAGTGGTGTTACCACAACATGCTACCATGGCTGATCCGAGGGATAAAGGCAAGAATACATCCACAGTTGGGCCATTATCCTCTGATGATGCCTCCGGGGTTAAAATTACTGACGCGCCTCAAATTGTTGTTGATGATGAGGTACAAGTGATACATTCGGCTGTACCAAAAACTGAGCAAGAAAAACACTTGGCAAAAATTGAGGAGAAACTTAAGCAACTGCAGGGTTCATTTAGCCAAGACCCAACTGATCTGTCCCATTATGCAAAAATCAAGATGCCAAAGAAGTTCAAAATGCCAGACTTTGAAAAGTATGATGGCACCTCTTGCCCGAAGATCCATCTGCAGACTTATGTGGTCAGGATGACCCAATATGTTGATAACATCCCTTTGATGATTCAACAATTTCAAGCAAGCCTGACAGGACCGGCACTTCAATGGTACATTATGAAGAAGATTAATCTGCTGGAGACTTGGGAGGATTTGACTGATGCCTTTTTCAAGCAATATAAGTATAATATTGATGTCACTCCATCTCGAGAAGATTTACTTTGCACTGAGAAGAAGAGGATGGAATCTTTTAAGGCATATGTCACGAGATGGAGGACTGTAGCCGCTCAGATAACTCCAGAGCCAACAGAAAAGGAGCTGATGGACTTGTTCATGAAGACACTCCCGCCTGAGTATCGAAATCGAATGCTGGGATCGACTGCCGAGTCATTCAATCAGCTAATCCCTGTTGGCGAGCGAATTGAAGTAGCATTGCGTGATGGATGGGTGTCTGATCAAACCAGCTCATATGGGAGAGTCTCAACCAAGAAGGATAAGGAACTTGTAGCAGAGGTTAATGCAGCTTATGTGCAACCACCTCGCCCTACCCCGAACACTAATCAAGGAGGAGCACGACCATTCTTTGGCCAGCAGAAGAACTCTTCCAGGCGTCAATTTACGCCTCTTCCTAAACCATTGTCTAAGATCTTGCCAACCCTTCAGAAGAAAGGATTACTCGCTAAGGAACCTAAGCGACCTAATCCCAAGCGTTTCCCCAACTATGATTCTTCCAAGACATGTGCTTACCATATGGAGGAGGTAGGGTATTCTGTTGACGATTGCTATACGCTGCAACATAAAATCCAAAATCTTTTGGATGCTAAAGTGGTCTCATTCCGCGATGCACAGCCGAACATCCAGAATAACCCACTCCCTGACCACCCAGAAGCTGTGAATGCCATTTTCAGTTTTGATGCTGAGCCCACTATGTTTCAGATGATGCATGAGGAAGCAGAAGTGATGGACACCTTGGAGCAACCAAGTGGCAAGTTTGATTACTATGTAAAGTATTCAGCTCCTACTTCGACCCACGGGATATCATCCCAGATGGATGGGGTGGCATAGATGATCCCACACCTCCAAAGATTGAGAGCTTTGATGACGCACTTGAAGGAATGACTGAATTGTTTGCCATCGACAAAGCTCGAGAGTAGGAGAATTTTAATTATTTGCATACTCCTCTGCGTAGGAGTCTTTATTGCTTTCCGTGTTTGCATATTTGCATTTTCAATTCTAGGATTTCCCTCATTTCAATAATGTAGTTTGCTTTTCATCCAATAAAATGCATTGAGATTTTTCATATTTTAAGGGCATGTTGAAGTACACCAAACTAGCCCTGTGATGAAATCCTACCCAAAAGAAAATGGCAAGGAGCTAATTCTGAAGGCTGGGCTTCTTCATGTTCCCTTGAAAAAAAAAATTTCAAAATAAAATAATTTTCCATCATGCATCTACTTTACCCTGTTTGTTTCTTTTAATTATTTGCTTTATGTTTCAGGTGCAACCCTGCGCACATTTAAGGAATCTCTATGAGCTCCCTTGCAAAGAGGGGCAAGACACAGACACTTAACAGTTTTGACTTTATGATTTGATAGAGCATGGCCTTTTTGTCATTATAGAATGCTTTCACATGATATTATGCAATTCATCAATTCCACTTGAAATTTATCAAAACGGATAATTCAGTGAAAAATGTTGATTTACTTGAACATGCTAAATGAGGTGTGAAAGGCAAGCCTTATCCCATACACAGTCCTTTGTCTATACATTGTGAGGTGAGTATGGAAACATTTTGTGTTTCAAGGTGAAGAGTTTTCTTGCAAGAAGTACGACAGCTAAAATGACGAGAGGCAGTTCATTTTTCTATCCCAAACACTACAGATGATCCATTACTTAACCCTTTTGAGCCCATACACTTATGGATATTCTTTTCAAATTACCCCTGTCAAAAACCACCCCACATCGGGGCAACTGGGAGATAAAATGACATCACGAAGTAAGGAAAATGAATTGAAATTTTCTTGCTCTCACTTGCATCAATCTTCAAGTCATGCTATAACATTGAATTCATGTGGTAATTTAAGTGCCTTAGGATGACGAAGAGCGTTTCTTTCACTATCCTACACACTTATGTCATTTGTATAGCCCACTTGAGCCTGTGATTTCATTTCTTTTAAACCCAGTTGATGATCTCCCCCACACTAGGGCAAGGCAAGAGATAGATGAAGACTCTTAAAGGTTCAAATGTCATTTAAAGTATACTTGACACATGCATTATGCACAAGAATTGAAATCAAAATAGAACTAAGGGGCATAAAAAAGCAGTGTGCCTGGTAAAAGCAAGGCCAATACCCGTGAAAAAAAGAGAGAGAAATGACTGATGAATTGGGGGGCATAAAAAAAGCGGCGTGCCTGATAAAAGCATGACCGATGCCCATCATCAAAGAAAATGACTTTGAGGAAAGATCTCCAGTTGAATAATCATTGGCATCAGGTGATAAACTCTTGAGCCAATAAAGAAATCTGTCAAGAAGACAATCCGTGGTGAAGAAAACTGGTGGCAATGTCAAGATGATCACCAACTTTGACCCCTCTACACATCTTTGAGCCTAATGATCCTTTCGTTTCTCAACCCATGAACCCAGCCTATGTTACATCCCTTACAAAGTCTCTTCAGATTAGGGCATTTGAATTAACATAGGAATTCACATGTTTTAAGCATTGCTCGAAGAAGTGCGAGCAAGATTATTTCTTTCTCATTTTACAGGGTTCTTGACTTGTAAACCCGGAGATGATTACAGAATTGTTCTTTCAATTGCTTTGACTCGAAGAGTCCCTTTGTTAAGCCATTGACCAAACCCGCATTACAGTCCTTGTCAAAGACCTCTCAGATTGGTAAGGTCGTACTGATTGCAAGAAAATTCGAACTCTTGTCGACAAGATGATGATAAGATTGAGTGATATATGGTCGGGATAAATAACCCCTTCTAAATGAGAGCGAGTGCAAAAGCCTTTTTCACACCAAAAGTGTCTCATTTAGCATGTTCAAGAGATTCACAGCTTAGTGAAATTGTCTTGATAGTTTTTCCTTGTGGAAGTTTGAAAAAGCCATCATGTATGGACCTTCATTGAATTTAAAAAAAAATGAAATGAATTTTTTCTCAAAGACCAAAGGATTTGTCTTTGAAGCCCTGAGTTTGTTCAGTCATCTTTGGTGCTTGATGAGAATTCCAAGTACCCATTTATAAAATCTTTTCAAAATGTCTAGTTTGAGTCCCAAATATTTGAATTCTTAAACGCTTGATGTGATTTCCAAGTGTTTGTCTTTTCAAACATCTGATGTGATTTCCAGATGTTTAGTAAAATATTTTCAAATGTCTAGTGTGAACTCCAGATATTTGAACCCTTAAGTGCTTGATGTGACTTCCAAGTGTTGGTCTTCTCAAACGTCTGATGTGATTTCCAGATGTTTAGTAAATATTTTCAAATGTCTAGTATGAATTCAAGATATTTGAACCTTTAAATGCTTGATGTGATTTCCAAGTATTTGTCTTTTCAAGCATCTGATGTGATTTCCAGATGTTCAGTAAATGCTTTCAAATGTCTGACATAAGAATCAGATTTTTGAAATTTTACGTACTTGATGTAATTTCCAGGTGCTCGGGATCTGATGAGAGTTCTAGATCCCTGAAGACTTTGAGCTTTTCAATTATCTAAAGAGATTTCCAAATATTTGTCAGGTCTCATAGGAATCATTTCACTCATAATAATACTTTTCTGAATCTCCAGATAAGTATGACAGGTACGTGTTCTTCTTTGCATTTGCATTTCATTAAGCATGGACACATAGTATTATATGTTCTTGACCAAATCATTGCATTTACATGGCATTCTTTATTGCATGACCTTGCATTTATTTGAGTCCATTTCTTTTTTTTTTTTAAAAAAGGTCATTACAATTAGCATTTGCATATTCATTTTGCATCCATTTTGCATGGTTAAAATTTAGGTGTCATTTATCTTTGAAGGAAAACTCTACGAGCTTCCCTTCAAAGAGGGGCAGCTGTTGACACCTCATTTAATTTTAGAAAATAGAATTAGAAGATAATCTTTGATTAAGAGGGAAATTTTGAAAAAAAAATTTTGAATTCAAAAGAATTCAACAGTCAAATTTTGGAGCCACTATTTTGTTGAGCGGTTGAGCAAATATGTGCAAATCTTCACCTGCAAAAACAAAGTCGAGTGATTCTTCTATAAAAAGGAATGCGAGGTTTCAGAATTAGGGGGCTCTCTCGGTTTTCGAAAAACGAAGAAGAAAAGTCAAGTAAAAAGAGAGAGAGAAAGGTTTTCTTCCTCGTCCATCTTCAGCAAAAAGAGGGCTTTTTCTCTTTTTTTTTTTCCCCGACAAACTGCAGGGAAAAGGAAAGGTTAGAGAGAGAATTGCCGTGAGAGAGAGAGAAGTGACGTGAGGGAGAGTGAAAAACAAAAAATTGTGCACTGTTCTTCTTCATGGGTTTCTTCTCCGCGAACACCCACGCCGTTCTGCTGCAGCCCACGCCGCCGCGCCCCTGCGCCGCTTGACTGCCGGTTTCCATCTGCGAGCACCCGCACCAGCCACGCCGCCGGTGTTCGTATCCGGGCCTCCGTCGTGCCTCCACAATAACCCGCCGGCCACTTTGCACCAGCAACTTCGCCACCACGCCGATTTTCCCCTCGCCTCCCGCAGGTAGCCCGCCGTCCGATGACCTGCGACCCCATTGCACGCCGCTCGGACCTCCGTCTCGAATCCTCGCCTCCCCGCTCGCTCGGTGGCCGAAGCCCGCCGTACCCGACGCCTGCGCCTTGCCTCCGGTGACCCACGAGCCCGAACGCCTGCAGTGCTCATGTCTAGCTTCGCTTGCCGATCTCCCCTGTTCTCACCGTGCTCGACGCCGTGGCACTTGACGACGCAGCCTCCGAGTTGCCGAGATCTCGCCGGAGCTCGCACCTCCGTAACCTCCGACCGCGACACCCCTGTTCCGCCGGTTGTCCTTGCTGCCCGGTGCCGCCCCGTTCCTGCCCGGCTGCCTTCGCCGGAGTTCCCTTTGCCACCAACGATCGGTTCCCTCGGTGACCAGCCACACGAGCTGCCGAGCTTCGCTTTTGGAAGCAAAGGGAAAAGAAAAGAAAAAACAAAAGAAAAGAGAAAAGCAAATTAGGTAGTTTGTTTTTCTTTATTTTATTTATTTTGTTATTATTGTTCAATTTAGAATATTGAGATGTGCTTTTCTTTTATAAATCTCGTAGGCATTAACTGCAGGTATTTTATCCCAAATTATGGTAATTATTAATTTGACCCGTAAGACGTCGGGTCATTTTTTTTAATTACTTTAATTTTTAGGAATTTTGATAACATTTCAATCATTAAATCATTATAGAGTTAAAATACTTGTTAATTTAATCCGTGAGACAACGGATTATTTTTTCGGTTATTTTAATTCTTATCTTCATTCTTTTTAAAATAATTACTTGTTTGGAAAAATAAAATAAAATCAAAAAATCAAAAAGTGCATAAAAATCTAAATATTGCATTAGAGCATTTAGGTTTAGTAAATTAGGACTGTATTTTTTTTGGTTAGTAAATTAGAATTGCATTTATAGGATTATAATTTTTAGATTATACTTTTAGATGGGTGATTTTTGTTAGGGCTAATTTTAAATAATGTTGGCATGTCTTGATTTTTTATATAGCTTTTAAGATAAGATATAGTCTAAGTTAAATTGATTCCTAAAATAAATTAGAATATCATTCGCTTTAGTTAGTCTAATTAGTTTTTTTTTTTTAATTCCGAATTTCAATAAAAAGAATCAAAAAATATTAGGTACATATTAATTAATTTGCATAATAGGTTTAATTAGAATTTGTTTATTAGTAAAATATATTATATCTAGAACTTAGGTACTTAGGTCCATACACATTTCATATTAAAGCAGCACACCTAGATATTTTTAGATTAAGTCAATTTTCATTTAGTAAAACAAAAAGAGGAACAAAAAAATGTTATGCATGCCATATGTGTTATAGTTTAATTGTTTTTTTATAAAAAGGAAAATGATAAAAAGATGATCATTGCACCATTAAGTTACTTTCTTTTCAATAAAAAACATTATGTCATTAAAAAAAAAACTAAAGATCATTTCCTTGGTTAGTTAATAGGTTAGTTCATAATTAATCTCATTTCATATCATTATTATTTAGCATAGGTTGCATATATGCATTAAAAAAAAAAGAATGAATCATCATAAAAAAAAAGGGTCATAAAAAGAGCATGCATGTAGAAATACCATGTCATTCATCCCATATCACGTAGCACATGCATATTCAGGATTATATAAATTAGATTGCATAGTGATAAGTTTAAGTCATACCATATGAATTGCATCTCGCATGTCATTAAAATAAATTCATGCTTATTAAGTTAAATTAAGATTGCATATAATTAACATTTTTTTTAAAAAAAAAGAAAAAGAAAATTAGGTGTCATGGCATTTAGAAATCATGTTTAGGGCATGCATTTTTATTAGCATGTTTATTTAATGTTATTTTATTGATTGTGCATCCGCATGACCACCATTTGCATGTTAGTAGCTTAAGTTAAAATTGATCAACATTGCCTGCAAAATATTTTTGAAATTAAAATAAAAGGTAACGAAAGGGCGTTAGATTAATCTAGCGTAACCATGTCCCCGGACTTACTGAATCTCTGGTTCGCAAAAGTAAAGTATTCTCCCATACTTTATTTGGGTTTATAACCAACCCTAATTGGTTAGTGGCGGCTCCAAATTGAGTATAATTGCATGTTTAAATAGATTAATTTCTTAACATCAAGTCGCGATTGGTAGGACTTGGGAGGGTCCGTGCCAAGTCTTCGGACTTAGTAATCCATTAGCCTTTTGTGTAATTCACATTCAAAAGAATTCGGGAGGGTCGCGACAGATACCTTGAGGAAGTGTGGTAGAATAACTACACTGTGGAATCAAGGGAAAGCATTGCTGTAACATCTCTTTTGTTCATAGTGAAATCCAGCCAGTGGGCTGTCAGTGCGAAAGAGTGGATGTAGGCTTGGAATAAGCCGAATCACTATAACCCTTGTGTTCAATCTTCTCTTCCCTACTCTCTGTTTACCTTGATTATAATCTGTGTTGGAGAATTTCCTTTCTATTGTCTGCCTAGTATTGTTTTCGTATCTCGATAAATTGTTTTTACACCTATTCAGCGCCCTCTAGGTGCTTATACTAGCTATATCAATTGGTATCAGAGCTTGTGTACTCACTTTGTTTGAAGTGTTTTACTTCAGAGTTAAAGATCCATGGCTAGTATGTTAGCTCCAGGGCTGGTGGAAAGGCAAAGCAATACCAGACCTCCTTACTTTGATGGAAAAGACTACAACATCTGGAAAAACAAGATGAAAGCGTTCCTAAGATCAAAGGATCCTCTGGAATGGGACGTTGTAGAAAAAGGAATCACTCCTAAAGCTGCAGTTAGAGGAAAAGAAACTGTTGAGTCTAGTGAAATGACTTAGGAAGAGATAATCAAGAGACAAGCTCTTGATGCAAAAGTAATTTATTTTTTATATTGTGCTTTGTCACCTACTGAATATAACAGAATATCTTCGTGTGTTACAGCAAAAGAAGTTTGGGATAGATTACATATTACCCATGAAGGAACTGATCGAGTGAAAGAGACCAAAATCAACATTCTCCTCTGTCAATACGAAGCCTTCAAAATGAAATCAGGAGAATCTATAACTGACATGTTTAGTCGTTTTACGTAAAATCATGAATGGTCTTGAAAATCAATGTCAACCAATTTCTGATCCCATGAAAGTAAACAAGCTAATGCGTGGACTCTCCAAGGATTGGAATCACATAAAGACCTCAATAAGAGAGACATAGAGAATCATGCCACTATCTATCGATGAGTTAGTTGGAACTCTTCAGTCTTATGAAGTGAAACGAATCAATGAAGACGAAGATCCTAAAGGTAAGAAATCCATTGCATTAAAATCCAATGATGATTCTGATGTTACAGATTTTGAAGACGATATGGATGATGAGGAGCTTGCTCTCATGATAAGAAGATTCAGAAAGCTGAACAGAAAAGGAAGAAGATTCAATCCAAAGAAACAGAGTTTTCAAAAGCAAATGTACTAAGTCATTTGAGGATGATGAATCAAACAAAGATGTAGTCTGCTTTGAATGTAAGAAAAAGGGACACATCAGACCCAACTGTCCTCTTCTGAGAAAGAAGAAAGGAAAAGCTGAAAAGTATCGAAAGGCTCTTAAAGCGAGACCAGGTGATACGAGTGTGAAGAAAGTGATGATGATTATGCCAACATATGTCTGATGGCACAATCGGATTCAGACTCCGAGACAGAATCAGATTCAAACAGTGAGTTTGAGGTAAGTAACTTTAAAATTCCTGTTAAAGTCTCTAAATACATTGAAGAGATGTGTTCTAGTCTTAAGACTTCTCTTAAATGGATTTCCGAACTTAAAAAGGAAAATTCTGCACTAAAACAACAGGAAAATGCTTTGAAAGAAAAGTTGAAATGTTTAGACATGAATGTTTCTACTCTTAAAGAAAGTGAAGAAAATCTTTTAAAAGAAAATGAACTTTAAAAAATGACATATCAAATATTTCAAAAAGATTTTCAATAGGATCTAAGAAACTTGAGAAAATTCTTTCAAAGACAAAGACCTTATTTCAATAAATCTGGTTTGGGAATGACTCAGTGGAAACCATTCCTCTAATTGATTTTCCTAAAGTAAAGGAAAGAATTAAGCAAAGACCCACAAGAGATGCTTACAAAAATCATTTCAAAAAGGTTTTTGTAAAACTAGTAGGTCGAAATGCTCTCAAATGTTCAAAGTGCAATAGTGCAGATCATTTTGAAAAGGAATGTCCTATGGTTTGGAAACCTGTTAAAAAAGTATGGGCAAAAACCGCATATCATACTAACACCAATGGACCCAAGAAAATATGGGTACCAAAGAAAGCTTGAGTCTCTTTTTAAATGCAGGTCACTATCAAGAAAAAGGTAAAATGGTATCTGGATAGTGGATGCTCAAGACATATGACAGGAGATTCAAAATGCTTCATAAAGCTCGTTCAAGTGAATGGTGGAAAAGTCTCATTTGGAGGAAACAGCAAAGGAAGAATTGTGGGGTTTGGAACTGTAAAAATTGGAAACCTCACAATAAGCAATGTTTCCCTAGTGGAAGGACTCAACTACAATCTACTAAGTATCAGTCACCATGTGATACCGGTTTCAAAATAAACTTTCAAGAGGGAATATGTTCAGGGAACCAAGAAAGATTCTACTCGAGTCATTTATGGGTCGAAGACATGGACATATCTACCTCTTGGACGTGAAACCAAATGAATCGCAATGCCTAATTTCAATACAAGACGAAGCGAGCTTATGGCACAGAAAGCTTGGGCACATCAATATGAAGCAGATAGCCAAAATTTTAGCAAAGAAGCTTGTTCGTGGTTTACCCAAATTATCATACCAAATGTCAGATCTATGCACTCCATGCGTATTGGGAAAACAGGTAAGAAATTTCTTTAAACCAATAAATCAAGTTTCCACTAATCGTGTATTGTAGTTTCTGCACATGGATCTCTTTGGACCAACCAAAACTCAGAGCATTGGAGGTAAGAAATATTGCCTAGTAATTGTGGATGACTACTCACGATTTACTTGGGTATATTTCCTGGCAAGTAAGTCTGAAACCTTCTCTTACTTTGAAAAGTTTGCTAAAAGGGTTCAAAATGAAAAAGTGTATGTTATCTCAAGTATAAGAACAGACCACGGAGGTGAATTTGAAAATCAAGATTTTACAAAATTCTGTGATGAATATGGTTTTCATCATGTGTTCTCTTCTCCATATACTCTAGAGCAAAATGGAGTTGTGGAAAGAAAGAATAGATCGCTTCAAGAAATGGCTAAAACTCTTTTGATTGAAAGTAACACCTCTTCACGATTTTGGGCTGAAGCAGTTTCAACAGCATGTTATATTATCAATAGAGTTTTTCTAAGGCCTATTCTGAAAAAACCCCTATGAATTATTCAAAGGAAAGAAACCTATTGTTTCATACTTTCATGTGTTTGGATGTAAATGCTTTATTTTGAAAAATGCAAATGATCGAGTTGGCAAGTTTGAGGAAAAATCGGATGAAGGCATCTTCCTTGGATATTCTACCTCAAGCAAAGCCTACAGAGTCTATAACAAGAAGACTCAATCTGTGGAGGAATCAATGAATGTCAAATTCCAGGATTCTATGCAAAATGAATCTATTCAGACTCATCTTGAAGAATCTGAACTTGCTTCAGACTCTACAAAGTCTAAAGAAGCAGCTCAGACCCTAAAAGACCAGCAACAAGTGGTTATTGAAGATTCAAATGAAGGAAGTGATCATCAACCTGACGAATCAACTAGTAACTGGAAGCATAAGTCCAGCCATCCCAAAGATCTCATTATTGGCGACATTAATGAAGGAATTCGCACAAGATCCAAAAGGCGAGAAGAGTCTAGTGCTGTGGCTCTTATTTCTGAAATAGAACCCAAAAGCATAGAAGAAGCTTTATCGATGAAAGTTGGATTGAAGCTATGCAAGAAGAACTCGAGACAATTCAGCATTAATGATGTCCGGGAGTTAACTCCTAAACCAAAAGGTAAATCTATTATTGGAGTTAAATGGGTTTTCAGGAACAAGATGAACGAGAAAGGAAAAGTCATAAGAAACAAAGCAAGACTTGTGGCCAAGGGATATACGCAAGAAGAAGGGATAGACTATGACGAGACTTACGCACCAGTAGCAAGGTTAGAAGCAATTCGATTATTACTTGCTTTTGCCTGTTATAAGAATTTCAGGTTATTCCAAATGGACGTCAAGAGTGCTTTCCTGAATGGATTTATTCATGAGGAAGTCTATGTGGAACAACCACCTGGGTTTGAAGATCCAAGGAAACCTGACTCAGTATTCAGACTGAAAAAGGTCTTGTATGGTTTAAAGCAAGCACCTCGAGCTTGGTATGACAGGCTGAGTAAGTTTCTAATTCAAAATGGTTTTGTAAAAGGTAAAGTAGACACTACTCTGTTTATCAAAAGAAAAAGCAAAAGCTTTCTGCTTGTTCAAATATATGTTGATGATATTATTTTTGGATCCTCTAATGAAAGTTTGTGCAAGAAATTCTCTAAGTCTATGCAAGATGAATTTGAAATGAGCATGATGGGTGAACTAACCTTCTTTCTTGGACTTCAAGTGAAACAATGGAAGGAAGGGATTTTTATTCATCAAGAAAAATATGCTAATGATCTTGTCAAAAAGTTTGGACTGGAAAATTGCAAAAAGACTGATATACCAATGTCAAGTTCCTTGAAGATAGACAAAGATGAATGAGGAAAGAAAGTTGACCAAAAGCTATACAGGAGTATCATTGGTTCACTTCTTTATCTCACTTTGCTTCTAGACGACATTTTGTTTAGTGTTTACATTTGTGCTAGATTTCAAGCAGACCCTAAAGAATCTCATCTAAGTGCTGCAAAGCGTATTATCAAATACATTGCTTCAACTTCAAGCATAGGTCTTTGGTATCCTAAAAGGGAGACTTTACTCTTCTTGGATACTCGGACGCAGATCTAGCCGGTTGCAGAGTTGATAGAAAGAGCACTTCAGGCACTTGTCAACTACTTGGAAGCAGGATAGTGTCTTGGTTTTCAAGGAAGCAAAATACAGTAGCTCTTTCTACAGTAGAAGCATAGTATGTAGCTCTCGGAAGTTGTTGTTCACAAATTCTGTGGATAAAACAACGGCTAAGAGACTTTGGAATTGAAGATTCATGCACGGAGATTAACTGTGACAACACCAGTGCAATCAATCTTACCAAAAATCCAATCCTTAGAGATTCGACATCACTTCATTAGAGATCATGTTCAAAATGCAGAAATTTCGATTCAGTTTGTTGACTCAAAGAACCAACTGGCGGATATATTTACAAAGCCTTTGGAGAAAAATCAATTTGAAATCATCCGTTCTAGACTCAACATCCTAAAGCTTGAAGAAGTCAAAGTCTAAAGACTCTCAGACTCAGAAGGTTCTTGACTGTAAGTTATTTTATTTTCTCTCATATTAAATCTCGGAAAGGTGCGATCATCTATCTATAATTGATTTTTGCTATCTTCAATTTCTGTGATAAGTGCAATTTCTCTTTTTCAAAAAGGAGTTAATATTTTAAAAATGGCAGTTATCTATTTTTTAAAAAGGCAGTTATTTTTAAAAATGCATCTTTTACTTTCCATTGCGACGCTTGGTATGCCTCCCTTTGACTGACCTATATACAGTCAGTTCCTCTTCGTTCAAAAACCCTAAAAAGCATCGATCTCCCTCTCCTGTCTTCTTCACTTGTTTAATCTTCGAAAAAGCTATCATCTTTCTTGGGAAAGTCAAGTTCGGAATCTTTCAAGACTACGAAAGATGTCGTCTTCAAGAAAGTCTTCGAGGATTGCAAGCGGGGGGGACCACGGCAAATGAGTGAGGGGCCTACTCACTTTGATCTCACCGAGGAAGAGGAGTTAACCAGTCAGCAATAGAGCCCACAACATTCTCAACAGCGTCATTCTCCACCAACTAGTCCATAGGGTGTTGGTCATCGAGAAGAGGAAGAAGTCGTTGAAAAAGCTAATCCTGTAAGAACTCAAAAGCCCTATTTTATTTATAAGCTTTACCGTGCTTTAAAGAGGACCGGTACTCCATTGAACTACATCGATGAGTTTCTTAAGGACAAGGGATATGGGAATGAATACATCTTTTTGCGAAATATGGAGCATTTGGGAATTGCTCCTAAGGGAATGGCAGAAGAAACCCTTGCAAACATTCCAAGTGATCCGCGTGTTGGAGGACTGAATCCGATAGATGTGAATGATGATGACAAATTGTACAGCCAATTTCAACCGAGAATGGGTGTTTCGACGAAAATTAGGGGAAAAAGGACAGACTTGTTCCGATCGAAGGAACAGAGGGATCTATACTCCAAATTGTTGAAGCGTGGGGTGATAAACCCTAGGAGTGTGGATTTTGATTTCCTTGATGCTGTGAATATTAAATTGAGGGAAAAGTTCCGTCTTCTTCAACTTGAAGTTACGTTACGATACTTGAAGCCTATGCTTGAACTAACGCATATTTCTATTCGAATCTTAGCTTCTTGGATGCGAATAGAATCTCTTTTAGTATCCGAGATCGGGACTTTGTGGTGGATGTAGATATGCTAGCTGATGTGATTGGGGTTGAGAGAGGAAGATATCAACCTATCAATGTCTCTATTGCTCGTGCCACATTGGAACTTGTTAAGGACAGAAAGACAGAGGGAAGGATTTCCTACTCAAGGATGCGTGCGTTCAACATTCTGCTTCACAAGATTGTGATAAATTGCCTCAGACCGAAATCTACTTCAAAGACTGATGTTTCAAACTCAGAGGCAAAGCTGATGTATGCCATCATTACTGGGAAAAAGTTTTCTCTTCCTCATACCATTCTGTTCCACATGTATAAAGCAGTGGTGAAGGACAAGGGTCAACTTCCTTATCCGAGTCTTGTGTCAAAGTTATTCGGACATTTGAATGTTCAGCCTCCACAATTTCTCTGTGTTCGATCGTGTGATAAATTGGTGGTAGGACTGAAAATGGTGTCCAAAATGCGTCTGAAAGAACTCGACAAGGCGTTGGAGAAATTCAAGAAGACAACCCCTGCCAAGCCTCATCAAGTCTCTTCGGCAGCAAAAAGGAAAGGGAAGGAGCCCATGGTTGCTTCATCCAAAAAGAGAAGAGCTCTCATCATTGAGGATGAAGATGATGAGGATGACATCACCATTTCTGCTATAGCATTGAAGAACCTAAGTCGTTACGTTCCCGAAATCAATGGAACGACAGGGAAAAGGAAGCAGAGGAGAAGGAAGCAAAAGAAAAGGAAGCAGAGGAGAAAGAATCAAAGGAGAGAGAAGCTGAAGAAAGAGATGCAGAGGAAGAAAGGTCTGAAGAAGAAGAAGAAAGAGAAAATCCAGAGGAAGGAGAGCATGAGGAACACTCTTCTCCACCTGAAGGCATGGAAACAGGGGGAGATGGTGAGAAAAGAGGAACATCCTCATATCCTGCTACCAGTGAAGGAGTCAGCCGCTCTCCAGCAGATCCAAAGGACATTCATGCCTCTTAATTTCTGAGGGAGGGACATGATGCTTCATCGCCAAATCTGCATGACTATGCTTTGAGGTACCAGCGTCCGCCTTTACTCCATCCGATCGTGCCGAAGCCGATGCGCGGATCGATAATTCAGCAGATTTCCGAGAATTCTTGATGTTCTCATGGAAATGAGGGGTCGATATATGCTGCGGGAAGCGAAATTCAGAACTTGCAAAATGCGGGACAAGCTTCTTCAGTTTCTTTGAATGATCGAGATCAAGCCCTAGCTCTTCGAATCAAGCAAATGCTAAGAGTGAAGAGGTGGCTCAACTGAAGGAAGATTTGAAAAAGCTGGAAGGCATCGTCTAGTCAATAGGAGATTTCCAGCTTGTTCGTGTTCCCAAGCAATCTTGACTCTATTCCATTTCCATCTCAACCTTTTTTATGATGACAAAAAGGGGGAGAGATGCAAGATTTGAAATTTTTGAACTTAATCTTTGAGTGTGTTTGTTTTGATGTTTGACTTTGTTTAACTTTGTGTCTGGTTGTGGACTGAATTTGGGTTTTGGATTTGACTTTGCTTATATTAAGTACTATTGATATCTTATGAATGGCTTTACTCTCATGCAAGACTAACCTATTTTCTGTGGTTGCGATTCTAGTGTTACCATTAAGCCATTAACCTTTATGAGATATCCATATTTGCTTGAGTAATGTTTTGCAGGTCAAAGATGTTCAAATCTGCAGGAAAGTTTTGTCACCATCAAAAAGGGGGAGATTGTTGGAGAAATCCTTCTGGAATATTTTGAAGCTGACAAAACGTTTCCATCAGTCTAGTCTGAAGATTTGCAGACTCTACTATTTAAAGTCTGAAGACCTCCGGACTGCCAGACTCAAAGTCTATTCTCATTGACAGTTTGTAGTTTGTCGAAGAAGGTCTATCCAGGACTGTGTGTTTCGTTAAGGATTTGATCTTATCGACTGATGAAGATCTCTTGGCTGGATATGACATAATGGATTACTTTATTCGAATTAAGATTGATTAAAGATCCGATGATTGGCGAAGTATATTTGGAAGGTTCTACTTATGGAAACCGAGATCCTGATTGTATGGGCGAGCAGGATTGATGGACTATCGACATATTCCTTTAATAGCTCGAATGATCTTCCTAATTGATTCTGTCCAACGGGAAAATTGGAAGAATTCCTTTGGTAAATGCCAACGGGTATGATGGCATAAATGAGTATATAAGGAAGTCGTTCCAGTTGTTCGAGTGTGTGCGCGATAGAAGAATTTCAAAGTCTGAAGCTCCTTGTTCCTTGTCAATTCATTTACTGAGCGAAATCTTGTACGCAAAAAAGAGACTATATTTTGAGATACCTTGAGGAAGTGTGGTAGAATAAACTACACTGTGGAATCAAGGGAAAGCATTGCTGTAACATCTCTTTTGTTCATAGTGAAATCCAGCCGGTGGGCTGTCAGTGCGAAAGAGTGGACGTAGGCTTGGAATAAGCCGAACCACTCTAAACCTTGTGTTCAATCTTCTCTTCCCTACTCTCTGTTTACCTTGATTATAATCTGTGTTGGAGAACTTCCTTTCTATTGTCTGCCTAGTATTGTTTTCGTATCTCGATAAATTGTTTTTACACCTATTCACCCCCCTCTAGGTGCTTATACTAGCTATATCAGAGTGATTGAGTTGCATGCTTCCATATGTGCAAAATCGAAAGATAAAATAAAAGGGATGGCGACTCCTCTTGAGAAGTCGCAAATTAATCCCGTGGCAGGTGTCACGTTCCCATGGTAAGGAAAGGTCTGAGGCATGACAGAAGATGTCAAGTGACGCGGAAAAAGACTCCCAAATTAGATCGGGAAAGGAAAAACAGGAAATCAAGGCCTAAAAAAGAGAAACATAGTAAAGCATAATGAAACTGAGAGCCAGCATGTGAAGTTTCTTTAAGGGAGGGTACTTGTGCGAAAGAGAAGATTACTCAAGTCATCTTAAGCAAGTTCAGCGACATTACAATCATCTAGTCCCCAATCGGATCCTAACAAAATGAATTAGGCACGTGAAAGAACAATTGTTTTCATTATAAGATTACTGATTCCAGTTATCTCTAATTTTAGATTAATAAAGAGAAAGGCTGTGGATGTCTTCTACTCGACAGCTTATATCTTTTTTTTTTCTTCCACGAAATTGACAAAGAGGTCTTGAAGCCCTTAAAATTCTTACTGGGTTGATATTACAAATTCACTTGCAGCCGCATATGGGTACCATTAATAGTGATCCTACGCAAATCACGTCATTAGAACTATTAGCAACTCTGAAATTCTCATCCCTCCTTTAATAATTAGGGATTTCATATGTCTTATAATCTTTTGCCTTATTATTTTGAAGGTGTAATGTAAAAAAAATAAAGAGAAAAATGTGACTAGCATTTAGACATAACATACGATGTTTAGTGAGAAAGTTGTTATGTAAAGATTTATCTTTTGGTGTCACCAACCATTATTTTTAATCACAAAACATTCAAATAAGCTACAAGTAAGTTAAATAATTTTACTCCATATGAATGAAAATGAAAATATATGAAACCAAACCGCACCTACACTTTCGAGTCAAAACAAGCGAATGAGTTTTCTGAACCGAAAACAATTTGTTATTGTCTCGAATAATTCAAAAGAAAAATGATAGTTTAAACGTTTTGAAGGAACAGAAACACGCATTGGCATTGTTTTCACTTTCACTTATCAGACACAGAGAGCAAAAGACGAAATTGTAATGAGAATCTAAGCGTTCTACGAAACCAAATGGATAGCATCAGTAAACACTATTTCAACAAGTCGTGTGCTATAAACACTACATGCTGAAACTCTCTGAGAGAGAGAGAGAGAGAGAGAGAGACCTTTTCGATATCTTCTAGCTTAAATTTCTCCGGCACTAGATCCGTGGAGCCTCGCATGAGAAGAAGAGAGACAAATGTAGCCAAGAACAGCTTGCCGGCTACCTTATCGTTTCAAAAAAGAAGGAAAACCGGCAAGTCATTCTTGGCTACATTCAACACACTCTCTACCTCTTCATGCAAGACCCTCGAACCAAACTTTGACTCCTCATATCTCTTTCACCGGACGATGTTTCTTCTTACAATCACACCCTCTTTCTTTCTTATGCGTATATGCACCATGATGAACGCACAGACACGGTCACACACTCATATAGTGCCCGAGAAAAGAAGCCCATAAAGAAATTTTGTGCGTGCCCACAGGAAAGGATTGATGAGTCCCAGTTGGTATTTCCAGAGGTTGACATTCTTTCTGAAAAAGGCAATTCCTGCCTAACCAATTAAGTGAGTGACCACACTGTCCACTTCTCCTACCATCCAAAATCTTCCCTCATCTAGAGACTTCAGCTTTTGAGGATCTGGGCGGTTGATGGTCCCCTCTTGCTTGGAGATGATATTCATGATGATTGGTCCGTTTGGATTGCTTCAATTTTTTAAATTTTTTTTTTTTTTTGGGTAAACAAAATGCTTGAATTTTAAATAATATGTAATGGGAAAAGAATCTCTTCTCTTTCCTTTATCAAAAGAGAGAGAAAGGAGGAGGACAATGGTGAAGGCTAGAATAAGATTTGCCAGTTGGTTTTGCTTGAATTCTCAAATCAGCAGCCTGAATATCATCTCTTTTTTCTTCTTTTTTCCCTTCCTTTTTTTCCTTTTATGGTTATGTCTCGTTAGTCGCCGTGGCCAGATCAAATTAAATTCAAATTTGCATTATTTAACTTAGACCAACTTCATGCAGGATTTCCCTTCATAAAAAATAATAAACTTCATCAAGGATATGCCTCGGCCATTTTGGTTTATTCAACATGCTAGTCGTGTGGATGCTCTAACACTGAAGCTCTCACAATGGTTTTAGTCTATCACGATTCGGGAACATGATTCGATGGGCATACCATATTAACAAAAAGGAAAAAAAAAAAAGGCTACATCTCGTCAATCTTATAACTCATGCACGTTTCCATAAACGCAGTGTCTTCTTTTGAAATTCAAGACACAACCCTGTTTGCGTTCGGTCTTCATTAGTCACGCTGACTAGCTCGTGCAAAATAGAACCCACACAAGAGATTGAAGATCAAGCACAAAATTGAAAATTTCTGAGCAAGATGAAAGGAAGACTCCATAAAGAGTAAGAGCAATTGAAGAACGTCAACCCTAATTGCCCAAGTTTTTATCCAAATTTCATATTTAAGAAGACTTTTGGGCTAATGTGGAAATTCATCTCAGAAAACGTCTTCTTAGATCTGAAATTTAGGGGGGAAACTAGAGAAGTAACGTGAAAATGCCATCTAAGACCCCACTAAGGGTTATTTTGGAAGGAAGGTTAGGGGGTAAATTTGAGATTCAAGTAAATTTTTTTGGTCTTTTATGAGATAAAAAAGTTGGGGTAAAATTTGAACTGGACGTAAAGTTGAAGTTTTTTATTAGATAAAAAAAAAAGAGTAGAATTAGATTTAGGTTTAGGGTTTTTTATAAGATAAAAAATGTTTAAGGTAGAATTAGGATTGAACCTAGAATTAGATATTTATGAGAATAAATTTAAGGTAAAATTGGGACTGAAGTTAAAGTTGAAAGTTTTCTAGAGTACTAGGCCTAATATAAAATTAATCAATGGTCGACAAGTTAGGCAATCGTTCATAAGTTATGAAATCCTAAGGCCATAGAAAAATGATTGTGGAGCAACCAAAGAGACATGTTGGCGACTTTTTTAGTGGAATACTATGAGGTTGGGAGAAAAATAACGAAAAATGGAATATTTGCTGCAATGTGATTTGAGTGGAGCTTGGCTATTGAATTTAATTCGTGTGCTGACACGTGAAACGACACGTGAAATTCGAGCCCATCTAAAAGGAAAAATGCATGATGCGTCAACAAAATTCCTGATCAACATTTGTCCGATTGACTAAATTCAATGTGCCTTTTATTAGGGCCGTCAATAATTCGATTCAGTTCGGATTTCTATGATACTTGAATCGAACCTAAACTTTGAGATATGTATACATTACGATTCAAAACTGAACTGAACTGCATCTAACCTGAACTGAAAACTTGGTTTGGTGTGATTTCAATTTTTGGATTTTTTTCTCTCTATGTTGTCTTCTCCTTCCTCGAGTTTACAGTCTCCAAAACTGCTCATATCTTCCTCTCATTACTCTCCTTAATCACCTCCATTAAAAAGCTTCATTTGGACTCTTCTCCGTCAGCCACCTCAGCTCGATCCACGCACCAAATCCATCTTCATCCTTCTCTCACCCTCACACTCATTCATGTTGTGGTATGTTTCATACTCCCTATCAATAAGATGACATGAGAGTCTTATTCACCGATGAGCAGGCAAGAGTCTAGGGGGATGGGGGAGTAGTGCCCCCAAGCCAGTAGAGTGCTATTATAATTTGAGCCTATATTTTATTGGTAGTTTAGACTTTAACCTATAAATAACTGGTAGGTATATATATTACATTTATCTTGTAATTAATAAATGTAACAAAGAGGTGTAACATGCTAATTATAGTGAAGTCTTCTGCTGGACGTAGCCCTAGTTTAAGGATGGACTGGGATAAAATTTTTGTGTCTCAATTTATTTTCCCGCTTTTATTCTTGATTTCCTAACAACTCTTTGCACCGTCTACCCCAAGGAGTCGCCAAGAGTACGAAATGCCACGGCCGTCGGCCTCAGCATTCATCCTACTCATTGCCATCATGGGGCTGTTGGTTGGCGTCTCAGTGGCGGAGGAGATCGTCATGTGCTTGACTGTCCATACCAGATTTAGCACTCGCTAACTATGAAAGAGATGAAAATAGAGACTGCGAGGGAAGAGGAAAAGGGAGAATAAAGAGAAAAAAGTGAGAGAGCAGAGTGTGAAAAAAAAAACCAAAAACCGAATTGAGTCGTTAAACTACCCAAATTTCTTTACTTATTATCTCAACCGGATGAGACTCGAAATTTTCAACTTGGTTCAGTTTGGGTATTTTTTATACCCTATGTGTAAAGTCAACGAGTATTATGAAAATACCTAGGGAACCCTTGCATTGACGTCCTTGATATGTCCAAATTTATGTTCTGGGAGTTCCTAGAGAAATCAAAGATATCTCAAATTTTGCAAATCAAAAGTAACCAACCATTCTTTTGATCTTCTCAAATCCTAAGTTTGGAAATCGATGCAAAATAATCCTAAACTCAAGTACTATAGTAGAGTTGCCCCTAATCGATTCATGTGACATCTTAATTTTTCAGACCCATCCATTTAGTGAGCTTAGTAATTATAATCAGATTTTTTTAAATGACATTTTTAGGAGATAGTCAATTATAGATTTTCGAAGCAACGGTACTTGGCCCGTATATTAGTCAAGAAATTTTGTGTGCTAACTTGGTGAACTACAGTTGTGATTCTCAATACCTAGTGCCTATTGAACATATAAAATTATACATGAGGGCTGAGGCCCTCACCGAAATTGCTGCTCCCCCTTCTTCTTTTTTTTGTTTCAAAAAATAATTTAGTTTTTAATTTATTTTTAATTAATATTAAATTAATAAATTTCTAGGCAAAATGATGCCATTTTGCACCTTCATTGTTAACTTGGCTTCCAACAAACCATGTAGACCACTATATTATTAAAAAAAATGTCACATCAGATTTCCAACTACCCTCGCCAGACTTGGCAATAAAGTGTCCTCACTTTTCTAAAAAAAAAAAAAAAATGGCACTTAAATGTATTTTTGGTACTTCAAACACTAAAGTATCAATATGTGCCAAGTTTTGGCACTCTTGATGTACATTGTTCAAAAGAAAATTATATTTGTTATTCAAAAAATATATGAGAACAATATAAACTTTCATAGCAAAGCAAATCAAAGTAGAGCAAAGGCTAAAATACTACAAAATCCCATTACAATCCCATTAATGGACCTAACGTTCACACCTCATCAGGCCGCATCCATTTTTATAGAATGTACAATGGCCCAATGATGGCGTTTCCCAATTGGACTCTCATGCATGGACCAAAATCTTTCGGTTCCTATAAATGTCAACATGATCGAAAGTGTTCTTGATCAACCTACTATAAAGCAAATAGATTGGAGATCTTAACCTCATATACAATAGATTCCAGTAGAAAACCCCATGAATATTAAATAAGGGATCAAACTGTAGTTGAAAAGTAAATTGTATATCTAATTTTTAAGTCACTTCAATAAAACACCTTCCAAACATCTAATTTTTGCTATTGGCCACAGTTTTTTTTAATAGAGAATCTTCGAGAAAGCACATTTAAAGAGTCCGCAATGAACAGGTCAACCTCAAAAAGTCAATCACAATTATGGACCTAAGGAAGGGTCTGTGCTGGCCATTGCTTCCCCAATCGCTTGGTGCTTGAAGGTAGATATAATTTTTAATAAAAATATATTGTATTTTATAAAATTCCAAAAAAAAATTTTCTATATCTCGCCCTCCAAATCTTGCCACCTACTGTCACGATTTTTACATTCCCATGTTGGCCACTAGTCAATCATTACATTCTTTAACGTAATGACTGACAGGTTTTGTTTATGATTTCTTCTTTGACCTTATATTTCCATAAAAAGTTAGATAAATCACGAGCGTAATTGTGATCCTATATCTTAAACGTAATGCTACTGCAAGGGTCCTAATGCTGTCGCAATGATACATGAATCATCCAACTTGACCGGGCCATTTAGAAAAACAACCGGGATCATTAGGATTTCTAGCAAATCCGGTCGCATCACTTAATCGTATCCTGGTTAATTGATTAGTCTATGAAAATCATAACTAAGATCCCTAATATTAAATAAAGAGATCAAACTGTAGCTGAAAAATAAATTAAATTTCTAATTTATAAATCGTGATTCTTTCAATGAAACACCTTCCAAACGTCTAATATTTACTATTGGCCACAGTTTTTTTCTAGAGAATCTTCGAGAAAGCGCATTGAAACAATTATGTTATGCACAGATCAATTTTGAAGAGTCAATCACAATGATGGACCTAAGGAAAGGCCGGTGTTGGCCGTTGCTTCCCTGATCGCATGGTGCTTGAAGGTTGATATAATCTTTGTTTAATATATATTTATACTCTACAAAACTCCAAATAAAATTCCTATATCTTGCCCTCCAAATCTCACCACCTTCCCTTCCCGATTTATATTTCCATTTCCGCCACTAGTCAATCATTACATTCTTTAACGTAATGATTGACGGTTTTGTTTATGATTTCTTCTTCGACATTAGGTTTCCATAAAATAAAATAAAAAGTTGAAGAAATCCAAGAGCGCAGTTGGTCTTAGGTGATCCTATGTCTTTAACATAATAATGCAGGGGTTTTAATGCTGGCGCAATGATTCATAGATCATCCAACTTGGCATGGCCATTAAAGAAAGACGATCGGGGTCATTAGGATTTCTAGCAGATCCAGTCCATTCGAGTGAGGCCTGAAAGATCTAAAAGCTGAGATGCACTGGATTCGGACGTACCCGAAACGCTTATTAATGTTTGTTATCATTGGAGATGGAAGGAAATGAAACACATTCTTCGCACTTGTCTTGTCCATTATTTTTTGTCATCTATGACGTATGTGCCATGTAGATTACTCAGGTCACTTTAAAGCAAGTCCCGCGACATTGCATCTTGTGTTTTATCGGATCCTGAGTAATTGATTAGGTCCATGAAAATCATGACCAATATCCCTTAAAAAAAGTAAAGAGGAAGTTGATTGGAGAGTCATGGTGGATACGATTTTTGAAATGACTCACGTTTCCGACTCTTTAAATTTATAAAAAAAATTATTTTATGACTGGAAAGTCCACCGTAAATTATATAGCCCAAATTGAAACAAAAAAAGAAAGAGAGACTAAATCTTGCAAAATGAAAAGGACTATCCTTTAAAGTGGTAAACTCCGGAAATTTTTCCACTTTATTGCTATTGCTAGTGAATATAATTAAATAACAAAAAACAACATAACACATACACACATATGTACGTATATGTATATGTATATGTATATGTATATGTATATGTATATAGTTTTCCACATGAATCAACATTTGGGTGGCTCCGGATAAAATCAGTTATTTCAAAAACAAAATATAACATTATCCACCATTTGAAATGAAAAAAAAAAATTGTTTTCCATGATTAGAATACTTATTCTTATAATCTCCAATTTAGATAGATTGGGAATTTTTTCTACTCAAAGCTAATATCTCTCTTTTTCCTCACAAAATTTATGAAAAGGTTTTAGTGCTTTTGAAATTTTTATTGGGAAGAGTAAGATTTTGTGTGATCACAACCCTTGTACTAAGTGTGGAAATTTAATTGGGGAGACAAATGAGGTTTAAAAGATTCGAACTCAGGACCTTTAATTTTGATACCAAATGAGATTTTTGTGGAACCATTACTAATTATTATTAAAGTTTAAACTATTTAAATGAAAACGTGATTTATTATTTAAATATTCTAACGAGAAGAACTAACATATTCAATTGATGTAGCATATCAATAGACAAGACCATTAATAGTGATCCTACTCAAATTACAGTTTTCATTTGATGATATTATACTTAAACTTTAGACATCACCCTCGGTGTGTAGTAAAAATATGTTATATAAATAACTATTATTTGGTGTGATCAACCATTATTTTAATTAAGAAAGTTAATATAAACTACAAGCAAGTTAAATAATTTTAATCTTTATAAATTAAAATAAAAAATATTTGAAACCAAAAAGCACCTAAATTTTCGAACCAAAACAAGAAGATGAATTTTGTGAACCAAAAAAGTTTTGTTATTTTTCCTGATTGTAGTTCAAAAGAAAATGCTCTATGAAAGACAAAAAAGTGGGAAAACTTCTTTCATAGCTTTGATGGAAACAACATTGCCATTATTTCCACTTTTATTTATCACACATAGTGATGTGCAATCAAACAGGGTAAACTCAAGAACCGAACTGGTCCACCCGTAAAACAAGACTAAGAACTAATTCCCATTGAATCCGGTCGGGGAACCGGATCCCAAAATTCGAAACCGGTTTGAACAGGTCTAGGAACCGGTTCTGCGTGATTACTCACCTGAGAACTGATTCCCAGACCGGTTTGGGAAGCCCAAAGTCCAAAATCCTACTTTTTCCCCTAATTTCTATGTCAGGCAAGTGCTCTTTTCATTCTCGACGTCTCTCAATTCATCTTTGCATTTCATAGCAATGTTTTCGTGGTTGGTTTGTTGTTAGAGGCTAGTATCTGCGTGCAGAAAGTGTAAAGTTGAAAATTTTCTAGGATCTTCCTCGCCTGAACAGCGCTTTCGATTTACTGTAGCCGCTTTTTGGTTATGTGGGTGTTCATTTTTTGTCAATGCAGATTTTCCGTGGTTGTTCGAGCAGGGCGCATGATGCGAAAATGGGATGCATTGGCTGTTACTTTCGAATGGAAGCATGTTCATGGAGGGATATTAATTGTGATGTTGGAGGGTTGGATGGTTTTGCTAATCATAGTGTTTTTCTTCCAAGTTCGTTGCTGAAAATGTTCCAGCCATCCAAAGTGATTCACATCCGCAACGTTGGGCATGAAATCTCAGAGATACATGTTCTCTTGCAGCTTCTGCTCCCAAGTAAATCCTTTTGGGTATAGAAATAGGGACGCTCTCGCGTATTAATGGAAAATTCGAAGTCGTATAGAATATCGGGTGGTTGCAAAATAGATTCTAGTGGAAACAGGGTTGACACTAGTTTCGGATCAGAAAAATAGGGTGGTTCCAAAATAGGGTCTAATGTAATTAAGGTAGGGTACAAGGCCCAAGTTTGGAATTTACTCACCCTAGACCTGATCACCCAATCAAACATGTTTTCAAAAGTACATAGAACCAAAAATGTTCTACGATACCAAACAACTATGTTTAAGTAGACAGTGTTTTTACAAGCAGTGTGGACTAAACACTATATAATGAGAGAAACAGGTATAGGGAGGGAGGAAGGGAGGGGAAGGGACGGAGAGACTCCTTTCTGATATTCTCGCTTAATTTTCTCCAGCACTGGATCCGTGGGGCCTCGCATGAGAAGAAGAGAGATGAGCGTAGCCAAGAACAGCTTGCCGGCTACATTTCGAGTTGAAAAGTGGAAAAACCGGCAAGTCATCCTTGGCTGCATTCGACACTCTCTACCACTTCATTGCAAGACCCTCGAACCTAACTTGATCACTCAAATCTCTTTCATAAAACAATGTTTCTTCTTACATTCACACCCTCTTTTGTTCTTATGCTTCTTCTATGCACCATGTTGAGCACATAGACACACCCATATACTTACATAGAGCCTGAGGAAAGAAGCGTAGAAGGCAAGTTTATGCATTCAACCAAGCAACAGTTGACGACTGCCATATAATATTGCCAAAGCCTGACATTCTGACCACTCTCCCACACACACACTTTCAACTTCTGCTACCATCCAAAATATTCTCGCATCTCCCTCATCTAGAGACTCCCCCTTTTAGGATCTGGGCAATGTGATGGTCCCCTTCTTTGTATGGAGAAATCAATTATAATAGGTTGGTTTGAATTGCTTCGATAATTATTTAAATTAAAAAAAAAAAGCCCCGCTGGGGGCGGCCGCCCTGGGGGGAAATCATGAATAGCACTTGGTGGGTTTGCTAGCACACCAAGTGGGATTTCTTATATTAGAAAAAGAATCAGCCAAAATAAAATTAAGAGAATAAAAAAGATTCTTATTAACAGTATCAACGTTAGATTTTTTACATTGAGTGCAAAATAGAACTATTTAAATATTTTTATTTCGTGAGAAAATAAATGTAGAAATACTATTAGTAACAGCACTAATGCAAAAATTATTTTCTGCACTTTTAGTTTTTTTAATCAAGAACTTGTCTATTTTAACGACAAAAAAGAAAAAAAAAAAACTAGCAGCCCAAATTGAAAAACCTAATGCTAGTGAATCAAGTTCTTTGTCTCCCTAATCAAAACTAAATTGATGATTTTCAGGGAATTTATTAATTTGAAGGGATGGAAAACTTAATGGTAGGTTATTTTATCCCTTAAGTAATTCATGAATCTTTGGATCATTTAAAAGTGAGAATATTTTTCCCTGTATGTAATCCATGCATTTTTTTTTTTTTGTGGGGGGGGGATTTGGTCGGAAGCATTATAAGAGAAAACATTTTTGATGCCATTAAACAGAACTAAAAAAAAAAAAATTCCAAGTTTAGTTTTCTTAAATCTTGTCATTCCATGATTAAATAATAATACCACATGAATTAGCTTTCTATATTGCTGTAGTTATGGTCTTCAAAAACTTTCTCTAACTTTCCTAAGCTCTTGTTGCCAAATCCTGACAAATGAGAATTTGTGGTGACTGTGGGATTGTTATTTATGGTAAATAATGGTACAATCATATTTGCTTGAGTTTTATTTGGGTTTCACTAGCATAGGAATCTTTGGAGTACTATGAGAATAACACTCTATTGGGAGCCATAAATTCTTGAAAAAGTGAATTCCACAATAATTTATAATTATTTGTAATTTGATTTTCTGTAATCCAAAATAGAATGTTATTTTCACAATATATTAAAAACTATCACGCAATCATCACATGAGATGGGAACAAAATTTCTTCTCTTTTACTTTCCTTTTCTCAAAGGGAGAGAAAGGAGGAGGACGATAGTGAAGGCTGGAATATGATTTGCCAGTTGTTTTTGCTTGAATTCTGAAACCAGCATTTTGAAGATATTATATCTTTTTCTTTTTTTCTTTTTTTTCCTTTTTGGTTTTGACTTACGAGTGCCTTTGACCATATCAAAAAATTCAAATTCATATTAGACAAGCCACCAAGAAGTTTACTTCCTTTGTTAATAAGAGATCAAACTGGATCAAGTTTTATTAGGAGAGTAACGGTGTAAGACTCGGATTGCACCCTTTTCTTACCAAAAAAAAGTCAGATTTGCATGATTAATTTAGAATAATCTTCATGCCTCAGTCATTTTGGTTTATTCAACATGACAGTGATGTGGGTGCTCTAAGACCGAAGCTCTCATAGGCAATAGCTAAGATGTAAAAAGAAACAAAAGAATCTCACTGCTTAGACTAAATATATGGTTTTAGTCTATCACAATCAAGAAAATGATTCGATGGGGCATGCAATCTTTGCAAAAGAAAGGCTAAAGCTTGTCAATGTAATGATTTATGCACGCTTCCTTATACGCAGTGTCTGTACTTAAAATTCAAGATAAAATCTTGTTTGTGTTCGATCTTCATTTGTCATGCTGACTAGCTCATGCAAAATAGACCACGCTGGAGACGGAGAGATTACTCCTAATATGAAATTAATTAATTGTGGAGCAATCAAAGAGATAAGTTGGGGACTTTTTGAGTGGAATATAATGAGGTTGGTGTGAAAATTGAGAAAAATGAATATTTGCTGCAATCTGATTCGAGTGGAGTTTGACCATTGAACTCAATCCGTTTGCCGACACGCGAAATTTGAGCGCATCTGCAGGAATTAATTCATGTTGCGTCAAAGAAATTCCTGACCACCATTTGTCCAATTGATTTATATTTCTTTGTCGAAGAAAATTTTATTAAACTACTTCCCAAACAAGGCATATCTACATAAAGGAGCGCCCAAAGAGCTTGTGGAGGAGCAAAAAGCCAGTTTTATGGAAGAGGGTATTGCATGAGAAGCCCACGAACAATGGGCTATGAGGATAAATGGGTGGGCCTGAGAAGCCTTACGTAGTCCATGATAAGAAATCATTCCTTATTGAAGTGATTTGCAGACCCACTTATCTAGGCTTCAACGAGATCAGCACAGTCGAACTACAAGCTGGAATGCTTTAAGGACGACTGGGGTTTTCACCGATTTGGCAAAACCCTTAATAATGGTACTAGTATTGTCTCAACAGATACAGGCTATATCACCATCATGATCCATCATCAAAGGAGCCATCAACATTAATTTTTCATGTACAACGTGATCCTTGATTTTCTCCTCCAGCAAATCCAAGTCTACAACGTGATCCGTGTTTGTCATGTACCAATGTTCCATTTCTTGTAATTTGCCTGCAAGAAATATGTTGATTTTACTGTTTCTCAAGCGTTCAGATATTTGCCTCGCAATTCAAAGCCATTCTGGTGTTTCCAAATACACCAAGGAATATGTTAATTTCTTGTATCCACCGCCGGTAGGTGAGATAAGTCTGCTCCTTTCTCAGAGAATTTCATTAACCAAGCATCAATTCTTGTGATTTCCTAGTAGTTGAGTTGAATCTTCGTGCTAGGGTCGATCCAAACAAATTAGTCCCAGAATTTTATTTCAATGTGTAGAGAAATCCATAAATTTTAGCCTAATATGCAAATTGTCCATGAACTTTTAATTTATTCAACATAGTCACAAATAGTCAGGATAGGTTGTTGCTTTTCTAATTGATTGATGCTTGGAAGTTGATATATATATTTTTAATAAATATATATCATATTTTTGAAAAATTCCAAATAAAATTCCTATATCATACCACCTTCGCCTCCGGATTTAGATTTCCATTTACGCCAAATGCTTTTCTAATTGATTGACAGTTTTGTTAATGATTTCTTGTTTGATCTTATATCCCCATAAAAAGTTGGAGAAATCCAAGAGGGCAATTGATATTAGGTAATCCTATGTCTTCAACGTAATGATGCGAAGGTCCCTAATGGTGTCGCAATGATACATAGATCATTGAACTTGACATGGCCGAAGAAAAACAACAAGGTCATTAGGATTTCTAGCAAATCCGGTTGCATTTGAGTGGGGCCACGTGATCTAAAAGCCGCGATGCCCTCATTAATGTATTTTGTTATAGGAGATAGTAGGAAGAAAGTTGATTCTCCTGGTGGATATTATTTTTGAAATGACTCGTGGTTCCAAGTCCAACACGTTAAGTTTACAGAAGTTTTTTATGACTAGTAAGTCCACTGTAAATTATATGGCCCAAAAAAAAAAAAAAAAAGAAGAGTAAATCGTGTAATAAAAAAGGGTTTTCTTTTGGTTATTAAACTCACGAAAAACAACATAACTAACATATCTATATAGTTTTTCACAAAAAAAAAAAAAAAAAAACATTTGGACGGCTAAGGATAAAATCAGTTATTTGAAAAAATAAAAATAAAACAATCCATTAATTTGAAAGAAAAAATTGTTTTTATTATCAAAATGTTTATTCTAATTATCTCTAATTATAGATTAATAGAGAGATAGAATGTGGATATTTTTAACTCAAAGCTAATTCTCTCTCTCTCTCTCTCTCTCTTATTTTTTACTCAAAGCTAATTCTCTCTCTCTCTCTCACGAAATTGATGCAGAGGTTTTAGTGCCTTTAAAAATTTTATTGGGATGAAATAACGATTTCAATTGCTGCCGCATATCAATAGACATACTCAAATCATTTTATAAGAGCTATTGTAGCGATTACAATTTTCCTTTGATGAAAATTCTTTTAAACTAAGTGTGGCCTTTACACAGTAAATGCGTTGTTTAGTAGAAAGACGTTATATAAACAATTATTATTTGGTGGGACCAATCATTATTTTAAATTAAGATTCATTTGAATAAACTATAAACAAGTTAAGTACTTTTACCGTTATGAATGAAAATAAAAAAATTTGAAACCAAACAGCGCCTAAATTTTCGAACCAAAACAAGAAGAAGAGTTTTGTGTGTTGTAATGTAATACGCGAAAACAACAGAATCTTGCAATTTATGTCAACGTGAAGTTACAAGAGAAATAAACGAGAAATAATAAGGATACCAAAAATTTACGTGGTTCAGTCCGAGTATTGGTACCTACGTCTACGGGGAGAGCCAACAGCAAATAATCCACTATAATCGGAGAATTAGAATTTACAATCGCTCACATGCTCGAATGTTTCCCACACCTAGATTTAACCCCAAACTCAAAGTGTTTATAAATAAACAACTTCACTTGGATATAAACCAACGGCACAAAATTACCACGCGCTTCAAGCTTTAAACAAAACGCTCTACGTATACTAAAATCAGGAACTCTCGTGTTCGTATTGGGTCCGCGTACCCTGCACCTTTTGTGTGTGTGTGTGTGCCCAAGGTCAAAAGTTTGACCTTGGGCCCCACCATTTTTGATTCTTCACTTGCAAAGGACTTCAATATGAGGTTTTCTTTTTATCTTTTATTTCCTGTTGTGTCTTGTTTTGCACATTCGAAAGTATTGTCCAAGAAAGGAAATTGTTTCTTCTTTCTTCATCCGAGTTGAAATCTACTTGAGAAAACTTTATTGACAAATTCGGTTTAACAAATCGTTATCTGAATTCAAACTCGAGACATTAATTTAACAATTCTCTACTTTGACTTGATGTTTGAAGCCAAGTTATAGTGTTAATCATCTATGCTGCTCCCCAACGCCTCGACGGGCACTCACTCTCCACAGACGCCAATAGAGCTCAAGTAGAACTTGAGCTTTACCAAAGTAATAGACTTAGTCATCATGTTTGCCGGGTCATCTTCTGTAGCAATCTTTTTGACAATAACATTACCTTTAGCTAAGACATATCGGATGAAGAGATAGCTGATATTAATATGCTTTGTTCGCTCGTGATAAACTGGATTATATGTCAAATATACGCACATTGGTTATTACAGTGTATATCCACACTTTTCTGTTCTAACCCAAAGTCCGAGAGCAAATTTTGTAACCATATCACCTCTTTCGCTACAAAGGTTAATGCCATGTACTCTGTCTCAGTCGAAGACAAGGTAATGTGATCCTATAAGGACGCTTTCCAATTAACTGCACCACCCGCTAGCGTAAACACGTACCCTGCTAAAGATCTGCAATCATCCAAGTTATCGGCGTGATCCGAATCCACAAAATCAGTGGTCTCACTGCCATTATTGTCTATCCGATATACTATACCCACGTCTATTGTCCCCTTCAAATATCTGAGGATCCACTTCACAACTTTCCAATGAACTTTACCAAGACGCTTCATATAGCGACTAACTACGCTCACAGCTTATGAAATATTAGGCCTAGTGCACACCATAGCATACATAATACTACCCACGACACTAAAATAAGGAACATGGGACATATGTTCCTCTTCCTCCTCAGTCTACGATAATAATTTATCTGAAAGTTTAAAGTGCTTGGCTAGAGGTGTACTTACAGATTTTGCCGACTACATATTAAAATGTGTCGCGATCTCCTCAATATATTTCTTCTGAGATAGACGTAAAACTCCTGCAATCCTATCATGCAAAATCTCCAGAGCCAAAATTTTCTTTGCAGCATCTAAATCTTTCATCTCAAATTTAGCATTTAATTGCCTCTTCAGCACATTAACATCAGACATATTCTTAGCTGCTATAAGTATATCATCAACATATAAGAGTAAATAAATCAAAGAACCATTCTTCAATCTCCTAAAGTAGACACAACTATCCATATGACTTTTTGAATAGTTTTGACTAGCCATGAAAGTATCAAAACGTTTATACCACTGCTTAGGAGACTGTTTCAGCCCATACAAAGTTTCTTCAACAATCAAACATGATCTTCCTTACCTAGAATAGCAAAACCCTAGCTGCCTCATGTAAATCTGCTCTTTCAACTCATCATGAAGAAATGTAGTTTTCACATCTAATTGTTCTAACTCGAAATCCTGCGAAGCAATTAAGGCAAGTAAAACATGAATTGAAGTATGTCTTATCACATGAGAGAATACCTCATTGTAGTCAATGCTCTCACGTTGTGTATATCCTTTCACCATAAATCTCGCATTATACATTACTGTCTCGACACCGGGAATGCCCTCTTTCTGTTTAAAGACCCATTTACTCACGACAATTTTTTGGCTCTTGGGTACTTTGACCAGCTCCCATGTTTGATTTCGATAAAGTGATTCTATCTATTCACTCATAGCCCTTAACCACTGCGACAACTCCAAACTAGACATCGCCTCAGAGTAAGACGAAGGCTCATTTGTCTCCATCTCATCACCTACAGTCAATGCATAAGCAATATCTGTATAACCATAACGTACCGGTGATTTAATTTGCCTTCTCTGTCTATTTGCAGCTATAATATGTTGCGGCTTTGCTAGTTGTTGACTATCACCGACTTCAGGAACTGCGGCTTCATCTGCATCTCAACTTCTGTTACTTTCGAGGTCTCGGGAGTCTCCACCTGAAGCTCCACCTCACTAATGACAACATGATATGTCTTCTCTACTGGTTCTGTCTCATAACTCCTCTGTTGAAACATTGCAGTCTTATTGAAGATCGCATTTCTGCTGATTAGAAAACCAGGTGATCTGGGATTGATGTACCACAGCTAGTAGCCTTTCACCCCATGTGCATAAACTAGAAATATGCACTTCATTGCCCTTGGCTCAAGCTTACATCACTCGCATGAATATATGCAGGACATCCGAATATACGTAATATGGATTTATTAACAGGTTTCCCTAACCATACTTCCTTAGGAGTCTTTCACTCAATAGTAGATGATGGAGATCGATTAACCAGGTAACATGCCATGTTCACTACTTCGGCCCAAAATTCCTTACCAAGTCCTGCATGCGAAAGCATGCATCGAGCTCGCTCAAGCAAAATTCTGTTCTTTCGTTCTGCCACGCCATTCTGCTGTTGTGTCCCAAGTATTGTGCGGTGTCTCACAATACCTTCTTTCTCATAGAACTCGGTAAAATCTTTACCACAAAACTCCATGCCATTATCGGTTCTCAGGCACTTGATTTGTTTATCTGACTATTTCTTAATCAATGCCTTAAATTTCTTGAACTGATCAAACACATCATATTTGTGCTTCAGAAAGTATACCCATACATTCCTCAAATAATCATTGATAAATGTCACTATATATCGGGTACTTCCTTTCAAAGGAACTAAAGACGGGCCCCAGACATTTGAATGAATATATTCAACTAGTCGTTTGGTCTAATGAATAACTGTAATAAACTTAACTCGATGATGCTTCTCAAAGATGCAGTGCACACATAAGTCCAGCTTCCCTGTCTTTTGACCTTTCAACAACCCCCTTTCACTCAGCATCGTCATACGTGCCTCACTCATGTGCCCCAAACACATATGCCATAATTGAGTCAAGTTAGAGTCTGACTAACCTGATGAAACTGCAGCGGTTCCGATCACAGTCTTTCCCAATAGATGATAGAGAGTATTCACTTTCTTCCCTTTTCATCACTGTCATGGCACCTCGAGAGATCTTCAGTATTTCACCTTCAACGGTGTACCTACACCCAATGTCATCGAGTGTTCCTAGAGAAATAAGATTCTTCTTGAGCTCCAGTACATGCCTCACATCTGTCAATGTGCACACCACCCCATCATGCATGCGGATTCAAATTGTCCCTATCCCCACAGCCTTACAGACTGCGTTATTCCCCAAAAGAACTCTACCACCATCTACAGTCTGGTAAGTAGTAAACCAGTTCTTATGAGGCGTCATATGATAAGAACACCTCTAATCTAGCACCCATTCGTCTCCTGACAAAGTAGTAGTCACACATAAAACAATTTTTGCATCACTAGTGCTTCTCTCGGTAACGTTTGCCACACTACTTGTGGCATTCTGCCTTCGCTTTGAACAATCTCTCCTAATGTGCCCATCCTCGTGACACTCAAAGCATTTCACGCGTCTCTTGGACTTTCTATGGCGTGATTTCGACTTGCTTTTATCTCTGCTACTACTAAGTCCTCGATGTTGTTCTCTACCCCCGAATCTTCAGTGCTTGCGCTACTCCTTATGCTAGACCATTATCTCACAACTTTCTCTGCAACTTCTTAAAGAATAAGGCGGACTTTACCCCTTCTGAAGTAATTGCAGTATGCCCTTGCAACAGTGAATCAGTAAAGTGCTCCTATGACTTTGGTAAAGAGGCTAACAACATCATGCCATGTTCTTCATCATCCGGTATCTTACCGATATTCTTCAAATCCATCATGAGTTTATTAAATTCATCTAGGTGGGTTCTGATAAACATACCTTTAGTATATCTAAATTGAAACATTTTCTTCAACATGTACAAGTGATTGTTCAAACCTTTCTTCACATAGAGTGCTTGAAGTTTTGCTCATAATACTGCGTCATCCTTCTCCTCAACAACCTCTATTAAAACCTCATCCGACAAATTTAACAAGATTGTGCTTTTTGCTATTTCTATTTGCTCTACTGCGGCATCCCTCTTTGAGGATTTCATTATAATAGGCAAAGTTGTTGCTTCTATTAAACTTCTTAATTTCAAATTTCCTCTCAGACATAATTGCAATAACAGAATTTCCAAATAATAATCAGACAAGCAAAAACTTCAAATCACAATCAAGAAATTTGATCCCAAACTCTAATACCAATTGTTGTAATATAATACGCGGAAATGACAGAATCTTGCAATTTACGTCAATGCGAAATCACGAGAGAAATAAACGAGAAATAATAAGGACACTAGAAATTTATGTGGTTTGATTCAAGTATTGGTATCTACGTTCACGGGGAGAGTCAGCAACAAATAATCCACTATAATCGGAAAATCAGAGTTTATAATCGCTCACATGCTCGAGTGTTTCCTATACCTAGATTTAACCCCAAACCCAAAGTGTTTATAAATAAACAACTCACTTGAATATAAATTCACGGCACTAAATTACCACGCTTTCAAGCTTTAAACAAAATGCTTTATGTACACCAAAATCAAGAACTCCAACGTTCGTATTTGGTCTGTGTACGTACGGCTTCACGTATCTCTTCAAGGCTTCACGCGGCTTCTCTAGGTTTTTTTCGCAGCTCCCTTCTGTGGCTTGTATGTGTAACAGTCACTTACGTAAAAAAAAGAAAACCTACACCTTTTGTGCGTGTGCGCCCAACGTCAAAAGTTTAACCTTGGGCCCCATCACTTTCGATTCTTCATGTGCAGACGACTTCAATGTGAGGTGGGACGCTGCACATAAAGGTGAGGAAAGCCTTCCTTTTTCTTTTTTATCTTTTATTTCCTCTTTTGTCTTGTTTTACACATCCGAAAGTATTGTCCATGAAAAAAAATTGTTTCTTCTTTCTTCATCCAAGTTGAAATCTACTTGAGAAAACTTTATCGACAAATTTAGTTTAACAAATCGTTATCCGAATTCAAATTTGAGACATTAATTTAACATTGTGAACCAAAAACATTTTGTTATTTTCCCAATTGTAATTCAAAAGAAAATGTTCATGGATGACAAAAGGGGGAAAAACTTCTTTCATAGCTTTGATGGAGAATAAACAAATTGCCATTACCGGACATGTTTTTATAAGTACATAGAACCAAAAATGGAAGTGTAATGATAATTTAAATGTTCTATGAAACCAAACAACTAGGTTTTCAATAAACACTGTTTCAGCAAGTCATATGGTATAAACATGATATGATGAGAGAAAGATGGAGAAAGAGAAAGAGAGAGACTCATTTTGAATATCTTCCTGCATAATTTTCTCCAGAACTAGATCCGTGGAGCATCGCATGAGAAGAAGGGAGATGAACATAGCCAAAAACAGCTTGCTGGCTACAATTCCGTGTCTTAAAAGAAGGAAAACCGGCAAGCCATTCTTGGCTGCATTCAACACTCTCCCTACCTCTTCATGCAAGACTCTCGGACCGAACTTTGATCGCTTGTATCCCCTTTATATGCTGATGTTTCGACGTACAATCACATCCTTTCTTACTCTTCTATGCACAGACACAGACACAAACGCACTCTTATATAGAGCCAAGAAAAGAAGCCAACTAAGCAATTATGTGCATGCCCACAAGCAAGAATTGACGACTCCCATATAATATTCCCAAAGCTTGACTCATTCTAAAAGAGGCAATTGCAGACCAACCAATGAATGTGAGTGACTACACTTTCAACTTCAGCTACCATCCAAAATTTTCCCTCATCTAGAGAAATCCACTTTTGGGATCTGGGCATGGTCCCCTCTTTGCGAGGAGGAAGTCCTGATAGTTGGTTGGTTTGAATGGCCTCAGTTGTTTTTTGTTAAATAAAATTCCTTGGATATTAAATAATAGGTGATGGGAAGAGAATCCCTTTTCTTTCCTTTCCCTTCCTTTCCTTTCCTCAAAAGAGAGTAATAGGAGGACAATGGCGAAGGCTTGAATATGATTTGCCAGTTGGTGTTGCTTGAATTCTGAAACCAGCAGCCGGAAGATATTATCTCTTTCTTTGTCCTCTCCCACTTTTTCCTTTTCTGATTTATGACGTATGAGTGGCCTGGCCAGATCACCATTCAGGTACATGATTCGATGGACATGCCATAGGAACAGGAAAAGGGCTAAATCTTGTCTATGTCATAATTCCTGCACGTTTCCTTAATCGCAGTGTCTTTATTTAAAATTCAAGATACAATTTGCGTTCGATTCCCATTGGTTCTGCTGACTAGCTCATGCAAAACAGAACCCGCCGCAGACTCGGTGATTAGTACTAATATAAAATTAATTAATGTTTCACGGAGTTAGGCAGTCGATCATTGAAAGGGAACAAGAACGATATGTCGATATGATTGCGGAGCAATCAAAGAGATATGCTGGAGACTTTTTGAGTTGAATATAATGTGGTTGGGGGGAAAATTTTAAAAAAAATTATATTTGCTGCAATCTGATTTGATTAAAGTTTGACCATTGAATTCAAATAATGCACGATGCGTCAGCGAAATTCGTCTTTCATAAGGGCAAAAGAGCATGCACGTGAAGAAAGCAAACAAAAAAAGTCTTAAATATGTAAAGAGAAATATTCATGTAAGTGAATTCAAGTTTGATACGCAACTAATTCATGAGACTACATCACAATTACATTGACAATCTTAAAATGGCGGTTTTGTGTATTACACAAAATAGATTGTCAGAACACGATTTACTAGCAGGCGGAATCGGCATCTAGGATGACATTATTCACGGTAGAGATCATCCTCAAAAAATACATGTGAGAAGGGAAAGAAGATAATTTCAATGTTAGCTGATCAATACAGAACAAAAGAATTCGATAGCACTTGTTCCTGGATAGGCTTATTTGACCCCCTAAATCATGAAAGAGTTAAATCAAAGTTTCATTGCTCAAGCAAATATTCCTGAAATAAAGTTCATAAATTCAATTGTCACGAAATGTATTTGCACTAGTTATAGTCTATAGAAAAGCAACCGACTTCAGTCATCATTAAGGAAACTCTGGGAAAGGGTTGGATGCAAGCCACTATTGGAATGCCTAGTGAATGACCATATCTCAGATCTGATATGATTAAAAGGTGGACATCTAACATGATCTAATGATTCCCCATCTAGACAAAGTCTAGTAAAAAAGAATTGGGTGGATTTCGAAAGTTTCGGGTGAAAATTTGTTTATTTTCCAGCTCAATTCCACATTACAGGCGGGATTCCGAAAGTTGTCGGTCAATGAAATATTGTATATTTACCAGTCGGATTCCACAGTACAGGCATAAAGAACCGCTTGTCTTGCAGAATAAAGTTTCTGGTCATCACTTATCGTCAACGGCGTCAAACTGCTCAGAAAATATGTTCATCACTTATAGTCGTTCTATGATTCACAGACAATAAACACACGTAATTAAAAATTCCCAATGAAATGAAGTATTCGTTATTGGAAGCTAATCTTTCATAGGGGAAAATAGACAATTCTCTGGACAATGTCAACAAAAGCCTTAATCTCAGTAACCTGCCTGATCACCATCTACTTGTTTTCAAATGAACATGAAAATTGAGTAGCAGCTATATCTTCGTTTTTTCCTTTTTTTTCTTTTTCATGAGGGAGGGTGCGCAGGTAATGAAGTACCAAATCGTCATTTGATGGAATTGAAACTCCATAAGACTACAAGGAGTCTTATTCCAACCCTCCAACAAGTGGGGGTTTAGCAAGTATGGGCAAAGTAACAGAGGAAAGAGTTTGAATCAATATGATCTGAATTTGATCCTCGAGGTAGGTGATATAATCAGAATATACAGATTTAAGAAAATTTATCTTACATTAAATGCCTGTTCCAGATTTTCCTCATTCCACCCTACAACTTACCTATCACTTTTCATCTAGTCTAAACTAATTTGCCACGACTTCTGAATTGCATCTGGATTCTGAATCTGTAAGCAATTACAGTCATGGAACAAGATGGGTAGAATAACCTTAGGCATAGCAACCTCATGCATAATCCAGTGAAGCAAGAGTTCTTCACAAGCTTTAGAATAACATATCCCCAACTTCAAACTAAAATCTTGTGATTTTTAGCAAACCATCTTTAAGTCTACAAGTCTGTTGCCTGGACATTTCAATTACCTCCACAATAGGCCTCAATAACATGTAAACTTCCATCTGCTAAACAACTCAATCATTAGTAAGTCATTCGAGCTTATGTAAGGCACTTGCTGCAAATTGAAGTATAAAATTTAACTGTAGAGTAGCCACACCTGGGATACTGAAGGGCCCCTGTGGTTCTTGGGCTCCAAATGCACAATTCAAATGCAGAAACAAATATGTACAGTTCAATCAATACCCTCTCTGATTTCTTGGGCTCTCTCACTCTCCAAAGGAAACCGCAGATTAGTGACCGCCCAACAGCAGCTATGCTATGAACCACACAGAAGCACTGTCTTTCAACACATCATAAATATACATAAATAAATAGATGAAACCAACTTGCAGTTACCATTAAATTCCTCTGTTCCAAGTGCTTCGAGAGCTTGCAGGAACGGATACAAAAACAATCACCGTATCTCAATCATCCACGGTTTGTTCTAAGCTCCTGCACTAGGCATTGCAAGTCAGTCCAGAGAATCCATCCATGCGCTGTTATTATTTCCTGGGAACTGCATTAATCACTCTCCAGTATGTAGTTGCAATAAACCATCAATCTCAATAAACAACATATTTTATTTGTGATTCAAAAAGAGGATCAAGAATGAAGCTTGCAGAACATATTAATACAAGGTCACAATAAAAAGGATCAACATCACATTTTGTTTACTTATTTTGGGATGGCTGTAAAGGTGAATGAGATATGGTTATGATAAAATGCGGTTCACTAGATAGGAGAAATCCTATTTAGTCACAGGAAAACACTGCTGCAGCAGAGATCTTACAAAACTTGATTAGAGTCTCGGCCAAGCTAGTAGCTAAGTAGGTTCATTTGTGCATGTTATGAGATAAGCACAGAAATATGTCCCAGCCATTACAAGCAAAATGTCATGCAAACAACCCAGATGAATGTGCCCTTTGTAATTGCAGTATGTTTAAACATCATATCCTCTGAAAGGGACTACTATTTTCTTCCTAGTGCCCAGTTTGTATTCAGTCTCTAACTTAATTCCATAAACTCTAATTCTCTTGACAATAGGTTCTCTTGCCTCAATCTTCAGTAATACCAGTCCAATTCTTCTGCATGAATTATGTCCTCGAGAGAAATAACTTTTTTCCTGTATCATATGCCCCATAATAAAGCATCATTTGGTTCATGATATTTATGTTTCTTCTTTCTTTTGATGTGCAGAAAACCATGTCTGCTATCATTTATCATCAAGCATGCAATAATCACCACTACTGATAGTGCAATTCCAATTAAATGATGCAATTGTAAATAAATCCAACTATAACATTGCTAGTTAGAAATATAACGGCAATGATATTAACTGGTCAAACATCTTCTCTGGACCAAATATTCTGATCACTATGCTATATACAGAAACTATTAATTTGGACAAACCATCAGCATTAACCGCTTGGTTAGAGCTATTAGATAAAGATTTTCCTGGTTGCAGGTACTGTTATTTTCTTGAGCTAACTTTTCGGTTCTATTTGTGCATGTCCAAAGAAATTTCTCACCAATTGTAACCATAGAAGTTCATGATGACATATTTCAAGGCAAATAGGTAACCACCGAGAGCACGGAATATGCACCTTTAAATGGTTGGAGAAATTACGTAGGAGGGGTTATTACATGCATAAAGCAGGAGCCCAAAATCAACTATGGAAGTGTTTAATACTATTGCATCGCTAAGTAAACCATCATCTACTATAAAACTTTTAGTAATAGCAGCACTACATCCTCTAGCAGACTTCCAGTACAACATTTCCCTTCACTTATAAGAATTTTTGAGTAGATGAACTTTGAACTAATTGTTTACTGATTGTTAGACATAACGCTTTGTTTATTTGACAATAAAAGGAGGTAAAACCAACAAGAAGTATCTTATTTCATCATAAATTATATTATTCCCTCAAAGGATGTATAAGATTTGTAAAAAAAAAAATGAATCTGCATTGATCCCTAGTCCGAGTCATTAAATGGGAGAAATGTATGTTGAAGAGCTATCTGCAATAGAAATTTGGTTGAAAAGTAGAGAAGACCCTAATAATGAATTTAAACATCAATTTCTATCTAGCATTCAAGCATCAGTGACCAGAAAATTAGGAGCTTTTAAACTTTAAAAAACACCTAAATGACTTCAACTGAGTAATGACCAACTATTTAAAGGGGGAGAATTGAGAGAAGTAAAACAGCACTTGTTTTAAGAAAAATAATCTCCAGAGGAAGTTAAGAACATACTTTCAATTAAAAGACACAAGGAGATTTTACAGAAAATAGCAGCATATTTTCCTAATAAAACAAACAGCAACAAATACAGTTGCTTAATCAAGACTCGAAGAGTTAGAACATTTTCAATACCACTCAGATACTGAAGGTATAACTTAACTGGCCACAGAGGTGAGCAAAACAAAACTCTAGATATTGAGTTCTCGTGCAGGCTAAAGGATTGATAATACGAGGAATAAGAAACTGTATCTCAAGAAACATTTCTTGCACAAATCACTTGAAAATTTTGTTTTATCAACATCTATTTGTAATTACTTAAAAAAGTTCTTTTATACTATTGGTGTTCAATGGCATAGAAGAGGATGACAGATAACTGAAAAACCAGCAGTTCTTGAATGGACTTCCATGTTTAAGTTTAAGCAGAAAAATTAAACATCAATGACAGTATGAAAGATGGGAAAGAATGCTTAAGACTGATTTGTGCAAATTCTCCAAAAGGAGAGTACAAAAAGCCCTTCCATATGCATCATGCAAGAGCTATGAAAGAAAATATAGTAGCCAACACTGAAATTGCACAAGCAAATAGAGGGTAAGAACACTATAAGTGCCAAAAGTTGTGTATGATGCTCACTTTAGAGCCAAAAGTTTATTTCGGATCACTTAAGTGCTACCTTTTTTAAAAAACGATCATTTAAGTGCTAACTCTAGTCCGGATTACCGGAAATTCGACGTGGCTATATTTTAATTTATTTCTCAATCCTACGTGGCTTGCTGGCATTCTTAGTCAACATATAACCTCCAAACGACGTCGTCCAAAAGTTGTAAATAGTGATCATTTAAGTGTCAAATTTTATTAAAAGTGATCATTTGAGTGCCAAACTTTATTTAAAATAATCACTTCAGTGCCAAGCATGTCACGTGGACTGGATTTTTTAAAAATTTTGCCAAGTCATATTATAATTTTAATTATAAATGACACGTAATCAATTTGGCCAGAATTTCTCGCCGTTGACATTAAAGTGATCATTTTTCCTCCGATTTAACACTTAAATGAGCCGGCGAAAACTTTTGACACTAAAGTGAGTATTGTATACAACTTTTGGCACTTCTAGTGTACTTATCCTGCAAATAGCGCACATAACATATCAAGACAAATGCACCAGTCTAAAAATGGGGAAAAAATAAGAGATGATGTCACGTTGCCAAAGACTTACCCAATTTACTGATCCTCAGTTTCTTCGGAATTGTCAGCTTTTGGGATGTAACCTTCCCTCTTCATCTCATCCACCAATACTTGATACATCTCCACTGTGCTATGATGCAAACCATCACCAGCATGAAATTCATGTAGCTGAGTCTCAATTTCGAACCAACTGCAACCAGGTGTCTTAGTTATACCCCTTTGTCTCATCAATATTCTCATCCTCGCTGATTCATCCCACTTTTTCACATCAGCATAGAGTTTTGATGATATAACATAGTTCCCAGAATTCAAAGGTTCTATTTCCAGAAGCAGCTGCATCACCCGCTCACCAATATCTGCATTTCGCCGTTTCTGACAGGCACCAAGCAATGACCCCAGAACAACTTCATCTGGCTTTCCAGGCATCTTCTCAATGAATCTCCAGGCCTCATATAAAAGTCCAGCACGAGAAAATAGATCAACCATACAAGAATAATGCTCAATTTTTGGGACCAATCCAAATGAAGTGCACATCATAGCAAATAGTCTGCGCCCCTCAGTAACCAGACCACCATGCACACATGCAGAGAGTACTCCAACGAACGTGATGTCATTTGGGTAGACATGCCCACCCTCTTTCAACATGCGATCAAATAGTGCTAATGACTCCTTTGCTTGACCATGAAAAGCTAGGGCAGAAATCATAGCATTCCAAGAGACCTCATTTTTCTGAGGCAGGTCTTCAAAAACTTCAAGAGCATTGTCTAAACTTCCACACTTAGCGTACATATCAATTAAAGCAGTACCAATGTAAACATCACGCCTTAAGCCACTATGAGACACATAGGTGTCCACCCAACTGCCCAGCTCTAGGGTCCCAATTGAAGCACAAGAAGACAACACGCCAAGCAATGTAATTTTGTCCGGATCAATGCCAACCTCTCTCATCGTGCTAAATAGTGTAATCGCTTCTTCAGCCATCCCATTTTGGGCATAACTGTCACCACAATAAGTAAAAAGTTTAGAGAGCTCTTCACCAATTATGCTTAATCGTGCGGATTAACATAATATGTATCTTGCACATTACTAACTGATTAACTGAACCAAATGTAAAAGAACACACAAGTCAATTGGAAGGATAAATTCTCCCACAGACAACCCAAAAAAAAAGTTTGAGCAGCACCCTCCTCATTACTGAAATAGGTGTATGAAATATGAAAGAGAAGCAAAACATAGTGCACTGCCAATACCCTTGCGAGGCTAAATCAAACAGAGAAGAAGGTGAGGAAAGCAGATAAAACTACATAAGTTGAAGTTTCCCCACCAAAAAACAAATCAAAACTATCCACTAGTAGAAAAGAAACAATCTTGTAGCCACTAGACAGAGAGGCCGCGGCAAATATCGGCCATCACTCAATTGAGGAAAAACATTAGTATTAGCATTACGAAGAGTATATATGAAAATGTGATGATTATATCAGGATCAGTCCTGGTAAAGTCTTATTGTTCAGAATGAGCATCTCATAGAAAAGCTAATATGTGACCTATAGTAATTAGACTAATAGACACAAAGATGTCACAGATGAGATGAGCTAATAACAAGTGATTTCATAAAGCAAGCAAGCAAGAGAAAAAGAATGATACCCTGTGATCATAGCATTCCAAGTCACTACATCCCTCTTAACCATTTTATCAAAAATCCTCCTCGCTGATGTCAAAACCCCACATTTCCCATACATATCAATCAAGGCAGATCCCACGTAAGAGTTCAACTTCATCCCGTTATCCAGAACATATCCCTCTATCCACTTGCCAAATGTCAGATCCCCCAAGTCTCCACACGCCGTGAGAGTGCTCACCACAGTCATTTCATCAGGCATGAAGCCTTCCTCCCCCATTTTCCTGAACAGCTCGACCGCATCCGCCGCAAAACCCATTTTCGCATACCCAGAGATCATCGAGTTCCACGACACCACATCTCTGTCGGTAATTTCGTCAAACACCTTGCGTGCATTCTTTAGCTCCCGGCACTTGGCATACATCATAATCAACGAGTGACTCGTGTGACTGTCTGAATCCAACCCAGTCTTAAATACCGAAGAATGAGCCGCCCGACCATGGTCCAACTCGAGAAGATTCGCGCAAGCTATGAACAGAAATGGGTACGTGAAATTATTGGGTTTCAGTCCTACAGATTTCATTCGGTAATAGAAGTGCAGCGTCAGGGAGTAGTCGTGCCGCGTCGTGGTCAAGCCCCGGATCATGACATTGAAGGCGTAGTCATTGGGTCGAGGGATTCGAGAGAAAACGAGGGAAGCGTAGGACATGTCCTTGAGGTCGACGAGCTTCGCGAGGAGGAAGTTGGGCTTGTCGACGGAGCTCGTGAGCATCTGGGAGTGGATTTGCTGGACCGTCCTCGTGGAAGTACATCTTCTCAAGATGGACAGCAGCGACTCGCAGTGAATCTGCTTCGGCGAATGAACTGGGACTGGTTGGGATTTCAAAAGGCTCAGTTGGCGGGGAGCGAGGTGAGTTAGGACTTGTGCCTTGAGCATCGTACGAGGGAGAGCCTCCTCCTCCTGAGCCGTTTTCTTAACCTATTCATCTGGAATTCCACCAGGGTGGGTAACCACTATTTTTCACTCTTTTTGGCTGAAATACACCATTTTTGTAACGAAAGTGCTTAGGGCACGCATGATGAAATTTCTATTTTTCTATTTATCATTTCTTCTATTCTTTGGAACAGGTTTGAAAAAAAATTCGTTTGGTAATACAATTTGATTTTTCAATTTCTGGAACAGATTTCTATTATAGAAATAGATTTGAAAAAAAATCAAAACTAAAATTTTTAACTTCTCAATTTCTAGTCAGAAATCAATTTTTGTTCTAGAAATTTTGTCATGCGCACTCTTAGATACCGTCTTTCGGAAAATGACAAAGTGATGGTCAAACGTGCGCCACAAGAAGTTTTTGAGAAAATCGGTAAACTTCCTCAGCTTATTTCAAATAATAACTCTACCTTCCTTCTTTCTTTTTTTTTTTTTCCAAGATTTGTATAATACTTTATTGCAAGCTCAAATTGAAAGATTACATCATAAAAAACAAATTGAAACCGGCTAATATATGAAAAAACAAGTCATGTATTAGGGTCTTAATTTTAGGGTCAAATGTCTTGTGGTTGTGTGAATCTTCTCCATTAACCAAACATTGCAGCTATATTAGGTCAAATTTATATAAAAATCGGTCGAAAATCATTTTTACTCAAGAGATCCAAACATTGTTTTTGTAATGCTTTAAGGCCCCAACACATCTTCATCCACAAGATTTGGATCAATGGGGTAAATTTTTTTCTCTACTAATTCATTATTCTTATTTTGATATTTTCCTTATTTTATTTGTTTTATGCATAATTGACATTGGAGAGTCCTTCTAGAGCAATTTAACGCAGTCAATTCACTACACAATGATTTTGTTATTAGTTGCAAAGCTAATGTTTCATCACAAGGTAAACATATTTTGACATGGCTAGGTTAAAAAAAAATCCAAAAAAGAGCATAAAAAGAGAAAAGAAATAGAAATAAAAAATAACTTTGCCTTTGTGAGTCCTAAAGTTATTTCATAAAACAATACCCTCCTTCTTTTGTGGTTCGATCTTGAGTTTTAGTAATGTCAAATTGAATTGAAAAACCGCTAAAGAGCATTTTCAATATGAAAAAATAAAAAGGAAAGAAATAGAAATAAAAAAATAACTTTAATCTGGAGGAGAGCCTTAGTGACTCCTAAAGTTATTTACGAAAACAATACTCTACTTTTGTTGTCTGATCTTGCGTATGGGTAATGTCAAGTTGAATCGAAAATCTGGACAAGAGCATTTCCAACATGAAAAAAAAAAAAAAATAGAAATTTAAAATAATTATTTTCCCCCTTCTTTTGTTGTTTGATCTTGCTTATGAATAATGTCAAATTGAATTGAAAATGCACAAAAGCGCATTTCAAATATGAAAAAAATATAAAAATAAAAAACAGAAATAGAAATAAAAAATAACTTTAATTCGGAAAATAGTCTTAGTGAGTCCTAAAGTTCTTTCTGAAAACAATACTCTCCTTCTTTTGTTGTTTGATTAATTAGATTGTTGTCAGGAAAGCATCTAGCTAAGTAAGAGAAAAGAAAATCGGATACAAGTCGAGCAAAATAAACTAGTACCGTCACAAGTTAAAAACATGGCCAACAAAAGGATCAAACAAGATTAGAAGGCATCTGATCTTTCTGGCACTTGACATGATAACTTGATCAACCCACAAATAATCAACCAACGACTGTAGAGAGCATATTCTTTGCAACAACAAAATTGTTTGGGAACAATTTTTCTGAGCAGGCACTGTGGCTAATGCAAGAATAAAGCTTCACTTTCCATGTAGCTATGGAAAATATATTCATCACTTATAGTGGATTCACAGACGATAAACACGTGTAATTAAAAATGCCTGAGAAATTGAAGTATTCGTCTTTGAAAGCTAATCTTTCATTAGGCAATATAGACATTTCTCTGGACAGTATCAACAAAAGCTATAATCTCAGTAACCACCGTTGACCTGTTTTCAAATGATATATACTTACTGTATACAAATGAATGTGAAAATTGAGTAGCAGCTACATCTTCGTTTTATTTTTCCTTTTTTGTGAGGGAGGGGGCGCAGGATTATGAAGTACACATTTTCATTTGATGGAATCGAAACTCCTTAAGAATACAAGGTGTATTATTCCAATCCTCCAACAAGCGGGCGTGTTAGCAAGTATGGGCAAAGTAACAAACTGAGGAAAGAGTTTGAATCAATATTATCTGAATTCGATCCTCTAGGCAGGAAATATAATCAGAATGAACAGATTTAAGAAAAATTATCTTACATTAAATGCCTCTTCTAGATCTTCCTCATTCTACCCCATAACTCACCTGTCACTTTTCCTTTAGTGTAGATTGATCTGCCGTGACTTCTGAATAGCATCTGAATTCTGAATCTTTAAGCAATTACAGTCATGGAACAAGATGGCCTGATTAAGGGTAGAATAACATTAGGCATAGCAACCACATGCATAATCCAGTGGAGCAAGAGTTCCTCACGAGCTTTATAATATAATATCCCTAATTTTAAACTAAATAAACCTGTATTTTTAGCAAATCATCTTCAAGTCCATGAGTCTGTCGCCTGGACATTTCAATTACTTCCACAACAGGCCTCAATAACATGTAAACTTCCATCTGCTAAATACTCCATCATTAGTAAGTCATTTGAGTTTATGTAAGGCACTTGCTGCAAACTGAAGTATAAGATTAAGGGTAGAATAGCCACACCTGGGATTCTGAAAGGCCCCTGTGATTCTTGGGCTCTAGATGCATAATTCAAATGCAGAAACAAATATGTATGGTTCACTCAATACCCTCTCTGATTTCTTGGGCTCTCACTCTCCAAAGGAAACCCCAGATTGACGACCAACGAACAGCAGCTATGCTATGAACCACGCAGAAGCACTGACTTTCGACACATCATGAAAATACATATATAAATAGATGAAACCAACTTGGAGTTACCATTAAATTCGTCTGTTCCAAGTGCTTCTAAAGCCTGCAGGAACAGATGCTAAACGATCACCATATCTCAGTCATCCAGGGCTTGTTCTAAGCTCCAACACAAGGCATTGCAAGTCAGTCCAGAGAATCCAGCCATGCACTGTAATTATTTCCTGTGAACTGCATTAATCACTCTCCAGTACAAACTTCCTATTAAAGCTGCCAATCTCGACAAACGACATATTTTATTTGTGATTCAAAAGGAGGATCGAGAAAGAAGCTTGCAGAACATATCAATACAAGGTCACAATAAAAAGGATCAACATCACATTTTGTTTACATGTGTTGGGATGTTTATAAAGGTGAAAGAGACAGGGTATAATAAAATGCGGGTACTAAATAGGATTACCTATTTAGTCAAAGAAAAACACTGCTGCACTAGAGATCATACAAAACTTGATTAGAGTCTCTGCCGAGCTAGTAAATAAGTAGGTTCACGTGTGCATGCCATGATAAGTGTGACATCCTGAATTTTCGGCCTGTCTCAATAAAACAAAATGGGCTTTTCATACTGACAGCCCACCTAGAGGGGGTGAATAGGTGCGAAAACAAATTTTGCAAAGTAAAGACAATAATTTTTCTTTTGAACCGACTCTGTTTAGCAATAGATTATGAAAAGGAAATTAGATTTTAATAAACAAATATTGTTACGATCAAAGTAAAGAGCTTAAGGAAGAGAATAAGAACACAAGGTTTATAATGGTTCGGTTTAGTCCAAGCCTACGTCCACTCTTCCATACTGGCAGCCCACCGGCTGGATTTCACTAAGAATCAAAGAGTTGTTACAGTATAACTCTTCCTTGATTTCACAGTGTAGAGACTCTACTACACTTTCTCAAGGTCACACAAAAGTATAAACTCTCTTTTGAGTACAAGTTTTCGCTCAATAATTGGATTGACAAAAAACAAGGAGCTTCAGACTTTGGAATTCTTCTATCGCGCACACACTCGAACAACTGGAACGTCTTCCTTATATACTCCTTTATGCCATCACACCCGTTGGCACTTACCAAAGGAGTTATTCTAATCTATCCGTTGGACAGAATCAATTAGGGAGATTTCGAGTTCTTTAAGGAATATGACGATAGCCCACCAATCCTACTCGCCCATACAATCAGGATCTAGGTTTCCATATGTAGAACCTTCCAAGTATACTTCGCCAATCAACGGATCCAAAATCCCCGAATCAATCTTAATTTGAATAAAGGATTCCAACATGCTATTTCCAGCCAAGTGATCTTCTTTAGTCGATAGAATCAAATCCTTAACGAAATACTCGGATCTAGATAAGTCTTCTTCGACGGTCTAGATATCACAATGAGGATAGACTTTGAATTTTGAGTCTGGTAGTCCGGCGGTCTTCAGACTTTGAGACAGAGTCTACAAGTCTTCAGACTAGACTGATGGAAACGTTTTGTCAACTTCAAAACACACAAGGAAGTTTTCTCCAACAATCTCCTCCTTTTTGATGGTGACAAAACTTTCCTGCAGATTTGGATAATTTTGACCTGCAAAACAGAACTCAAGCACACATGGATATCTCACAAAGATAATTGACTTAGTAAAGACCGCGTTGAATCTGCATCCACAGGAAAAAATGTTAGTCCTGTAAATAAACAACTATCTTTGTCATGAAATACCAATAACTAAACAATCAAACAATCCAAATCCAGTCACAACCAAACAACCAAACAAAAGTCAAAGTCAAACAAAAAGTCAAGTTTCAAATCTGCACCAACTCTCCCCCCTTTTTGTCGGCATTAAAAAGGTAGAGATAAAAAGATAATGGAATCATGGATGCCTAGGAACACGAATGATCTGGAAATCTCCCATTGATTGGATAATCCGTTCCAGCTTCTTCAAATCCTCCTTCAGTTGAGCCACATCTTCACCCTTGGCATTTGCTTGAACTTGACGAGCAAGGGCGTTAACTTGTTCATGCAAGGAAACTGAAGAGGCTTGACCTGCATTCTGCAAGTTCTGAACTTCGCATCCTAGGGCATAAATCTGTCATCGCATCTCCATAAGAACATCAAGAATTTTGCAAAGGTCTCCTGAATTTTCAGTATGAGTACTGGCTTCTGCATGGTCAGTAGGAGTTTTTGCTGATGATACTAGCCAGCATGATCACTCAGATTTGGCGATGAATCCTCATGGCCTTCCTCAGGGAAATGAAAAGCAAAGATGTCTTCTGGATCTGTAGGTGAGCGACTAACACCTTCATGAGAAACAACAGTTGAAGATGTACCTATTTTCTCAGCAACTCCCCCTGTTTCAATGCCATCAGGAGGTGAGAAGTACGCTTCATGCTCTATTTCTACCTGTTCACCTCTGCCTTATTCTTCTTCTTCAATTCTTTCTTCCTTTACTTCTTTTTGCATTGATTCTCTCTCTTCACTCTTTTCCTCTTCTTCATCTCTATCTTGATCCTCTCTCCCCTTAGTCTCTAGAACAGCACTTTGAAGATTTCTTAGTGCAAGAGCAGTAATGGTAACATCATCCTCATCCTCTTCATCCTCTAGAACGAGTGCTCTTCTTTTCTTGGATGGAGCTGTCATGGGCTCCTTTCCTTTCCGCTTTGCCACTGAAGAACCTTGGTGTGATTTGACAGGGGTTTTCTCTTTCAATCTCTCCAAAGCTTTGTCCAGTTCTTTCAAACGCATTTTGGAAACCATTTTTAGTCCCATTACCATTTGATCACATGATCGAACACATAAGATCCTGGGAAGTTGAATATTGAAATGTCTGAAAAGCTTTGTAACAAGCCATAAGTAAGGAAGTTGCCCTCTGTCTTTTGCTATTGTTCTGTACATGTGAAACATGATTGTGTGAGGTAGAGAGAATTTCTTGCCAGCGTTAATGGCATACATCTACTTTGCTTCTAAGTTGGAGACGTCTGTCTTCGAGGTTGACTTGGGTTTGAGGCAATTGATCACAATCTTGTGAAGCAAAATGTTAGAAGCATTCATCCTCAAGTATGAAATTCTTCCTTCAGCCATTCCATCCCGAACAAGTTCTACTGTCACACGACCAACAGATACACTAATCGATTGGAAAGCCCCTTGCTCCACTCCAATCACATCCGCCAATGTATCCATGTCAACTACATAGTCTTGATCTCAAACACTTTGAAAGAGAGTCTATTCGCATCCAAGAAACGATATTAGAATAGAAGTAAGCGAAAGCTCGGATATGCCTCAGTAGTCTCAGAACAAAATTGCTCAAGCTGAAGTTTAGTGAATTTCTCTCTCAATTTCATATTCACAGAATCAAGAAAATCAAAGTCTACATTCCTCGGATTGATCACCCCTCTTTTTAGCAACTTAGAGTAAAGTCGCCTGTGTTTATCCGAGCGAAACAAGTCTGTCCTTTTGCTTCGAACATTCACTGCAACACCCATTCTAGGCTTGAATTGAGTGTACATTTTATCATCATCATTTCCATCAGGCTGACTAAGACTTCCAACACGTGGATCACTAGGAATATTCGCAAATGCTCGTTCTGCCGACCCCGCAAGAGCAATCTTCAATCGTTCCATTGTCCGCAAAAAGTGGGTTTCATTTCGATACCCTTTGTCTTTAAAAAATTCATCGATATAATTCAAGGGAGTTCCTCCCCTTTTCAAAGCAGAATAAAGCTTATACATAAAAGCGGGCTTTTGAGATCTTATGGGTTCTGCCTCTTCAAAGATTTCTTCCTCCGATCTACGAACACTGCCTTGAGGTCTAGCTTGAGGGGATTGACACTGATAAGAATGTTGTGGGCTTTGTTCTTGTCTCGGAGATTCTTCTTCCTTAGTGAGGTCAAAATGTGTAGGACCCTCACGCATTTTCTGTGGTCCCCTGTTCGCAATCCTTGAAGACTTTCTCTGGGATGCCATTCTCATAGATTTTGAGAGATTCCAAACTCGATTCGTGATAAAGGTGAGAACTTGGAAGATTAAACTAAAGAGTAAAAGTAAGAACACGAAGATTTGTGTTTTTAGGGTTTTGAGGAAGGCGATCAATTTATAAAACAGTCGAAAAGAGGCATACGGAACGGCGTAAAAAGGAAAAAATAGAAAATGCCTTTTCAAAAATAACTGCCTTTTTGAAAAATGGATAACTATCTTTTTAAAAATAACCCCTTTTTCGAAAAGGAATGATTTCAATAATTACGAAAACTGGGGAGATGATCGTGCCTTTTCAAGATCAATCAATTACAAATTAATAGATAATCGTACCTTTTCAAGATTTTATCCAAGAAATAAATTTCCAAAAACGAAAATAACTTACAGTTGTTGATCTTCATCTTCTGAGTCTAAATATCGTTAGACTTTTATCCTTGAGTCTGAACTTTTTCAGACTTTAGGATATTGAGTCTAGAACGAATAAGCTCAAATTGACTTTTCTCCAAAGGCTTTGTGAAGATGTCCGCTAGTTGATTCTTTGAGTCAATAAACTGAATAGAGACTTCTCCATTTTGAACATGATCTCTAATGAAATGATGTCGAATCTCTATATGCTTTGCTCTTGAATGAAGAATTGGATTCTTGGTGAGATTGATTGTGTTGGTGTTGTCACATTTGATTTCAGTGCATGAATCTTCAATTCCAAAGTCTCTTAGTTATTGTTTTATCCACAGAATTTGTGAACAACTTCCAAGAGCCACATATTCTGCTTCTGCTGTAGATAGAGCTACGGTACTTTGCTTCCTTGAAAACCAAGATACTGTCTTGTTCCCAAGCAATTGACACGTGCCCGAGGTGCTCTTTCTATCAATTCTGCATCCTGCTAGGTCTGTGTCTGAATATCCAAGAAGAGTAAAGTCTCATTCTTTACGATACCAGAGACCTAAATTTGAAGTAGATGCAACATATTTGATGATGCGTTTTGCAGCACTTAAATGAGATTCTTTGGGATCTGATTGAAATCTGGCATAAATACAAACACTAAATAGAATGTCAGGTCTAGAAGCAGTAAGATAAAAAAGTGAACTCCTGTATAGCTTTTGGTCAACTTTCTTTCCTCCTTCATCTTTGTCCAACTTCAAGGAACTTGACATTGGTAAATCGGTCTTTTTGCAATTCTCCAGTCCAAATTTTTTGACAAGTTCTTTAGCATATTTTTCTTGGTGAATAAAAGTTCCCTTTTTCAGTTGTTTCACTTGAAGCCCGAGAAAGAAGGTAAGTTCACCCATCATGCTCATTTCAAACTCATCCTACATAGACTTAGAGAATTTCTTGCACAAATTTTCATTAGGAGATCCAAAAATAATATCATCAACATAAATTTGAACAAGCAAGAAGTTTTTGTTTTCTCTTTTGATAAACAGTGTAATATCTACTTTACCTTTAACAAAGCCATTTTGGATCAAAAACTTACTTAATCTGTCATACCAAGCTCGAGGTGCTTGCTTTAGACCATATAGTGCCTTTTTTAGTCTGAATACAGAGTTTGGTTTCCTTGGGTCTTCAAAACCGGGAGGTTGTTCCACATAGACTTCCTCTTGGATAAATCCATTTAGGAAAGCACTTTTGACGTCCATTTGGAATAACCTGAAATTCTTATAACAAGCAAAAGCAAGTAAGAATCTAATTGCTTCTAACCTTGCTACTAGTGCGTAGGTCTCATCATAGTCTATCCATTCTTCTTGCGTATATCATTTGGCCACGAGTCTTGCTTTGTTTCTTACGACTTTTCCTTTCTCGTTCATCTTGTTATTGAAAACCCATTTAGCTCCAATGATAGATTTACCTTTCGGTTTAGGAGTCAATTCCCAGACATCATTGATACTGAATTGCCTAAGTTCTTCTTGCATGGCTTCAATCCAGCTTTCATCAGTTAAAGCTTCTTCTATGCTCTTGGGTTCTATTTCGAAAATAAGAGCCACGGCAACTAGATTCTTCACGCCTTTTGGATCTTGTACGAATTCCCTCATTAATGTCACCAATAATGAGTTCTTTAGGATGACTAGACTTGTGCTTCCAGTTTCTGGTTGATTTGTTAGATGTTGATCATTTTCTTCATTTGATTCTTCAACGATCATTTGTTGCTGGTCTTCTACAGTCTGAGCTGCTACTGTAGATTTAGACTTTGTAGAGTCTGGAGCAAGTTCAGGTTCTTCAGGTTGAGTCTGAATCAATTGATTTTGCATAAAGTCTTGAAATTTGACATTCATCGATTCCTCCACAGATTGAGTCTTTTTCTTGTATACTCTGTAAGCTTTGTTTGTGGTTGAATATCCAAGGAAAATATATTCATCTGATTTTTCTTCAAACTTACCAATTCGATCATTTACATTTTTCAATATAAAACATTTGCATCCAAACACATGAAAATACGAAACAATTGGCTTCTTTCCTTTGAATAACTCATAGGGAGTTTTCTCCAGAATAGGCCTTAAGAAGACTATTAATAATATAGCATGCTGTAGAAACTGCTTCAGCCCAAAAACGAGAAGAAATGTTACTTCCAATTAGAAGAGTTCTAGCCATTTCTTGCAAGGATCTATTCTTCCTTTCCACAACTCCATTTTGCTTTGGAGTATAAGGAGAGGAGAATACATGCTGAAAACCAGATTCATCACAGAATTTAGCAAAATCTTGATTTTCAAACTCACCTCCATAGTCTGTCCGTATATTAGAAATAACATACCCTTTCTCATTTTGAACTTTCTTAGTAAATTTTATAAAATAAGAAAAGGTTTCAGACTTACTTGCTAGGAAATATACCCAAATGAATCGTGAATAATCATCCACAATTACTAGGCAGTATTTCTTACCTCCAATGCTCTGAGTTCTGGTTGGTCCAAAGAGATCCATGTGTAATAGATGCAGTACACGATTAGTGGACACTTGATTTATTGGTTTGAATGAATTTCTTACCTATTTTCCCAATACGCATGGTGTACATAGGTCAGACTTTTGGTATGTCAAATTAGTTTGTCCTCAAACAAGCTTCTTTGTAGAGATCTTGGCTATTTGCTTCATGTTGATGTGCCCAAGCTTTTTGTGCCATAGATTTGCTTCCTCTTGAATTGAGATTAGACATTGGGATTTATCTTATTTAATATCCAAGAGATAGATATTCCCATTTCTTCGCCCCGTAAAAGTCTGAGAAAAGTCTTTACTGGTTCATGAACATATTCCTTCTTGAAAGTTGATTTTGAAACCGGTGTCGCACAGCTAGCTAATACTCAGCAAGTTGTAGTTGAGTCCTTTTACTAAGGAAACGTTACTGATAGTGAGACTTCCAATCTTTACAGTTCTGTATCCCAAAATTCTTCCTTTGCTATTTCCTCCAAAAGAAACTTTTCCACCATTAACTTGCATAAGCTTTATAAAGCAGTTTGAGTCTCCTGTCATATGTCTTGAGCATCCACTATCCAAGTACCATTTCACCTTTTTCTTGATAGTGACCTGCATTTAAAAAGAAAAACTCAAGCTTTCTTTGGTACCCATATTTTCTTGGGTCTAGTGGAGTTAGTGTGAAATACAGTCTTTGCCCAAACCTTCTTCACAAGTTTCCAAGCCATAGGATATTCTTTCTCAAAGTGTTCTGAGCTGTTACACTTAGAACATTTAAGAGCACTGCAGCCTACAGGTTTTACAAAAACTTTTTGGAAATGATTTTTGTAAGAATCTTTTGTAGGTCTTTGTTTAATTCTTTCCTTTACCTTAGGAAAATCAATTAGAGAAATGGTTTCATCAGTCATTCCCAAACTTGATTTGTTGAAGTAAGGTCTTTGTGCAAAAAGAATTTTTTCCAGTTTCTCAGATCCTATAGAAAACCTTTTAGAAATGCTTAAGATATCATCTTTTAAGAATGCATTTTCTTTTGAAAGATTATCTGCATTTTCTTTTAAAGTAGTAACACTTTTGTCTAAACTTTCGACATTTTCTTTCCAAACAATTTCCTGTTGCTTTAGTGCAGAATTTTCCATTTTAAGTTCGGAAATCCTTTTGAGAGAGGTTTTGTGACTAAGACACAATTCATCAATATATTTACAAACTTTAGTAGGAATTTTTAAATTACTTACCTTGATTTCACTGTCTGAGTCTGAGTCTGTCTCTAAGTCTGTCTCTGAGTCTGAATATGAGTCTAATTGTGCCATGAGACAAATATTGGCATAATCATCATCACTTTCCTCACATTCAGTGTCACTCTAGGTTTCTGCTTTAAGTGCTTTTCGATATTTCTCAGTTTTTCCTTTCTTTCTTTTCAGCAGGCGATAGTTGGGTCTAATGTGTCCCTTTTTCTTGCATTCAAAGCAGACTACATCCTTGTTGGATTCATCATCCTCAACTGATTTATTTTGTAGCTTTTGAGAACTTTGTTTCTTTGGATTGAATCTTCTCTCCTTTCTGTTCAGTTTCCTGAATCTTCTTATCATGAGAGCAAGCTCTTCATCGTTCATATCGTTTTCAGAATCTGTGACATCAGAATCATCATTAGATTTTAAAGCAGTAGATTTCTTACCTTTAGGATCTTTATCTTCATTGATTTGCTCCACTTCATAAGACTGAAGAGTGCCAACCAATTCATCAACAGAGAGTGGCATGATTCTTTGTGTCTCCCTTATTGAGGTCTTTATGTGATTCCAATCTTTGGATAGTCCACGTAGTAACTTGTAGAGATTGGTTGACCTTGATACTCAAGACCATTCACGATTTCTGTAAAACGACTAAACATGTCAGTGATAGTTCTCTTGGTTTCATCTTGAATGCTTCATATTGACCGAGCAGAATGTTGATTATGGTTTCTTTCACTTGATCAGTTCCTTCATAGGTGATGTGTAATTTATCCCAGACTTCTTTAGCTGCTTCACAAGAAGATATTCTGTTATATTCAGTAGGAGATAATGCCCAATATAAGGAATAGATTGCTTTTCTATTAAGAGCTTGTCTCTTGGTTATCTCCTCTTAAGTCATTTCACTAGACTCAACAGCTTCTTTTCCTCTTTCTGAGACTGTTGCAGCTTTAGGAATGATTCCTTTGTCTACCACGTCCCATTCCAGACGATCCTTTGATCTTAGGAATGCATTCATCTTGTTTTTCCATATGTTGTATTCCTTTCCATCAAAATAAGGCGGTCTAGTATTGCTTTGCCCTTCAACCAAACCTGGAGCCAACATACTAGCCATGCATCTTTAACTCTGAAGTAAGAAAACTTTAACTTAAGTGAGTACACAAGCTTTGATACCAATTGTGAAAGCTAGTACGAGCACCTAGAGGGGGTGAATAGGTGTCAAATTTTTTTTTTGCAAAGTAAAGACAATAATTTTTCTTTTGAACCGACTCTATTTAGCAATAGATTATGAAAAGGAAATTAGACTCTAATAAACAAATATTGTTATGATCAAAGTAAAGAGCTTAGGGAAGAGAATAAGAATACAAGGTTTATAGTGGTTCGACTTAGTCCAAGCCTACGTCCACTCTTCCGCACTGACAGCCCATTGGCTGGATTTCACTAAGAATCAAAGAGTTATTACAGTATAGCTCTTCCTTGATTCCACAGTGTAGAGACTCTGCTACACTTTCTCAAGGTCACACAAAAGTATAAACTCTCTTTTGAGTACAAGTTTTCGCTCAATAATTGGATTGACAAAGAACAAGAAGCTTCAGACTTTGGAATTCTTCTATCGCGCACACACTCGAACAACTGGAACGTCTTCCTTATATACTCCTTCATGCCATCACACCCGTTGGCACTTACCAAAGGAGTTCTTCCAATTTACCCGTTGGACAGAATCAATTAGGGAGATTTCGAGTTATTTAAGGAATATGACGATAGCCCACCAATCCTGCTCGCCCATACAATCAGGATCTATGTTTCCATATGTAGAACCTTCCAAGTATACTTCGCCAATCAACGGATCCAAAATCCCTGAATCAATCTTAATTTGAATAAAAGATTCCGACATGCTATTTCTAGCCAAGTGATCTTCTTCAGTTGATAGAATCAAATCCTTAACGAAATACTCAGATCTGGATAAGTCTTCTTCGACGGTCTAGATACTATCAATGAGGATAGACTCTGAATTTTGAGTCTGGCAGTTCGGCGGTCTTCAGACTTTGAGATAGAGTCTGCAAGTCTTCAGACTAGATTGATGGAAACGTTTTGTCAGCTTTAAAACACACAAGGAAGTTTTCTCCAACAAGGACCTCCTCTCATCTTTCGGGAAATTTCCGTCGAGCCCAGAATTTTGCGGAAAAATCGATTTTCGGGAAAAATAAGTGAAATTCGGATGGGTAGACCAAGTTGGATTTTTCTACCTCATTTAAGCTTATGTTTGGGAAATTAAGCTTGGAAAATTGATTGGGAGACAAAGGGATAAAGCATGAAAACTTTGGGGACTTAGAATGATGATTTTAGATATTTTTGCCTTGACTTTCATCTCCCTTCGCTCTCTCCTCTTTCCCCCCTCCTCTCACGCACATCTCTCCCCTCATAGCTGCAGCCAACCATCTATGCCCATTCTCTCATTCCTCACATCTTCTTCCATCTGCTCATCTCCCTCACGCTTTCTTTTTCACCTCTTCACCATCACTTCCCCTACCACCAGCACACCACCGCTTGTTCCCCTCAACCGCAACACCTCAGCCTCACCATCCACTTCCTCTACCATCAGCACCACCCATACAACGAACCAACCCCCACGCTCGAGATAGCCCTTTTCTCTATTTCCCCTTCGTCCATTGCTGCACCGTCCCACCTCCTCATCCCCTAACATAGCCCCATCCACCTCCATGCCCCACCACCAGCACCATTCCTCCATGCCAACTCTAACATCCAGCAACCGCATCACTGAAGCCAGCCAGCCCTCGCGTCTAGTCGAGTCTAGCCGAGACGAGCCTACAGCAGCCACTGCTCGCCTACCTCACTCTGCCCAGTTGCAGCCCCAGCATCGCCTATCCAGCCCATCAAGCCAAACCATCCAACCTCTCCTTGGTAGAACCAGAACCGAAATTCCAGTAGCAAATTGTGGGCTTGCAAGGTTGTTTTTAGCTCGATCTGAGCCTCCTTTGGAGCCGCCGTAGACATGGGATGTCACCGCCGTCACACCACCGTCACCGTGAACTCATTTGCTCGCTAATCCGGTGAGTTAACTCCCTAATCCTTGATTAGGTTGTTAATTGCATTTAGGGGGCTAGATTAGTGTTAATTAGCTTAGTTAAATTAGTATTAAGTGAGATTAGCCTTAAGATGGATTAGTGTTAATATAGCTTGGTTATATTATCCTTAATATGGATTATTGTTGATCTAATTGGTTGGATTAGCACTAATGAGGGTGGTTTAGTTTGGTTTAGTGAATCTCTCCCCATATCAGTTCACTGGACCCTCGCCGGTTGCCATTTTTGTGGATTGAAATGTACTATGATTTTGAGGTTGATTTTTGCTTGAGAAATTTTTTATACATATTCATCTATGACATATATTTTATTAAAGATTTTAGAGATTTAAAAGAATGATATTTCGGCTTCGTCATTTGCAAAACAGAATCTCGGACTGTGCTGGAATCTGTGACCTTTTGGTGTTCAAAGGATTTTATCAACTCTTAGGGTTCGATTTTCGAAATGATTTCTTCATAAAAATTGTTCCTCACATCTTGGAGTTCAATATAGTCAAATTTCAAATCAAATATACAAGCTTTCAACCTCGAATCAAACTGATTTTGGAAAACAGACTTTCTGAAAATGGACACAGTTTTTGTAACGGTTTGGGGGATTTACTGCTCCCAATATATAAAGATCTGGGTTAAGATTTCATTATGAAAATTTTTTTTTAGGTGTCTTTTATAACATATTCAAATTTAAGAATTTTCTGAGCTCGTTTGGTTATGTTTTGGAATTAAACTTGGAGACGCATGAGTGGCTCGGTTTCTGCCAGTTAGGGCCAGTAGTGGTTTTGGGATTGTTCTTGATGTTGTGCTTATTGGACAATGCATATTTGGTGATTTGGTTGATGTTTGGCAAGTTAGGGAATCATGTGTGACATCATGAAATTGATTGCTTATTTGTGCAATTGAGTGCTGGATGGTGATTATTGGACATTATTGCAAAAATTGATTTTATGGTATTGAATTAGAAAAAAAATACCGGGTGTCGGGTTTTAACGCCAAAAATATTTTATGTACTATATAAAATTGTGGGATTTTGAAATGGGAGAGTATCACATTTTATGGTTCAATGTGAAAGTGTGACCACGCACAATTATTTTATCGGGTATTTTTAATACGAATAAAATTGGCCAAGTCCATTATTTGAAATGAAAGTATTTTAGTGCAAAACACGATATCCTTGGCTGAGTATGGTGTGCGTGTGGTCACCTAAGTACCCTGATGCGTTTTTGCGGGTTAGGGAACGAGTAAAGAGCCCTGTAGTCAAGGGCTAAGTGCTACATGGCGACTTGAGTCACATGGGAGCCACCTCTAGAGCCTTGCACTACTGTCATGCGAAGTCAAGGGCTAAGTGTTACATGATAACGTAACTTCGTGGGAGTTACCTCTAGAGCCTTGTACTATTGCTATTGTGCTCAAGGGCGAAGTGTTACATGATAAAGTAATTTTGTGGGAGCCACCTGTAGAGTCTTGAGTTTAAATAATGAGCTTGAAATGAACCATGGATATGAGATAGCCGTGCTTGATTATGGGAAAAAATTGTGTGGCACGGAATGGAACGTGTCATAATGGTTTGGCCTTATAATCAAGACCCCTATAATTGTTTGAGAATGAATTGATGTGTTCCAGCTATTAATTATGTTTGTTCTGTACACATGATATATGAGATGTACTAATGTATAGGGAGGTGCTGAGGCGAGGTAAGTTGTGAGTGATGCATGTTTAGGCTGTCTCTAGGTAAATTTTCATCCTAATCGGGGTTTAGGGTGTAGACTCGCTGAGATTTATCCTCACCCTATCGTGGTTAACCCTTTTTCAGGTCCCTAGGATGGAGAATCTAGAGCCCGAGGTGAAAGGGTCTGAGGTGTAGATTGTTTGGTAGTTTCCTTTTGAAACAAACCTCTGTATATAAAGTGGGTTTTATGATAATTGGTTGTCTTGCTTTTCTATCCTATGTTTGATTATTGTCTAGGGTTTATTAGTTCGCTTTCACATTTGCATAAAATGAAAGGGTCGGCGACGTGTCCTGGGATTTCGCAAATTCTATTGACCATCGAAGGATGTTTGCATGCTCGAGGTTCGGGGCGTGACATCCCCGCCCGAAGTGGTATCGGAGTTGGTTAGTATTTGGAGTGATAAGGTGCGATGGGTCTTGGGATAGTTAGTAGGAAAAGCCTTTTTCTTATGCAGATGCATGTGATTGATTAGCTGATTGGTAGATTGTTTGGTGTGGGTCACTTAGTTTTCTAATTCTGCATGGAATTGGAAGGCAGGTTTCTATAAAGATCCTATAGAATGAGCGATTCGGAGCAGAGGATTCCTAAGAAGAGGATGGTTGCATCAGTTTCTCGGGGTAAGACGCTGACAAGGGTCGGTACCTGAGGAAGAGCACCGGCTCGGGCCAGCGCGAGTGTAAGAGTGCCGCCGCAAGCTGGTACTAATGTAGCAACACCCGGCAACCCTAGAATAGATGGGATCATGCAGGCGCTAGAGACGTTGGGAAGCATAATGGGCCAGCAAGTAGAGAATCAAGCCGCTGCAACTAACGCTATCACTGCCGCCGCCAATGCTGTAGCCCTCGTTGCTGCCGCACCTGCTGAAGTCCAGCCTAGAAATGTGATCAGGGAGTGAGCCGCTGCATCTGGGTCGCAGTTCGGGTCCAGCAGAGATGGTAATCGGTTCAGGAAGAAGCATGACAAAAGGAAAGTACCCCATTCACCCCAACTGAAAGAATTGAATTGGAAAGTCGGCACCCAACTCGAATGATGTGTGTCATTGCTGTGGGAGGAGACATGGATCCGCCCCATGTTTTGCTAAAATGAGGGCCTGTTATGGGTGTGGCAAGTACGGCTACCAGATCAAGGACTGTCCGCATAAGCCCATGGGAGCATAGGTTCCATGGCCGCCAATGGGACAGAATAGAGGGAATGCGCTGTAGAATGCACTGCAGATAGGGCACTACTAGGATGGTGAGGGGACAGGAATGAACTGAGCTATGTGTCAATCAGGGGAAGAATGTTTTTGGAAAAAATTTATCAAGATGGTGCTGTGGAAATATAATTAAGCTTGTAGAACTTCGGTTTGTTGAAATCAAGTCGTAGAAAGGAGAATCACTAGCTAGAGTTGTACTTGACTATTTTGCCTATGTATAATTTGATGTCATAAATAAAAAGGAGTCGCTCAAGGAGCATCTCATTGTAAGGGATTGTTATTGTGAAGTAATGCAGTTTAACTCGTTAGCGGGTAAAAGTTTCGAGTTTATTAGAAATCGAAGAGGACCCTTTATTATTTTAATCTTGTTGCTTGAGGCAACCCGTTTGTTAGATGGGGGTTGCCAAGGTTGTTTGGCAACCATCGTGGATGTGACAGTCAAGGAATCGAAGATGGAGGACATAGCCTTGGTACGGGAGTTTTTGATGTGTTTCCTGACGAATTACCTGGTTTGCCCCCAGAAAGAGAGATCGAGTTCGTAATTGAGTTAGCCCCCGGGACGGAGCCAATCTCTAAGGCTCCTTACCGCATGACGTTATCATAATTGAAGGAATTGAAGGTGCATATGTAGGAGTTGTTGGACAAAGGATTATTCATCCTAGTGCATCACCTTGAGGAGCACCAATTCTGTTTGTAAGGAAGAAAGATGGTTTTTTGTGTCTTTGCATCGACTATTGACAATTCAACTAGGTGACTAAAAGGGCTAGTAACAACACCTAGAGAAGGGTGAATATGTGTGAATGAAAATTTTCGCAAGGTTTAGTAAAAATAATTCACATTTAGAAAATCACAGACTATGAACGAATTCAGACTTTAGCAAATAGATAAAACTTCAATTCAAAATAGAGGAGTTTAAACTAAAACAATTAATTAAAGCTACGAGTCAAAATAAAGGAGTTGAGGGAAGAGAATGAGAACACAAGATTTATAGTGGTTTGGCTTAGATCAAGCCTATGTCCACTCTCCTATGCTGATAGCCCATTGGCTGGATTTCACTAAGAATCAAAAGAGATTTTACAACTTGGTGATCTTGTCTTCACAGTGAAGAGTTTTTACTAGTCTCTCATAAAGTCTCACTTATGAGTTTCTCTCTTTTGTATACAACTTTGAGCTCAGTGAATGAAATAACATGGAATTAAGAAGCTTCAGACTTTGAAATTTTCCTTTCATGCACTCTATCGAACAACTAGAGAGTCCGCCTTAAATACTATTTCATGCCTTCACGACCGTTGGCACTTTCCAAAGGAATTTTTCCAATCTACTCGTTGGACAGAATCAATCAAGGAGATCTCAAGTCGTTTGATGATTGTGATGAAAGCCCATCATTCCTGTTCACCCATACAATTAGGATTTTGGTTTCCATCAGTAGAACTTTTCAAGTTTGCTTGCCTTCCAAAAGATTTGATTATCGAAATTGATTCCAATAAAGAAAATTAATCATGTAGGTACTAAATCCAGCCATAAGGTCATTCATAAGCCATACGAATCGAATCCTTGAAGAAATAAAGATAATCTCGCATCTAGATAAGTATTCATTCTTTAGTTTGGAAACTGTCAATGTGGATAGACTTTGAACCTAAAGTCTGGCGGTCTTCAGACTTTGACACTAAAGTCTAGAAGTCTTCAGACTAGACTTTGGAAAGGTTTTGTCAACTTCAAAACAGTAAAGGAGTTTTCTCCAACAATTTCCCCCTTTTTGATGGTGATAAAACTTTCCTGTAGATTTAAGAACTTTTGACCTATAAAACAACTCTTGAGCAATATATGATATCTTATAAAAATAAGTTGATTAGGACTTGGATAGCATCGATTCTGCAACCACAGAAAACATGTTAATCCTGAAAAGATAAGACAAATAACTATCCAACCATAATTAGTATCACCAAAGTAAGTTGCTGCAAGCGTCAAAAAGTTCAACAAAAAAGGTTCAACAGTCAAACAACAATCAAACAAAAGTCCAAACCAAAAGTACCAAAAGTTAAACAATCAAATAAAAGTTAAATTTGCACATTCTCCCCCTTTTTGTCAATAATAAAAAGTGGAGAAGGATAAAAAAAGTTAGATGAAATCAAGGCCGTTTGGGGATGCGAACGAGCTGGAAATCCCCCATAGACTGAACTGTGCCTCTAGCTTCCTTACAGTCTCCTTTAGCTTCTCAATATCCTTACCCTTTGCAATCTCTTGAACTTGAAGCTTAAGGGCCTATACCTACTCGTGTAGAGAATTTGAAGTAGATTTCAAAGCTGATTAGAGGTTCTTGATCTCAAACTCCATCCCATATTGCTATGCCTTCAACTCTAGAAGGAGTTCTAGTAGCCTTTGAAAGTCTGTTGTTGGTTCGTTTGGTGCACTTCCAACCAAATTAATTCCGGCTTTTGTAAGATTTGAGGGAACGTCAGCACGTCTATCACCAAGACTTGGAAAGGATGCCTTAATATCAGCTTCATGAAATTGAGAGGCATAGACATCCTTTGATCGGTAGGAGATCTGCTAACATCATCACAGGTAAAAACAAGAGAAGAAGAAGTACCTATTTTCTCATCAACTCCCCCTGTTTCTATGGCTACATGTGGAGAAGAAAAATCTTCTTCTTGTTCTTTCTCAGCATTAGCACCCAAGTGATGTTCTTTTTCTCTTGCATCTCCTACAGTTCCACTCCTAGTCTTTTCAGAATCTTCTGACAAGTAAATTGCAAAAGTGGGTTCAACAGAGTCACCTTGACCCTTTTCCTCTGCTGCTTCTCTTCATTCTTCTTCTCTTTATTCTCTTCTTTCTCTTTCTCTTTCCTTTGCTCTTCTTTCTTCACTCCATTCTCTTCTCTCTTCTCTTCCTTCACTTCTTTGCTATATTTCTCCTCGTCCTCTTTCTTCTCTGTCCTATGGCTGCTCAAAACTAACAAAACTCCAAAAAATTTTCAAGGCAAATGCAGAGAGAGTGAGATCATCCTCATCCTCTTCGTCCTTACATGATAATGGCTTTTCTCTTCTTGATAGGTGTACTCATAGGCTCATTGCCTTCTCTTTTCTTTGTAGCAGAGTCTTGTTTTGTTTTGTTGGGGGACTTCTCCTTTAAGTGCTCCAAAGCTTTGTTCAGTTCCTTTAGTCTCATCTTTGACACCATCTTCAGTCCTATAACTATAGGAGCAATGGTTTCTACATAGAGAGATGCTGGAAATTGAATTTGAAAGTGTCTAAACAATTTGGTGACCAGCGTTGAGTAAGGGAGTTGTCCCTTATCCTTCACAACAGTCCTGTACATGTGCATCAAGATTGTGTGTGGCAGCAAGAACTTTATCCCATTATTGATGGCGAACATCAGTTTTGCTTCAGAACGAGAGACATTTGTCTTGGAGGTTGACTTTGGTCGGATGCAGTTGATCACAACCTTGTGCATCAAAATGTTGGAGGCAGACATTCTGGAATAAATAATGCTGCCCTCAGAAAGTCAATCCCGAACAAGAAAACTTGTTGCATGACAAACAATCACATTTATTGGTTGGAAACTCCTTTTTTCCACATCAATAACATCCACCAATGTGTCCACATCCACCACGAACTCTTTTTCCCTCACAATAAAACAAAATCTATTCGTGTCAAGAAATGACAAGTTCGAATAGAAATATGCTATTAATTTAGGGTAAGTGATAGAAGTCTCAGAGCAAAATCTTTCAAGTTGAAGGAGAGTCAGCTTTGTTGGAGAAAACTTTCTTATTTGTTTTGAAGTTGACAAAACGTTTCTATCCGTCTAGTTTGAAGACTCATAGACTTTATCGTCAAAGTTTGAAGACCTCCAGACTTAAGATTCAAAGTCTACCCTCACTGATAGTTTCCAGACCGACGAAGAGAAGACTTATCCAGATGCAAGTATATTCTTAAGGATTTGGTTCATACGGTTGAAGAAGATCTCATAGCTGGAGATAGCACCTCGTGATCAATTATTCTTGTTGAAATCAATTTAGACAATTAGATCTGTTGATTGGCAAGGTATACTTGGAAGGTTCTACTTATGAAACCTAGATCCTGATTGTATGGGTGAGTAGGATTGGTGGGCTATCATCACATTCCTTAAATAAACTCGAGATCTCCCCAATTGATTCTGTCCAACGGGTAGATTAGAAGAACTCCTTTGGAAGGTACCAACGGATATGAAGGCATGGAGGAGTATATAAGGAAGACGCTCAAGTTATTCGAGTGTGTGCGTGATAGAAGAATTCTAAACTCTAAAGCTCCTAGTTCTTTGTTATTTCATTCGCTGAGCTTTTACTGTATTCGAAAGAGAGATAAATACTTGTGAGACCTTAAGGAAGTGTAATAGAGTCTCTACATTGTGGAATCAAGGACGTGAGACTGTAATATCTCTTTTGGTTCTTAGTGAAATCCAGCCGGTGGGCTGTCAGTGCGGGAGAATTGACGTAGGCTTGGTTTAAGCTGGACCACTATAAACTCTGTGTTTCAATTCTCTTTCCCTAAATTCTTTACTTTAACTTATAGTCTTATATATTTGTTTACTGTCTTTTATACCCTCAGCCTATTATTATCAAAAGACGAATTAAGCTGTTAAGTTTTTGTAAAAATTGCTTTAACACCTATTCACCCCCTCTAGGTGTTCTTACTAGCCCT